>JAUPMV010000010.1:1381250-1993125 GCA_030848855.1 Branchinecta sandiegonensis | reverse complement strand
TCGCGGCGCTTCGCGCCGACTCGGTTATTTTTATCGACTGGCCGACAGCATTAGGGTGGGGG
Source organism: Branchinecta sandiegonensis (assembly GCA_030848855.1). Classification (NCBI taxonomy): domain Eukaryota; kingdom Metazoa; phylum Arthropoda; class Branchiopoda; order Anostraca; family Branchinectidae; genus Branchinecta; species Branchinecta sandiegonensis. The sequence goes on along the minus strand of JAUPMV010000010.1, from coordinate 1,993,063 downwards.
CGTCCCCCCTCCCCCCCCCCCCAGTCAGGACGCCCCTGCCGATGACTTCTAGCAAACAAAAGGGAAACAAATTTTGATGAATAAACTTCTTGAAAATAACTGTCGACAGCATGATACATGTCGAATGTAGGGAAACAAGGCTAGTCAGAAAATCAGTTAGGTGTCATTAGTTGCGTTTTTGCAAATACCATGGTATCTGTTACTACGGTAACTGGATCTGCAATTAGTCGTTTTTACAGTAACCGAGGTATCTGAAATACGGTTGGTCTGCGAAAACGACAATTGCCGAAATTGTACTTTTCGAAGTCATCCCAAAAGAAAAACTGATATTCCGTCACTTGAAATGGGCATCTGGGACATGAGGTCTTTCAGGATATCAAGTTTCATTAAGATCCGATAACCCGTTCGAAAGTTATGCATGTCACTAATTTCCGAACCCCACCGTCTCCGCTTCCCCCCCACTATGGTCGGATCGGGCGAGTTACTGTTTTCAAGTTAATCTGGTCGGGTCCCTGATATGCCTGCCGAGTTTTATCGTCCTAACCCACCTGGAAGTACATTAACTACGGATCGCCGGAATTCTGCAACCCCCTCCAACTCCCCCACAGTGTCCGAATCCGGTCCAGTTTTGTCAGTTATGTATCTAGAGCTTGTGCTTGTTCTTCCCACCAAGTTTCATTCCCATCGCTCCTCTCTGAGAGTTTCACACGATTTGTTCCCCCACCGACTCCTCCCAGATTCATCGGATCCAGTCCAGACCTGAAATGAGACATCTCAGACACGAGGTCCTTCCAGATATCAAGTTTCATTAAGATCTGATCACCCATTCGAAAGTTATGAAAGTCCTTATTTTCAGGATTCGGCCACCTCCACCTCCCCCCACGATGGTCGGATCGGGCAAGTGACTATTTCCACGTTAGTTTGGTCGGGTTCTAATATGCCTGCCAAGTTTCATTGTCCTAGCACTTCTGGAAGTACCCCAACTCGATGAGTAGACCGACATACCGAAAAGTGATCGATACATTGACTTGAGCGAAGCTGCAAGTGCCATTAAAACTGTCCATTGTCTTGGATGAGAAACGTGGCAAAATGTGGCAAAGTTCGCAAAGCCGGTCTGTTGACCAGTAAGCTTCTCGGAATCAATGATCAGGAACCTATGCTGAAAGCGTGATAATCGGTGTAATATCAATACAGGAAATAGGATGCGCTGATGAAGTGTAGAATCTTGGAAACGAGACTGGTTGGAAATACTACTGATGTAGAATGAATCAGTATCATATCATAAGTATGACGTGTCCTTTTAGTAAAGATTCTGGTTGGTTTGGCCAGTTTTTCCAAGAAAGTCTATCTTCGAGAAAAACACAAGAAGTCGCCTTCGATAAAAGATTTAAAAGAAGGATTAACTTCCGCAATTTTAGCTTACGCCAGTCTAAAAGGATTCACTGATGGTTGAAAGTATTGACATGCCGCCAAGATTTTGGAAGGTATCGTAGACCATCAGGTCTATTTTCTGTTTTCGACTTCTTTTCTTTTGCTTAGTTTTCCAACTTTTTAACCACGGCGCGTTCAGTTTTAAAGGACCCCTCTTGCTTATTCTGCCTTTTATAATATACTTAAGCTCCCATGTGGAATTATAACCTTCTACAATCCCCATCTTTCTCCATTGTTTCGTTTCGTAAGTACGAATTTTTAGCACTTTTCGGCCTTGCCGAGTTTTCCCGTCACCCAACGAAAAGTTTGCCGGAATCTTCATTGTCCGCTGACAACTCTTTCACACGTAAGGATGTGATAATCTTCTGTTTATTACTTCTTTAATTTGCTTAGCTTTCCCACTTTTTAACCAAGGTACATTCAGTTTTCAAATCTTTTGCGCCCAGCAGCCGCGTCGGAGAGCAGGAAGGCTGGATATATTCGACTAGCGCTAACAGGAGAATCGCTAGTTTCAGGTGGAAAGTAATGGTGTTTTCGAAAACGTTTTTTCTGATCCATTTTATAGGGAAAAGATCATTTCTAGTAAGAGTTGGGCTTTAAATGTTTTGCGTCCAGCCACCGCGTCGGAGAGCTGATAGACTGGCTAGACTTGACAAGCGCTAACAAGAAAATCGCCAACTAGACAGGGAAAGTAGTGGCATTTCAAAAATCGATGTTTCTGAGGCATTTTATCGGGGAAAGATCATTTCTAGTGTGCTTTAAGAGAAAGAAGTAAAAGAATTTTATGATATTAAGAGGTAGAGCTAGCTCTTTAATATGGTAGCAAGAACAAATAATCAGATAGAACCTCTGTCTCCCTATCTCTGTACTACAACTATGCGGAGTCGAGTATTTCCCCGTACCTTTTCCGCTGTGAACGAGCCGAGGTTAGTAGCTTCGCGCCACATCACGTTTCGCAACCTCTACCATTAGCTATATCGCTGTGATACCAGCTTGAGGAAAAGTAGAAGACAAAGCTGATTGGTTCTTTGGACGCGCTCAAGAGCGGGTCAGCGCGTGGAGAACGCCTCCTGCATTTTCTTTCTCTGCGATGAGCAACGGCGAAGACGGAAGTAGAGTAGACGGGTAAAAAGCTACAGTAAATACCTCTAGATCAGCACAGTTTAGTCGGGGTATTCAGAGCTGCACGGTCCCAAGGACAGAGGTTCTATCTGATTATTTGTTCCTGGTGTTAGTAACTACCCTCTTTGAAACGAAAATAATAACAAGCGCGGACACACGTCATCTTTCTAATGGGAGTGCATGCTGAACAGAGAGTTCGTATCCCTATTATGATGCTGCAACCATCCTAAATAAATCGTAATGATAGTAGTTTCGTTTTTGCAGATACCATGGTATCCATGGTATCCATGGACGTCTAAAGTCGTTTTTGCAGTTATCGTGGTGTCTGGCCAGTTATCGTGGTATCTGATATTCAGATACCACGGCCCGACCGTGGTAACTGATCGTGGTATCTGAAAAAGTCATCTCACTTTCATCAATTTTTGTTAAATTGGTGGAAAAGAAGTTTGGCACTTAGTGACGTGACTGAAGATCAGTTTTTCCTTTGGGATGAATTCGAAAAGCACAATTTCGGCAATTTTCGTTTTTGCAGAGCAACCGTAGTTCAGATACCAAGGTAACTGCAAAAACGACTGATTGCAGATCCAGTTACCGTGGTAACAGATACCATGGTATCTGTAAAAACGAAACTAGTAACTCTTCAACGAAAATGACAGAGGAAGGCTAATTCTCTTATCACGCCGGACGGTGGAACGAAAATAATGACCTAATCTTAACGATCGTAACTGATTTTGCCTCGGGGAGCCCTGACTCCGTTCAATTATATCGGGGTTGCCATCCGTATAGGCCGAGATGAGGTAACCCAGTTCCTACCAGTTGATCTTTAAAACAAAATCCAGAGCATGGAAGTGAATTAGCCTAAACGGCTGAATCTATTGGTAAAGTTAGCGACGTTTCCGAGGATGTGTTGTTAAAAGGCCACAACTCAGTGGAACGCAGCCTAAGTTAAAACGTTGATGACAATGATGATCATTGAGAGGCTAAGAGCTTGGACACACTTGGCTCATTTTCTGGCTTTTTGGGTTGCAAAGGTAGAAAAAAAGAAAATAACAAGATACAACTAATTCTGAATGTTGTCGTTTTAAATTCAGGAGATCAATTAGAGCAGAACAGCGCGTATAATTATGTTACAGGAACCCTAATTGACCCCTAACTGCAGCCTTCTCATTATCCCCAAGCTGCCACAAAGACCATCAAATCTCACGTCCCCTAGGGATTTTTAGTTGTTTGTCGAATAGGCGGCTTTTTGAGCCCAGTGTGACCAACCTCTAAGTCTTATGGTGGCTCTGCGCTCGAATATGGAGAATCAGAGTTGGAGAAAGTCCGCATTGGAAAAAAGGAAGAGACTGCCGCACAGTTGTACTATGAAGCTTTTGGTTCATTCGACCTCTTAACTTACCTTTTCCAAACTTCCTTTCAGCATTTCCGTTACGGAAGAGAATCGCCTCCTCTGTCGGTCAATTTCGACTTGAAGACGCGACATCTCTTTTACCTTGGAAAGTGCTGCTTGTGCATTGTGCTGCAATCTAGCTTGTTTTTTGAAGAAATCGAGATCATCGTACATGGACGGTAGGGGATGGCGCTGGTGCTGATGCTGTTGGTGAGTCGTTGTGACTGGGAGACTGGCTGCTCCGGAGAAAAAATTCTCCTAAAAAAATTCTCGTTAATTTAAACAATTTTTTTTTTTTTTTTTTTTTTTTTAAGTGGACTCTATGACGGATGGACACTTTTTTTGTTAGTTTTTGTCGCCTTATTTTGTGTTTCTCTTTACTCGTGTTTCGACGTACAATAATGATTTACACTTTGCCTTAACATTTTTGATGCTTGAAACAGAAGCTGACACTAAGACATGGAAGAAGGAAGGAAGCAAAAAAAAGTAATAGGAGGAGGAGGGTTGATAAAGAAGAAAGAAAATGAAACATAATATTCAGTAAGAAACGGATAATTATAAGAACTTTTGTCTCTCAGTTACTGCGCTGATTATGTTTCAGTGATCAAATTTCATAAGAACTGTGCTGGTGTTGTGCTAGATAGCATATACCGTCTATTGTTTAGGGCACCACACGTCTAATGCATTGTTGAGGGGTCTCTGCGCTACTCCCAGCGTATTTCAAATTCATATGTTTTCTGCAGAGCAAAATAACATTAGGGATTAGCACCAAAACCTATTCTTTGCAAACTACGTCCACTACGCTTGTGGCACCTAAAGCGAGACAAACTTGCGGCTTAATAAATTTCTAGTAAAGCAAAGGTGCGGTCTGCACACACCAAAGGAACAATGGAGGCCGTATATTTTTTTTTGCTGTGTTCAGAATATGAGGTAAACGGAGCCATTGATGGTGAACGACTGAATGAGTTTCAATGGGGAAGTTCTCTATCGCTAGTGGTGCTAGTATCGCTGCTACTCAAGTGTGTCAATTTTGTCAAGTCTTGGCGCTACTCCCTAGTGTTATTTTGCTCTGGTTTTCTACTACTGGTTTTCTCGCTTTTGAAAAATACGCTCGGACTTTATGCGGCGTGTGAATTCACCACGAACGTATGGAATACGGAAACTAACACTGTGTTATCAAACGAATTTTCATTTAAAAAATAAGGTTATAGGGACCTCAAGACCTCAACAAATGCTGACACAAAGCTTTTTTGTAACGTTTGGATTTGCACTGAACCGGATTTCTGTAAAAGCTTAACTGAAAAGCCAGTTTATTTTTCTATCGTTTAACTAACACCATGATTTGGATTCTGTTAATTATTTTTTCTTATTTTTCACTATTTGCTCCAATATGACGCTCTGAATATCTACGGCCGTCCTCACAACGCAAAATTCAACTATGACGCGGAAAATTTGAATCACAGTACCAACGCGGCTTTTCATTGTTCAGTGACCAGCTTACGGAAGGTAACTCACTACGTGAACACTTATTTTTCGTCAAGCATACAAAACAGGTACAAGCGCATATTGGTACCACAAATCCGATCGGGAACTTCCACTGTATGAAAACTGATTACTCGTGAATGGAGGAGCAAAGTAACAGATTTTCATCGGGCCTTCAAGCCTCTTTAAGTGAATAAGTGATGGGCAACCATGTAGATTGTCTTATCTCAGTCCTTTTCTGTTTAACTTTAAGAACTGGAAATCTGTGTGCTTTAGCTCGAGGTTTGGGTGGGCAATAGATAGATAGATAGATACTTTAATTTAGCCGTTAGGCCATGCCCAAAAACATACATTTTTAAACACTTCGAGAGAGCGATTATATAAACTCACATGTAAAACGCTTTAAACTAACACCACAAGTAACTATTTACATCTCTTTAACGCTTCTTTGACAAAACCTGTAACTGCCATTATCGCTGACCGTGAAGATGACTTTAGGATACCAGGAAAGAGCAACCCATCTTCACCAAAAAATCTTATTCTCAAATCCGAGAGCCCCTTGCATCTTGACAGGAGGTGGGACAGATTCTCCTCTTCCAAACCACATAACGAGCAAGTATAACATGACTTCGGGTTTCGGGAATTTCTTTCAAATAAGAGGCTTGAAAGTGGCTGAAGACGTGAGTGAGATAAGGTGATAAAGCAGATTGTTTCCGAACTTTGTACAGAGGGCAACACGTCGGGCTACTATGGGCGGCGGAATACCCTATATGACTAAGTCGAAAACACGCCAGTGATCCTCAGGAAGAACGGGAAAATGTCGCCCTAACGACTGAAACTCAACAACTCAAATCCTGTGTCAACCAATCACGGCGATCGTTGGGGAGAGTTAGTCGTCAAGAGTATTAAGAGCTGGATGTAAGACATTTTCACGGAATACAAGTTTTCAGGAACAGTGCGATAGCGATCAATCAATTTTCAATCAATCAATTTTATTTTCAACCCTAATAGCACTAGGCTAACACGGGCGGGAACTGGAAAAATAAACACTCGCTAACAATACAAATAAAATACAAACTAACAAACAATAAATAAATAAGAAACGAACATGAATCATGAACAATTAAAATGTTTAGTAAAATACGGAACGAATGAATTTAGGTATCTTTCTGAAGATTTTGTAGGTGGGGGAACAAGCTTGGGTTTTGGGTCGTCCTTGCTTCGCGTGTTGTGTCCATGAGAGGGTGTAACGAAGTCCGGAAGGATGGTCCTGTGGTGCTGAGAATTCAAAATTTGGTGGCCAAAACGCATGAGAAGATTATGACTTCTTTCAGACAGTTTTTCGATATCGAGGATTTGAAGGCTTTCGTTGTAAGATGTGTAATTGTGACCAAGTATTATTCTGCAGGCTCTCTTCTGCAGTCGTTCGATTTCGGCATCCTGAGCTTTACTTAAGCCAGGATGCCAAATTTGGCAGCCGTACTCTGAAATGGGCCTTACATAATTTTTATAAAGTGTCACTAGTTCATGGCGTGGAACCCCAAACCGCTTCAGGTATGAAAATGAACGAAGGGTAGCAGAGCTATTTTTCACTATTTTTCCCACTTCACTTTTCCATTGGAGGTTATCATCCAGAATGATGCCAAGAATTTTTACAGAATTTTCAGTTTTCATCAACGATTCCGACTCGACTGTTTGTAATACTTGTTTAGTGAAGTTAATCCTCATGACGTGACTTTTGGAATTGCTGACTTTTAATTTGACATCCGAGCATTGCTGATGGAGATTGGCGATCATGTCATGGAGCATCCGATCTTCATTTCCTCGAATCTCACGCAGAAGAGGAAGTGTGAGGTCATCAGCAAACTTTAAATGGTTTCCTATGTTCATCATGAGTTTGTTGACTACCATCAAAAACGCCAAGGGCCCGAGACGAGTCCCTTGCGGTGCCCCACAAGTTATCCTAACAGACGGTGAAATGGCTTCATTGTTGAGCTGTACACAGTGTGATCTGTCAGTCAGAAAACTAGCGATCATTCGAACAAGGAATTTACGTGCACCCCTTATTTACGATAGCAAGCTAATAGGAAGAGCCCGATTTCTAACTACGTGGTAGTATTGTAGGTATTTGGTTCAAGTTCGTCATCAATATTTAAGCACGAAAACCCACGCATAACGTATTCTTTTCTAGATGGCGGAATTTTCCAGGATTGATTAGCAAAGAACTATAAGACCTAACTGATGTATGTCTTTGTATGTCTTCATAGGTACCACACTGGTCTTGGTTTTATAATTTATTTGTATTTGTAATAAACAGTTGGAGCATTAGATGGAAATTATTATTTTGACCCTTGGCTCCCTACGTGCCATAACAGCTGTCCGGGATAATCGGCTGAGATTTAGTCCAGAAAGAGTTATTTCAAATCTACGAAATTTGGTGGGTTTTTTTTTATTTGCTCATTGTTTTACGGTGTTTTAGTGGTTTGGAACAACCATAGTGACAGTAGGGATGGTTAGCATTGTGTGCGTGGTAGAAAGACCATTTTTTGTGGCCCGCTTTAATGTAGTCAGAATCTAATTTCTTAGTATTATACAGGGCAGGGGCATTCAGAGCCTTTCTTCATTGGGAGGGGGTGGGGGGGGGGGGGGGGTAATCCTGGTATAACTTTACCGAATCGGCACCTGATTTTTACCGAATCTATCAATTTTTGTCTAAAAACAGAGCTTGTTGCCTTCAAGAAGTTACAATGTAAAAAGTTGCGTAGTATGGACAAAATCGAGTCTTCAGAGAAGTTTGGCACGTTTTCAGGCCCTTCCCTTTTTTTCAGAGATAAGCCGTCACTAACCTTTTAAGCTGCTTTCACATTGACGCGTTTGCCTTTCACACTGAGCCTCGCAAGCCTTGCGCTTGCGACGACGCAACGCGGAGCTTGCGCTTTAAAAATTGACGCAAAGCAATAATAGAACCGAGCTCTATTTTTACGTTGCGTCCGAGGCGTACGCATCATAGTCTTCAATTTGTTTTTCACTGAAATGGACGTTTTTGAAGAAAAACTAGTAAAACTAGTTCAAGAGCGACCCGGACTATTTGATAAAAAGGACCCTGACTATCACAACAAGACTTTAATTGGACCTTGTCTCCTTCAAGTAGCAAATAGTAATAATAAAATTTTACCTATAAACATTCTACAAAATGTCTGAATTTGCCTATAGGCTCCATGTTCAGTCAAGGCAATTTTAAGTCTTCATCAGAACTAGCCATTTTGTGAAAACGCAACGCACAAGCCTTCACGGTGTGAAAGGTTCTACGCAAGACAGACGAAACGCTGACTCTACGCAAGCGTCTTGCGTTCTCAGTGTGAAAGCCGCATTACCTTTGGGGGACGTCCAGTTTTGCCAACAGGACTCGAAAATGTGCCGACAAAAAGGCCGTTGCTAACGGACAAATTAAAGCGCCGCAGCCGAAATTTTTTAATCCTTCTTTTTTCTGGCAACATTTAACTACTTTCCATCCAAATTCTAGCTTTTAATGTGGTCCAAAACCCCCAAAATTCCAAGCCTTAAACGCCAACTAAATGACGCACCCTTCTTCTAAATAGCGAAGACTGCGAAAGACGCCGCAGACGAAATTTTGTGGAAACGCTGATGATGAAAGTGCCTTTTGCGATCCCAGATGAAACCGTCCATATAGGGCAAAGTAGATACAACGTACATTTATTCTGAATTTACAGCAAACAAAAAAGTAGTTTTCACGTCAAGAGATCACGTGCTTATTCCTGAAGTACTGCAATCATTATGAGTAAAAGCTAAGTAATGAATGGTAACCACCTGAAGCTACCGTTAAATGATAAAGAACAAGAGCTAAATAACTGCCACTTGAATTACCTAACTCAGTAAGTAGGTGAACCAAATAATCTATTCGTACTACCGAAAAAACTAACTGAATAAATAAGGAAAAAATCGGGAGCCATAGGCTATAACAAACGAATTTCGTAATGGAATAAAACTCTTGTTAGAACTACCTAAAACAACCGAATGTGGTAAGTCTGGTAATAGATACGGACTAAACAAATTCCGTCGACTTACCGAATTCAGTAACGAATCAGTAACAAATGCATGTGATTAATCACCGAGTTTTGAAATGGACTGACCGAATGCGATAGAACAGATACGGATTTGAGAAAAGTCCAATGAATGACCGAATCGGTATTGAATCAGAAGCAAATGCATCTGATTAATCACTGAATTATGAAATGGACTTACATAATGCGATAGAACAGATGTGGATTTGAGAAAAGTCAGATGAATTACCGAGTCCGGTGACGAATGGAACCAAAAAACACGTTAAATCACTGAATCTACAAATGGACGGACCAAATGCGGTGAAACTGATGCGGACTGAACAAAAGTTGGTTGAATTACCATATTCAAAGAACAAAGAAGAATGGGAACCAAAAAACACTTTATATCACCCAGGGGAAAAGCTTTATTAATCTGTTTCTTTTTCACAGGAATTTCCGTTCCTGTGGCCTTCCAAGTGTGGAAATTTGGACATGCTTCAGCGTATGCAGCCGTACACGAGCAAGAAGCTTATATGGCACTTGCATCTTGGGTCAGGGAATGAAAGTAGGAATTTGACAATACGTGGGTTTGTTATGATCATTTATAAGCAAGATCTTTGAGATAAGAATGATCACGTGTCCTTGGAAATTACGAGAATGTATAGTTTGGTAAAAGTATTTTTATTTTTGCATTTGACTGTGATGATGCTCACTTCAAGGGCGCTGAAATTGATCTTTAATCAAAACCCTCGATGCAGAAATGACCATGGGACTTTTAAAATCATGAATATTTATCATTCGTTCAAACTGTAAAAGTGTTAGAAATTCATTTTTAAGCAAAACCATTGTGACATAAAGAGCATAGGACCTCGCGGATCATGAAATGTATCGTTTGGTAAAAAAAAATTTTTTTTCCACTTTGTGGTTAAGATGCGCACTTTAGAGGTTCTGGTTCTGGTTCTCTCACAGATGTATCTACGGCTTGTGATTGTTCTTCCCACCAAGTTTCGTCCCGATCGCTCCACTCTAAGCGTGTCACAAGATTTCCGGTTCTCCCCTCCAACTCCTCCCTCCCCCCATTTTCGTCGGATCCGGAACGGACTTTATTTGGGACACTTGAGGCACGAAGTCTTTCCAAATATCAAGTTTCACTAAGATCCGACCACCCGTTCGAAAGTTACACATGCCTAAAAATTCCAAATTCCCCATTCCCTCTGCACGATAGCCAAATTGCGGAACTGCCTATGTCTAAGCCAACCTTGTCAAGTCTCTAATGTTCGAGCCAATTTTCATCGTCCTAGCACATCTGGAAATACCTTAAAACGCTATCACCGGAATTCCGGACCCGCCCCCCCCCCCTCCATGCAACTTCCACTCAGATGCCCAAATCCCGTCCCGTTCTGTCACTGATATCTAGTGCTTGTGCTTGTTCTTCCCACCAGTTTCAATTCAATCACTCTAATGTAAGCGTATCACAAGTTTTCGTTCCCCCTTCCCCTCCGACTCCCCCCCCCCCCCCAAATTCATCGGATCTGGTCGAGACTTGAAATGGACATCTGAGACTCGAAATCTTTCCAAATATAAAGTTTCATCAAGATCCGATCACCCATTCGAAAGTTTTAAATTCCTCAAGATTCCGGATTCCCCATTCCTCCACTTCCCACGCGGTGGTGGGATAGGGGAAGATACAATCTGCAAGTTAGTTTGGTCGGGTCCCATATGCCTTCCAAGTTTCAACGTCCTAGCACTTCTGGAAGTACCCAAACTCGAGAAGAGTGGACCGACCGACCGAAAAGTGACCGGTATATGTCACTTGGGCGAAGCTGCAAGTGCCATAAAAACGAGGGACAGGACCCCCGTTCTGATTTTCTTGTTCTTCTTCCTTAAGGGTTGAAGGACGGGTTGTCGGCGAAACGTTCCCATTCGAAACGTCCCCTGGCGAAACATCCCCGTGCCAAAACGTCCCCACGACAAAACGTCCCCATGGCGAAACGTCACCACTCGAAACGTCCTCGGCTATAGATTTATTTTTTTAATCGCTGAGGGATAGCTAGGCCGATGAGACTACTGACTGCGTCATCAATTTAGTCAAAAAATGTGCTTGCTATAACATTTTGAAAACCACGATGGGAACAAACCAAAGTGTTGCTCCCGGCTATAGCCATTTCTTAACGAAAGCGGAAAGATTTAGTAGTTTTCGTTTTATCCCATATTTAATTAGTTTATTTGCGTGTCAATTTACGCTACGAAACAACTCTTTTGTCGGATACTGAATTTGGTGATGTTTATTATTTAAGGATCAAACCCGTCTTACCTAGATTTACTGGGTCTCTTTACAGAACTAATCGTTCCATCCGCTTTCGTTTCTTCGCTTCCCATGTCATTTTTATCCACCAAAACGGTACTACGCTAATTTTTGCATTCTCCTTGTTTTACTCTCTTTGAGCCACAAGGGGCTCTCATTTCTCTGAGGAGCATATTGATGCTCCTCAGATTGTGCGTCTTACTTTGAACGACCTAGAACTGATCAGTTGCGAGTCCACTGCAAGGCATATTACACTATATATTTTAATTGGAACCAATAAATTTATGAAGCAACCGGTCCCATGTCCGATCTTTCCTGCTTATAAGGAATGTTCCCACATCTGTAATGCATACTCTGAAGTTGTTTTACCTCGATCATGCACTTGGAGATCGATGTGAACTTAAAAATCTATGCTTGGGGACGTTTTGCCGTGGGGACGTTTTATCACGGTGGCGTTTTGTCATGGGAACGTCTCGCCACGGGGATTTTTCGCCTGGGATGTTTCGTCGGTAAGCCTTGAAGGACAGGAGCGTGGTACCCTTTATACTGTTGAGGGTTACACACTTAGTTACATATTTGTCCACTTGTAAACACAATCTAGCAAGGATTGTGCTTTACCAAAATTTTCGCCTTCCCAGAACGTAGCGCTCCACTCCCCCCTGCGGGACGATCCTGACACAGGGTATCAGAAAATGGAAGCATACGGCGCAACGTTGCTAAAACAAGGCTTCGAATGTCGAAATTTGTCAAGGAAGAAGGAGAATAATCGAACCAAAATAGTGCTGCTGTTCTTCAACCGTTAAGGAAGAAGAACTAGAAAATCAGAGCGGGAGCCCTCTCCCTCGTTCTTGGCGCTGGCTTGCGACTGGCGCTGGCATATGCGCTGAAGCATGTCCGAAACTTCCACTCTTGGTAGGCCACAGGAACGGAAATACAAAGGGAATGTCGAAATTTGTCAAGGAAGAAGGAGAGTAATCGGACCAAAATAGTGCTGCTGTTCTTCAACCGTTAAGGAAGAAGAACAAGAAAATCAGAACAGGGGTCCTCTCCCTCGTTCTTGGCGCTGGCTTGCGGCTGCATATGCGCTGAAGCATGTCCGAAACTTCCACTCTTGGTAGGCCACAGGAACGGAAATACAAAGGGAATGTCGAAATTTGTCAAGGAATAAGGAGAATAATCGGACCAAAATAGTGCTGCTGTTCTTCAACCGTTAAGGAAGAAGAACAAGAAAATCAGAACGGGGGTCCTCTCCCTCGTTCTTGGCGCTGGCTTGCGGCTGCATAGGCGCTGAAGCATGTCCGAAACTTCCACCCTTGGTAGACCACAGGAACGGAAATACAAAGGGTATAACAAGTTCTCATCACGTTATATCGGGTCCTTGCTAGATTGCTAGGCCAAGTCGCTAAGGTAGTTGCATTCTGTCCCCGGAGTACGAAGTCCCACACAATGGCACTGACGCGGGGGTTATAGTAATTGCCATGGATGGCATTCTTTCCAAATAATATATTAATGAAAAGCATCATTCTTTGTGATGAATGCAAAGGAACTTAACCAGTAATGTATAGATTAGATTTTTAGATAATATATGGGGTATAGTTCTTAGCAGGTGAGTTCTTACTAGCGGGCAGTCTATAAGTAATTAGTCGTAGTGGTCAGAGGCGTTACTAGCCAAAATGTCTGGGAGTGGGAAAAGGCATATACCGACTGGCTGGCAAAATTACTGTTCTCAAGATAAAAATTACAGTTTTGAAAAAAAATCGACTGATTTTCAGAAAAATCGACTGTTTTAACGAAAATCGCGGCGCTTCGGGCCGACTCGGTTATTTTTTGCCGTCAAGATTTGGGGGAGGGCGCCCCCCCCCCCCCCAGTCGTGACGCCCCTGGTAGTGGTAGTCGAGTCGTAGTACAGGTAGCATAAGTCTACAGAGTAAAGTTTAGTTGTCAGGCAGTCTTCGAGAGTAGTAGTACAGGACAGTACTGTCAGAATTGCACTGTAATAATAATAATATTAATAATAATTTATTTCTTACCCACAAATTCCAGAGAAAAAACAAGTGCAGTACAATAAAGAAAAGGAAAGGAAGAAAATACTAAAATAATTATACATGCAAAAACACTAGCACATAAACAGGGGGGTAAGGGGGTGGTGTGGTGAAAACCGAGAGTATGCTGAACCCGACAGCTTCCTGTGTAGCAGTAGTAATTTCTCCGAAATATCTGGAACACCGAGCTTACGAATAATTACTCTATTCCGATGCCAAGGGGGAGGTAAAGAAGGAATTTACAGTAGCGAAAATAACTTTTTCGGAGAGAAAGAAGGTTTTTCTTTTTTAGAAGAGGATAAAGTTGTAAATTAGGGATTAACAGAAGCATTGGCTGGTACAAAGAATGAGTAAATGAGCCATTTATATTCATAACAGTTGTGTGTATCTAACTCATAAAGTCAAAGAACCCTACACGCCACTCACGCTACCCTCGTTTAATACTCTATTTCCCTAAGTACAAAACACGACAGTGATCCTCGGGAAGAACGAGAAAACGTGGCACTAAAGATTCAAACTCGACAACTCAATAACGTATTAACCAATCAGGCGATGTTTGGGAGCAGCTGTGATACCGCTTCCGGCTCTTCCGCTAGGTATAGGGCGATTTTGCATCGGCAAGAAGAGTTACTCATCAAGAGTATCACCACCATACAGGCTTAAAGCCAGGCTTCACCTTCCAGATTACCAGACGTCCGGAGGTTCCGCTTTCGTATCGAGAACAATCAAAAAAGGGCCCTCACGATTATAAACGGGGAGGGTAAAGTGCCTTACAGTTACCTACTAAAAAGATTCAAGCTGGCTACCCTGGAAGAGAGACGAACCCGCCTTAGCATCGAATTCGGTATTAAGACCCTATCTGTTCCCCGTTTACGTAATATTCTCCCACCCCCCTATTCTCCAATACGTATTAGACCCCAGCGAGAGAAATCCCAGAAAATCCCCAAACTAGCCCCTGTGGCCCCTCTTCATGAAAGATATAGAAGGAGTTTTGTTCCAGCATTTGTTGAGTTGTACAACAACCAATAAGTTAGTCCCTTTTAGCGTTTTTGTTTTTGTTTTTATTATTTGTTACAAAGTGTTATGCATTTTTCATTTTGTATGACAAAAAGGTCAATTTCGGCGGTAACGCTGTGACAGGTACTTTGAAAAATAAAATTCTATTCTAGTCAAGCCAATCCCTTCCAGATGTCCATGATAACGATGGCAGCCAATTGTGGTATTCTTCAACATCTCCTGGATGTCTTTCGCATTTCAAATATCTGTTGCATCCCAGTCACAATTGTCAATAACTTTCCCTTTTCTTCCTAAATTTGCATATTTCTTCTGTCTCTCGAATCGATTGTCTCTATGGTACCTTCCAGACATCCGGAATCTTGTGTGTTCAACACCCTGGACTTCCAGACGTTTTTGGACTGGCTTTACCTTCTAGATCCGTCTCGACAAAAACGGTTGTCTGGAATCCGGAAGAAAAATCTGGAAGGTGAAGCCTGGCTTTAACAGACTCATTTGGTCTGGACAAACGGCTTGGAAGTTTCAGATTAACCTGCTTCTTTTTAAGAAATCGACCAGAGTTACCATAAGCTGCGTTCGTTTTCGTCGTTGGGTTCGTCGTTCCAACCGTCGTTTATTAAAGTATTCTTTATAACGTCGTTCTGGAACGGCGTTGGACTGCCGAGAATAAGGAGTTTTCTTTATTCGGTTGAACTGCCGTTTCATTCGTCGTTCCTGAAACGACGAAAGGAGGCGGAAAGTCAGTTTCAATTAGGCGCGAATTTTCGAAATTCTCGACAAAACAAATAAAAACAGTGGGCCAGTTATACTAAAATCCATTTTTGTACTTTATTTATAGCTGCTGGTATAAAAATATTAATTTAGTTCGACTATTGACGTTTTCGTATCAACTTCGTTCGTGAAACGACGTTGATAGAACGTGCCAAAGTAAACACTAATATAAAAAAAATTAAACGACGTTTTTGGAACAGACAACGACGCACGACGAAAGCGAACGCGGCTATAGAAACCAGAACTGCGAAACTTCCCATCCATTTCGTCCTTTGCATACGGAGTGATTGTCCTGTAGTTGCTATCGCGGCCGCTCCACTCGACCGGCGCAAGCGTTCATCCGCTGGAACCGTTTAATGTATTTCACAGCCGAAGCGTAAAGTCATTAACAATGAATTAGCAAGGCTCATTGTTTCGGATGCATTGCGTTGCCTGAATATTTCGTTACTTGCTTCAGATGGCAGGGAAGAATTATTTTTGTAAAGCAAAAGTCTATGCTTGCGTCCTCAAGAAGTAGAACCTCCGTCTCCCGACCTCTATCCTACAACCATGTGGAGTCGAATAATTTACGGACGATTCCCGATGCAAACGAGCGGAGGTAGGAGCTACGTGGAACATCACAATTCGTTACCTCTGCACAGCTCATCGCAGTAGAGCCCCGGAAGAAAAAAAGTCGAGAGTAAACGGACTGTCGCCTGTCGACAATTGTGACGTTAAAGGTTATCGTAGGCACAATTTTGTAATGAGTCTATTAACTCTGGACCTTGGGATTTCTTTTCCTATGCAAAATATTGTTCTATCTGTCTCTGCTTTGATGGCTTAGCGGAGGGCCGCACTAGAGGAAGGATTTCAGTTTCTTATAGTTAGTCCGTTTCTAGTCTACCGATATAACCCGCTTCGGGCGGTCGCGTACTGGAATCCCTGCCGGGATTTTCCGCACCGTCATCTCTTCTATACGGTAAAGTTGACATTTGTTAAACTTTATGATGCAACTGAAAGAATCGGCCAGGAAAATCGTCTATTCGCAGCAGAAGAAGAATTCCTAGTACGCTCTTTATCACCTCGCACTAATTCACACCTTTGTACGCATGTAATTTTGTGTTGTTCGAAAACCACGACCGTATAAAACCAATAGCAGCGAAAAAAGTCCGATCTCACCGGATTCCGTTCAAACTAGTCACCATAGGCAAGAAATTAAACCTCTTGTTTTACGTTGTTTTTATGCCGACTGGGCCGTTTTGCTTGGTCTGTAATACTCTTGATGACTATCTCTCCTTGCCGATGCAAAACTCGGGCCTCACCGGGTACCTAGCGGAAGAAAGGAAGAAGTGGTGTCACAGCTGCTCCCAAAGATCGCCGTGATTGCTTGACACAGGATTTGAGTCTTGAGTTTGAGGCATTACGGAGACGCTTACTCCTTCTTCCTGAGGATCACTGGCGTGTTTTGGACTTAGTCATTTAGAGTATTATCAGTTCTTGAATTCCGGACGAACTGTTCAGCGGGCCGAAAGCTAACGGAATAGCCTAAAGGTACGTGTCAACGCTGTCCGATCTTCGCAGGCGGATGCGAATTTCCTTCTTTGCTCCAGAACTTCGACGCATTGAATGCAGGTTTCCCCATAGTCGCGCAAATTTCGCATGCGTATTTTCGCATGCAAAACCTTATCGAAGTGGGTTTGCACGTAGCTGAAACGGCTCCAAAGATGTATTCTCGCCGTTCCCCGAGGACTCCACTTGAGTAGTCCCCGCGTTTTGTTTGTCCCGGGGACTCACTCCCCGTATTCTCACGAGTCCCCGCGGAAGGGGAATGCTCCGATCAGGACCGTATCCAGGAATTTTTTTCGGGGGGAGTTTCGCCTTTCGGGGGGGGGGGGGGGGGTTGCCTGCGGGTCGGAAAAAAAAGTACAAAAAAGACATAGATCAGACGGAAAAGCCTATAAAAATGATTATTTGTGTACGTTTCGGGGGGTGGGGGGGTCAACCCTACCCCCCCCCCTGGATACGGCCTTGGCTCCGATTATCATCACCATGATCAAAAAGGACTCCCTTTCAGATTTGGAGGGGAATCAGTTTTTGCTGGTGTTGGTGCAATCTAAAATGAATTAAAACAATCAGAATGAACAAAACTAAAAATAAGTGGATCCAAACTAATTTCGTCCACTGCATATTTTTTTTTGAACAAAATCCATGTCGGAAGCATTCCCCATGTTCTCGTTGTTTTCCGTACGCGAAGTCCGCGTGGAGTGACTCCCTCTATTCTCGCCGTTCCCTCTGATTCCCCGAGGAGTCCTCTGGGAACGGCGAGAATACGCCTCAAATCGGTTGCCTCGCTTAACCTCGAAAGTGCGATTTGTAACGGGTGTTGGTTGAACAAATTTATCTGACATAACGAATGGGCTGGTCTAAGACGGTTTATTTCAGTCATTTCATTGCTAAACCGGAGCCCGTCGCTTCTCTGATTTCCAAGATTCAAGCATTTCTAAACGTCCCAGCTTGACTCTTAGAAACATAGAAACCGTTGCTAGAGAGACTTGTCAGGAGGGATGGAGTTTGCAAATAAGAGACTGACTCACGGCACAAAGAGAAGTTTTACTACCAGCAATTTCTTTCTAAGAGGACAGCGGAAGGAAACCCCCGCAAAGGAAATTATACACTGGAAAGGAAAAGGTTTATAAAGCTGTCTGAAAAAGCGTCATGTTTCGAGAAGATGCCTGACATGTGAAGAAATTTGCCGCAAGGATAAAGCGGGGCTCTTCTGCCGTCTCTCTGCTTCGAAGATGGAGCTTGCATAATTTTCCACCAAGCTGATCTTTAATTGCTTGCTAGTGTGGATGTCTCTTCTTGCTGCAACCTCGCAGCAAGAATAGTTTTTTTTTTTTATCCTTGTTCAAATGGCCAAAGCAGTGTAATAGTATAGGAGTAGCAGCAAATACTCCACAAAGGAAAAGGACGGAGTACAAAAAAGGAAAACATGAAATTTTTACAGACAAAAAGAATCAATCATAAATTCAAACACCACTGATCATCAACCGAACATATATTTAGATTTACATACACCTAGACTTCAATTCAACTGGATATTTCAATTGTACTTGCTAATCCGATTAGAAATAGCAATTACAGCATACCTTACGTCAGATTTTAATCATTTTGGTATGTCTTGTCCAGACTGAGATTTCTTGAGTTTACTTACTTTTACTTTAGTGCCATCAGATAGGGTTTTCAGGTCCCAATCAAAGCGTCTGTTTTCTGAAATTTCACTTCAGCGCTCTAGTAGCTTCGCGCCACATCACGTTTCGCTACCTCTACAATTTGCTATATTGCTGTGAAACCACCTTGAGGAAAAGTAGGAGACAAAGCTGATTGGTTCTTTGGACGCGTTCAAGGGCGTGTCATCAGCGCGCGGGGTACTCCTCCTGCATTTTCTTTCTCTGCGATGAGCAACAGCGAAGACGGAAGTAGAGTAGACGGGTAAAAAGCTACAGTAAATACCTCTAGGTCCGCTGAGTTTTGTCGGGGTATTCATAGTCGCTGCATGGTCCAAAGACAGAGGTTCTCTTTGATTAGTTGTTCTTGCTAATAGTAGCTGTTTGCTCTAACCGCTCGGGAGCGTAGTAAGCTTGACAACTACGACCTCTGTGACACGATTGGTCGTTAATGCGTGGCGCGATATTTTGCCTAAATATATAAATTCGTTCCAGGCTTGACGCCAAGATACCAGAAGCCGTACGACGTCATGCGTAGTTACTACGGTAAGTAGGGTGGAACACGACCCTAAAAGTTTCCAAAGGGAACTGTTTGTTCGGGGCTGGAAAGTTTTCTGCAGGACACTGTGTCGCAGGTTGAAACAGCGATAGTAACTTCTGCCAGATTGCTAAAAGTGGTTGAAACCGTTCCCCGAAGACTCCACTTGAGGAGTCCCCGCATTTTTGCTTGTCCAAGGACTCACTCCCCGTATTCTCGCGAGTCCCCACGGACGGGGAATGCTCCGATTATCATCACCATCATCAAAAAGGACTCCTTTTCAGATTCGGAGGGAAATCAAATTTTGCTGGTTTTGGTGCAATGTAAAATTAATTAAAAACAATCAGAATAAACAAAATAAAAAATAAAGTGGATCCAGACTAATTTTGTAAACTGCATATTTTTTTTTTCGAACAAAATCCATTTTGGAAGCATTTCCCGTGTTCTCGCTGTTTCTGTACGGGGAGTCCGCGTGGAGTGACTCCCTCTATTCTCGCCGTTCTGTTCGGTTCCCCTAGGAGTCCTTGAGGAACGGCCAGAATATGCCCCTTGTGTCTATTACGTCAAAAACTAGCAAAATCCGATCCAATATGGAACTGCAGTTTTGTTTGTCTGCTGCTGTAAAGTATGGAATACCATGTCAGCGATTTACCATGGAAAAGGCTAAGCAGAAGATCCGATCCCACGGAGCACTGGGAACGAATGGGGAATTACGTGTCAATAATCGAAAGCGAGCCGAGAAGCCTGATCGGTCACAGAGAAAAAACCGACATATAGCCCAAATGGGGAAAGAGACGGATGGTTGAATTTCCGCCAGTAATCCGGCCACCAGAATATCCGATTACAGACGGATTGACTTGCGTTTGGGAAAATAGATCAATGGTAAATCGGACCTCATGATACTTTTTTTTTGCATGGGGAGGGAGAGCGTAGCCACCATGGGGGACGTTCCCTAAAAACATTCCTTCGGCCCACGCTGACAGCAAATCATATTGCATAGCACTGCGCAAAAGATACTGGGAGTTTTTTGTGGATGGTGGCTCGGGAGGTAGGTATGTTTGCCCCCTTCGTGGGGAGGTTGGGGATGGGCTGGATCATTTTCTGAATAGATGCCAAAGTTTGGTGAGTTTGAGGGATACATTTTTTCGAGGGGGTGTACCGCTGCTCCCTGGTATTTTGGGGACTACTTCGAGAGATTCAATTATTGCGTTATGTTGTTTTATAGAGAAAGGCGTGGAGGCGCGGAAGGCAGCGACTTGAACCTGTTGAGTGTTATTGTTTTTCTTTTTTGTCTATTTTTGTGTTTGTAGTTGTTTATATGGCAACTGGCTTTTAAATACACGTATATATGTATTTATATATTTATTTTTGACGGCGTTAAACGGATCGTCAGCTGAGTTTTATTCTAGCGATAGTTCGGCCCTTCTTGGCAAGGGCCCTCTTCAGGCTCAGAAAACCTGTGATAAACATCATATTAATAAAATCATATGCGATAAATACGTTTTCATCACGGGTTACTTTTTCCTGGAGTGGAACTGTGCCAAGAAGGGCAGAAATTTCAGTTGAATTATCTGCTTAACGCTATCAAATTTGGAAGAACGAGCCTTCCTTGCAAGTTCATGCCATGATTCATCAGCCCTCAGCAAGGGCTGAAGAAACACTGAAGTATTTTTTGGTTTTATCCCGTACGTCAGCCGGCTCAAGCAACCTAGCGGCTAAATTAGTTTCCAAAAAGATAACCTCCACCCCGGAGGAAGGGAGGACAAGTGAAAGTTCAGTAGCGGCGAGTGGCAGTTCAGTTTCGTTTTTCTGTTTCAAAACAAAAACCGGAGCTAACATACCCTAAATAAACACAACCAGAGCCTACAGCACGTAATTTGGTGCTGTTTTAATCTGAATGTTCGTGGCTACATAGAGCCAGGGGCGTCACGACTAGGGCGGGGGGGGAAGCCCCCTCCCCCCGAATGTTGTCGGCCAATCGGTAAAAAATAGCCGAGAAAAACAAACGATTTTATTCTTGGAAACAGTCAATTTTTTTTTTTAAACACAGTCGGTTTCTCGTAAGAATAGTCGATTTTTTTCTTCAAAATAGTAGTTTTTCTTAAAATCAGCCGATTTTTCGTCAACATAGTCGTTTTTTCTCATTAATAGTCGTTTTTATTATATGTTTTAGTATTTTTTATACCCCCAAACATTTTGGCTAGTAACACCTCTGCATAG
Source organism: Branchinecta sandiegonensis (assembly GCA_030848855.1). Classification (NCBI taxonomy): domain Eukaryota; kingdom Metazoa; phylum Arthropoda; class Branchiopoda; order Anostraca; family Branchinectidae; genus Branchinecta; species Branchinecta sandiegonensis. The sequence continues at coordinate 1,971,481 of JAUPMV010000010.1, read as the reverse complement.
AGCTACTACAAAATCGGAAGATCTCAATCACTGGTGCTGTTTTAATTCTAATGTTCGTGGCTACATAGAAAATGGAAAGATCTCACTCAAATAACAAATGTCGGGAATAGCGGAGCATGGACTAACGCATTTTCTCTGGGTTGTCAAGCGTGTTAAAGAGCGTGTTTCACCCTAAGTTACTACGCATGTCGTCACGAATCCTGGCTTCTTGGCGTCAAGGCTGGAATCCTTTTTTTTTCTTCAGAAAATCGTGCCGCGGGTTGATCGGGCCAGTCATGTCACAGAGATCGTAGTTACCAAGCTAACTTGGCTCCCGAGCGTGGTTAGCAAATAGTTATTATTAGTTACTATTTTGAGAAGGCTGTGGAGCGGTCAGCGTAGTAACTTTTTACGAGTTTGGAACGAAAATAATAATAATGATAATAATAATAATAATAATAGATTTATTTCCCATCATGATGCACAGACGTACAAAAAGACGGAGTAATTAAATGAGGAAGAAGAAAAAATCAAGAAAGAAAGAAATGAAAGAAAAGAACATTACTGTCAACAGAAATTATGAAAAGAACGCAATGAGTAATAGTCACTATTGTTAGAAGGGTGGAACACGCTCAAAATGATTTTTATAAGGTTCGCGAGTCGCGCATGAATCTTGTTAGCAGTGGCCAGTTCTGTGGAAGGTTTTATTGAAAGTGATCAAACATATTATGGGTTTTTGAAGTGGGCCGTTTTCTGGGTGAAAGCTTGTGCGCATTCCCAGACGGATGGTAAATTGTAAATATACACAGAATTCAGAATTGTAAATAATCACAGATTTGTACATATACACTTTGAACACGCACATTTTATCTTTCGTTATTTTATTTTCATCTGCATGCCGTTCAGTCCGCATCGTTCTTCTGGTTTTTAGTTACATGTCGTCTTATTGTCTGTTGGTTCCGTATCGTTTTCCTGTTGTGATTGTGGTGGATTTTATGATTTAGTTTTGTTTTTTTCGCTGAGGACGGTTTGCCGGAAGTGCAACCGAAATATCCGAAACTGTATTTATCCCTCGCACATCATCTTGGAGGGGTAACTAGCTGATCAAGAAAAAAACCCCGAAAATCTGTTTTTTTTTTCTATTTTATTTAAAATGATTTTTAACTAGATCTTCGTATAGCAACCATATTTGGTGACCCTTTAAGAGAAACGAAAACAAATGGGGCAAACTTATATTGATGTGCCTGTAAAATAGTAGCAAGAACAAGGCACTATCTACTTAGTTTCTTCGAGTGCCGTTTGACGACACCTATTAAGGCCACTCATCCTGATTCATCTTTTTTCCAATTTTGTTTTCCTTTTTATGTATTTTCACGCCATAAATTTTCCTTCGGCGATCTAGCGGCTCGGCTCTGATCTAACAGTCTACCGATTCTCAGCAAAAATACACTTTTTAATAGGAGGAAAGCTGGCATGAGAGACTTACCTTTGCCCTTTTGTAAGTTGCAGGATGAGGATTTGAACCGCTTCCTCTCGAAGTGCCAAGCACTTTCGCAATTGAGGGTTAAATTTGTTAGGGGTGGGTTGGTACCGCTTCCCGGCTTCCGGAAATCTACGAAACCCAAATGTATCGTAGAAGTATGTAAATATGTTATTAAATCGTTCAAACTCAGGAAAGAAAGTTTAGCCTAGTTTGTGTACCATAATAGCTCTAGATGTGTAACAGTTTATTAGTGAAGTGAAACATGTATTGAATCTTGTATGGCCTTTTGGCCTAATAAACAAACGTTCTAAGGCAAAACAAGCAAAATATGCAGTTGAGAAAAGTAATTTTTTTACTATTGAGCCCCAAGCGAATTCCTCATATTTTATTTGGTTTACACGCAAAGTCTCTGGAATAGGAGGGTCAAAAATGGGCCTTTCTTTCAAGAATGAAATTGTAAGAATTGCAGACTTTTTTTCATTCACAAGTGATGAACATGCTGTGAAAGTCTCGTTTTTTAAATTCAAAACATTTCTTCTGAATTTCATCTTGAAGGAGTTCTCACTTAGTTTCTGACTTTAATGTAAATACAAACTTTTTACACCACAGAAAAGGTTTTTACAAATGTTTTTACTCTGTTTTCAGAAGCGACCAATTTAAGACGTTGTTGAGAGTTTTAAACTAGTTGTTTTAATCGAGTGTAATCTTTTGTTTTCAGATAGTATTTAAAGAGTTGTTAAATGTATAAACTGATAGAGGTATGATTTTTCGTTTTATTAACTCGTAAGTTTTTGAAGTGAAATAATAAATAAGATAAGATAAGATAAGATTTATTCCACTAAAAGCACAAAGGCCAGAGAAAAAAATAAACAAAAACAAAAATCAAAAACAAAAACCAAATAAATGATAACTATTTTACATATTCCTTTACAGGAACCTTTGTCTGTGGTTCATCGAAACCGAAAGGAATCTTCCCAATTTTTCAATATCACCAATTTACTTCCCATTACTTTTACCATCCAATCCTCCCCCCAATATTTAACACCAAAAATTTCCCCACGAAGATCTGAAAGCTCAGGACATACACCTTCTTAGCAATACTCACACCATTTCCTTCTCTAGGTCCTTTTCCATCACACCAAAAATTAGATAAACCGCTACTGTCCAAAATATTTTTAACCTGTTTTGACCACGATTCCTTTCCGATCCTTTCCCAACATATTCAGGCACCTCTTCCCCTTCGATAAACTAGAATCAACATGTTCCCCATAGTACTCCTTTGACGACAACTTAAATACCAAATAAATAAAATCTTCTTTATATTCAATTTCTTCTCCTTCAAATTTTATTTTAATAGTATCTAATTTTCCCCCTTTCCTAAAACACATTACTGCCGTTTTACTAACATTTAATGTGAAATAATAAATAAGATATTGACTTACCTCATTCCAAGCCGAAGTCTGATCCGGGAGCGATTCCGGTCCACCGCCAAAGGTGTCGTCTGAACTATCCGAGTCACTTTCTAAGGCTGTATCATTGACGAAGCAGATTTGAAGGTTCATTCCTGAAAAACAAATAGCATCTGAAAGCTGGTATGGCACTTGCAAGGCTGGTTCAGAGGATGGAATATCAGTGTTAAGCAAATGGGAGAACTGGTCCTTACTTCTGTCCTATGTGAGGTCATGAGGACGAAAGCGTAGTTCATTTGATGTGTGATTGTGTGGAACTGAATGAATGAAGAAAGGAGATATTTGGTGAGAGAGTGTTTAATGAAGAATGGATGGTAGGCCTAAGGATAATGAAGGATGAATGTTTTGTTGCTGTGGAAAAACTTGGACGTTACATGATGCTTGCGATGGAGCATAGAACGAGATTTGTAGAACAGGTGCGGTGTTTTAGTTCTGTCAGTTAGTGATTTTCTTATCCAATTTTTGTTGCCATGGCCCAAGGGCTTTTTTCGGTTATTACATTCTATTCTATTCTATAGAATTTGCCTTTTTGTGGGTTTGTTCTGATCATCTGTAAGCACAATTGACCCAAAGAATCCTCACACCAAGTCTCACTATGGATCCGATCAATGTGCGGGAGTCCGAGGGAGCGGCGGAAATTTTATGACACGCTTAGAGTGTAGCGATTGGGATGACACTTTGTGGGAAGGACGAGCTAGATACATCAGTGACAGAACATGACCAATTCGGGTACTCTGGGGGGAGTTTGAGGGGGAGGGGGGGTCCGAATTCCGGTAATCGCAGTTTAAGGTACATACAGATGTGCTATAGGACGATAAAACTTGGCTAGAATATTATAGACTTGACAAGATTGGCTCAGAAATTGTCCCTTCCAAGATCCGACCATCCCCGAAATTACTTATCTTAACCGCAAAGTACAACAAGACCAAAGGTTTCGATGGTATCCCAAAAATTTAATATTTACGGACAATTGGGTCTTGTAGCGTTCCAGTGGTAATCATCGGAGAAGACGAAGTTCAAATATGGATTCAGCATGTGAGTTTACCCCTATAGCCTGCGTCATGTCTACTTTGACGAAAGTTCCTGCCTTACTTCTGCTAAATTTCCGGTTTCAGCCGGATTCCAGGCGAGCTACTTGTCTTGCAAAAAACTGAAGTTCAAAAACAGATTCAGCGTATCTCCATACCATCCATATCTCCATAATCAACTTCACATAAAACTTCAACTTTTAACAAATTTCCCAATTTCAGCAGGATTCGTGGTGAACTGTGTCCAGGTACAAAATGATTGTCAGACAAGAATTCAGCATGCATTCTTACCCGTAAATCGAACACCTAATGAAATTCATATAAAACTTTTACTTTTAACAAATTTTCCGGCTACGGCCGGATTCCGGGCGATCTACTTGTCCGGCGACAAAATAATCCCTATCCTTAGATCGAACCTCTAATCAACTTCAGAAGATTTTGTCAAACTTTCCGGTTTTGGCCGGATTCCGGCCGATCTACTTGTCCGACGAGAAAATCATTTTCATATTCGGATTCACCATGTCTCCTTATCCCTAAATCGGATATCTAATCAACTTCAGATAAAACTTTTACTTTTAACAAACTTTCCGCTTTTAGCCGGATTCCGGGTAAACTACTTGTCCGGCAAGAAAATGGTTTTCATATTCGTGTTCAGCATGTCGACTTACCCCGTAATCAAATATCTCATTAGCTTTTAAAAAAAATTTATTCGCCCTTTAATTTGAAACCACTCCCCTTCCCCTAAATATGCAGCTATCGGTCCTATCTACGAACTCGACCTTTCCCTTGACTCGAAGAGTCCTCACACCAAGTTTCATCAAAATATCTCATTCCCTTCGAGAGTTATCGTGCTGACAGACGGACGGACGGACAGACGGACAGCTTTTGCGATGTCATAGGTATCCCTCCACTTACGTTTTGGGATCCCAAAAAATACTTTTAAGCAAAATCTACATTTTCATGATCCCATTGCAGGCCATGAGCTCATGACTATTTTTGCCTCAAGGGTTTTGCTTAGAAACGAATTTCTAGCACCCTTAAAGTGCGCATCTTAACCGAAAAGTAAAAAAAAAAACCTTTTGACCAAACCATGTATATTCATTATCCTAACGGGCCCAGGATCATTTTTGTCTCAAGGGTTTTGATTACAGATGGATTTCTAGCGCACTTAAAGCGGCAAACAGCAGTCACTAGAGAAGTCGGAAGCCAAAATTGACAAACTTTATGAAGTTTGACAGAAGAGAGTTGGGTAGAGCACAATTAGAGACAGAGGCATTTTAAACAGCTTTAAACATGGCTAGGTCTAAAGAGGGACTGAAAATAGCCAAACAAACCTGGATAAATGTACACCAAGAAGTAACGTGGCATTGATTACTTTATGCTAGCGCATCTAGCGGCTAAAAAAGAATTAATCTGGAAGCAAGTTTATGAAGGGCGTATCGTCGACAAACTCCACCCCCGCGGACTACTGCAACTTTGAAACTTAAAGTTTGAAAACTTTGGAACTTGAAACTTTTATCCTATAGGTTCACCCAGGAATAGCTTTTTCCTCGCAATCGATTCCTGCGCATTAACGCTCAAGACTTGTTTCACCCATCTACTGTAGAAACAGTTTTCTTTGAACAAACGCTCGATGAACTCAAGCCGTAGTTTAGAAAGGAGACGAATTGCTGTCTTACAATGTCGATGAAGTGAGCGCGGAAAGGTTTCCTTAGGGCACAGGAAAGAAAGTAAATTTATTGTTCTTTTCGTGTTTCGTTGAGTATTTACTGTTTTGCGTTCATTTATCTTTTGCTGTTGTTGTAGATTTTGTTTACCTCTGTATTTCTTGTTAAGCGTTCATTTACCTTTTTTTCTGTATGTACTGTGCAAATGCCTTATTACTAGGCTGCATGTAATAAATTCATTCATTCAGACTGGCAGGAAAGCCACAATAGATGTTTTTGGGGGAAAACCTCATGGGACAATACAACGTTTGCTCCATCTGCAGGTCATAAGAACAGTGCTTTTCACAACTACTCCACATTAGATTAACAGCTCTGTATATTGAGCTAACGTTCCCGAGGAACCACAGAATTTAGTGACAACTCAGGATCCTAACTGCTCTTTTCCTGAAGTTGTTATTCGTTTTCAGCCAATAAAAAACGCTTCTCATTCAACATCCTTCGTCAGAGCCATTTCACTCCTACAGCCGCAATTCACTGAAGGGCCCGTTGGGATCTAGGATATAACATGCGCTCCATTCTCCGCGAATAGCGTTGGGATCTAGATCATCTACTGTTTCACGGACAGATAACTAGGAACTGCAAGCGAATCAAAATGGGAAAACTCCCGGCCAGCAGAAGAAATCGGAAATCGGCAATCTGCTTCGATTGCCTGCACTGGACTGACTGGAATATCCGAATTGCGCAAAGTGCCGCAGCCGCATACGAAACATTGGCCTTCCATGCCTTCCCCATGACCGAATACTAAAGCAAGAAAGAAATGTTGAACTTGAAATACGTAATTTGCCGACCCAGGAAGAAATTTTGAACTTCAAATATGTAATTTGCCGACCCCTCACAGTATCCTCACAGAGGAAAGGCACGGTGCAGATTGCCAGATTTTCGAATCTTCAAGTTCTGGTGCATCTTTCCTCGTTTTGGTTTGCCTTTCCTGGTTTTAGGGCGATTCTGGCGATCCTTTTGATTCGCTTCCCGAAAACAAAGCGAGGATCTGCCGAGCGCAAGAACAAACGAAAGTCGTTGCACCTCAGTTGCACCTTTACAACTTCTCGAAATCACTTTCCACTCGCGAAGTGGATTCGCTTTCCAATCACTGGCGGAAACTATCGGAGCACGAGAACAAATGTGGAAAGCGAAGCGCGTTTTAGCTTAAGTCGCAAAAACAGCCGGCGCATATGAGCTCGCGGAGCTTTCCAGACCGCCAGAATCGCCCTTTACTGTGCTTGCCTGCTATTCTCGTGCATCATGCCTTCCCAGTCCTTTCCTGCTTTTAATCGATTCCGAACATTGGATGGGTCAAGACAAAAATATACCGTTGAGAGCATTGCCTGATCCCGTCCTCATTTCTGCTCTATGTGTGACCAGGCGAACGAAAGTTTGCACCGCTAGTTCATGAATGTGGAACGAAACAAGGACTGTCGGGATTGAAAGCAGACATCTTTGGCGATATTCGGGAGCTATGGATGCATGGACGGAAAAATAAAACTTGGGAGTTGTTTAAAAAACTGGAGGAAGGCCCAAGCTTTTGTTAAAGTGATCTGGCATGTAAAAAGATGTATAGGCATAATCTCGCCGTTCCCCGAGGACTCCACTTGAGGAGTCCCTGCGTTTTTGTTTGTCCCGGGGACTCACTCCCCGTATTCTCGCGAGTCCCCACGGACGGGGAATGCTCCGATTATCATCACCAATCAGATTCGGAGGGGAATCAATTTTTGCTGATATTGGTGCAATGTAAAATTAATAAAAAGCAATCAGAATCAACAAAACCAAAAATAAAGTGGATCCAGACTAATTTCGTCAACTGCATATTTATTTTTAGAAGAAAATTCGTTTTGGAAGCATTCCCTGTGTTCTCGTTGCTTTCCCTACGCGGAGTCGGCATGGAGTGACTCCCTCTATTCTCGCCGTTCCATTTGATTCCCCGAGGAGTCCTCGGTGCGGCGAAAATATGTGATGAAAATAAGTAGGATCGTTTTTGTTGGTTTCTTGTTTTGTGATTGCACAGGGCCAGATTTTTTGTTTTGTAACACAACATCTATCTATATGTGCTAGCGACCTAGCGAGATTTCCATGCAAGAACACCCGGAACCAAGTTTTGCACAGGACTATTATGTAGGTCAGAGCCAGCTTTCAGTCCCATTCACCAGTAGTCCCCCCAAAAATTATAGGCATTGTTTTAATTAGGTTAGTGTAATAACCATAACTCTTTTTCAGACGAAAGTCCTACAAAATTTTTTCTGCTGGATTCCGGGCGAACTCCTTTTCCGGCAAGAAAAAAATGCTTAGGTATGGATTTAGTAGATACCCTTATTTCGACATTCAAGCGAGCTTCAGAAAAATTTATACTTCCCACTACTTAAAATTTTTGCCGGATTTTTTTTTATTTTGGTTGCGTAGTTTCTTTGAAACAGTCTTGAACATCCTGTTACGGGGCGCATCTACGAATTTGGCCTGCACTTTGAAAGGTTGACCAAAATATGTCACCCTCTTCAAGTGTTCAGACGGACGATGGATAGACAGGCAGAAAACCTTGCGAATTCAAAGGTATTCGCCTCTTACATTCTGAGATAGCTAAGAATGCAACCTTCAAAAATTTATCAGTTACTTAATTTCCTGGGCGCACTGATTTGCATGAGCAGTCGACCCACATCGAAAAGTAGGGCTACAGGCCCCCGGCATCTGCGAGCTTTGCCTGTACTTTGTTCCAGTGGATCATCATATCACGTTTGAACAAAATATCTCAACCCATTCGAGCCCACGACACAACACGACTGCCATGCCTAAACCCCAGAGACATCGCATACGTGACAGGCGCCCTCCTGCATCGGTAAACTAAACAAAAAGTATGGGAATTTCGTCACCAACACGGGATAAGGTTTCGGCTTGTTGTGGTAAAGGAGTAGGGTACGGACGGCATCGCCACCTGTTTTTTCCGAAAATTGGTCGACAAATTTTATTAAACTGTTCACCAGAAAGTTAATTGTCGAATGCGCATTCTGCCTTTTTGAACCAGTAAATGCCGGTTGGGACTTCGGAGATAACTAAACTGATCGCATTTACTTTTTATTCATCTTAGTATGTTCGAAAGCTGAAACAGCACGTCTCCTCATCCTATATCGACTATATTTTTATAGTTTTTCATTCATGGTAAATTTCCGGTTTTGGCCGGATTCTGGGCGAACTACTTGTCCGACGAGAAAATAGTTTTTATGTTCAGATTCAGCATGTCTCCTTACCCCGAAATCGAACCTCTAATCCAAAGATTAAACTTCTACTTTTCACAAATATTCCGGTTTTTGCTGGATTCCAGGTGAACTACTTGTCCGGCGAGAAAATAATTTTCATATGCGGAATCAGCACGTCTCCTTACCTTTAAATCGACTATAGCATTAGATTTTCCGCCCCTTGATTTGAAACCCCTCCCCCACCCCTAAATATAGGGCTATAGATGAGCCCACTTCGAAGTTGACCAGTAATTTAACCGAAACAGTCCCAAGTTCGAACAAACCATCTCAACCCCTTCGAGAGTTATCGTGCTAACAGATGAACAGTCGGGCGGACAAATTTTACGAGATCATAGGTATCACGTCACTGACGTCTTAAGCAAGTAAGTAAGTAAGTAATTTATTTCTGACACGCCATCTGAAAAGCGGGGTATGTAAAATAAAATAAAAAAATTATTGAATAAAACACCACAAATACAATCTACAATTTTTCATTCATCGGCCAGAAAAGAATGTAGAGTGGAATGTGCTGGCTGGGCCCTGTTGTTCATGATTTTTGGCAGAGCCGAAGAAACTTCCAAAAGTGTGACGCTTGCATCTTTAACTTGGAAACGCTCCTACTTTTGGATCCCAGTAAATTGAAATGTCCTTATAATCGTTCTGATCAACTAAAGGCCTTTTCCGCGACACAGTTATGGGCCAAACACTTCTGAGTATTTGACGCGGAAACACGATTTTGTGCCACACGGTCGAGCCACTAGTTGAAACTCGCGGAAACACCGTTTTGTCTATCTTTTTTTGCGGTAATTTCAAATATCTAAAACTAAAAAGAAAATTCATGTAAAATCTCAATAAATAGAACTCCAGGCTTATTTCCTTACCATTCTGTACAAAAAGCATCCTCAGTTTTAAGTCTTCATGCTTAAAAAAATAGTCAGCTTTCTTGTTAGGACACTATTTTGCTGCTTAATTTGAATTTCCCGCCAGAAAAGAGCCACAATCACCTCGCCAGTTGTTTGTCGAATTTGAGCCACAAAGCGAGCCACGAAAACCTTTTTGGTCGCGGAAACACACTTGTGTGCCGCACGAAAGACCGCGGAAACACTCTTTTCGAGCCACAGCCGACCCACAAACTGTTTGTGGGAGCACGGAAAAACGCCTTAAGGGACTAAAGGTCTAACGCGCCATAAAAATAGCGAACTTACCGTTCTGCAAACGTGACTGTAAACTTGGCTTCTTTCCGGTTTCCACCTCTTCAGTTTCGCCAGCCAAAGCCAGCCTTCGTCGAATTTCATCTCGATCAGTCCTTCGCTGCAAAAAATATGATTTTCTTAGCTGTCACACAAACAGAATTCCAAGTGCTAGAAAAGGACATGTCCACTCCGGGACTTCATTGCCGATTCCTTCTTTTCGAAAAAAGTTTTTTCGATGAGATACTAGATATGATTGAAGTCTCGACATGAAAAGGAACGGTCAGGAGACAGTTTTATTTTTTGTCAGGTTAAGTAAGTAAGTAAGTAATTTATTTATGATCCGCCATTTTGAAAAAGCGGAGTAAATGAAGAAAATAACTGAAACACATAAACAAACAGGAAGGGTCAGGAAGCAGTGGATAACGTCGTGCGCTGGTTGGGCCTCTTAGATTTCTCATAAGCAAACCATTACTCAACATTTCAAATACCCCTAACTAGTGTTGGACGATATTCGATATCGACAACGATATGTCGATATATCGGACCAAATATCGATATCGAATATTGAAACGTAAATATCGATATCGAAAACGATATTTGTTCAATTATAATCATTATAAATAATCCAACACAACCTACATTTATTTCTCAGAAACTGGAGCAATATTTTTTCCGTAATTCAGCTCTTATTTATTCAGAGTTTGGGATGATGCAAGATACTATTTAACGACAATTTTGTTCTTAAATTTTGGTGAAAAGAGACGTTATCCTATAGTGAAACATGGTAAAGAAGTATCTTGACTTGACTTGACTTGACTTACTTTATTTACTACTAAATACAAAATAAACTATAAAAACACGCAACCGCCCGGGGAAGGCTCAAGAAGCCTGATGATGAACGACTGCAATCCTCTGATTCTCAACCTATATCAAATTTCATAAAAAAAAAAGAAAAAAAAGAAGGACAAGAACACTCTCTCTCAATTAACCTTTAATACCAAAATTTAAAAAGAAAAAAAAAAAAAAAATCTAAGAAAAAAGAAAAAAAAAAGAAAATTAACTCCCTTCTCCCAGTAAATGTTTTTTAAGTTTTACTTTAAATGACCCAATGTGTTCAGCCTCCCGAATGACAACTGGGATATCATTCCAAATAGTCGGAGCTAGATACCTAATTCCGAAAGCTGCACGTGTGGTGTCTCGGTACTCAACAACAAAATTATCCGCCTCTCTAGTCGCATACCTGTGGAGTGAACGATTTGCGCGAAAAAATTCAGTAAAAACTGCAGGACATACATCATTCCAGCATCGATACGCAAAAACAGCAGCTTGATAATCGCGGATCTGACCAATGTTAAACACACGTAATTTCTTAAAGCATGACGCGGTATCATTCACATTTTCAACATAATTACCAAGAAGACGCACTGTTTTATTTTGTAGAATCTGCACTCTTTTAAAATTTGCGTAGAAATTACTAGACCAAAGGACACAACCATAAGAAATATAAGGCGACTTATATAGTAGATAATAGTATCGATGTCGATATGTCGCTTATCGAATATCGAAAGTGAAAATATAGATACATCGAAGAATCCAAATATCGCCCAACACTAGGCTACCACTACCCCCCCCCCCCAAAAAAAAAGTCAAGGCTTACCCAATAAATATTTTCTAACTTATTTAAGAACATGGTTATAATACCTTGTGCTTTTAGCAAATTCGTCTCAGATTCACAGGGGATTTCCCAATCGAGCCGCGTCTGTTCTAAATCAATACTCCGCTCTTGCGAATTCCCAAAGTTAACCGACCGTATGTTAAATGCAATAACTTTTTTATTCAAGGGAAAATTCCTTTTGCAAATTTCCTGACAGGTCGTTACATGAATTACTTAGAAAAGGAACTTCGGAGAGATGCAGGAACAGCGAAATCCTTTTGCTAAGAAGGTTTCACACGTAGGCTACTTTTTTCAATTACAGTGACAGAAGGATCAATATTTTAAATCAGCAGTGAAGTTGTATCTGAACTAATGTGTAAGTGTACCAAATTATTACGTTGATCTTTTTAAAATAAAAATGCGCTAGGGTATCCTTCAGGCTGCAGCTGGAACAAACGAACCTACAATTGCAGACAGGGGCGTCACGTATGAGGGGGGAAGAGGGCGCCCCCCCCCCCCTCCAATGTAGTCGGCCAGTCGGTAAAAAAATAACCGAGCCTGCGCGAAGCGCCGCGATTTTTCGTAAAACCATTTGATTTGTTTTTGGTGGAAACAGTTGATTTTTCTTAGAAAAAGTGAAGTTTTTCTTAGAAAATAATAGATTTCTTCTTAAAAACGTCGATTTTTCGGATAATCAGTCGTTTTTTCGTCAAAACAGTCGTTTTTTCGTCAAAACAGTCGTTTTTTCGTCAAAACAGTCGTTTTTTCGTCAAAACAGTCGTTTTTTCTGAAAAAGAATCGTTTTCCTTAAGAAAACAGTCGGTAAAAATGACAAGTCAGTCGGTAAATAAGTAAGTAAGAAAGTAATTTATTTCTAACTCGCAATTTGAAAAGCGGAGTATGTAAAATAAAATAAAGAATAAAATAAAACATAACTATACAGTATACAATTTTTCATTGATCGGCCGAAAAAGAATGTAGAGCGTCATGTACCTAGCACGCCCCCAAACATTTTGGCCTCGTAACACGAACACCTCTGATTAAAGGTTTACTTTTCCGTTTCGAGTCATCGTTATATATAATTCCCAGTTGGCTTGGGCAGAAGGAGTATGGCAGTATACAGTAGAGGTATGCTTATTTGAACACTTCTCTAACTTTTCCAGTTCCCTGGTTTTGTCATTTGCTTATAAAACAGTCAAATGGCAACACAAAATAACAACCTTGATATCAGCTAATAGCCGATTATTTCAGGGTTGTCTTGGCACAAAGTTAAAGTTTGAAGTTGAAAAAATTGATTTTTTTTAGAATTTACAAGTGTGCTCATTTTTCTATCTGAGGAATCAGTTTATTTGAACCCCCATCTTCTCTGTTAAAGGCACGGTACCAGATTAATATTGTGTAAGGAACACCAGGTTGTAGTGAACAGACAGCTGACTAAACAGACAGCAAAAATTTCAAAATAAGATCAACATAGCTGAAATGGATGCGGATTAAACGTTTATGACAAGTATTCTGTAGTAAAAGTTGCCTGGTATGGGTTTTAGTTTTTTTTTCGGCGATTGTTCACCGTTAGCAGACGTTCACATGCGCATAACTCTACTGTACTCTACTTGACGAACGAATCTGTGCACTCATTCGAACGGTTTCTTAATCGGAATTGTTTCTGAAATCATTTCATTTTGCGACCGGTTACGGGGGGGGGGTGTGCCTTTCGAGGGGGGGGGGGGGTTGCCTGCGGTACAAAAAAGACATAGATCAGAGGGAAAAGCCTATAAAAACGACTATTTTGGTATGTTTCGGGGGGGGGGCAACCCCCTAACCTGATTTTCAGAAAAAACGACTGTTTTGACGAAAAATCGACTGTTTTAATGTCAAGGGGTCAACCCCCTACCCCCCCCCCTGGATTCGGCCTTGGCGTGACGTATTTGGGGTGGAAGCCCCCCCCCCCCCCTCCCAATGTTATCGGCCAGTCGGTAAAAAATAACCGAAACTTTTGATTTTTTCATGAAAACAAACGGTTTTTCTGAAAATCAGTTGATTTTTCATCAAAACGTTAGATTCTTTCCTAAAAACAGTCGGTTTATCTGAAAATCAGGCGATATTTCGTCAAAACTGTCGTTTTGTCTCGAAAACGGTCGTTTTTCCGTCGGTAAAAACCTCCCCACCCCAAATATTTTGGCTAGTAACGCCTCTGCTCTCAACGACACAGGTTCCGGTATGTTTAGCGGCTACCCTACAGCTTATCAACCTAGGTTGATTAGCTGTGGGCTACCCGATTTGGCCTGGGAGAGTCATAGGCGTTACAACGGATCTGTAGAAAGTCATTGGACCCATCTTTTGCCAAGATTTTCTTCATGATGAATAGTTACGGACTATTGTTGGGCGATATTCGATATCCACAACGATACATCGGACCAAATATCGATATCGAATATCGAAACATAAATATCGATATCAATAACGATATTTGTTCATTAATAATTACTGCAAATAATCCAACATAATCTACATTTCTATATCCGAAACTGGAGCAATATGTTTTCCGCAATCCAGTTCTTATTTATTCGGAGTTTGAGATGATGCAATATGCTATTTAACGACAATTTTGTTCTTAATTTTGGCGAAACGAGACATATCCAATAGCGAAACATGGTGAAGAAATATCGATATCGACCTATCGAATATTGAAAGTGAAAATATCGATGTATCGAAAAATCCAAATATCGCCCAACACTAGTCTAAACCGATTGGTATTTGGATCGTATTGTAAACGGGCCACACACGACACAATACCAAGCTCACTATGTATGGGCGAAACTTTTAATTTATGGGGCTTCAGCATTACCAGTCGACAGGAATGATTATTGTAAATTATTGATTATCTATCTGACAAATCACCATCAGTCACCACATTTGTTTTTATCTTGTTCTGTCAATTTTTATTTGTTAAAGGTTAAAGTTCGTACCAAAACTTTGTTGACAGGGAAGCCCAAGCTGACTGGGAATCACATTAGACGGTGTAAAACGGATAAGTCAGCTGCATTTTTATTAGAGCTATATTTCGGCCCTTCTTGGCAAGGGCCCTCTCCAGCTTGATTGACTTGAGCCTGAAGAGGGCCCTTGCCAAGAAGGGCCGAAATATAGCTCTAATAAAATGTAGCTGACTTATCCGTTTTGCACCGTCAAATATGTAGGCTCCCAAAACATACTTGTCATATTCCTATCTGATTAAAACAAACCTACCCTTTCTTCTGAGTCACCTCAATACCATTCACCATTTCAGGCATGAAACACTCTTATCCAAATATCAACCACTTTAGAGCAAGAACGGAAAGAGAAATGAAAGGAGAATTTTTCGAAACGATGACCTATGGCACGTAGTACCTAAAACTCGTAACATACACTGCTAATGATTAAAATGATGATTCGTTATGTTCGTGGTTTGAAGTTCAGAATACCAGCGTCGACCAACCGCAACCATGGGTTTGGCAAAGGGGTTAGGCATTTGCAAAAGCTGAAGGAAGTGAATCTATGCGCGGTTTCTTTCAGTATTTATGGCACTTTCATGGAAGGACGGCTGCTGGTATCACAACATAGGCTTCAGAAATGTTTATTTTAAGCATAAAAAGCGTATTTTTGGGCGTTATTTGAGATGACTAAGGTTCTATTTCCGGCTAGACCATACCCTGTGCCACAGAACAACCTCTTTTGGATGGATTGAGGGTCAACCTGTGCCACAGTACCGAGATTTATACCTACCTAGGATCAGAGAAAGACCGGCCAAAAACTCTAGAATTTAAATCTAATCTGCTATCTCTGTACTGTAGTTGATGACAATACACATATTTACTAAAATCTGCGTCACGTGGTAAGTACCAAGAAGAAGAAGATACTTCGCCATATGAAGGTATTTAGGTTCTCATGCTTCGTTCCTTTTCAAACACGAGCGGTTTTCATTGACCGTATTCCCTTCTTTGTTAACTAGACTGAAATTCCCATTGTTTATTTCTTCAAACTAGACCTTTCTCAGCTGATTTTTAAAACAATTAGCATTCTTTCAAATAGTTTCTCCGTTCTTACTTCGGGTTTACCTGTTATTTTCTCCAGTACATCTAGTTCATGAAAAATAATTCAAAATGATTGCGAAGTGACTCTGTTTCGAAGCTACGGCCACGCGAAGCCTGTGTTATTCTGAATAATGAACCAATGAAGTAGGCTAGATCTCGGGACTTCCGTAAGGTAGTACATAGGAAAGTACAGTGTGTCTTTAGCCATGAGTGGGCCGTAGACTACAGAGAAAGTTAGCGGTGCATATGACCAGAGATGGGTGAATCCGGATCCGGATTCGAATCCAGGATTCGTCCCTTTGGCCGGATTCCAATCCGGATTTGAATTTTCTGCTTGTCAGGATGGATTCGGATTCGGACTCGCATTCCAAACCCTGAATTTCATGATCCGCTCCATTTTTGAATTTTTTCCCAATTTTTATATACCCACTGTTATTTAGGTATGGCATGGTCTCACCCATACCATACGGAAAAAATCGTACCAGCTAAACCATCGTTCCCTGTTCCTAACCGATTAGGTTTTCTATCACAGAACTTGTTTAGGCCTACGTATGTACGGAATATACCCATGGCACAGGCCTAAAATGTGAGCTACCTGATCTTTAAATAAGAAGCAACACCAGCAACTCCCAAAATCAATCGACTCCCCGCCGATTCTGTAAGGAAATGGAGCATTCCTGGTCCGTATGGACACGCTAGAGTACGAGGAGTGAGTAGCTAGGACAAAAAAATTACAATCAAGCAAAGAAGACAACTGGAATTATCTTTGTTACGACCCTCCCATTTGCTTTCAAGTACGTTTGTCCCAAGCCCCACAGTGTTACTGGAAAAGATAGAAGAAAGGTACCGTCATTTTGGGAAAGTTTTTTTTTCAAAGAATAATCAAAACCACCAACCTCTTCACCGCTCTCTAGTGTTTCGTTCTCATCATAAGTTAAAGTATAAAGGTCGTCGAGAAATCTTGTATCTTTTTTGTAATGTCGCCTCTTGGCCATATATCTTGAGTATCTTGTCATCGCTAAGGGTTTCCTAGAAACCTTTATGAAGTTTTAGAAAGTTGGATGAGAGCCCTGTGTTTGCACTGGCCGTGATTTTCCAGAATCCAGAACAAAAGTTTGAATAGCGATGTCAGTCAGGAAGGCCTTCCACTAGAAAAATGTTACTGAATGAGTTGACGACGGCAGCCTTTTCTTTGTTTAGGTCGTTTTCCTTCCCTAGTTCGTTTTAGTCTCCGGACTACAATTTGTCACGAGAGAAAACCCCTTCTTGTCCTCGGAAAACTTGAATAACTCGACTTCGGCGTGTTTTGAACTTCCTGATCGTTCCTTCCAAGATGATCTACAGCGTTCCAGCCGTTGGATGCTGCAATCCTTTTACAACAGTTTGTTAAGTGGACGATAAACTTGGTTTTGACACTCCTAGTTGTTTCTTCCAAGATTGAAAATCAATTTCCGGCACAGTCTATTCTGTTGGATATTTCAATCCTTTTAGTACAGTTGGATAAGCAATGTGGACGATGAACAAAGACCCTAATGGAAACTAAGAAGTCTCTTTGCTCTCTCCACAAGACCAGCCACCGTAATTTGCTCAAGACAATTAAGCTAATGCCTACTTCCCAAGAAACAGAACTGCTTTTGTCGCAGGAGACTATTTCAAAGACAAATTATTCCCTTTCTTCCGCTCTTAAAGAGCAATTGTAACGCTGTGATAATCGTTCAGCCACTTGACACCGGACGACGTTAATAGCTATACCGGACTGCTTGATATCACTTAGCTTCACGTCGTAAACCGTGCCCCAAACACTTTCTCGTTACCAGACAGGTAAAACCGCTACACTTCATGCACAAATAACGGCAACTTTTCGTAGTTTGTCGCATTGGGTGTGAGATAAAATGGAATGCTTGGGCTTCATAAGCTTCACGGGGGACAATTTTGTTTTGTTTACGGTAGACAGGCCCCTTAGCCACACAACACCATCTTTGTATCACTCACGAAGACAGCACGTCACACCCGAACACTCCTTGTATCACATTGATCACCCACAGATCTCCTTATCTATCATGTTTTAGTTAACACAAACTTAAAAACACCAGCATACACAGCTGTTTGTAGGGACTATAATATACTACTTGCAGTTTATACACTGTACACTATACACTGTTTTTGGTGTATTACAAACTAATTTTGTGTTATTTACGGAGACAACACGGCACACCCAAACACTGCTTTGTACGTATCAAATTCGTAATTCATATACTTCTCAAGTCTCACCATGTCGAGCATAAAAATATCACCTTTCTTCAAAAATTAACACAAATTTTACTGAAACGGAGCAGGAGCTAAACTTCGATAACAGCTCAGCACGACAACTGCTTAGCGTAGTGTGTAGTCACACAAAATAAAAGCGTATATAATTTGCGGTTAAAACCGACCAATTCCGGGAGCCGCGGCTGCCCTTGGTTTACGTTTCCCACTGGTCAGTCACGAGGAAACAGCTCTGTTCGCTTTGCTGGCTTTAATCAATAACTTTGAAACATTGGGAAACGTAACTGGCAAACTGAGCTCTGCAAAACTTTTCCAGCAGAAAAGAGTTGCAACAAAATCTGCTGAGGCGAAGGCTGTTACTTGGTTCGGCAAATCACTGAAAGGCAATAATCGAGGGGTTGCTCACTTCCCGACACTTGTTGCGCGCGTTTTCGCGGCACCGACCTGGTTCCGGCCAAAACGAACGTGCCGGCCATAAATTAGGTGATTCGTCTTTTAATGCTTCTAAATACACATATTTCATTATTCTTTTGCATGGCAACGGGTACTAATTTGTCCATCCAAGTCGAGCGAGGGAAGCCCCAACAGAGCCGAGAGTCCACTGGCAAAAGGACTTTCTTCGGGGCTGTCGGCTAGACCCTAGCTCTCTCTCATCTGCGTCACATTAGCAGGGTTGTAGAGTTGTTCTCCTGGGCTTCTTTTCACTGGGGTAGGCTACTGGGTAGCCAAAAGAATTTTCGAACTTGCACGCCAAAGCTGACCATGCTATTTCAGTTCCATTTTATTTTATTCAAAAAAGTATGTGCCGGACAAAGCCAACTATTTTTTTTCTTGGTGTCATAAATATAACATTAATTCAGTCAGTCAACAAGGCCAAAATAACTAAACAGAGATATCAGTTTGTAGCCTACAATTTACTAATGTAAAACGTGGTTTAGACTGTGGACCCGACACTAAAAAGCTTGACAACTGAAGGCACAAAGCTTTGCTCATATCGAGCATGTAAAAACAGTCACAGGGAAGAGCTTCGACACCAGCTCTACAGCGGACCTGATTGGCCTTACCTGTGCAGGCTCATATTGGGGAGTGAGGGTATTTACTTAGCTTGCCAGTTCAGACTGTCCACTTTAGTCTGTCCAATTATTATTATTATTATTTATTTATCACCCACAACTACAAGAAACAAGTAGTATAAGTGGAGTAAGCTATAAAAAGAAAAATTCAGTCTGTCCACTTCAGTCTTCCCACTTCTGTCGGTCTACTTCAGCCTGTACACTTTAGGCTGTTCACTTTAGGTTGCCAGTTCAGCCTGTCCACTTTAGTCTGTCCACTTTAGTCTGTCCATTTCTGTCTGTCCACTTTAGCCAGTCCACTTTAGTCTGTCTACTTTAGCCTGTCCACTTTAGTCTGTCCACTTCTGTCTGTCCACTTTAGTCTGTTAATTTTAGTCTGCCACTTCAGCCTGTCCACTGTAGTCTGTCCACTCGACCACTTCAGTCTGTCACTTTAGTCTGTCCACTTCAGTCTGTCCACTTTAGTCTGTCACTTTAGTCTGTCCACTTTAGTCTGTCCTCTTCAGCCTGTCCACTGCAGTCTTTCCGCTTCTGTATGTCCACTTTGACCTGTCCACGTTAGTCTGTCCACTTTAGCCTATCAATTTTAGTCTGTCCACTTTAGCCTGTCCATTTAGACTGTCAGTTCAGCCTGTCCACTTTAGCCTGTCCACTTTAGTCTGTCCAGTATAGTCTGTCCACTTTAGCCTGTCCACTTTTGTCTGTCGACTTTAATTTCTTCAGCCTGTCCCCTTTAGTATGTCCACTTTTGTCTGTCGACTCTATTTTGTTCACTTCAGCCTGTCCACTTTGGTCTGTTCATTTTAGTCTGTCACTTCAGCCACTGCTCTCATGAGCTCCCAAGTGGGTTCACTTTACTGGCTTGAATCAAGACTTTGGAAAACATCAGGAAATGTAACTGGCAAGTTGAGCTCTGCAAAACTTTCCTAGGATAGGCAGCTGTTGCAACAAAATCTGTTGAGGTGAAGGTGTTTTCTAGATTCAGCAAAACACTAACTGGCGATGAACCATTCTTCAAGGCTGTCGGTTAGACCCCAGTCCTGAACGGACTCTCCCCTTTGCCACATTAGCAGGGTTATAAAATTTTGTCCTGTGGTTCAGGGGTACAGGTAAAAAAGAAAAAAAAGGGTAGAGGTATCAACATCCGCTTATACAGGCTGATATCCGATTCTATGCCCTGATTCAGGAAGTGAATGGGCGGTTGGGGCTAGCCCTCCAGGTGCTTTCGCATACCCTTCCTGTTACCATCCCAGGTTTCTCTAAGTACCCATTTAAAGCTGTGTAGACCAGTCAGCCACAAACCCCTGATTTTTGGATACCCTACGCCAAACGCTGGTTATATCTGACGTTTGGCATAGCCTATGCCTTACTGTGTATACCATATGCCAAACGCTGGATAGCTGTTAGTACCCTAACCCTGACCTACCCCACTACAGATGAGTTCTGATTGGTTGATTTCTGAGCTTCACTCA
This sequence comes from Branchinecta sandiegonensis, assembly GCA_030848855.1. NCBI lineage: Eukaryota > Metazoa > Arthropoda > Branchiopoda > Anostraca > Branchinectidae > Branchinecta > Branchinecta sandiegonensis. Next base: position 1,950,850 of record JAUPMV010000010.1, on the reverse strand, counting down.
AATCATGAATATTTTATTGGGTTCAAGTATCCAGCATTGTGGCATGGTGTATCCAGCGGTTGGCATAGGGTATATACCAAACGCTAGCTATACCCAGCGTTTGGCATAGGCTTTCCCAAAATCATGAGTTTGTGGTAGACTACGGTGTGGACTGTGGCTTGTTTGACAGGGTTACGCCACTAACCTCCACCTAACCTAACCAAACGGTCGGCAACACCGAGATTCGAAGCAGCGAATCATGGCTTACGATTTTATCGTTATAATCATTCGGCCAGGACGGATGGTGTCAGGAGACAGGATGGGGTAAAGGTTAGGTTAGCCAAAGGGCTTTTCGACCGCTCACGCGGAAGCTATTACTCCGACACTGCTCTCCTCAGCTCCACAGAGTGGAAGGCTACGAGAAGCACTCCTCATGATTGCAGCTGTCGTGACTGCTGCTTAGAATGCGGAATAAAGAAAGGATTTGTCATTTTCAAATAGTGTTATCTTCTTCTTACCCCCCTTTTGGGCTGAAAGCAGATTAATCCCATAACTCCATTGCTCAGCTCGGGAACTTTTGTACGACGCGAAGATGACAAATGTGGAACGGAATTCCGGCTCACGACCAATTCCGCAGAGATGGAACTGCTCTCGCCTGCGAGACAACCCGTTCCACACGAAATGACAAAACTTTAAAGGTGTCATTCTCAAGCATTCTTTGCACAGTTTCACCTCGTTCTCCGGATGAAGTAGCAGTTACTTCATCTCGGTTCTCACGTTATTTGCAGTTCCCTTAACCCAGTGTTTGGTCGTATGAAAACAAATCCCTGGCTCGTGACGAGCGTATGCTAGGGACCGTCGGCTATACCCCAGCAATCAAAGGAATCGCCACTTTAGTCTAGAGTTCTTATCGCTCTTGACTAGGGGTACTGGGTAGCCAAAGGACTTACGTCATTGTAGATTTCTGAGTTTCAAAAGCTCTACTCCGCCACTGCTCTCCTGAGCTCCCAAGTGGGGTTATTGGCATTAATGACAGTAAAACCGTCAGAGTTGCCGCTTATTTGTGAAACAAGCCGGCGACAGATAAGGGAGGTCGTGAAATGTTCCCAAAAGCTATACAATCTTTTCGCAGAGTGAAACGCGTACTGAACGTGCTGTAGGGGAGCTCGGGGTTGCTCTAGACACCCGCGAAACAAATATTAAAAGTTGTCGGTAAAATAGGAAAAAAATACATAACATCTGGCTTCTAGTAATCTAACTTTGTACCAAAGCTTCATGGTCTTTGCTTTTCTGGTTTTGACCAAAAGTTGAAAAAAATGGCTTTTCTTGAGATAAAAGTTTTTAGCTCATGGTCGGTTAAAAAGCTGTATGCCGAATTTTAGCGATAACTGGAAGGTGATTAAATGACAATGGATACCTTAGCAATCGGGGTGTGTAGCCTGCTTAGTATTTTCAAGATATATCACTGGATTTTCCTGTAGTACGCCATTTTGTTATTTCAGTCAGGGTGGGGTTGGTTCAGACAGTTCTGAAGGGGTTGGTTCGGACAGTATTTGCCTACTGATGTCCAATACAAAACCGAAACTGACTTAGAAAAATACAAAAAGATGTTAGCAAAATCCTTATCGTATTATTTGTTAACAGAATTAGTTGGAAAAGTGAACGCGCTAAACAGAGACGGAGAGTTGGGAAAAGGTAAAACCAAAAGTGTTTTTTATGTGGGAAAGTAGAAGGGAAGGAGGTTTTTCGAAAGAAAGTCTGTTGAGGGGCTTGAAGATATTCTAACATCCCAAAACCTAAGTGGAGGGATACCTATGACATCGCAGAAGTTGTCCATCTGCAAGCGCGATGACTCTCGAAGGGAACGAGGTATTTCCTCGGGAACGAGGTGTGAGGACTCTTTGGGTTTGAGGTCAAGTTCGTAGATGGGCGCTGTAGCTCAACATTTAGGAGTGGGGGAGGGGTTTCAAATTAAGGGGCGGACAATAATTTTTCAAACAGCTTATGAGATAGTCGATTTAGGGGTAAGAAGACATGCTGAACACGAATATGGAAACCATTTTCTTGCCGGACAGGTAGTTCGCCCGGAATCCGGCCAAAACCGAAAAGTTAGTTAAAAATAAAAGTCTACATCTATATGAAAATCAGTTTCTTGTCGGACAAGTAGTTCGCCCGGAAACCATCAGAAACTGGAAAATTTGCTAAAAGTAAAAGTTTTCTGAAGTTGATTAGATGTTCGATTTAGGGGTAAGAAGAAAGGCTGAATCCGCTTTTGAAAATCATTTTCTACCTTGAAACATAGTTCGCCCGGAATCCGGCTGAAACCGGAAAATTTGTTAAAACTTTATGTTTTATCTGAAGTTGATTAGATGATCGATATAGGGGTAAGGTGATACGATGAATTCTTTAATTTTTGCCGGAAAAGTAGTTCACCCGGAATCCGGTTGAAACCGGAGATTTGACAGAAGCAAGGCAGGAAGAATTCATCAGTTTCGTCAAAGTAGATATGATGTTTAGCCTAGGGGTAAATACACACATGGTGAATGCATATCTGAACTTGGTTTTCGCAGATGAATAGCAACTGACCTTCTTCTGTTTATAAATGATAATAGTAAAAATTTTCAAGGAGTCTGGCGAAGACCGGATATCTACAAGACCGAATTGTCTGGATCAAAGATTGCATTTTTGGGATCCCATCGAAACCTTTGGTCTTGTTCATGTGGGCTTCGTCAAAACGCCGCCTAATAGAGTAGAGTAGAGTAGATTTTTAATTCTAAAAAGTAACTTTCACAGCGTGAACGCCGAATTTGACTTCTACGTCCAAACATAACTAAACACTCGAATCAATTTGTCATTTCAATAATAATTGCAACACAATTCGTAAACAAATTCATCAGTCGATACAAAACTTCTCTACCACAATTTACACAATAGACTCATTCGGCGAACATTTTGCCAAAAACTTCTAAAACAAAACAAAAATCGCTTTAATGAAATGATTTTTTTTTTCAAATTCAATCAAAATCAATTTTTTAATCGTTAAAGTAATTTCACTAAAATACAGATATAAAACAAAATAAAACATACTAAAAGGGTCAAAAGCTAAAACTAACAATTCAACGAAGATAGTGACTATGTTTACTGGCTGTTGTACAATTCAACAAAACTTGGAACAAAATTCCTTCGGTACCTTTCATGTTTTGTGGGGACTGGATTTAATTTGGGTACTTTCTGAGCCTTGTTGCGCTGTGGTCTGTTGCGGATGGGTGTGTAGAGTTGGCTTATCGTCTTTCATCCTGCCTTTTAATGTTACTCTTCCTGCCTAATCCTTTCTGTTCCATAATTTAAAGCTTTTTTCTAGGATTCGGTAAAATTTTGGCTCCCCCCCCCCCAACAAAAATGCACTTGCGACACCCCTGATCAGTAGACACGAAGAAAATATTGGAAGTTAGAAATCGGTAAAATTTGGCTTAAACAATAGTCTCTTTGATTATTCTAAACAAGAGCTGGAAGCTCATATGGTACTTGTCAAGGCTGGGTCAGAGAATGAAAGTAGGAATTCTTCAATTCGTGGGTTTGTTGTGATTCTTTGTAAGCAAAACCCTTGAGATGGAAATGATCATGGGTCCTTGGAAATCATGAGAATGTATCGTTTGGCTGTGATGATGCGCACTTTAGGGGAGCTAAAAATTCATCTGTAATCAAACATTCTGAAGCAAAAATGATGATGAGCTCAGTGGGAGCATGAGAATGTATACTTTACTCAAAAGTATTGTTTGTACTTTAAGGAATTCAGTTGTAAGCAAAACCCTCGAATCAAAAATGATCATGGGCTCACGAAATCACGAAAAATGTATATATTTGCGTACTTTGCGGTTAGGATAAAGGAGTACTTTAAGGGATGGTCGGATCTGGGAAGTGACAATTTCCAATCTTGTTAAGTTTCTAATTTCCAAGCCAATTTTTTAAATCTCTAATGTCCAAACCAAGCTTCATCGTCCTAGCAATCTAGAAGTACCTTAATTCGCGATCAGCGGAATTCCGGACCCCCCTCCAACTCCCCCCACAGTGCCCGAATCCGGTCCGGTTCTATCACTGATGTATCTAGGGCTTGTGCTTGTTCTTCTAACCGAGTTTCATTCCAATCGCTCCACTCTAAAAGTTTGATAAAGATCCGATCACCCGTCCAAAGTTACAAATACCTCAAGATTTTAGGATTCCCCCTCCCTCCATTCTCCACGATGGCCAGATCAGGAAACTGGCTATTTCTAAGCCAATCATGTTAAGTCTCTAATGTTCAAGCCAAGTTTCATCGTCCTAGCACAACTGGAAGTAGCCAAACTTAACTCGGGATCACCGGAATTCTGGACCCCCCGTCTAACTCCCCCCACAGTGCCCAACTCCGATCCAGTTCTGTCACTGATGAATCTGCGGCTTGTGCTTGTTCTTCCCACCAAGTTTCATCGCAATCGCTCCACTCTAAGCGTGTCACAAGATTCCCCCCCCCCCCCCCCTCCGACTCCCCCCCCCCCTACCACATTCATCGGATCCGGTCCACACTTGAAATGGAACATCCGAGACACGAGGTCTTTCCAAATACCAAGTTTCATTAAGATCCGATCTCACCCGCTCAAAAGTTAACAAATACCTCAAGATTCCGGATTCCCCTTAACTCCACTCCCCCATGGTGGTCGGATCGCGTAAGTGACTATTTCCACGATATTTGGTCGGGTCCCTGAAATGCCTGCCAAGTTTCATCGTCCAAGCGCTTCTGGAAGTACCCTCACTCGAGAACAGTGGACCGACAGACCGACCGACCGACAAGTGATGGGTATATGGCAGATTTTCGACAAGAACCGTCAGCTTTTGCCGGAGGTGAATCCCCCCAGAAGCCACTGACGACTCTACAACAGAACAAAACAGAATTTAGCGACAATATTTAAAACCAGTAAACTCCTCTAAAGAACAAGACCAAAGGTTCGATGGGAACCCAAAGAGGAATAATTATCGGACTTCTTCAACCACACCATCGGGTCTTGTAGATTTTCAGAACCACTAGGTAATTACTTTCTATCCTTAATTTCCGGTATAGGCTAGATTAAAACTCGGAGGATATTCTGACCGAACATTTTCTTTTTCTGCAAATACACCGCCTTTAACACCGCCATTTTTATTGGAGAATTTTGTCCTTTCCGTAACTTACAAGAAATTTCCGGTTTACATCAGAAAGCGATCGTACCATTTACGGGGTAATGTTACTCGCACGATATTTACAAAATTTCCGATTTTCACCAGATTCCGTCTGTAATATCAACAAAGCAGATAGATTGATTCACCTGGTCAGCATAACCAACTATCGACATTCTAAACCGAATGACAAAGCAATTATAAGAGCTTCTTCGATTCCGGGTGCTGCCAGATTCTGGCCAAATATCGGTCCAGTAGGAAAAGCAAGTAAAGTATCCTGACCCAGCGCGCGTTCTTACCCTTATTTTGACTTCTAACTGAAGAAATTTCTGTTTTCCTCCGGATTCCGGGAAAAAAAATTCAAAAAAACTTTTACCTCCGACAAATTCCAGGTTTTGGCCGGATTCCGACCGAAATACCTGTCCGACAAGTAACTGAAGTTCGAAAACGAATTCAGCATGCCTGGCTTTAACCGGCTTCCGGGCTAACTAATTGTCCGGCGAGATAATAAGTTTCAGATATGGATTCAGCGCTTCTCCTAACTCTCATTGGCTTTTGAGAAATATCTGTTTCACCCTTAATTACGTACCTCCCCAGCCACCCCTAAATATAGTACTACAGAGCCCATCTACGATATTGACCTGTACTTGACCCGAAGAATCCTCAGAAAAGTTTGACCACAAAATTTCAAACCGTGCTAGATCTTGCTAAAAGACCGACAGACGGACGGACAAACCTTACGAAGTCATAGGTTTCCTGTCACCAAAGTTTTAGGATGCCCAAAATCGGATTATTTTCCACCAAACGTGACGTAGTAAACAAGATTTTCATTAGGGAAATATATTCTTCGGACAGCCCGTTTCGGGCGAGGATCCCTACGTTCCTAGAACTTCACGGGAGTGTTGTGAACATACTTTACCTACTAAGGTTGCGTTCCACAAACTTAACAATTGTTAACAATCGTTAACTTTACTTCGGGGCGGAGCTAACTGCAGCTTTAACGATCGTTGACTTTTACCAGATCTACGATTGTTAACTATTTTGTAACGATGCTCACCGACCATCGTTACAAAATAGTTAACAACCGTTAAGCTTTGGAACGGAAAATGTAGGTGGGCGAAGCTGAAATTTCGGAATCAGAAACGTGGAACGCAAAAAGTTAACAGCTGTTAACAATTTGTTAATGATCGTTAAGTTCCGGAACGCAACCTAAGACGCCGAAGCAAATCCAACTCTTGATCAATTACACGGAAAGAGAAGTGCTGACGGCTTGAAAGCAACCAATCCCGAAGGAAATGCACGATATCACAGACGACAAGATTGCTTGGACATATTACCACGATCTTCCCAAGGGAAAGGACTTCGCCCATCTTGGTTTGATCACGTCTTATTCAAACGTAGAGAATGAAGTCCCTTAAACTTGGTTAGTTACACAACCTTGACGAAGTTCGCCATATACCTATTTACTACGCCTTTTACCTATTCATTTATCTTTTGTATTTTTTCTATACTCCGTCTTTTTTGGCCTTGGCCAGTTGATGGGTTATAAACAAATAAATATACCAGTTCAATGCCCCCAAGTGGACTAGTTCCCGTAAATCCCGCAGTGTCTTATCATCAACCCTTGTCCAAAGATATATCCAACAAGAGCTGGAAGCACAAATGGCACTTGCCAGGCTTGGTCAGAGGATGGAAGTGGGATTTTGTCAATTCTACGATTTCTGTCATACGTAATGGAAGTGACAAGTGATGGTCGGATCGAGGAAGTGACTAGTTCTAAGCTAATCTTGTCAAGTCTCTCACGTTCAAGCCAAGTTTCATAGTCCTATTACATGTCGAAGTTCCTTAACATACTATCAACAAGATTCCGGACCCCCGCCCCTCCCCCCTCCCACAATTTCTGAATACGGTCCGGTTCAATCACTGATGTATCCAGGAGTTGTGCTTGTTCTTCCCACCAAATTTCAACCTGATCGCTCCACTCTAAGCGTGTATACCGAGAATTCCGGTTCCCCCTCCAACCCTCCCTCCCCACATTCACTGAACCCGGTCCGAACTTGAAACGGGACATCCGAAACATGTGGTCTTTCTAAATATCAAGTTTCATTATGATCCTATCAGCTGTTCTTAAGTTATACATACCTCGACATTCCGGATTCCCCCTCCCTCCACTCCCCCCTCGATGCTCGGATCGGGAAGTTGGTTAATCTGGTCGGGTCCCTGATTTGCATGCCAAGTTTCATTGACCTAGCCCACCTGGAAGTAACTTAACTACGGATCACCGGAATTCCGGAACCGCCCTCCAGCTCCCCCCACAGTGGAAGAATCCGGTCTAGTTCTGTCAATGATGTACCTAGGACTTGTGCTTTTTTTCCCACGAAGTTTCTCCCGATCGCTCCACTCTAAGCGTGACACAAGATTTCGGGTTCCCCTCTCCGACCCCCCCCCCCCCCACATTCATCGAATTCGGCCCGGACTTGAAATGGGACATCTGAGACATGACGTCTTACTAGATATCAAGTTTCATTGAGATCCGATCCTCTGTTCGAAAGTTATGCATGCTCCTAAATTCCGGATTCCGCCGTCTCCCCCTCCCCCCATGATGGTCGGATCGGGCAAATGACTATTTTTAAGTTAGTTTGGTTGGGTCCCTGATAGGCCTGCCAAGTTTCGTCGTCCTAGCACGTTTGGAAGTAGGCTACCCTAACTCGAGAACAGTGGCCTGACAGACAGACCGACCGACAGACAGAAAAGTGATGATCTTGAGCGGAGCTGCAAGTGCCATAAAGAGAAAAGATGATGAGTCGAAAATCTGCAATCTGCTTCCCAAGCAACGTAAGTTTTGCCCTGTCTTTAGGGTAGAAAGTGAAAGCTATGCTCATTACCGTCTGGATCCATATTTTACTAGCTCTTTGTCGTAAGTGTTAATACGTCCTTCATAAAATCTGATGACGAATTGCCGCCAGACGCGCTACAGGAACAATAACAATCACACGTGAGATCTAGGGATAAGTTATCCGACGGGTGAATAAGCGATGGGCTTTCGCTTCATATCGAGTCGCGCATTAGCCCCGTTGAAAAGTCAGCCAGCACTCAGCACTGAAATCGGAAGCCAGAAAATGACAAACTGATGACGCTTGACAGAACAGAGTTGGGTAAAGCAAAAAGAGGGGAAGAGGCATTTTAAACAGTTTTAAACATGGTTAGGCCTAAGAGAAATTGAAAACAGCAAATAAACCTGGATAAACGTACACCAAGAAGTAACGTGTCACGATAGCGCACTAGCGGCCAACATAGAACTAATCTGAGAGGAATTTTATGAGCGGCATATAAACAGACCATGAGGGACGTTCAAAACCAAAGAACAGCTACACCTGGTGAATAATGGACACTCGGGCCGTTTTCCCATAAGAAGCATTGGCTCATGTAACTGGCCACCTAGGTTTTGGGAGCGGCTTCATTTTTTGCAAAATGCAGTTTCACGAAAACTGTAAGATGACACCTGCAATCAGTGGACAAGTTCTGGGAAGCAGACAACTGTAAATACGACACCTTTGCCGAATCACTGAAACATCAAACAAATGAACCAACTGCAATTTGGTGGAACAAACACAGGGCATCAAACAGGCGGACCAACTGGTAGATTGCGGAGAACAAATTCAAGTAAGTAAGTAATAGTTAACCCGTGCAGGAAACCAAAGGTTTGATTAATCTCAATTAAAATTATCTCGATACTTTGCCAGGTGTGCTAGTGTAAATAGTCTTTGCTAAAAAGTCTTTGCAAATTCAAGTAAGTAAGTGATAGTTAACTCGTCTAGGAAACCAAAGGTTTGATTAATGTCAATTAAAATTATCTCGATAGTTTGCCAGGTGTCCTAGTGTAAATAGTCTTTAATCAAAACCTAGTCCACGTGCAGCGTGGAACTGGAATAATCCGAAATGACTGTGACACATTGGGATACAGTGGCAAACCTCCCCTATACTAGGAAAACGTGTTTGAAATACCTAGGTACTGAAATGAGATCTGGTCAACGAATGGCGTGTGGTTCGAGGCGTGGTCTCATCGAATGTTTGATGTGGTTGAAAAAGATATACTAATGTGTGCGCTGTTAGCACCTAATACTGGGAGTGTCTTACCAGAGCAACAGAAGAAAGATGACATCAAATTAGCAAAGTTTCTGCTAGGATCACCACGCGCAAATTAGGAATACTGATCCAAATACGAATTGTAATGTGATAGAAAAGCTACAAAGCGTTGGCCAAAGGCCAAATACACGCTAACTTGCCTGAACTGTCAGAAGTTTCGTAACAGACAACAGAAGGATGCGCGATTTCAACAGACAACACTTCGGATGTTGTCTGTTGTGTTTGAAAATGTTATGCATAACAAGCGTTGCCATCAGGAAGAGCCAAAAAATCCCCCAAAAGCATCTGCTGAATTTTCCGACATCATGACCACAAACTAAAAAGTCATTAGATGCTTTTTGGCTCTTCAATGCCTGTTCTGCGCAAAATTTCACGCATAACGTTTTCCAACACAACAGGTAACATCCGAAGTGTTGTCTGTTACGCACTGTCTGTTGAAACCGCGCATCCTTCTGTTGTCTGTTAGGAAACTTCTGACAGTGTAGTATTCAATGACGAAGTGATTTTAAGTTAATATTGAATCACTGTGTATTTTTTTCTTGTTTATTTGTGTTCTTTTGTGAATCCGTCATTTTACGGGCCTAAATTAATGAATAATGAATAAACAATAGACATAGAAACATATTAAGTATCGAGTTATGGTAAAAAAAAACAAGAGCTGTAAGCTCATATGGCACTTGCATGGGTTAAGATGATTTGATTGATCAAAAGTAAGTTTCGACTTTGCGGTTGAGATGCGCACTCTAAGGGAGCTGGAACTTCATCTGTCAGCAAAACCCTTGAGGCAAAAATGCTAATGGGCTGATGAGCATCATGACAATGCATATATTGCTTAAAAGTAATTTTTTTACTTTGCGGTCAAGATTGGTACTTTAAGGAATAATCGGATTTGGGAAGTAGCAATTTCTAAGCAAATGTTGTTGAAGCTCCAATATTCCAGCGAAGTTTCATCACCCTAGCACATCTGGAAGTACCTTAACGAGCGATCACCGGAATCCCAGACCCCCCCCCCCCCCTCCAACTCCACCCATAATACCCGGAGCCAATCCGGTTCTGTAAATGATTAATCCAGAGCATCTGTTTGTCATTCCCACGAAGTTCAATCCAGATCACACCAGTCTAAGCGGGTCAAGTATTTTCCGCCCTCCCCCCATTAATTGCCGGATTTGGTCCGAAAATGAAAAAGATCACCAGAAAATAATGTCCTCTGCTTAATTATTAAATTTCACTCGAATCCGATCACCCGTTCCAAAGTTACGCATGACTCAATATTCCGGATTCCCCTCCCTCAACTCTCCCCCCCACCAAGATTATCATATCGAGGATTTTTTTTTTTATTCCAAGTCAGTTTGACCGGGTCCCTGATATGCCTTCCAAGTTTCGTCGTCGAAATCCCCAAAAAAAGGAATTCCGGGAACCCCCCCCCCCCCCCGCTCAAGTGTCCGGATACAGTCAAATTATGTAAGAGATTTACATGGGTCAGATGTTTGTTCTTCCCAGCAAGTTTCACTCCGATACCATCACTCTAACCGTTTCTCGAGATTCCCCCCCCCCAGCTCCCCCACGGTGCCCGTAGCCAATCCGATTCAGTATATGATTTACCTAGAGCATCTGTTTGTTCTTCTCACAAAGTTCCATCCCGATCCCTCGATTCTAAACGGGTCACGTATCCCCCCCCAATAGTTGCCGGATCCGGTCCGGATAGGAAAAAGATCATCGGAGAAGAAATGTCCTCTGTTCAATTCTTAAATTTCACTCGAATCCGATCACCCATTCCAAAGTTACGCATGACTGAAAATTTCGGATTCCCCTCCCTCCACTCCCCCACCATTATCAGATCGACAAAATTTTTATTTTGAAGTCAGTTTGATCGGGTCCCTGATATGCCTGCCAAGTTTCATCGTGAAAATCCCTAAAACCACCATCACCGGAATTCCGGGAAACCCCCTCCCCCCACATAAGTGTCCGGATCCAGCACAATGGTCTAAAGGATTTATATAGGCTGATGCTTGTTCTTCCCAGCAAGTTTCACTCCGATCCCTCCAGTCTAACCGTTTCTTGAAATTTCCGGTCTCCCCCCCCAACTCCCCGCTGGCTACCGAATCCGGTCAAGACTTAAAACGGGACATTATAGATATATAATCAATTCAGTTAAGTTTCATTACAATCCGATCACCCGTTCGAAAGTTACACACTACTCAATTTCCCGGATTCCCCTGCCCTCCACTCCCCCCCAAAATGGTCGGATCGGAAAACTGATTATTTCTAAGTTTGTTTGGCCGGGTCTCTGATGTGCCTGCCAAGTTTCATGGTCCTAGCACAACTGGAAGTACCCTAACTCGAAAAAGTGTGACAAAATGCCCTAAATTTCCAAGCTTCCAGCGCCCCCACTCCCCGCATATGATCGGATCGGAAAACTGATTATTTCCAGGTTAGTTTGGTTGGGTCCCTGATATTCCTGCCAAGTTTCATTGTCCTAGCTCATCTGGAAGTACCCTAACTCGAAAAAGTGTGACGAAATGCCCTAAATTTTCAAGTTTCCAGCGTCCCCACTCCCCCGCATATAGTCATATCGGGAAACTGGTTATTTCCAGGTTGGTTTGGTCGGGTCCCTGATATTCCTGCCAAGTTTCATTGTCCTAGCTCATCTGGAAGTACCCTAACTCGGAAAAGTGTGACAAAATGCCCTAAATTTTCAAGTTTCCAGCGCTCCGCACTCCCCCGCATATGGTCGGGTCGGGAAACTGATTATTTCCAGGTTAGTTTGGTTGGGTCCCTGATATGCCTGCCAAGTTTCATTGTCCTAGCACATCTGGAAGTACCCTAACTCGAAAAAGTGTGACAAAAAACTCGGACCGACCGACAGACGGAATTGTGATCGGTATATGGCACTTGAGCCATAGGCTGCAAGTTCCATAAAAACACGCTGTATTCGGTGTATATGCGATAAATCGTGCAAAAGGCGGTTTCTAAGTAAAGTATCTGAGAAAAACAAAACTAGTGGGAAAACACAACTTCGGCAATGGAAGCTCTCAAGCACAGTTCGCTCTTTTTACTGTTCACTTTCCACTATTCTAAAATAGTTGCATAATTAGCCACGACTTTTGCTATATAATATCCCAATCTTTCAGCGCGTTTTAATTACTTGTGCTGTTATATATACAATTTTGACCATTTGATCCTTGATGAACCGTTCTTATTTCTGTCGCTCGTTATTAATGTGTTCGAAAAATATTAGAATTGTAATTATGAGTAATTATGTATTTTTGAAGTTTTTGAATTTCAAAATCGTGAATTGAGTTTTTAAATCGGTGAAATTGTAAATAGATTAACAGATCTCTTGGTTGATACCTTTAATTATAATGACATAATAGTAATAACAATATAATGTAAAAAATAGGCATTGGCTCCAAGTATAGTGGGTACGTAGTTGTTAGTATAGTAAATTTTTTAACAAGCACTGCAGGTTCGAATTTTGTTCTCCACAGTGCTTGTACAATGTATTTGTATTTTTGTGTAAAATTAAACAAGAGCTGTAAGCTCACATGGCACTTGCATGGGTTAAGATGATTTGATTGATCAAAAGTAAGTTTCGACTTTGCGGTTGAGATGCGCACTCTAACTTCATTTGTAAGCAAAACCCTTGAGGCAAAAAGGCTAATGGGCTGATGGGCATCATGAAAATGCATGTATTGCTTAAGAGTATTTTTTTTTACTTTGCGGTCAAGATTGGTACTTTAAGGAATAATCGGATTTGGGAAGTAGCAATTTCTAAGCAAATGTTGTTGAGTCTCCAATATTCCAGCGAAGTTTCATCGTCCTAGCACATCTGGAAGTACCTTAACGCGCGATCACCGGAATCCCAGACCCCCCCCCCCCCCTCCTCCAACTCCACCCACAATAACCGGAGCCGATCCGGTTCTGTAAATGATTAATCCAGAGCATCTGTTTGTCATTCCCACGAAGTTTGATCCAGATCACACCAGTCTAAGCGGGTCAAGTATTCTCCGACCCCCCCCCCCCAATAATTGCCGGATTCGGTCCGGAAATGAAAAAGATCACCAGCGAAAAATGTCCTCTGTTTAATTATTAAATTTCACTCGAATCCGATCACCCGTTCCAAAGTTACGCATGACTCAATATTCCGGATTCCCCTCCCTCAACTCCCCCCCCCCAAGATTATCATATCGAGGATTTTTTTTTATTCCAAGTCAGTTTGACCGGGTCCCTGATATGCCTTCCAAGTTTCGTCGTGAAAATCCCCCAAAAACAGAATTGCGGGAAAATCCCTCCTCCCCCCCCCCCTCAAGTGTCCGGATCCAGTCAAATTATGTAAAAGATTTACATGGATCAGATGTTTGTTCTTCCCAGCAAGTGTCACTCCGATACCATCATTCTAACCGTTTCTCGAGATTTCCGGTCCACTCCCCCCCCCCCCAGCTCCCCACGGTGCCCGTAGCCAATCCGATTCAGTAAATGACTTACCTAGAGCATCTGTTTGTTCTTCCCACAAAGTTCCATCCCGATCCCTCCATTCTAAACGGGTCACGTATTCCCCCCCCCCCCCCAATAGTTGCCGGATCCGGTCCGGATATGAAAAAGATCATCGGAGAAATGTCCTCTGTTCAATTCTTAAATTTCACTCGAATCCGATCACCCATTCCAAAATTACGCATGACTGAAAATTTCGGATTCCCCTCCCTCCACTCCCCCCACCATTATCAGATCGACAATTTTTTTATTTTGAAGTCAGTTTGAAGTAACCGTTTCTTGAAATTACCCGAACTCGAAAAAGTGTGACAAAATGCCATAAATTTTCAAGTTTATAGCGCCCCCACTCCCCCGCATATGGTCGGATCGGGATACTGATTATTTCCAGGCTCGTTTGGTCGGGTCCCTGATATTCCTGCCAAGTTTCATTGTCCTAGCTCATCTAGAAGTACCCTAACTCGGAACAGTGTGACAAAATGCCCTAAATTTTCAAGTTTCCAGCGCCCCGCACTCCCCCGCATATGGTCGGATCGGGATACTGATTATTTCCAGGTTCGTTTGGTCGGGTCCCTGATATTCCTGCCAAGTTTCATTGTCCTAGCACATCTGGAAGTACCCTGACTCGAAAATGTGTGACAAAAAACTCGGACCAACCGACAGACCGACAGACAGGCAGACCGACAGACGGAATTGTGATCGGTATATGGCACTTGAGCCAGAGGCTGCAAGTGCCATAAAAACTTGAACTTGAACTTGAACTAAAACACATTTCATCAGAAATTTTTTTTCAGGGTACAGGTTGTCCGGGAAATTCTTGAAGGCGTTGATAGAGTCACTAAAAACCACGTCCGATGGAAGGCTGTTCCAACACTCCAGCACTCTGTTTTTGAAGACCATCTTCCAGTGTCTTTAGCAAAGAGCCAGCCATTCAGCTTGATGTCTTGTCCGCGCAGACAGTGACCGTACTCAACGATCGGCCTCACGCGCGAGGGCCTTATATAACAACGCTACTAGGTTGCCATCTTGGCATTTGAAAGAACGTCGGATAAACCCAGCTATTACATATCTGTATTGAACAAGACCAAAGTTTCCGATGGGGGTCGCAAAAATTTAATATTTGATGCAGAAAATTAGGTTTTGTTTTCGCCGGATCCAGTGTTCGCCGGACTTTTTGGACATTTTTATTTTTAAAATTTAGAAACAGAGTAGACTAAGGCCAAATTACTGATCATCTTTTTTACCAAGTTCGGATATGGAGTCAGCCGGCGGGAAAATAGTTTTCAACATCGTGTTTAACATGTCTTTTTACCCCATAATCGACTATCACATATCTTTTTAAAATATTTCATTTGCCCCTTAATTTAAACCCCCTCCCCCACCCCTAAATATAGGGCTACAGAGCCCATCTACGAACTCGGTCTTACTCTTGACTCAAAGAATCCTCACACCAAGTTTCATCAAACTATTTCATTCCCTTCGAGAGCTATAATGCGCACAGACGGGCAGACAGACGGACAACTTTTGCGATGTCATAGCTATACAACCACTTAAGTTTTGGGATCCCAAAAACCAAAGGCCATATACAGGATAAACAACCAAATCATAGGAAACTAAACAAGATAACAAACTTAGAAACAGCAGTTCTCAACTTGGGTGCTATTTGCACAAATTTTCCGACACAAACAATCACTCTTGGTGACGTAGATCGTAAATACCAAGAAGCTGCCCACCATTCCCAGAACATATTGAACCCCTTAAATGCGAAAGCTCCTGGCACCTGAAAAGAAAAGGACCCTACTTGTGTTGTTTTCTCGATGGTCTGTCCGTATGAAAGTGAAGCTTACTTTCGTTGACATATGCAGCAACTATTTTGGGGGGTATCCCAAAACGTAAGTGGCGGGATACCTATGACATCGCAAAAGTTGTCCGTCTGTCTGTCCGTCTGTGCGCACTGTAACTCTCGAAGGGAATGAGATATTTCGATGAAACTTGGTGTGAGGATTCTTTTGGTTCAAGAGTAAGGTCGAGTTCGTAGATGGGCTCTGTAGCCCTACATTTAGGGGTGGGGGTTTAAATTAATGAGCAAATGAAATATTTTTAAACAGATAATGTGATAGTCGACAATGTGATAAGAAGACATGCTGAACAGCTGAAAACCATTTTGTCATCGGACAAGTAGTTCGCCCGGAATCCGACCGAAACCGGAAAGTTTGTTAAAAATAAAAGTTTTATTTGAATTGGATTAGATGTTTGATTTAGGGGTAGGAAGACATGCTGAACACCTTGGTGAAAACCATTTTCTCGCCGGCTGAAGCCACATCTGAACTCGATTTTCTTAGATGATCAGTAATTTGGGCTTACTCTGTTTCTAAATTTTAAAAGTAAAAATGTCCAAAAAGTCCGGCGAACACTGGACCCGGCGAAAAAAAAACCCTAATTGTGTGCATCAAATATTCAATTTTTGGGATCCCTTCGGAGCATTTGGTCTTGTTGCAAAAGATATTATGGATCAATAAACCGAATTGTACTTCAAACTGTAAGTCTTCCTCCAGGCCCATTGACTTCTCGCAAAAACAGAGAACAGTTTAAATTACCGTGTTTTGTGACAAATCCTCTTACCTTTCTTTCTTCTTCTCGATCAAGTTCCAGGTGTGCTTCAATGGCATCCCAGTCAATTTTCGGTAAAGCCGTATCCAGTGAGTTGACGTCAACCGCATCTGAAACAAATAATCAAGTCAACGAAGGAGCAGAAAACAGTTTTAAAGTTTAACCGAAAAGGGCTGAGATAGGACAATCAAGTTACCCATCACTTTTTCACTTAAAGCGGGCCACAAAAAATGGTCTTTCTACCACACACACAATGCTAACCATCCCTACTTTCACTATGAATGTTCAAAACCACTAAAAACACTGTAAAACAATGAGCAAATTAAAAAAAACACCAAATTTCCTAGGTTTGAAAGAACTCTGTCTGGGCTAAATCTCAGCCGATTATCCCAGACAGCTGTTATGGCACGTAGGAAGCCAAGGGTCAAAATAATAATTTCCATCTAATGCTCCAACTGTTTATTACAAATACTAATAAATTATAAAACCAAGACCAGTGTGGTACCAATGAAGACATACAAAAATTATCAGTTAGGTCTTATAATTCCTTGCTAATCAATCCTGGAAAATTCCGCCTTCGAGAAAAGAAGACGTTGTGCGTGGGTTTTTTCTCGAGCCAACACAGCGACTCGGCAATCGAGTTCAAATCTAAACAAACCCGTGGCATGCGATCACTAAGAGAAGGTAAACAGAATGTTTGGATTAGGTCTTTAAATAGGCTTGAAGACCCGATAAAAATGCGTTGCTTCGTTGCTGCGCTATTCACGAATAACCGGTTTTCGAATAGTGGAATTTCCCTGTCGGATTTATTGTACCTCTGTGTGCTTGTACCTGTGTTGTATGCTTTATGGAAAAGATTTACGAAAATTTGTGTTCTGCAACTGTTTTCACCGGATCACCACTGGCCACTGAAAAGCCGCGCTTGTGTTGAGAACTAGAGCAGATAGCGGAAAATTCAAAAATTCTTTAGCAGAATCCAAACCCCCCCCCCCCCCCCCCTTCAATCTTGTCGGCCAGTCGGTAAGAAATAACCGAGTCGGCGCGAAGCGCCACGAGTTTTTGTCAAAACAGTTGATTTTTTTCGAGAAAACAGTCGGTTTTTCTGAGAATCAGTTGATTCTTTGTCAAAACAATCGGTTTTGTTTTCTGAAAATCAGCCGAGTTTTCTCAAAACTGTAATTTTTTCTTGAAAACAGTCGTTTTGTCTCCAAAAACAGTAGGTAAAAATTACCAGTCAGTCGGTAAATTCCTTGCCCCCCCCCCCCCAAACATTTTGGCTAGTAACGCCTCTGTTAAAAAGAAAGACTTTTGGCAACGCTGCGACTTAGTACAACGAAAATGGAAAAAATATTACGCTGCAGAGAATAATTAGAGCTTTTAATCAAGGCCTGATTTCACATGTTTGGTGCGTGTAGAGGCTGGAAAGAAATGATGGGCATTGCACGCATATATTTCATTCACTGGGTGGCGCAAATAGCATCATATCCTGTATAATGAATGATGCTAAGCAGACAAGTCAGCTGAGATTTGCTCAAGCCCCTCATCAGGCTTTTTTATATGATCCGCAGTGAGCTTAGGCTGGAAGTAGTATCTATCCGGCATTTGGCAAAGCCTTTGTGACGCTGGTTGCCCTATGTCAAACGCTTTGTCCCTATGTAGAGCAAAATAACACTAGGGAGTAGCGTCAAACTTGAAAAAAAGTGACACACACTCGAATAGCAGTGATACTAGCACCACTAGCGATTGAGAACGTCCTTACTGGAACTCATTCAGTCGGGAACCAGCGCTTGCTCCGATAACTTCATAATCTAAAAACAGCAAAAAAAAAGATACAACCTCCCCGGTTTCCTTGATGTGTGCAGGCCGCGTCTTAGCTTTCCCAGAAATTTCTAAACCCGCAAGTTTGTCTCACTTTAAAGCGTAGTGGGCGGAGCTACGAGTAAGGCCCTTTTGCGAAGCATAGAAAGCATAGGTCTTGGCGCTACTCCTTAGTGTTATTTTGCTCTATAACTGTGGGAATACTAACCTTGACCTACTTCACTTCAAAAGAACTCTACTGCACTAAAATCCTAAATAGCATAGGCTACGCCTACCGCTCTATGCCAAACAACGGGTAGCCCACCTGTCGGAACCGTAATCCTGGCCTATTCCACTGTAAAATAATTTATTCCCACAATCATGGAACTGTGATGGACTGCTTCATACCCGTCATGATTTCACAACAGAGATCCAAGTTTAGATTTAACTAGTTGCGAAACTGACAGCTCCCCCCCCCCCCCCTCCAGATTTATTGACCTGATGCTTCCTAGCAACTTGCTAAAGCATAACCGAGAAGTTCTTAATCAAAGTGAAGGGAAAACCGATAAACCTATTTCGTGGGTAACCAAGTTAGTGACGTAATTAATATATTCGACCGTACAAAAGATCCCCAAGGGATTGCTAGATTCTAGTGACTTTGAGACTAAATCAACCCATAAGAGAACCATTTCAAATTCAGTCATTAATTCTGGGCGATTTAGCATTAATAAAAGAAAACAAAAGAGAAGAAACAAAGTTATAATATGCACATATACAACTGAAAAATAACCTAAATTCACAGTTTCCCGACTATATTTGTGACACACCTTTGGATTACCCTAGAGCAGTGGTTCCCAACCGGTGGTACGCGTACCCTAAGGGGTACGCGAGACCCTTGCAAGGGGTACGCGAAGGTACCGAAATCGGTTTAGTCGGTAGCTTCAAAATCTCGCCTCACTCCAAAAGCCTAATATTACCAGCAGAGGCATCACAAGCCAAAATGTTTTTTGAGAGGCAAGGTATTTTTACTGACTGTCTGGTCATTTTATCGACTGTTTTTCAAAAAAATACTGTTTTTACGAAAAGAAGCCGCGCTTCGCGCCGATCTGGCCGATCAGTTTGAGGGGGAGTGGTGTTGCCAACCCCTGCGTGACGCCTCTGATCACAAGCCCTAGTGATAGTCAATGAAATAATGTTGATTCCAAAACACGCTAGCCCGCTGCAGTAAAATCTGTTCCTGTGTCAAACAATATTGTTTAAAAAACATTCGAATACATTGCAAGTGATGTTGTCATTCAGGTTGCGAATCAAGCTAACAAAACTGTTTGCGATGCAGCTTGATGAAAGCATGGAGAATGTCAAAACCAAACACAGAAACAGGCTGACTGTAAAAAAAATATTGCTGTTAATGACATCGAGCCGAAATTTGCACAACTTTGGCTACAAAGTAGCCTCAAGTGTCGATTTTGTATACATTATTTCTACACATGTGTGCTTTATCATTTGTGATAGCAGATATCGTCTTTTCACGGTCTGAAAAAGGGGGTACGCAACCTTTCAAAACTTTGATTAGGGGTACGCGGTACGGAAAAGGTTGGGAACCACTGCCCTAGAGACCGCAGGTCCGCAACAACTAACAAGAGAGGTTGCAGAACGGAAGACTCATCTTGCGAGTTGGCGCATGTAGCTCTTCCTCCGGCTAAAACTCGCACCTCCCCTAAATGGACTCTAAGGGAAAATCATTCATCACAGACTATAGTTTGTTCTTTCGGAAGATCTCGGATTTTCTCCCGTTTTTTTTTTTTTTTTTTTTTTTTTTTTTTCGCGTAGTTTTCGCGTTCGTTTTCTCCCGTTTCCTAAACGTAAAACTCATACTAGAAATGATCTTTTCACGATAAAACGGTTCAGAAATGTCGTTTATCGAAAATACCAACACTTGCCCCCAAACATTAGCTATTTTGCTGATGGCCTCTGTCAACTCTGCCCCGACTTTCCGCTCTCAAAAGCGGAGGTTTGACGCAAAATATTTGAAAACTGAGCTCCACGTGGCTAAAAAGTGAGAAAAGCTAAACAAAAGAAAATCCGAACAAAGACAGACCTGCGGGCAAGCAGGCTTTCCCAGACTCAAAACAAAGCTGTAAGCTTCTCGTGTCTTAATTTCTCAAAAAGTTGTCATGGCGGACCTTAAAGTTTTCGGTAAAGTCTGCACTGCCTCACTGGCAAACTCGATCGGCTGAAAAAGCGCTACAAACTCTGTAATTGCAAATCGAAACAATGGCGGCGGGTGTGGATTTTTGAAGATTACGATTCTAGAGGGGGGCTAATGATAATAAAAGACAAGTGCTGAAAGCTCTTATGTCACTTGTAAGAAAAGTTAGCATATTTGTCAGTCAAGGTTTGCAGTTGTCAAAGTCGAATCTCTCTCTCGGTATTCCTTTCATCAGAAGACGGGGTTGATCTAGTGAATCTGAAATATTGTTCCACTCATTCTGTTTCACAAATAAAGTTTTGTCGTACTGTGGTTCCGATTCGCGTATGAATCAATCGATGGTAGGAACAAATACTCTAGGTGTTATTATTCTGTTCCCCAACTGGGTCAGACCACGACGTAGTTGGAAGGGATTTTATGAGATTTCCGGTAGCCCCCTTCGTGCGCCGCACATTGTCATCGGAACTGGTCCGAAATTGAAAAGTAAACCGAGACATTAGCTCTTGCCACTTGTCAAGTTCTATTCACATCCGATAACCCATTCGAAAGTTCTGCATGGCACTAGATTCTGGATTCCCCATTCATTCACACCCCACGATGATCGAATCGGGGAAGTGACCATTTCCAAGTCAATCTGGTCCGGTCCTTTGTACGACTGCCAAGTTTCATCGTCATAGATAACCTGGAAGTACTCTAAGTCTTTTTCACCGGCATTCCGTGAAACCCGTGTTTCCCGGAATGCCGGTGACTCCGACCCCTCCAGCTCCTCCCACAATGCCCCGGCCGACGATCACCCGTTCAGTTGGTCACTAGATTCCGGATTCCGTCTCCCTCCACGATGATCGAGTCGGGAAGGGACTATTTCGAAGTCAATCTGGTCGTGTCCCTAATATGCATGCCAAGTTTCGTCGTCTCAGCAGATCTAGAATTACCATAATTCACTATCACCGGAATTCCGGAAAACCCCTACAACTCTCCCCCCCCCCCCATTGACAAGACCCGGTCTTGCTTTGTCAATATTGTATCTAGGGTTTACGCTTGTTCTTCCAACCAAGTCAACTCCGACCCCTCGACTCTAAGCGATTCATCAGTTTTCAGATGCCCCCTCCAGCCCCCCCCCCCTCCAGTGATCAGACCCGCTGTCGACTTAACACTGAACACCTGAGACACTTGTTATTTATTGACACTTGTCAAGTTTCATGGGCGTCTGATCCCCAGTTCCTAAGTTGCGAACGTCACCAGATTCCAGATTCCCCACCCCTTTACTCTCCCCCACGATGATCGGATCGGGAAAGGGACTATTTTCAAGTGAATTTAGTGGAATCCCTAATACGCCTGCCAAGTTTCATGGTCCTAGCACATCCGGGGAATTCCGGGAAACCCCCTCCAACTCCCCCCACTTCGACACGATCCAGTCCTGTTTTTTCTGTAATGTATCTAGGGTTTAGGCTTGTTTTTCCCACCAAGTTCCATCCCGATCTCTCGACTCTAAGCCTTTCATAAGATTCTCGGTTCCCCCTTCCAGCCCCCCCCCCCAGTTATCGTATCAGGTCCGGATTTAGACTGAACATCTGAGGCAGTTGCTCTTGACACTTATCAAGTTTCATGCACGTCCGATCACCTGTTCCAAAGCTATGCATACTAGGAAGCTCGGGGTTGGATCGGACACGGGTTGGTCTGGACGCCCACGAAATAAATATTAAAAGTTGTCGGTAAAATCTGACAAAAATATATAACATCTGCCTTCTAGTGACCAAAGTTTGTAAAAGTTTCGTGGTACTTGCTTTTCTGATTTTGAGAAAAAGCTGAAAAATTTGGATTTCTTCTAGGAGAGAACGCTGTACCCCGAAGATTAGCAGGGGCGTCACGACTGGGGGGGGGGGGACGCCCCCCCCCCAATGCTGTCGGCCAGTCGGTAAAAAACAACCGAGTCGGAGCGAAGCGCCGCGATTTTTCGTCAAAACACTTGATTTTTTTCATGAAAACAGTCGTTTTTTCTGAAAATTGGTCGATTTTTCGTCAAAATAGTCGGTTTTTCATGTTTTGTTGTTGAAAAAAGTAAATTTTTCTTTAGAAACAGTCGGTAAAAATTACCGGCCAGTCGGTAAATGCCTCGTCCCCCCCCCCCCCCCAAATATTTTGGCTAGTAACGCCTCTGAAGATTAGTGATGACTGGAAGGCAAGTAAATGGTGGTAGATAGCTTAATGATTGGTGTCTATAGCCTGCTTAGTATTTTCGCAATAGATCACTTAATTTTCCTGTGGTACGCTATTTTGTTATTTCAGTCAGGGTGGGGTTAGTTTTTGGCAGTTTTTGCCTGCTGATACCCCAGAAAAAACGAAACTGAGCTAGAAAAACACAAAAAGATATTATCAGATTCCTTATCGTATTATTTGTTAACATAATTAGTCATCAAAATCGAGAAAACGAACGCTAAAAAGAGACGGCTATAACCGACGAAAATTAGCTCGTAGAAGTGTATACAATAAAGTATACAATCTAACAAGAAAATGAAAAGAAGATATTCTTTATGTGCAAGAGTGGGACTAAAATAATCTTTCTGTAGAATCGAGCACCGAACTTTGCTGACATAAGTCTGAAGTTAGCAGCTCCTGGAATTACTGGGGGAACTGAAAGGAGAATGAAGGATTTTCACTTGATTTTGTTTTAATGCTACCTCGGCTCTTGAAACATTTGTCTTCTTCAGATTTGTGTTTACTTCTGAGCTGCAATACTATCATTTTTTTTTTACATATTTAAATAATGTGGAGTAAAAAATAATGCATTAAAACTAATGTCCGAACCAGCCAGGAGCCGGACAAAATAATAAACAGAAAAAAAATGTTTTCTTAAAAACCTGAAGCAGAAAAAATCTGAAAAATTAGCAGCTATTCTCTCAGACATTCTACACGTTTGACAACAAAAACGATGTAAATTCACCAAGAAATGGCGACCTAGCAAGAAAAAGAAAATTAGTGTCCGGGTAGTGTCCTACTAATTTCCGGATTCTCCATCCCTCCACTCCCCCTACGATCGCCGGATCGGGAAAGTGAGCATTCCCAAATTAATCTGGTCGGGTCCCTGACACGCCTGCCAAGTTTCATCGTCCTATCTTTTGTGGAAGTGCCCAAACTAGCAAAATACGGTCAGACCGACAGACCGACAGGCATTGCGATCGCTATATGGCATTTGAGAAAGCTAAAGTGCCATAATAAAATATGACAAAGAACTTTCCATCTAAGACAACTTTTATGCCTAAGCGCTACTTCATCCGCACTAATTTTTCAGCCTGTAACCTAATATGACTGGTAGGCTACATCTTGTTCAATGGGTATGAACCGAAAATGTATCGTCCCTGGCAAAAGAAATAGCATCATCCACTGTAAAAAGTTTCTCCGAGTAAGGATTAAAGTTAACTGCAGTATTCGCTACTCGGATTAATCTTATCTCTAATAAGATAAGATTCATCCGAAATAGAGATAAGATTATCTTTTTAGAGACAAGATTAATCCCTGTAGAGAATACTGCAAGATTTTTTTTACAGTTTCGCCTGACCACAAGCTCGCTAGAACCCCTAAAAAAATCCTTCGATCACTTCCATTCGGCAATCAGGCCGTGGGCAAGTTCTGTGCCGGGATTTCTTCGCCTTTAGAACTCGGACGTCTAAAATTTCACATACTTATTTCTCTTTGGTTCTCTTCTTCTTTGAAGAATTTCTGGTCAAAATGTGAATTATTTTATCTACGTCGATTTCTTTACAACTTCATTGTCAATTGCATAACAGATAACACAAGGACGCGCAGTTTCAATAGAAAACACTTGGAATGTAATTTGTTGTGTTTTCGAAAACGTTATGCAGTAGATGTTATGCCTAAAAAGCATTACCAGGAAGAGCCGAAAAAAAAAGTATTTGCTGCCTTTTTTTGTCGTCATGATCGACATCCTTTATTTCAGGCTACACTCGTTTCGTCTCTATTTGTTCAAAACACTCAGAAAGCTCTTGAGATGTAATTTTGCCATTCCATCGCTTTCGCAAATAGACAGATACAAATAAAACTAGAACCCGTAGCCGAGGGCTGTAAATGACATTTGAGTGCTTTCGAGAGTAAAAGGTTGATAAAAGTATTTAGAAGAGAGAGTGGATCACATCAGAAAAGAGAGGAAACAAAGGGCAACCCATCCACGACTTCGGTTCCACTCAATTTCAATTTCAATTTCAATTTATTTTCAAAATTCCTTCACGGGCAAGCCGAACATTGGATTTTTCGTCATAAATATAGTAACATCTAAATCTTTGTCATAATTTTGTCATAAATAATTAACTTATATACAATTCGAATCACTGCAAGTGATCATTTACAATTAGCCTACACTTATATCAGAACTGAAAATCAAATAACTATAACATAAACAAGAGTTACGACGAATTATACATTTCGACGAATGACGTCACATTTCACGTATGTCAGAACTAGAATTCAACAATTATAAAATAAGCACGAATTACGATGAATTATAGAAGAATTACAATGAGTTATACATTTCGACGAATGACGGTACGAAGCTTTTTCTGTATCTGTCATGAGATGCAGAAACAGGATGTAGCTTAGGAACCGGCTGCGAAACCATTCGCGCAGGTCTAGGCCTAACGGGTTCAAACTCAGGCGGGAAAATGTCTCGCAGACGAGGATTTTCAAGCGTCTTAACTCCAAATTTAAGGCACATTTTTTGCCGACGTTGGGCCAAAGATTCCAGCTTGAAGCTCCGAAGAAGCTCAATGTATGGCACCTTTGGCGATTTGGAAGTAACAAGGAGGGCTCGGAATTGCAATCTCTCCAACGAATTCGACTGATCCCGTGTCAAACCGAAGTGCCATACCTGACAACAATATTCTAAAGTTGGGCGGATAAAAGACAAGAAAATTTTTAAAAGGTGCTCGGTAGGGACGCCGTAACGGGACAATAATTTTAGGGATCGGATTGCCATATTACCCTTTTTAAGCATGCTGTCCACTTGTTTGATCCATTTTAAGTCATGGGTAATATGGATTCCCAGTAACTTTATGTGTTTCACACACTGGGCAGTGGGGAGGGGAGGGTAAAAGTCCGGCATACTTTTTAAAAATGATATAGTTAGAACCAACGATTTATCCATGTTGACGGCCATGTCATCCATAGCTGCCTCATCACAGACATCATCGATGATAACCTTAGCGCTGCTTTTAATATTTCTTCTGCACACTTCAAGGAGTGATATGTCGTTCACGAATTTCCACCTATCTGCGAAAGAAAGAGCGAGCTCATTGACCATAACCAAAAAAAGGAGCGGTCCCAACAGAGTACCTTGGGGTACACCGCAAAAAATAGGTAAAATATCTGAAAATACCGTTTTGTACTTAGTTTGTTGTGTTCGGTTTGACAGAAACTGTGCAACAATTCGTACCAGAAACGGCTCAATTTTAAATTTATATAGGAGTTTGGCAATGAGCTTGCTGTGGTTAATTAAATCAAACGCTTTTCTTAGGTCTATAGCTATTAAATTAATCCATATATTTGGATTATCTAAATTCTTAAGTATTCTGTCTAGCAAGCTAACTAAGTAATGTGCTGTTGAT
This sequence comes from Branchinecta sandiegonensis, assembly GCA_030848855.1. Lineage (NCBI taxonomy): Eukaryota > Metazoa > Arthropoda > Branchiopoda > Anostraca > Branchinectidae > Branchinecta > Branchinecta sandiegonensis. The sequence continues at coordinate 1,924,819 of JAUPMV010000010.1, read as the reverse complement.
GTTTTTGGCAGGTTACCAAACTGCTTCGGGTCAACAAGTCTCAAGATTGTTTCTTTTAACCATGATGAAAGGAACTGTTCGTAAACTTTACTAAAAACAGGGGTCATAGTAATTGGGCGCACACCAGTAAAATCATTAGGGGAATCTTTCTTCGGAATAGGTGTCACATAACCATTTTTCCAAACTGACGGGTACTCACCTGATTCTGTTATTTTATTAAAAATATGTGAAAGGGGACTACTAATTTTCTCAGGGAAAGCTTTAATCAGCTCAACGAGAATATCTACGGGTGTAACACTCGTTCTCTTAAGCCTTCTTAATTTTTTAGTTACTTCATCTTGACTAATTTTAGGGAAATCAAAATCAGGTGGGATTTGGGGAATTTCTTCGTGGGGGAGGGGAGGGAGAGTTTGAACTATAGCAGCAAGGCGAGCATTTAATTTATTTGCTGTTTCCTGTTCACTTTCATCAAGGTTAAAATCAAGTCCCTTCTGAACCTTCCCCATCATTTTCTTCACTCCATTATACCATTTTCTAGGGTCAGACTTCAATAGTTTTTCAGTCTGATTTGCGTAGTGGTTTTTTGCGGCATTCCTCGTCATTTTGCGAATCTTATTTTTCAGTCGTTTTGCTTGGTCAGTCTTACCAGCTTTAAATAAACGCAGTTTTTCCTTAATAAGGTCTTTCACGGCCTTCACAATATAAGGCCGGTCAGAGGAATGTCGCTTCACCTTCTTCTCAGGAAAGCACTCATGGTACTTTGCTAGTAGGATTTCCTGTAGAAAACTAGCTTTACTATTGGTATCCTTTGCAGACGAAATTGATTCCCACTTTTCTTCACAAATCCATTCGCCAAATTTTAGGATACCCTCATCGGTGATTGGTCGACTTGTAGTTTCTGTCGTTGTGTACTCAATAGTGACTCTATTGCGCGGGTTTAATTCTAGCGTAAAATGGTAGCTACCGCCAAGTGGGGAACCTGGGATCGGATCATCATAAAAATCAAACATGTTAGTCGAAATCACATCTAGTGAAGTGCCACCCCTCGTTGTAGGGCACTTCGCCAACTGTTTAAGACCTCTAGGCCTCTATTAATAAGATCAAGGCGTAACTCGTTACCATCACCAATCATAAAAATTCCACAACCTGAAAATTTCCCAGAAACGTAGTCAGCACTCAGTTGGAGTTTCTCTAGAAAATCAGAACGTGCTTGTACATTCTGACCTGGTGAATAATAAAACGCACATACAGCGACTCCGTTGAATTGGCGGGGGAGCCGTTTCGGTTTCAAATACATCCACATTATCTCATCATGATCTTGAAGGCAAGGAACATCCACGATGCGGGAGTTGATCTTTTCATGTACATATAAACCAATTCCGCCGCCTTTCTTTCCAAGGATATGGTCGTCTGGTCGGAACTTCATGAAAGCATTAAAACCTGAGATGTTTAACAACTCGGGGTTTTGCTGGTGGATTTCAGCGACCACTAGTACTGAAGCCTTTAAAATACTCGCTAAACTTTCTAGTTCTATTGTTTTTTCCGGGTTAAGACTTTCGGCGTTACTATAAAGAAATTTTTGAAAACAATAACTCAACAAACTGGATGGCTGCAGACCACATCCCCTGGATTTAGGGAATGACAGACATGCTACCATTTTGCAAGTTCTGTAGGTGAGAAAAAATGATCCAGACTTTCACACTGAACTAATGAGCGAGTGCGCACTAGTTCCAGTGTCAGACGATTTACGCACCATTTAAAACCTTTGCGGCTTAAGGTGGAAATTACACTACTGAGCTAAACTCAAACCTTAAATGATTAGTCGAATGTGGAAGTCGAGGAATCCAGCTTCTGAAAAAAACCTGACTGTCTCCGAAGCGGAGTTCTCAAAGGCTCAAACAGTAATTTGTACTAATCTCTAAAACGGTCTGCTTTGTATCCAGCGTATCTTAGTGTTTCGAATCGTCCCTGTGCATTAGAACTGTCACCATGCTCAGTTTGAAGATATGTAAGGAGACGATCATGTACAGGTGATGCTGGGATTTGCTAGATAAGCCTCCAATCGTTCTTGTGTAAGCAAAAAAGCCAACTTTCGCAGGCAAACAAAAGCTTCGGGAAGCCCGGGTGCCGATCTTCTGATACTCTGCCTCGGTGGGTAGTGCGATGCGTGGTTGGGGGGGGGGGGCAAATCATCCAATTCATCCCGTGCTTTTCCCTGAGCCTCGTTCTTGTTGCACGCTGCAGGTCCACTTCTCGGCCGCCTCCGGGCTGATGCTGTCTACATTCGTTTTTGCACTGCAGTGCTTCCCAGGAAGACGGCAGCGCTTCTTGAGTGTCGCGGACCAAGTCCGTGCTTCTCTGCAAGATGCTGCTTAACCAAGAAGAAATCTTGCAGGCAATGAATCCAAAAACGCATCTTGCGCAGAAGCAAAGAAGTGCTGCAGCAGCGATGCGGCAGCAATATTGCAACAAAAACGAGGCTCTGGATTTCTCCAGGAACAATTTGAAACTGGGCGGACTTTACGACTTGCCTTACACGGTAACGCAACTAACCCTCGCCCCAAAACCGAACGGTAGGCACCACCGAGACTGGGACTTACAGCTGTGTAACGATGTCGAACTGACAGTCGTGCAAGGTACAGTACAGGTATGCTTATGTGAACGTCTGGTATGTGTGAACGATCGCCGAAGAAAAAACTAAAACCCAAACAAGGTATTTTTTTCAATAAATACTGATGATAACCAGTCATGCCATTTGTACTTTTTGAATATTTTTCTAATTCACTGATGAAAGTGACAGAACTATCAGCTGATTTCCGACCGAACCTCCAGATGCAGTCAAAAGAGGAAGAAGATTTTTTTGAAATTCAAAATCAAAGAAAGTGTATTGAATTTCTATTTCAACTTTGTGCTAGGATAACCCTGAAATACTTGGCTATTAACTGATATTAAGTTTGTATTTTTTCTTTTCCATTTTACTTTTTTATATGCAATTGACAAAAGCAAGGTAGTGTAACAGTTAAAAAAGTGTTCACATAAGCATACCTCTACTATAGCTAATTTTGCAGATAGGGTCATGACCGCAAATTCCGGCGGTCCATTTCGGATTTGTTTTGATTGATTTTGCATTGAAGAGTATCTGCTGTCACTCTGAGGGAGGACTGTGAAAATTTGGGGAACGACCCCCTCGTCTATCACCGGCTCTTTGCGGAATGACCTATCCAGACACTCTGATGATTCTACTGTCAACTGTTCAACAGCGGCTACAGCAGTGGCGAATACTCCAGTTTTGTGTCTCGGAAATGTTTACTGCCCTTTTTCTTTCTTGATATATTCAGTTAATTTGTTTATTCTTTTCTTTTATAAATAATATTAGTTAGTCTCCTGCCCTAGCCAAGCGCTCCTTTTCGTCCTTCCTGGCAGGAGTCTTTACGTTAGTTGTGACTTTAAATATGATTAAATGAACTGAAAAACTGATCTAAAACTGAACCATAATCCTTTTTGCTAAACTATCAGAATTTTGATAGCCTTCAACACAAGAATGCGCAGTTTCCAGGGTATAAACTAAGTTGTGTCGTAATTCCATACAAGCGTCACCTCACACCCATTTGATCTATAAATATTCTTTGAGCCCAAGCTGACTTTGAAACATTTATTCAAACAATGTTTACAACGGGTACGTCAGCTACGATTCTTCATCAGCGATATTTCGGCCCTTTTTGGCAGGGGTCCTCGTCAGGCTGTCAATCCTCTGGTTCAACTTAGGGGAAGGAAACAAACCTGTCACCAGGAGGTGACTTCCCCTAAGTTGAACCAGAGGATTGACAGCCTGACGAGGACCCTTGCCAAAAAGGGCCGAAATATCGCTGATGAAGAATCGTAGCTGACGTACCCGTTGTAAACATTGTTTGAATAAACATTTGATCTATTTTACCTCAGAAAACAAAAAATTGTAGTTTATTCCTATCGGTGAGTATATATTTTAAAATATTTTAATGTATTTTAAAATATATATAGAGAGACGAGCGGTTAGCGAGGCGACGGTCGCGTTTAAATTTATAAAACGACCTAGGGACAATCAAATCCTATGTGAAATGAAATGATGACTTAATCCGTAATATCTTTAAATACATAAGATAGAATTCTGATACAATTTAGACGATATCGTTTGAACAGACATCACTTTGGATAGTATCTGCAGGTGTTACCGCATATATCCGTAATGACCTTTTAAAACGCTTTTTCTGTAGCATTAACAGATAGAGTAGGCTATTGTTTTATAAATTGCGCATCCTTGTACTGGATGTGAAACTTCTGAGAGCCTACTCTCCACCCCTGGTCATTAGCCAGGTCAATAATAATCCTCGCAGACCGACTTTCGGATCCTTTTAATCTGATGGAAGAGCCCAAGGAGCTCTGATAGAGCCGAGAGACCCAAGCTTTGGTTCGCTGCCGATAACTGATATTTAAAAAAAGCATGCACGCATGATTCGAGAATGGGCCTGATGTAGCGAGACAGAATAAACTTACCGAAATCTGGAGAACTATGCCTCCAATTTTGCGGCTTTGACCCAGCTCGAACGCACATCCTCTCACACTTCTTCGTTTCCGTGTTATTATTGTTCCCGTCAAAAGGACTGACCGTGGAGCCAAGCTTTTTCAATTTCGCCAAGTCCTTAGGCCTGAAACCTTCACTCTCTTCCACCGCTTCCTTGCACAAGAAAAGAATATCTGTCCCTTCCATATCACTTTTTTCTCTCCAGTACCCCCACTTAACCCTCTCCTCAAAATCACAGATGAAAAACGTATTCGTTTCTTTCCATCCTTTCACGACGGGTTCTTTGCTAAGCCGGACCCCAGTACCCGGCAGAATTGGTTTCGAAAACCCGCTTTTTGTCTGAACCGATTTTCTGTCACGGTCTTCTGGCGCAAAACCTTCTTCCTCTACGGACTCGTCGAGAAATTCTACTGAGACGTCATAGCTTGGCACAGGATAGAAAAAGTATTCTAGCGATTCGAGAGGAATTCCAGGCTCTGGAGAGAGCATGTCCAGACCAGAGTCCGGGCTAGAGCACCCACTCCCGGAGCTTAGCTTCGTCGAACCTAGAAACAGCAATGTTGAAACAAGATCAATTCACACAGTAATTGGGAGGATGCTGACAGTTTACAGGTACAATTACGATTCAAACCGTTTAATTTATTTTATAGTGTCAAAATCAAATTTAAAGACCCCTCGCACTATTTACTCTTCAACTTACAGTTTTATAAATATTTGAATACACTGTAAAAAGTTTCTCCGAGTAAGGATTAAAATAACTGTAGTATTTACAACTTGGATTTATGTTATCTCTACTGCAACAAGATTAATCCGAATTAGAGATGATAGTATCTCACTCGAGACAAGATTAATCCCAGTAGCAAAGCTGTAAGATTTTTCTCACAGTGTGCTTTAAAACTAGGCTGTGCTTTCAACAAATCACCCAAGGTCTTGTCTCTTTTAAGCCTTTTCTGAGACCCGTTGACTTGTAGCGAAAACAGGGAAACAATTTACATAACCTGTTTTTCTGATGGAAAAATTTAAAGCCGACAACCGTCGACAGCGTGATACACATCGAAGTTTGACGGTGTAAAACGTATAAGTCAGCTACATTTTATTAGAGCTATATTTCGGCCCTTCTTGGCAAGGGTCCTCTTCAGGCTCAAGCCACTCAAGCTGGAAAATGAACACATCGAAGGTATTCAAAACCCGGCAAGTGAGAAAATCAGCGTGGTTTTGTTAGAGTTTTATACATACCTCAAGATTCCGATACCCCCTCCCACCCACGATGGCCAGATCGGGGAACTGCCTATTTCTAAGCCGATCATGTCAGGTCTCTAAGGTTCAAGCCAAGTTTCATCGTCCTAGCACATCTGGAAGTACCTTAAATCGCGATCGCTGGAATTCCGAAACCTCTCCCTTCTAATTCCCCCCACAGTGCCCAAATCCGGTCCAGTTCTGTCACTGATATCTAGGGCTTGTGCTTGTTCTACCCACCACGTTTCATCCCAATCGCTCCACACTTTGATTGCACTAGAAATTCATTTTTAAGCAAAACCCTTGTGGCAAAAATGATCCTGGGCTCGTGCGGATCATCAAAATGCATATTTTGCTTAAAGTATTTTTTTTTTACTTTGAGGTTAAGATTAGAAGAAAATTCAAAGAAGAAAATTAGTAATTCAAACTAAAACTCAAAAATAAAAATACACTCAGTAAATAAAAATAAACACAAAAGACGATTAGAATCAGAAACCGAAAATCAAAACTCAAACTCATAACAAGATCAGAAACTCATATGGCACTTGCAAGACTGGTTATCAGAGAGTAAAATATGAAATTTGCATTTTCGTGGGTTTGTTCTGACCATTTGTAAGCAAAACCCTTGAGATAAGAATGATCATGGACCCTTGGAAATCCCGAGAACGTATCGTTTGGTAAAAAGTGTTTTATTTTGAACTTGGCAGTGATGATGCGCCCTTTAAAGGAGCTAGAAATTCATTTATAAGCAAAATCCCTGAGGCAAAAACGACAATGTTCCCTTGGGGATCCTTAATATATATCTTTGGTCACCTCAAACTCGCGATCACCGGAACCCCCCCCCCCCTCCAACTTCCCCAACAGTGCCCGGATCCAATCGAGTACTGTCTATTATTCCCACCAAGTTCCATTCTGATCTCCAGTCTAACCGGATCATGTATCCCCCTCCCCCCCCCCCACCGATCGGTCGGATCGGGTCCGGACATAAAAAAGAACATCAGAGACATGTCCTCTGTTAAATTATTAAATTTCACTGGAATCCGATCACCCGTTCCAAAGTTACGAACGACTCAACACACTGGATTCCCCATCCCTCCATCCCCCCCACGATGATCGAATCGAAAAAAAATTTATTTCCAAAGTCAGTTTGATCGGGTCCTTGAAATGCCTGCTAATTTTCGTTGTGATAATCCGCAAAACCGCCACATTGGAATTCCGAGAAACCCCATCCAACCTACCCCCCACCCCAAAGTGTTCGGTTCCAGTCCAATTGAATAAATTAATGAATGATTTATTTCATGCAGCCTAACAATAAGGCATTTACACAGGATGTACTGTTCTATAAACGATTTATCTAGAGCAGATGCTTGTTCTTCCCAGCAAGTTTAACTCCGATCCCTCCATTCTGACTGTTTCTCGTGATTTCCGTTCTCCAACCCTCGAACTCCCCCACAGCTGTCGAATACAGTCCGGAATTCAAATGTGACATCAGAGACGTGTCTTCTATGTAGTTATTAAGTTTCATTCGAATCCGATCACCCGTTCGAAAGTTACGCACGGCTCAATTTTCGCGATTCCCCCTCCCTCCACTACCTCCCCCCCCCCCCCAGATGGTCGCATTGGTAAACTAAGTATTTCCAAGTTAGTTTGATCGGGTCCCTAATACGCCTGACATACCGGCCGACCGACCGACGTACCGACAGACGGAATTACGATCGGTATAGGTTAAGCCAGAGGCCACAACGGCTATAAGAACTACAAAGTGCTACAAGAGTTCTTAGCTTTTTTTTTTACTTCGCGAAAACCCGCATCGTTTGAGTTGGAAAAACGAGCGAAGAAACAATATCTCTAATGTACCACACCCTTTTCCATAAACATGTCAAGAACATCAAAGAAAGGCAGAAAAGAAACAAAATGAAAGTAAAAACTAACTGAAAGAAAATGAAACGACGGTGTTTCCGGAAATTAGATTCGTGCTGGGGATTAGGTAGACTATGGGGAAAACAGCGAGCTGAAAATGACACGACTCAACGACCACCATCTGGTCTTTTTTTAATCTTGGTTTGAAGAAAAAAGCTACCTGATGGAAGAAATTTCAGCAGGACTAATTAAAATAGTGAAGTACGGTATTGTAACTTTTTCATTGGGGTTTAATATCGAATTGTAGTTTAGCTAGGCCTACTCCGGTGTCTTTCCTTTTAGGCCAACAAATCAAGTTATGTCTATTATTTTCATATTTTTAGTGTGTAATAGAGTCCTTAAATACTTTTTTTTCTGCATCATCCTAACACCGGTCAACTTTATTTCATAACTACTAGGAGCTGAATCGACACTTGATGACAACTTGTCAGTCAATATCCCACTGGGTCTGACTTCATACACTATATTACTAGACACGCCTTTTCATGAAATTTTCCCCCAACCCTTTATTATTAATTATGTCTTAGTAAAAAGTTAGCATTCCTTCAGCTTAGGCCACAACTTGGTGTTATTATTTTTTTCTATTATTTTTCGTGTGGGGAGTTTGGTATGGTGTGTGTTAGTAAACGGAATGAAACGACTCTTTCTTTCTTTTGTGTGCGTATTTAGAGAGGAACGACTCATTTATATTATCTACATATAGTCAATGTTTCAAACTGTCGGCCTCCGGTGATAAAAAAGACACTGTCTAGGGAACCGGGAGCCGTACTTTATGTCGTACGGGCTAGGGAACCGGTAGTTCTCACGGAAAACAAACCATATGAGCTGCGATTCCGGGATCTGACGTCATTGACTAACGGAAACTTGTATGTGCTAGCTCCCGTTCCGGTAGTAATTGCAAATAGCTCACGGAAACTTCATCGAACCAGCTTCTCGTCCGGTAGTCTCACGGAATTGTGTACTCAGAAGCTAGGGAGCCGGTAGTTGATACCGGAAACTGTACACTTGGAGCTTGTGTTCCGGATAGAACTCACGGAATAGTTTGGATGAGAGCTAGGATGCCGGGATTTTTACTGACTTACAGAAATGACATGGGAAAACCGGAACCCATGTATTGAGAGCTAAGGTACCGGTAGCGACAACTATCTGGTTGAAAATGACCAGCTCACGGACACAGATGGCTATTGGCTACGGTTCCGGTAGTGTCAAAAAAAAAAAAAAAAATGAATTCACGGACCCATGACAGTGCAGACTAGGAAACCGGATGTGAATATTTTTAACTCATGGAACCCAACTCTTGCGGGCTAGGGTTACGGTAGTGCCAAAAAATAAAATTACAAACTCACGGACACGTGTCAACATAGACTTTAAGTCCGGTGCAGCTCACGGAATCCAACTTCCATGGGCTAGGTTTCCAGTAGTGCGTGATACTTATTAACATTTCTTACCCCATGAGTTGATAATATTTGCTACCGGACTCTCTAAGTCCATATTGACATGTGTCCGTGAGTTCCTTTTTTTTTTGCACTACCGGAGCCCTAGCCCATGGAAATTGGGTTCCGTGAGTAAAAAATATTCACTCCCGGACTCCTAGTCTGCACTAACATGGGTCCGTGAGTTCAAAAATACTATTTTTTTTTGCACTACCGGAACCTTAGTCCATCGGGGATGATTTCCATGAGTTAATAATATTTGATAATCGAATCAACGTTCATATTGACGAAGTGTCTGTGAGTTCGTGACTTTCAGTTTTGGCACTACCGGACCGCTAGCCAATAGCCGTCCTTGTCCGTGAGCTGGTCTTTTTCAACCAAATAATAATTGCTACCGGTACCTTAGCTCTCAATATATGGGTTCCGGTAGTTGATTTTTTCCCACGATATTTCTCTAAGTCAGTGAAAATACCGGCATCCGAGCTCTCATCCAAACTATTCCGTGAGTTCTATATCCTACGTATACACTACCGGAACACAACCTCCAATTATACAATTTTCGGTATCAACTACCGGCTCCCTAGCTTCTGAGTACAAAATTCCGTGAGACTACCGGACGAGAAGCTGGTTCTCTCTAGAGGAGAACTCTAGAGGAGAAGGAGCAAGGATGCGACAACGACCATACCGTTTTTAAGGAAATATTAAAGGAGATGGAGAAACAAGTGAGTTTACCCACAGGCGAGGAAGAATCTAAGGTAGTAGCTCCAGTAAGTGAGGATGGGGTGTGGGTTTCTTTAAAAGGTATACGTGGGAGATCAGCACCATGAATAGATGGTATTCCAACGATTGTATGGAAGTGGAGCAAACAATATTTAATACATTTCATGGCATTGGCATTTACGTCAATCATAAATAATATTTATTGGCCAGAAGGATGGAATACTTCAGTCGTTACCCCAATTTTTAAGAAAGGTGATAGAACAAATTAAGAAAATTATAAGGAGATTCACCTAGGAAATACGATTAGTAAATTATTTTGTAAGATATTAGATGATAGATTAAAATCATGGTTAAATAGTACGGCTAAGTTAAGTAGGCTCCAGGCTGGTTTCAGACAATGTTATAGTGCCCTAGACCAGACTTTTTTCGCTCCAGATGTTAATACGGAAGCACACTTCAAGGAGAAAAGGTAAGCTTTACGTTGCATTTGTCGACCTACAAGGTGCTTTTGATAATGTTAAACGTAGCCTATTGTTGAAAGTGTTGGTAGATGTAGGGCTACCGATAACATTTGTAAGAGTTATAGCCCAGAATAGGACTTCTCGTACAGTTTCGTCATCGAAGGGGGTCAAGCAAGGATGTACCCTTTCCCCTAAGCTTTTCCCCCTTTAAAAAAAACCTTGAGGATTTTATGACTAGAATAGGTGCTCCACTAGTTGGTATTGACATCATATCTTTATGTATGTTGTTGTTCGCTGACGACATTGCGTTGATAGCAGACAATCGGTCAGATCTTCAGAGGTTGTTGGACCTTTTGGACCAACATTTGGCGGGAAAGGAGTTACAGTTAAACGTGGCGAAGACGGTTGTAATGATTGTTAGGAAAGGGGGAAGTTTAGAAGATGAGAAGTTAAATTGAAATGTAGGGTAGAGGAAATAGGGTTTAGGGAAGAATTTATTTATTTAGGACATAAGTTTAAGTCAAATGGTTCCTTCGGGAGCCAAGTTGAAGCAAGCTTACCCGATGAAAAATGTGTAGCCTGCGTAGTAGTATGGTAGTAGTACGAAAACGTTGCATGTAATACTATGTAATAGCAAATAATACTATCATTTAATTTGCCTCAGACTGGTCCAATCTTGTGTAGTAGTATCCAGTAGCATCATGTCTTGCCATAGAAGCATCCAGTCTTGCAAATTGTAGCATATAGTAGTATGCAGTAACAAGGTAGCCTTGAAGTAGAAGCATGTAGTAGCATCGTTAGTACTGTATGCAACTTTTTCGTACAACTCCATAGTACTATTTTGAGATAACTTTTTCATCGGGTAGCCACAGGTAAGCGATGTATAAATATGGTATTAAGGAGTACCTAAGTTAAGGGTTATAGAAGATATGAAGTTACATAAACAGGTTTTCCAGACAAAAATTATTCCGGCTACACATTACGCATCCGAGCTTTGGGGATTTGGTAAGTATGAAAAGTTAGAGCAACTGACAAAAATTATTCCGGCTACACATTACGCATCCGAGCTTTGGGGATTTGGTAAGTATGAAAAGTTAGAGCAACTGCAACTGATGTATTTTAAGAGAGTACTAGGAGTTAGTAACAAAATAAATTTGATAGTTCTGAAGGGTGACCTGGGCCTAAGTAGTTTAAGGAAAAGAGATGGGTAAGTATGATCTCATGTTGGGAGAAGCTGCTGCAGATGCCACGGGTTCGAGTCGCCAAGGCAGCATATAAGGAAAGCATGCGGGACTCCAAAAAAGATTCGTGGGCGTCCCAGGTGAGGCAGATATTGGACCAGTGCGGTTTGTCAGAATTATGGAATAATGGTGGTGGGCCTGGAGTAGCCTCACCCACTCCCTGTGGGTGATGTGAGAAAGGTGGTGGAAAGTCGTCTGTTGGGTCAGGACATTCGATCGTGGCAGGTTGCCAAGGATCGGTCAATGTCTTTGAGGTTATGCAAAAATTAAAGAGATTTGGGGGGAGGAAGTATATTTTAAAGCGGGTCTTAAAATAGAGGAAACACGGGATTTGATTAGTTGTAGGGCAGACAGTAAGTAAGTAAGTAAGTAATTTATTTATGACCCGCCATTTTGAAAAGGCGGAGTAAATGACAAAAGTAAAGAAAATAAACAAAACACATATATACACACAGAAAAAGACACTTAATTTTTAATCTTCGGTCAGGAAGCAGTGGACGACATCGTGTGCTGGTCGGGCCTTGTTGTCCATGAGTTTTGAAAGTGATGACGAAACATCCAAAAGGGTAACACTTGCGTCTTGAATTTTGAATTTCTCCGTCAATGTATGGTTATGACATAATTTCGACAAGTGGAGCAGGTGCTTTGCATATTTAAAATAACATGATCTCATCTTTTTAATCTCCTTCTTTCGCAGAACATGAGTGACGCCAGAACGAAATAGTATAGAAGGAGCGCAGAAGGTGCTGTACAAATTTCCCAAAGCTTTACGATTATAGCGCCCCCGGTTGGGAACGATGCGCCCATAGGCGCTACGGATCGACTTATAAACTTCTTGAACAACCGATGAGCAAAATTTTGACAATGAAGATTTGAATGTTATGCCGAGCCACCGTAGAGAGTCTGTTGATTTGACGATGAACGATCCAAGAGATATAGAAGCTTTAGATGCACTCGAACAATTTGACGAAGGGTTGAAATGCAGGTACTCACATTTTGAAAGGTTAACTTCAAGGCCAATTTTCAGAAGTTCTGACGACAGCTTACTTACATTTTTTGTGAGTGTGGATCGGCTACGGCTTACTAAGAGCAAGTCGTCCGCATAGGCTAAGTAGCTGAAGGCATAGTCTTTATAGAAGTAAGCAGGAAGCAAAGAATCGAGACAAGAAGATATGGCCGATTTGAAGATGTAGGGAGATAAAACTCCCCCTTGGCGAACACCAGTTCGGACAGAAATAATCTCTGACAAGCTACCTTGCCATTTGAACCTTACTGAAGAATGACCATACCAAAAATTTAACAGATAGACGACAGACAGATTCACGCCTGAAGTAATGAGAGAAAATAGGGCCTGAGAATGCGTTATATTGTCAAAAGCACCAGCTATATCTATAGAACATATATGTATAGAAGACTTGTCGCGGGTAGCCTGTTTCATCATTTTTGTCAATATGTGATGAGCATGCGCACAACTGGCGCTCGAACGGAATCCAAACTGCATTGAACCAAAGCTACATTTTTCAACTAGTTCTGGAAGAAGGACGTATTCCAGGATTTTGCTTATGGTACAGTCTGCCACTGGGGGAGAGAAGACGGTATATTGGGAGGACAAAGGGTCGGTCCGGTCCTTCTTCATGTCCGATGTGGCAGCATGGATGAGAATTTAAAACATTTATTGTGTGGATGCGAAAGTTTGAGTGAACTTCGGTTAGAACCTTTTAGAGTGAATGAAAGGGGTATGGATGAAGAATGGATGTGTGATGTGACGGGGAATAACTGTTTTAGAAACATAAAACAGCTGGTGAGGTTCCTCAGGGTAGCCCTAGCCCATACGGATAGGTGCCTATAGGAGTTTAATATTTTTTGTGTGTGGTGGGTTTTTTTTTTTTGTTCCATATGTATTTGCCATGGCCGTTGGCTCTTAGCGCAAATAAAATCTTATCTTATCTTATCTTATCTTGTATTGTCACAAAGTATTTTAGAAATTAAAAAACCTGAACGCTGAACTTGAAAAACATGGCTGATTTTAAAGCAGAAAAGATGCAAAAGACTAAGAAAAGACAGAAATATATTGCCAAACCTTAGCTACAATTTCTTAGTTTCTATTCATATACCAGCTAAATGCTTGCTCATAAGGGTGCTTCCGATGAACGCCACTACGGGTTAATGAGATCTAAGCGTGATACAGTAGATACCGGTACTTTTTATTTAGATGTTTTTTACAATTATAATTACAATTCGGTTTCTTATTATATTATTATAAAAATCTTTTACAAGCAAAAAATAGTGCTGGACATGTCAATACAGTTAAAAAGATCAACCAAGGGACAGATTTACAATTATAACCTATGATTTAAATATACAATTCACGGTATAAAAAAATTTGTTGTCCATTACCTTATTTGTTTTTCTTTCCAGTTTTGTGGAATACTGCCAGTTAAACTTATATGCAGTATGAGTAATGGTGTCGAAACTCCTTTCCCGTCAATGGCGGGAAAGGAGTTACAGTTAAACGTGGCGAAGACGGTTGTAATGATTGTTAGGAAAGGGGGAAGTTTAGAAGATGAGAAGTTAAATTGAAATTTAGGATAGAGGAAATAGGGTTTAGGGAAGAAGGGGACCCGTCTATTCGTCCACCCGTCGATTCGCCCAACCGTCATTAGACCCAAAAAATACGTCACATCCCCCACTTTCTCCGACAGTTCGCCTAACCGTCACAAGACCCAAAATATCCGTCGATTCGCCCACCCGCTGATTCGCCCACCCGCGGATTCACCCACCCGTCGATTCACCCACCCGTCGATTCACCCACCCGTCGATTCAACCACCCGTCGATTAGCATACCGTCGATTCGCCCAACCTCGGTTTCGTGAAGCGTCGATTCACCCACTTCTAAAATCCGTCGATTCGCCCACCCGTCGATTCGCCCACCCGTCATAAGACCCAAAAAATTCGTCACAACCCCCACTTTTTCCGACAGTTAACCTACCCGTCACAAGACCCAAAAATCCGTCGATTCGCCCAAAAAATCCGTCACAAACCCCACTTTTTCCGAAAGTTCGCCTACCCGTCACAAGACCCAAAATATCCGTCGATTCGCCCAATTTTAAAAATCAGCCTCTGACCTGGCGCGGCCTTTATCATTGAACGCGGTATCAGAAAGCGACTGAGTCGCAGGGGAGTAATTAAGAAGGTTACGATACCGTCCCATGTAAATAAGGGTGAAAACTAGCAAATATAGCTTGGGGCAGATTGATCAGAAGCATCAAAAAGAGGATGAATGCAAGAGTAAAACATCAGAAAAAAGAGCTACCGTTTATATAGCACTTGCAGCTCCGCTCAAGTGCCATATACCGATCACTTTTCGGTCTGTCTGTCATGCCGCTGTCCTCAAGTTAGGGTACTTCCAGACGTGCTAGGACGATGAAACTTGGCAGGTATATCAGGGATCCGACCAAACCAACTTGAGAATAGTCATCTGCCCGATCCGACCATGGGGGGGGGGGAGGGGAGACCGCGGAATCCGGAATTTAGCAGCATGCATAACTTTCGTACAGGTGATCGGATCTTAATGAAACTTGATATTTGGAAAGACCTCTTGTCTTAGATGTCTCCCTTCAAGTCCGGAATGGATCCGGTGACTTTGGGGGGGGGGGGGGAGTTGGAGGGTGGAACCAGAAATCGTGTGACATGTTCATAGTGGACGGATCGGGATGAACTTGGTGGGAAGTACAAGCACAAGCCCTAGATACATAGTTGACAAGATCGAACCGGATCCGAGCACTGTGGGGGGAGTTGGAGGGCGGGTTCCGGAATTCCGGTGATCCCGACTTTAGGTGCTTACACATGTGCTAGGACGATGAAACTTGGCAGGCATATTAAAGACCCGACCAAACTAACCTGGAAATCCGACCCGGTGGTCGGAAGATCCGACCTCCGTGGGGGGAGTGGAGGGAGGGGAAATCCGGAATATTGACGTATTTTCAATTTTTGAACGGGGAATCGGATCTTAATGAAGCTTTTATACTTGGAGAGACCATTGGAGAGATGTCACAGTTCAAGTCTGTGATAGATCGGATGACTTTGGGGGGAGTTGGAGGGGGGACCGGAAATCGCGTGAAATCTTCAGAGTGGACGGATCGGGATGAAACTTGGTGGGAAGAACAAGCACAAGCCGTAGATACATAGTTAGAAGACCGGACTGGATCCGAGCACTTTGGGGGGAGTTGGAGGGAGGGTTCCAAAATTACCGTGATCCCGACTGAAGATGCTTACACATGTGCTGGGACGATGAAACTTGGCAAGCAGTTAGCGACCCCACAATTTTAACTTAAAGGACCCCTCGCACTATTTACTCTTCAACTTAAAGTATTTTAAAATATTTTAATACTTTAAAACTAGGCTGTGCTTCCAACAAATAACCCACGGCTTTTGCTGTTTTAAGCCTTTTCTGAGACCCGTTGACTTGTAGCGAAGACAGGGACAAAATTTACATAACCGGTTTTCCTGATGGAAAATCTTGTCGCAGACAACCGTCGACAGCGTGATCCACATCGAAGGCAGCAAGACACAGCAAGTGAGAAAATCAGCATGGTTTTATTAGAGGGGCTAGAATGTACCGTAGAAAGTTGGGGTCTCCGGGCTTAGAAATATATGGAGTGATTATGGAAGTAGGTTTCGTTAGTATTATAGGTAAGGCAGGTCCTCTAAGAACAGCTCTTTTTCCGATTTGACCACCGTGGGGTGAGTGGAGGGAGGGGGAATCCAGAACCTTCAGGTATGCCTAACTTTTGAACTGGTGATCGGATCTCAGTGAAGCTTGATTTACTGGAAAGAACTCATGTCTCAGATGTCCCATTTCAAGTTCGGACAGGATCCAATCAATGTGGGGGAACCGGGGGGTGGGGGACCGGAAATTTTGTGACACGCTTCGAATATAGCGATTGGGATAACACTTGGTGGGAAGAACAAGCGTAAGGCCTAGATACATCAGTGACAGAACCGGACCGGATTCGGTCACTCTGGGGGAGTTGAATGGGGATCCAGAATTCCGGTGGCCGCAATTTAATGTAGGCTACTTCCAGATGTGCTAGGACGACAAAACATGGCTGGAACATTAGAGACTTGACAAGATTGGCTTAGAAATTGTCACTTCCCAGGTCCGACCATCCCTTAAAGTACTCATCTTAATCGCAAAGTACACAAAATACTTTTCAGCAAAACCTACATTTTCATGATCCCCATGAGCACATGATCATTTTTGCCAAAATGGTTCTGCTTAGAAATGAATTTCTGCACCCTTAAAGTGCGCATCTTAACGGAAAAGAAAAAAAAAAAACTTTTGACCAACCATATATATTCATGATCCTAAAGGGCCCATGATAATTATTTTGTCAAGGGTTTTGATTACAGAAAAATTTCTAGCGCCCTTAAAGTGCACATAATCACAGCCAAGTGCAAAAAAAATTACCAAACAATACATTCTCGTGATTCCCAAGAGTTATAATATTCAGTATGTACCCAACAATTGCGAAATCATAACAGAAAATATCACAAGTGTAGCGAAGTGTTATTTGTTATTGAACTAAATTACGTCACAGATATGTAATTTTTGATGCAAGTAAGACCATCCGCCTTACATGAGGGGAAGCTGGAGGGGGGAGGAGGGGGTATGGCCACAACATGACCTTTCAACATCCTAACCACAGGCAGTTACGGTTCGGACCTAGAAACGGGTCAATTAGCTTATCAGCTCTTACGACAAGTCTCATTAGAGCCAAGCATTTTCCGGAAATGTCTTCCCCACTTTAAAACCTCCCGCAAATGAGTTTTTCATCAATTCCACACGCAATTTGGCGATCTACTAGTGATACTTCTCGCACTTCTGTGAAACTGGATACTGGATGTTCCAGTTTTCCCTTACTTCATAAAAGCTTTGTTCTAAGGCCAAGTATCAGGCTGGAAAATTAACACACATATTTTCGTGCCGTTGAAAAACGGTAAGTAATGTCTTGTAAAAGTTTGACCAGAACCAATCAGAGTGCCGAGATAGGGGCATGAAAACCCTAAACAAACAAAAATGGGGATATTATAGACGTTTTTCGGGTGGTTCCCAAAATCAGCACGATCTTTTTGCCCACCTCACAATGCCCACGACTCAAAATGCCGTAATTCAGGGTGAAATCAAAATTGTCAAAAATGTCATTCCGACAGTTGAAAATGCTCTCAGGGAAGGCTAAAATCGTCCTGGTTCAAAGTGCCGACGACGAACTGTCGGTAGGGGAGGTCAAAATGATCTGGGACAACGGACAGCGAGATTAAAAGGGACAGGATTACTACGGAAAATTATGAAAGGATTATTTTATAATTCATCAAACTAGAATGATTTGCGCGAAAGTACGAAGAAATGGCGATCTAAACCTTGCACCCTGAAGGTAAGAATCGTTAAAAATAACAGTTTTGAGCTCACTGTTGGTGTTTCATTTCTATTTTCAGAATTCGAAATTACATTGTAACTGAACAGTTTCAATACACGATTATCGCCATCCTGATACTCGGTCCGCGCCTTTCGTTTCACATTCATCACTAGGTCCAATTTACTACGGCCTGAACACCTCAAACTGTACGATCGTGGGCATTCTGAACCGTGGGCTGGGTCGTAGGCATTTTGAATCGTGGACATTTTGAATAGTGGGCATTTTGAGTAGTGGGCATTTTGAGTCGTGGGCGTTGTGATCATGGTCATTATGAGCGTCAGCCCATTTTTCCTGCTGGACCGATTCAGCTAAAATCGGGTTCAGCCCGGAACAACAAAAGAAATCCGGTAATAACTTAAGTGAAAAAGTTGACTTATAATTGTCGTCGGCCAGCTGTTCTGCAGAGGCTTG
This sequence comes from Branchinecta sandiegonensis, assembly GCA_030848855.1. Lineage (NCBI taxonomy): Eukaryota > Metazoa > Arthropoda > Branchiopoda > Anostraca > Branchinectidae > Branchinecta > Branchinecta sandiegonensis. Next base: position 1,906,363 of record JAUPMV010000010.1, on the reverse strand, counting down.
TAAAGCTACCGACTAATTAGTACAATTTCCGATTCATCCGACAAGGGTCATATATAAGGAAGCATAAAATGGATCAGAATATCCCTTGGAGCTTCAGTATTCCAGCTGTAATAGTTTCATAAATATTCTCCTCTGGGTTTCCGTCGGAACCTTTGGTATTCCTGCCGCCCAACTTCTAGCCGACTTTGGGTCGAGTCTGCCGACCAAAGGAGTACCAGTCAAATTTTAATCTATTGAGAATCAAATGATCGTGTGGCGTTATAATTTCCTTTAACCGACCAAATAATCGCAACATGTAGCCTACCGCTTTCGGTACATGTTGTACTTAAAAACATGGTAGCTCATTGATATTTTACCCTTGCATTCATCCTCAATTTCCTCTTTCATTATCAGCACCGAGGTCTTATATCATGCTTCTCATCATTCTGGCCCAAGCTGTATTGACTAGTTTTCACCCTTATTTACATAGGACGGTATTGTATCCTTCTTAATTACTCCCCTGTGACTCAGTCACTTTGTTCCATCGCGTTCAATGAAAAGAGCCGCGCTGGATCAAAGGTCGGTTTTGAAAATTGGGCGAATCGACGTATATTTTGGGTCTTGTGACGGGTAGACGAACTTTCGGAAAAAGTGGGGGTTGTGACGGATTTTTTGGGCGAATCGACGGATTTCTTGGGTCTTGTGACGGGTAGGCAAACCGTCGGAAAAAGTGGGGGGTTTGACGGATATTTTGGGTCTTATGACGGGTGGGCGAATCGACGGATCATAGAACTGGGCGAATCGACGCTCAAGCAACAGGACGTTGGGTGAATCGACATTGGGCGAATCGACGGGTGGGCGAATTGACGGGTGGATGAATCAGCGGGTGGGCGAATCAGCGGTTGGGCGAATCAGCGGTTGGGCGAATCGACGTTGGGCAAATCGACGTTTGGGTGAATCGACGGTTGGGTGAATCGACGGATTTTTAGATTGGGTGTATTGACGGTTGGATGAATCGACGGGTGGGGTTAGTGACGGCGACCCGGGAAGAATTTATTTCTTTAGGACATAAGTTTAAGTCAAATGGTTCCTTCGGGAGCCAAGTTGAAGCAAGCTTACCCGATGAAAAATGTGTAGCCTGCGTAGTAGTATGGTAGTAGTACATAAACGTTGCATGTAATACTATGTAATAGCAAATAATACTATCATTTAATTTGCCTCAGACTGGTCCGATCTTGTGTAGTAGTATCCAGTAGCATCATGTCTTGCCATAGAAGCATCCAGTCTTGCAAATAGTAGCATATAGTAGTATGCAGTAACAAGGTAGCCTTGAAGTAGAAGCATGTAGTAGCATCGTTAGTACTGTATGCAACTTTTTCGTACAACTCCCTAGTACTGTTTTGAGATAACTTTTTCATCGGGTAGCCACAGGTAAGCGATGTATAAATATGGTATTAAGGAGTAAGTTAAGGGTTATAGAGGATATGAAGTTACATAAACAGGTTTTCCAGACAAAAATTATTCCGGCTACACATTACGCATCCGAGCTTTCGGGATTGGTAAGTATGAAAAGATAGAGCAACTGCAACTGATGTATTTTAAGAGAGTACTAGGACTTAGTAACAAAATAAATTTGATAGTTCTGAAGGGTGACCTGGGCCTAAGTAGTTTAAGGAAAAGAGATGGGTAAGTATGATATCATGTTGGGAGAAGCTGCTGCAGATGCCACGGGTTCGAGTCGCCAAGGCAGCATAAAAGGAAAGCATGCGGGACTCCAAAAAAGATTCGTGGGCGTCCCAGGTGAGGCAGATATTGGACCAGTGCGGTTTGTCAGAATTATGGAATAATGGTGGTGGGCCTGGAGTAGCCTCACCCACTCCCTGTGGGTGATATGAGAAAGGTGGTGGAAAGTCGTCTGTTGGGTCAGGAAATTCGATCGTGGCAGGTTGCCAAGGATCAGTCAATGTCTTTGAGGTTATGCAAAAATTAAAGAGATTTGGGGGGAGGAAGTATATTTTAAAGCGGGTCTTAAAATAGAGGAAACACGGGATTTGATTAGTTGTAGGGCAGACAGTCTGCCACTGGGGGAGAGAAGACGGTATATTGGGAGGACAAAGTGTCGGTCCGGTCCTTCTTCATGTCCGATGTGGCAGCATGGATGAGAATTTAAAACATTTATTGTGTGGATGCGAAAGTTTGAGTGAACTTCGGTTAGAACCTTTTAGAGTGAATGAAAGGGGTATGGATGAAGAATGGATGTGTGATGTGACGGGGAATAACTGTTTTAGAAACATAAAACAGCTGGTGAGGTTCCTCAGGGTAGCCCTAGCCCATACGGATAGGTGCCTATAGGAGTTTAATATTTTTTGTGTGTGGTGTTGATGTTTGGCTCTGCGTTGGCTCTTAGCGCAAATAAAATTTTATCTTATCTTATCTTATCTTGTATTGTCACAAAGTATTTTAGAAATTAAAAAGCCTGAACGCTGAACCTGAAAAACATGGCTGATTTTAAAGCAGAAAAGATGCAAAAGACTAAGAAAAGAAAGAAATATATTGCCAAACCTTAGCTACAATTTCTTAGTTTCTATTCATATACCAGCTAAATGATGGCTCATAAGGGTGCTTCCGATGAACGCCACTACGGGTTAATGACATCTAAGCGTGATACAGTAGATACAGGTACTTTTTATTTAGATGTTTTTTACAATTACAATTACAATTCGGTTTCTTATTATATTATTATAAAAATCTTTTACAAGCAAAAAATAGTGCTGGACATGTCAATACAGTTAAAAAGATCAACCAAGGGACAGATTTACAATTATAGCCTATGATTTAAATATACAATTCACGGTATGAAAAAATTTGTTGTCCATTACCTTATTTGTTTTTGGGATCCCAAAACGTAAGTTGAGGGATACCTATGACTTCGTAAAAGTTGTCCGTCTGTCCGTCCGTCCGTCTGTAAGCACGATAACTCTCGAAGGGAATGAGATATTTTGATGAAACTTGGTGTGAGGATTCGTTGGGTCGGCGGACCAGTCGAGTTCGTAAATGGGCTTTGTAGCCCTACATTTAGGGGTGGGGGATGGGGCTCAAATTAAGGGGCAAACAAAATATTTTGAAACAGCTAATGTGATAGTCGATTATGGGGTAAGAAGACATGCTGAACACGATGGTGGAAACCATTTTGTAATCGGACAAGTAGTAGTTTTATTTGAAGTTGATTAGATGTTTGATTTAGAGGTAGGAAGACATGCTGAAGACGATGGTCAAAACCATTTTCTCGACGGACAAGTAGTTCGCCCGGAATCCGGCCCAAACCGGAAAGTTTGTTAAAATTAAAAGTTTTATTTGGAGTTGATCAGATGTCCGATTTAGGGCAAGAAGACATGCTGAACTTTTATGTGAAAACAATTTTCTTCCCAGACAAGTAGTTCGCCCGGAATCCGGCCAAAACCGGCAAATTGTTTGAAGTTAAAGCTTTATTTCTAGCTGATTAGATAACCGATTTAGGGGTAAGAAGAGACGCTGAATCCGTGTGTGACAATCATATTTTACCCGGACATATAGTTCGACCGGAATCCGGCTGGAGTCGGAAAATTTGTTATAAGTTAAATTTTTATTTGAAGTTGATTAGATGTTCATTATTGGGGAAAGAAGATACCCTGAGTTCGTTTTTTAGCTTTCTTTTTTCGCCGGACAAGTAGTTCTAGAGTTCGGCCGAAGCCGGGAAATTGGCAGAAGTGGCAGGAACTTTTCGTCAAAACAGATATGACTTATACGGGTAAACACACATGCTGAATCCATATCTGAACTTGGTTTTCTCAGATGATTAGCTATTTGGCCTTAATCTATTTCTGAATTTTAATTGTAAGAATGTTCAAGGATTCTGGCGATGACTGGATCTGGCTAAGACAAGACCCAGTTGTCTGGATCAGATATTGAATTTTTGGGATCCCATCGAAAAGTTTGGTCTTGTTCTTTCCAGTTTTGCGGAATACTGCCAGTTAAACTTATATGCAGTATGAGTAATGGTGTCGAAAAAGAAATGCTGAATGCAAAATATGTTATTAAGTAAATAAATAAGAATACATGAATGAAGACCGTGTCCCAGTGCGCAGTGCTCTCGCTGAGGCAGAATTAGTTAAGGGAAGAATTTTTAAATTTTTTTCCACAAGCTCATTTTCCAGCTTGAGCGGCTTGAGCCTGAAGAGGACCCTTGCCAAGAAGGTCAGAAATATAGCTCTAATTAGTTGTAGCTGACTTATCCGTTTTACGCCGTCAAATAAAGTTAGTTAACCATCTAAATTTATTCCTTTTTTAACACAATAATTTAAATACCTGAGAAAATTTACGCCTAAAGAACTAAATGGTAGGTCGCGATTTTTCAATTCACGATTCTTCAGATGAGCGCTCCTAGCGGACTATGTATGACTGAAAACGCTACTTCTGATTGACTCCTGAAGAACTTCACCAAACCAAGAGTTTCTTGTCGTGATGCTACGGTTATGGTTATAGTTGGTGATTATCTTGCCATTGCTTTCTTTTACTTAGCTTTGTTGCTAATCATCTAGGGTGTACTTCACAAATTCTTGAGTTTTCAATTTCTTTCTGGGATCCCAAAGATACCTATTCTTTATTTTATAACCCGCTGAAAAGACAGAATAGCGGAGTATGACATCGCAAAAGTTGTCCGTCTGTCTGTCCGTCTGTAAGCACGATAACTCTCTAAGGGAATAAGATATTTTGATGAAACTTGGTGTGAGGATCCTTTTAATCAAAGGAAAGGTCGAGTTCGTAGATGTGTTCTGTAGCCCTACATTTAGGGGTGAAGGAGGTGGTTCAAATTAAGGGACAAACAAAATATTTTTAGACAGCTACTGAGATAGTCGATTACGGGGTAAGAAGGCATGCTGAACACGATTATGAAAACCATTTTCTCGCCGGACAAGTAGTTCATCCGGAATCCAGCCAAAACCGGAAAGTTTGTTGGAAGTAAAAGTTTTATCTGGAGTTGATTAGATGTTCGGTTTAGGAATAAGAAAATATGCTGAACACTAATGTGAAAATCGTTTTCTACCCGGACAAGTGATACGACCGGAATCCGGCCAAAACCGAAAAATTTGTTATGAGTTAAATTTTTATTTGAAGTTGATTAGATGTCGGATATAAGGGTAAGGAGATACGCTAAATTCGTTTTTGAGCTTTATTTTTTCGTCGGACAAGTAGTTCCAAAATTCCGCCAAAACCGGAAAATTGGCAGTAAGGCAGGAAGTTTCGATCTGTTTTCGTCAAAATAGATATGACCTGTAGGGTAAACACACATGCTGAATCCAAATCTGAACTTGGTTTTGTCGGGTGATCAGCTATTTAGCTTTAATCTGTCTCTCAATTTTAATAGTAAAGATGTTCAAGGAGTCTGGCGAAGACAAGATCCAATTGTCTGGATCAAATATTGAACTTTTGGGATCCCATCGAAACCTTTGGTCTTATTGGTGGTGAGTTGTACTTGTCAACTCGGAGTGCCTTTCTAGTCGTACTTTAATCCGCTAGGAGCACTGACGGGCGGATATTGCAACTTGAAGCCACAAGAAGAGCTTGTGCAACGTTTACGACTATCGGCCTTATAATCCCTAGTCCTGCTAATATTTTGACATACGAGTATTTTCTGCAAAAATGAGTTCACTGCAAAAATGTGGTGCTTACCTAGGCTAACATCTGGTGGTAGGTCCATGGGTCTTGCCGCAACACAAAGTGTCATTTGTAAGTTCTTGATGTGGGTTCAAAAAACCATAGGCCTGGAAAAAATAAAAACGTTACTTTGGGACCCCGGATGTCATCAACATCACACACGGACTAGAAATACTTTATTAGTTCATTCCTAATTTTCAGATATTCACTAGAGTTCCAGTCTAACTATAGTTATCGGCGGCAAGAACTTATTTATCATCCTGTTTTTCCCAACAAAATTGGCAAAATGTCTGCTTAGGTTACCACCGTGGCATTCAAATTCCGATGAGATGTGTGATTTCGGAATTATTGACCCAAACATAGAGCGTATACCACCCTTCTAACAATAGTAACTATTAGTTACTAATCCCGTGCCATCCTCACGAAAAGTTACTCCGCTGACCGTTCCAACCTTCTCGAAATAGTAACTATTTGGTTACCATGCTCGAACTTCGCCTAACTCCTGCCGTGAAAAGTGCATGTAGACTACCGTCTACCGTCGAAATATCTCACTCCGTTTGGGCGATACCTGGTCACAGACGGATGGATAGATCTAAGATATACTAGCTAGTCTTTACGGATCCTTATATAACAGTAATTTTGCAACGGAAGAAGTTATCACAGAGCTTTTCGAAAAGTACCCGAAAATAATTCCAGTGAAATTTCTAGTGCTCCAGCCTCAGCCCAAAACCATGGATCTCGAAAGAAGTTAAATCTGATCACCAAGAGAGAGTAAGAGTGTTTTCTTCTTATTATGGTGTTTCCTTCTTCTTTTCAAATTCCGATGTCATTTGCGATTTCGGAATTATTGACCCAAGCATAGAGCGTATTCCACCCTTCTAACAATAGTAACTATTAGTTACTAATTCCGTGCCAACCTCACCAAAAGTTACTACGCTGACCGTTCCAACCTTCTTGAAATAGTATCTATTTGCTTACAATGCTCAAACTTCGCCTAACTCCTGCCTTAAAAAGTTCATGTAGGCTACCGTCTACCCTCGAAATATCTCACTCCGTTCGGACGTTATCCTGGTCACAGACGGATGGATAGATCTAAGATATACTAGCTACCCATTACGGATCCTTATACAGCAGTTTCCAATGACGGAAGTTATCACAGAGCTTTTCGAAAAACACCCGGAAATAATTCCAGTGAAATCTGTAGTGCTCCAGCCTCAGCCCAAAACCACGGATCTCGAAAGAAGTTAAATTTGATCACCAAGAGAGGGTACGAGTGTTTTCCTCTTATTCTGGTGTTTCCTTCTTCTTTTCTTTCTTTATTCCTACTCCGTCTATGCCTTGTGCTTTTTGAAGGGTGAAAAACAAAATTATGAATATTATTATAATCTTTACAAAACCGTCAGTACAGCAAATAAGATTCTCGGTGTGGAAGTAACTGAAATTTGTAAAATAGGCACATATTCACTGTGGCACTGAGGTTAATAATAAAGCTGTTCACAGGGCTCAGCTCCCTTCGGCGAAAGATGAAATGACGGGCCTTTTGAGACTACTGTTGTTATGAATTACAATTTACATAATCTTTTAAAGGACCCCTCGCACTATTTACTCTTCAGCTTACAGTATTTTTGAATACTTTAAAACTAGGCTGTGCTTTCAAGAAATAACCCACGGTTTTGGATGTTGAAAGCCTATTCCGAGACCCGTTGACTTGTAGCGAAATCAGGGAAACAATTTACATAACTGTTTCTTCTGATGGAAAAAGTTCTCACAGACAACCGTCGACAGCGTGGTACGTCGAGGGTAGCAAAACACGGCAAGTTATAAAATCAGCGTGGTTTTGTTAGAGAGGTTAGAATGTACCGCACGAAATTGGGGTCTCCGGGTTTAAAATATATGGAGTGATTATGGAAGTAGTTTGCATTAGTATTATAGGTAAGACAGGTCCTTTAAGGAATTCATTTTAATTGGTCAAGATATTCGCAAGAATCTTTGGGCCTTGTCGAGAATTAGTCAGTCGTATGTTCAGAGGTCATCATTTCGAGCCAACTACTTGGAACCAAACCTTAAAGCTTCAGACTGTAAAAAAAAAAGTATAAGCCGATACAATTGTAAAAGGACTGAAAAACAAAAGTGCTTCTCAAGTGGGATTTGAATCCGCTTGAAAAACATTTTTATTTTCAGTTCACACTACAAACTGTTTCTATTTGAAGGGCTATTTGCCCTACAAAATTAAGTCTTTTGTTTTGTTTTGGTTTTTCTACGAAGCCCGGCCGCGTGGGTCCTGGACGGTCAACGTATGCTACACTGGAGCCATAGACTCCTAAACGCAACAAATTGCTTTCTGGTTTATATGTCACTCTTAAAGTCCCTTGTATAAACTCCAACATCACAAAAATAATCGAATTGCTACGTAGAAATAAATTATAGGGTTTTGAACCATATACACGACCGGTAACATCACTAAGTAGCCTAACGTCAAACCAATGATCATTGACGCTAAAATACGTTTTTTGTAAAATTGTCCGTGCAACAGATGTTAGTCTATTACCCCCCCCCCCCCCCCCACACCTATGAAAACACAACGAGCGGCTGTGCTATTGCCCCGAGATGAAATATTTTATATATTATTAAAGAATAGTCCTGTTCTATTGTAATTTAATATGTAATAAATAAACTGAAGTATCACGAAGTAAATAAGTTGACAAATTGATTGATAATAGCGAGCGTTTAGCAGCTGACTAATCCGTTTTGCAACAACAAATGATTAGTCTCCTGTGGCCCAGTGACTGGTTCACTACTTTAAATAATCTTCTTGACCGAACTAATGAGTCTCTGACTGGGTTTGTCCAAGACCATAGAATAGAATGAATAGAATTTATTGCACAAAAAGCCTGAGGCAATGGCAAAAATGGTAACAGAAAGAAAACACTTAAACTAAATAATAGAACCAGACAACCATAGCAACGCTTGTATTTGTCTTAAGCCTCTAGCTACCTTTTGTCTTCAAAAATCCTTTGATCTTACCTTTTCATTAGTTCACCTTTTCAACCTCTTAGAAAAACTGATCTACTCGTCTTTCTATGTTTCTCTGTTGGGGAACGATCGATAATCTAGCTGGAGGAGCTGCAATGATGTCATACCGGAAAGAGAAAAGCTTTGCAAGTGTTTCCAGGACTGCAACAGCTTAGTGAAGCTGAATATCGGAGGGTTTGTGCGAAAATCTGGAGTTACTTTCCAGCGATCGATGCTGGAAAATGTGATGATCCGACTCTTGGAATATTCTATATGACTAAGTCCAAAACAGGCCAGTGATCCTCGGGAAGAACGAGAAAACGTAGTAATAACGACTCGAACTCAACAACTCAATCCTGTTTTAACCAATAACGACGATGTTTGGGAGCAACTGTGATACTGCTTCCGCTAGGTACAGGGCGATTTTGCATCGGCAAGAAGAGTTAGTCATCAAGAGTATTATTTCTTTCCCATTGAGCTGACCGCGAAACAGGTGGCAAGCTGAAATCGGCGAGAAAATTTTGAGCACAAAACTTTCTAAAAATAAACGAAGTCATCTGAATGACGCTTGCCTTAAATTGTATTTTCCACAATTATAAATTTCAGCCGAAGTACTCAAATTTCGTTCAGCTTTCCACTTGCTTTCCATGAAAGCCGGTTCGGTATAAATCGCAAAAAACGGTGCGAGAAAACGACAACTTGCTGAATCAGCGCGAAAACTATTGAAAAGGGATTCCAACTTTGCTTTTCAGCTAGAGAAATCATTGCGAAGCACAGCTCGAGCCGACACAGCTGCTTCACTTCAAGATGCTAATAAGAACAATATAGCCTACAGGCAACGATAGGACAGCTAGGTCTATTCACAATGAAACAAGACTGTAAAAAAAAAGATAATATTATCTCTAATTCGGATTAATCTTATCTCAGTAAAGATTACATTAATCCCAGTAGCAAATTTTGCAGTTAACTTTACTCCTTACTCAGAGAAACTTTTTACAGTGAAGAAATGTACCGCTAGAGATATTACGATTTTGGAGGAAGATTATCAATTTACTGTATGGACCCCGACCTTGGCCCTTCCAGGATAAAGATATGCCGGACTGCGAGCTGGCGTGCCACTTACCTGGGACCGGGGCTTGTTTCGTGAGAAAATCAAAAGCATAACAAAACTAACACGAACGTTCCTGCCAGGATAGCACAAAAAGGCGTCTTTGTTCAAACAATGTTTACAACGGGTACGTCAGCAACGATTCTTCATCAGCGATATTTCCGCCCTTTTTGGCAAGGGTCCTCGTCAGGCTGTCAATCCTCTGGTTCAACTTCGGGGAAGGAAACAAACCTGTAAACAAACCTGTAAATGAACCTGTGTACAAACCTGTGTGATTACAGGTTTGTTTCCTTCCCCGAAGTTGAACCAGAGGATTGACAGCCTGACGAGGACCCTAGCCAAAAAGGGCTGAAATATCGCTGATGAAGAATCGTAGCTGACGTACCCGTTGTAAACATTGTTTGAATAAATGTTTCAAAGTCTGCTTGGGCTCAAAGAATATTTATAAGGCGTCTTTGGCTAGGACACTAACTAACATTAACTTAAAAAGGAGCACAGAATACACAGATTAACTGGGATCGACTAAAAAGAGGCACGGCACGGGAGGCACCAGTAATAAAAAGAGATTAGCAAGTAGTAGAAGTAGACAAGTAAGTCAGAGTTCGTAACTCCACCTCCTAAAATAAGCACGTTAGAAGATTGTTCCTGCCCCTCACCATGTAGCCTGAAAGGGCTCTTTTAGTTTTCGTGCCTTATTTTAGTACTGGTGCCTCCTACACTATGCCGTGCCGTGCCGTGTATCTTTTTAGTCGATCCCAGATTAACTGAATATATCAGAAAAGAAGGGATAAGAACATGGAGGAGGACAGCACTATATACTTTTCCTGTAATGGCCTTTCGCTGCTCACTTAAAGCACAACTCTTACTAGAAATGATCTTTTCATGATGAAATGACTCAGCGGTATCGTTCTTCAAAAACACTATTACTTTCCACGTGAGATTAGCGATTTTCTTGTTGGCACTTGTCAACTCTTTCCAGCCTTCCTGCTCTCCGACGCGGCGCAAAATATTTGAAAGATAATGCGCCACGGAAAAAAAGTGAGAAAACGAAGCAAAAGAAAATAACTAAAAAACAGAAGAACGACCTGGTGTCCGCCTACCATGTCTTCCAAAAAGAAAAATAACATTTTGAAGTATGTCTTGACTGAAAACTCGTCGAACGAAAAAGCGCTAAAAAGTCGTAGGTAAATAGGGAAGCAATGGCGAAATGCGGGGATTTCAGAAGCTTATAATTCCGTAAGGGAGTTACGGATAACCTAAAACGCAGAGCAAGCAACAGGAGTCCTTTAAAGGAAATAATGTTGCACACTGAAGCAAGATTTCCGTTTTGTTTCTTCTTATTTTCCTTTTCTTTTTCTTTTTTTATTGCGTGGCTTATTTTTCCTTTTCAAATTAGAATGGGTCTTCCAACTTCACTCGCTAACGTCAAAAATTCTCAAAAATAACGTCAAACATTTGTTCGATTAGTGCTCTATCGTCCAGTCGGTTCACCAATGTCATCATATTTTAATTAATTAATGAGCTCTTCCCTGAAATTTTATGTCTGCAAACTAAAAAATAAAAATATTGATGGTTTATAACTACGTGCACACACAGTCCTTTAAGATTTCGCATGCGAGCATTCACATGCGAAACTCACGTCAGGGGAAACCTACCTGCGATGTGTCAAAATCTCAGCTTCTCCCACATTACGGCCTGTCTCAATTTTAAGTCAATTTTAGTGTTTGTAGTTTGTGTTCCACTTATTTTTCTTTTTCTGTACTCCGGATACGGATTTGATACAGTATCCGTATCCACCTCCGCAAAGGTGAATTTGACCGGTTTTCCTGGCCTCTGGTCTCTAGAAAACAACCAAAAAACTCTTTCAGAAAGAAAAACAGCATTATAGAAAAAATATATTTTTTAAAAATATACTGTTCGAAGATACCTTCAATTTAGCTGGTATCGGATATAACTTTGACAGCTATTAAGATATATCAGCCTCGCTGCGCTCGGTAAATATTGGTCATAATCTACCTCGCCGTCAGCTCGGATAGGTCATTTTTCAGTAGTTGGTGCTATTTTTGGATACCCTCCTAGATGTCGGAAGTTAACCTTTTTTATTATTCGACCAGCTCCTTTAATTTTGGCAAGCCTTTGTAATGACGCCTGGTAGCCAGACTGCTTCAGGCGACCTCTAGAAAGCTTGACAAAAACCTGATCGGTTCTTCGGAGACAGCTTTGAAATGACTTTCCGAGATTGGCTCTTTGTCAGTTACGCTCTGTGTTACAAATGACACGACTGACATCGCTTTCACAGGGTAACGACTGTGAAGCAAGCGTAGATCAACTATAGACCTCTGGGCAACAAGTGAAGTGTTGCAGCAATCTTTGTTCGGTGTCGCCGACTAAATTGTTGCGAGGGCTAAATCAAAATACCCACGACCATAATGCCCACGACTCAAAATGCCCATTAAAAATGCCAACAACTCAAAATGCCCACGACTCGAAATGCCCACGACTCAAAATGCCCAAGACTCAAAATGCCAACGATTGGATAAATTTGAGGTTTTCAGTCCGTAATTAGGCGTGATTGAATGACGGGAGGAGTAGATGGAGTAGTAGTATGGGGGGAGTCCGGAATTCCGGTTATCGCGAATTAAGGTATTTCCAGATGTGCAAGGACGATGAAACTTAGCTTGGACATTAGAGACTTGACACAATTGGCTTAGAAATGGTCAGTTTCCCGACTCAATCATCGTGGGGGAGTGGAGGAAGAGGGGATTCTATAATCTTGAAGTATGTATAACTTTTGAAAGAGTGGTCGGATCTTAACGAAACTTGATATTTGAAAATACCTCGTGTCTCGGATGTCCCATTTTAAGTCCGGATCGAATCCGATCAATGTGTGGGGGGGGCAGAAATCTTGTGACACGCTTAGAGTGGAGTGATGGGATAAAACTTGTTGGGAAGAACAAGGACAAAACTACATATACATCAGTGACAAAACCGGACCGGGTTCGGGCACTGTGAGGGGAGTTGGTGGGGTGGGGGGAATTCCTGTGATCGCGTATTAAGGTACTTCCAGATGCGGACGAAACTTTGCTTGAACATAAGATACAAGATTGGCTTACAAATTGTCACTTCTCAGATCCGAAGTACTAAGGTACTTAAAATACTAATCCTAACCACAAACTACAAATAAATAAACAAATTAACTCAAGGGTTTTGCTCAAAACTTGATTTTTAGCACCCTTAAAGTGGGTTTGTTAACCGAAAAGTAAAAAAATACTTTGGCCAAACGATATATATTCATGATCCCCAATGGCCCATGATCATTTTTGCCTCAAGGGTTTTGCTTACAAGCCTCCCCTGTGGACAGTTTCGGCCGTCGGCATTGTAAACTAGGACGATATTAGCCTCCCCTGTGAACACTTTGAACTGTCGGCATTTTAGGCCGCCGGCATTTCGTGGTCGTGGGCATTTTGAGTCGTGGGCATTTTAATCGTGGGCATTTTGATCGTGGGCATTTTGAACCGTGGGCATTCTGAGCGTGGGCATTGTGAGAGTGGGCAAAATGATTGTGGTGATTTTGGGAACCACCCGTTGCGAGAGCAAAACTTTGGCTTTGTTTCTTTGCTAACGGTTAAATGCTGAATTTGCCAACCCATCGAGGTTTTCAAAATGGCACGTTCAAATCCAAAAAGATTGTTTTTTTTCTGAACTGATGGTACAATCTGTAATCACATGGTTATCCCTCAGCGTTGAAAAGAAAACAACAGAATATCGGAAGTAGGGACTAAATTGACTTTGCAGCCAGTTGAACTTTACCTTTTCAATCGCAGACATCGTGACTTGTGGAAAACTGGAACATTATCTTATATAACGTAGTTGGTATTATAAAGCTATCCGTAGCTTTTCAGTACAAAAATACCATAGATGCCACCCTACTAATTATTAAGAAACTATATCGTTGTTTTAAATTATCGTTTGTATCCGTTGCGTTAATACTTGATCCTAGGTTACAGTGACAGACCTTCACCATAAACCATTCTAGCATCTCATGAAAATGGATGCATTGGCATCATCGATACGACAGGTCCTTAAAAATTTAGGGGCAACAAAGTTTTCCAGTAAAACTGGTTGCGGAAGGTTGTTAGACTGGAAAAGGACACTGTGCGGCTATATATGTGATTTTTTCTCGACTGGGATGGACATTCTGGCCTCTCATATCGACGTAAACGTGACGAAGTCCTGATGGTAAAAAAAACTGTTGGACTACGACATTATCCCTGTGTTATTCGAGAGCTCCCATTCAAAGTCGACGAGAGGCCATTCCAAGAAGCTCCAACTGACCAGCTGTAAACGACGCGAGCAGCACAGTTTTTTCTCTGTACGGAGTGTACCACTCTGGAACAGCCTTTCCGAAAAAACTATCAACGCTGCTACCCTGGATGGCTTCAAAAAAGGTGTGGACGAGGACTGGCGAAATGCTGAATGTCGGCTGCACTGGGATGCCAGTGAGCCGATGTGACAACAACATCTACCAACCAAGGAATGTCGGCTACAGTGGAGTGCCAGTGAGCCGATGTAACAACAACAATCTAACAATCAAGCCGCCAACCAGCGAAAGACTCTACAGGAGGATCACACCACCTTATCTCGCTGGAAGTGCGATTTAAGGTAATTTAAGGTAAAATCGGAAGGCTACATTTCACTTTGACAATTTTCAAAGGAGAAGATTTGTTCGACCAATTCCTGTTAGATAAGCTTATCTATCGTTCAACAAGTTCCAAACGTTAAAGTCAAAGAAAAAAGTTTTCGTTCGCCAAGTTACACACATAGCTTAGGTCAAGTAAAAAATCTGTGTACAATAAATAAGTCTGTGCGAGACATTTAGCTGCTGAAATCGACTTGAAACCGAAGGAAACTGTGTCGACTGCCATGCCATGCTCCCAATCGCAAGAGGTTACCCATCCTCGATTTCAGTATACAACTAGTGCCCGTTGCCCGGCCGATGGTGGCACAGCTTTCCCACGTGTTAGAACATTAAAATGAGCAAGGTTGAAATATTAAAGCCAGGCTTCACCTTCCAGATTCCCAGAGGTCCGGGGCTTCCGCATGGTCAGACCCTTCCAGATTTTCATGATAATGATGAAAGCTAAACTTGCTATTCTTCAACTTTTCCTTGAGTCCCCTTTACATTTCAAATATCTCTTGCATCCCAATCACAACTGTCAATCACTCTCTCTTTTCTTCCTTTAAAGCCAGGCTTCACCTTCCAGATTCCCAGACGTCCGGGGCTTCCGCACAGCCAAGCCAACCCTTCCAGATTTTCATGATAATGATGACAGCTAAGTTTGCTGTTCTTCAAAATTTGCTAGATGTCCCCTTTACATTTCAAATATCTCTTGCATCCCAGTCACAACTCTCGAATGGGTTGCCTCTATGGCACCTTCCAGACATCCGGAATCTAGAGTGTCCTCCAGACGTTTTTGGCCTGGCTTCACCTTCCAGATCCGTCTCGACGAAAACGGCTGTCTGGAATCCGGAAGAAAAATCTGGAAGGTGAAGCCTCACCTTTAGCGTCTGATTTTAGCGCCTGAAAGATTTATGTTACCGGCATCGCTGTTTTCGGCCGGTACAGGGAAAGGGGGTGCAGCAGATGCCGTTTTGGGTAAAGTAACAGAGCTTTAACACCACCGGGGTTTTTCGTCACTGGGTCGTCACATCCGAATGACGCGCTGAACCTTGTGTAGTTACCTGAAAGCTTAAGCATTGTCCAAATAGGTGTTGTAAGGTGTATTACCGCGTATAAGCCTTACTACAGATTCCTCTTTTCCTCGGGGCGCGCTGCAATAATGAGAATGAGGATAATAGAGCTCGGCCCTATTCTTCCTTATGCAGAGCCAATTAGATCGCTTGGTTGGTTCCGCCAGCGGGCCGAGGAGAGGCGCAGCGCCGTCAGGGTTGCCCAAGAATGCACAACAGTTCTACTTTGTTGGAAGCTGAAGAAACAACTTTTCTTTAAAAAAAACACGTTTTTGTTCTATTGCGACTGCTTTTCGTCAGTTCGAGGATCACTGCTGTCCATCCCTTATTTTATTAGTTTTTTTACAGTAAAATTTGCGTTATATTGTACTCGTGTACTTCAAGTAGTACTAAGAACCTTTTCGGATATTTTTAGAGCTCGAAAAATTGAATTAACTTGGCAACACCGAACGCCGCATTGATAAGAACCTCTTGGGTTGTATTTGAACAGGCGTGTGTATTAAGACGTAAACATCGCGTATAGCGTTATTCAGCTTATTACACCTATTAGGACAATGCTTTAGTGGGATTCGTGACTTAGGAATTGCTGCCACTCTAATAACTCATAAAAAAAATCCTATTAGCCTAGCCATTCAACAAGCAATCGTAATATTTTATTCCGGCCTTGCCAAAAGATTTCTTGATTCAATTTATATTTATAGAATCTACAATACAGTAAATACCCGATATAAATTGTATTTTCTTTGCAGCTCGTAGTTTTATTATTTCCTTCTTTAGTGGTTAAAAGAGAAGAGAGAATGAGATAGAAAATCAGCAATTTATTTTAATACTGATCCTGAGCTAAACCTTTACAATTAGTAGCAAACAGTGGCGCAAAACCCTTATGAGGTCTTTTCGCCGATCCCACCACTTATCTATAATCTGTTTTTGCCCTTCTTTACCTGTTGCATTACCTGTAGTGACAAAAACTACCCATTGGCGAAAAATCACGGTGCCGCTAAAAAAAATTTGCCCGTTATGCGGAAAGATGGATGAAGATGTGGAGCACCCGGTTTGTTCTTGTAGGGAGTTGGGGAATCTAAGGAGAGAAGTTTTTGGTGAGGGGTTTCTTCAAGGGGGGTCTCTGAAAGATTTGATGGGTAGCAAAGTGTTCCAAGAGTTGCGTCGGTTGGGTAGATTCCTGAAGGTTGCCATGGAGCACCGTGAACGTTTTATTGTAGGTTGATGTTGTGATATGGATAGGATTTAGTGTGTTTGATGGTTATTTAGTTATTAGAACTGTGAGCTGAGTGTTGAATATTTGGACTGGTATAATGCAGTTGGAGTGCTTATTTATTTTTATATTTTGTCCCGCTATGGCCCATAGGGCTTTTTTGGGAATACATTCATTCATTCATGTATCACGTGGGTAAACCCTCGCAAAATCGTCGGGCGGAAGCTTACAAATGAACCTAATTACCTGATGTTCTTTAAGAATTCCGTTCCAAGTTTAACGGCTCTAGAAATCTGTCATAACCGATTGTCTGTACCGAGGAGTCCAACAAATATTCCTTATGGGATCCCATCGAAAACTTTGGTCTTGTCCAATATCTGCGAACTGTCGACATCAGCTTAATCCCTTGAACTACTTAATAGAAGAGGGTCCCTGGAGAGACATTGGAAGCCAACTTCATGGGGCAAAACCTATCAGGTCACCAATATGTTACTTCCCAAGAGTCTCTTAATATTTAAGCAGGCTAATCACTCATTATTCCACCACTGGACACCTTGAACTAAAACTTTAGTTTTAAACCGACTTCTCACGCCGAAGTTTGAAAATTTTGAAGTTTTGGAGTTCGAACTTTGAAAAGTAAGTACGACGCTTTGCTTTTTGGCAAGTAGGCATAGACTTATTTCCTTGTTTTTTTTTTTAATAAATCGCTGGCTGGCATTAGGGATTATGTGGCTTTAAAACACTCCATTGAAGTAATGCGTGAGAAAGGGTGGTGGGGGAGGGGGGCATTTTTCGAATCTTATTTTTTCCTTGCTTGGTTTGAGGGCTGTAACTTGTAAAAGCTAATATTAAGGATTTGGATTGTGTATTTGTCTGTCAAAGTCATAGGCTGGGTGAAAGTTTTAATTGTTAAGCTTATTTTCTTATTTATTCGTTACATTTAGTATTAATGGACTGAAGCGCGGGTCCTTAAAGGACTTGTCTTACCTATAATAATAAGGCAACCTACTTCCAAAATCATTCCATATATTTCTAAACCCAAAGACCCCAATTTCGTACTGTACATTCTAACCCCTCCAGTAGAACCACGTTGATTTTCTCACTTGCCGTGTTTTGCTACCTTCGATCTGTATCACGCTGTCGACGGTTGTCAGCGAGAAGTTTTTCCATCAGGAAAACAGGTTATGTAGATTGTCTCGGACATGGCTTAAAACAGACAAACGGTGGGTTATTTGTTGAAAGCACAGCCTAGTTTTAAAGTATTCAAATATTTTAAAATACTGTAAGTTGAAGAGTAAATAGTGCAAGGGGTCCTTTAAGACGAACAGGGGTCTTCGGGAATCAGAAGAAGGCGTTGAGGGATCGGCGGAATCACAACAAATGCTTTGGGCGGAATGTGGGCGACTAGCCGAATCTTGTTTTAAAGAAAAAGGATATTAAAGCTATGCGATCCTCTTATTTTCGTTTTTGTAAATTTCTTCTTTTCCTCCCTCCTTGGCAAAGAAATTCTAAAATTATTAGTAATTACTCGCTACCGGATATTACGGAGAAATTGTCTGTTCTCCACAGAAAACTGTCCGAAACGGCGTACGCGCGTCTGTCGCCCTCCCATGGGCTTATTCGTCTGTTTGACTTTTAAGTAGATTTTGTTTGTATGTGTTATGTTTTGACTAATTATGACAACATATATTCTTTTGTACTCTACTGTTTTCGTCTTGTACGATTTGTGGGTTAAAAATAAATTATTATTATTATTATTATTAAAGCGTCTTTTCTCCGAGAAATATGTCCCACACATTTCTGAAGATTCGTCATGGAAAAATAACTCAAACAAACAACAATCGAAGCTCCCTCCGACTCAGGCATCCGAGGATTATCTGAAATCGTTCAGTCCATATTTTACCCATCATTTTAACTCTTGTTTGATTTTACATTGTTTTATTCATGGTTGACAATCCTAGCGCTTATTTTTGACAGTACCATTGTTATTTTTTACCGCAAAGAATTGTCGCGAAAAATAAACCGGATTAAACTGGATTGCACCAGGGACCCATAAATTTCCTGTAATGACTCGCCATTCAGGGGGCTTGTCATTTCCTATGCTTCTATGTTGCTATGTTGCCCGAGCCTCACCTAGTTTCCAAAAATTCCGTTGGGGTCGAATAGGCGTTCTTGCTCAGATAGATATATATTTGACGGTGCAAAACGGATAAGTCAGCTACATTGCACCGTCAAATATGATTCGCAGTCAGCTTGGGCCGTAGGAACATCTATAGATAGATATAGTTAGCCATCTTCAGTCAGGACTATTCAGCATGCCAACAGGTACCTAAGCTAGGACAAAAGATCCAGGATACTCTTCCAATACAGAGAAATATTCCTAGTTTAGCAAAACAGCTGCAAAAATTTTATCTATCTGGATAGTCGGGTATTTTATCCCCGTGGGTATTTCTCGAACTATCTGACGCTCGGTCAAGAGCGCATCAGAAATCTCTTATTGACAAGCCCCCTGAATGGCGAGTCATTACAGGAAATTTATGGGTCCCTGATTGCACATGATCCAATTAACACGAGTAAATTATATGTACTGTATGTGTTAGTATTATTTGGTTTCAACCCAAGTTTTTATGAAACAAAAACTGTCTCTAAATACTACAGAATATTATGTATATTAACACAAATATTATGTACTTGCATATCATTGTATTCTCTTGACATTTCCGATGCTATTTTTGTTATCAAAGAATTTTTGTAAAAATAAAATGAATCGAACAAGTTTAAACTCGTGATTCTTTTATAAATGCGTAATTTCAAATGTCTGAAACAAGATAGCAATAAACAGAACGCCAGGCTTGCGCCCTTACTATTCTCTACCAGATGGATCCTCAGCTGTAGGTATGTATATCAGCTTAAATAGCTCATTTTCTTATCCAGGCTTTATTTTACAAACATTTTATGCTTCCGACCAAACTTCGAGCCAGAAATTCGAAAATCCACTCGATGGCTGTTTTTAAATTCGAGCCGCAGCTCTCTTAGTCGCAGAAACGGTTTTACGGGCCACACAGACGATCGTGGACACGCTCTTCTTCAGACACAGTCCCTCTGTGATATCGCGTAAAATCACCCTTTGTCTGCTTACCATCTTAAACGGTAAGACCAGCTTAAGTCAGCTGACTAAAATTGAAAAACTTCCAGAGGAATTAACTTCAGATTAAACTTTTACTTTTCACAAATTTTCTGGTTTTTGCCGGATTCAGGGTGAACTACTTGTCAAGCGACAACATAATTTTCATATTCAGATTCAGCATGTCTCCTTACCCTTAAATCGTCCATCACATTAGACCCTTTATCACAAATTGTACCCTTTAATTTGAAACCCCTCCCCAACCTCTAAACGTAGGACTACGGAGCCCATCTTCGAACTTGACCTGTACTTTGACCCAAAAATTCTCAATACCTCAACCCCTTCGAGATTTATGATACTAACAGACGGACAACTCTTACGTAATCATAGGTATCCCGTCAATTACGTTTTGGTATCCCAAAAACCCGCCCGAAAACGGGTTACTGCACGACCTAATGCGGCAGAGACCCGCTATAGTGCGCATTCCGGGTGAATAGAAAACAGCTACTATTGTTGTTTTACGGTGTAAATGTAGTAAACTGAAACGGAGATTGAACCTTCTAAAAGTCAAATATAAAATCAGAAAGATGATTAAAATTAACTTGTTTAAGTAAATTTAAGTTGCAGGAGTAGTCGTAGCCCAAAACGTAAAAAATACCAAAAGAATTGACAGAAGAAGAAAAGGAAACAAACAAAGAAAAGTATACCTTAGTTCTGATAAAGCTATACGAATGGAACACGACAGAGCAAGCAAGGGGCATCGTAGTATATCAATTTTTTTCAAAACTATAGACGGCAGGGCTTAAATTAAAGCATTTCCATGGCTCTTAAAATTAACAGTATGTTTTCCTGTCTCTAAACAAGCAATCAGGGAATAAGGTACCATATATTGCGTAGATTGGATTTGATTAATATAGTGATAGATAAAATCGGACTGGATTGCTTTTTGCTCCTAGGTTTCTGGCAAACGTAAAGCTCGAAAGTAGTTTCTCTCTCATCATAGATATTCCTTCAGCCCGAGCTGACTCCGAACATATTTGACGGTGGAAAACGGATAAGTCAGCTACATATTATTAGAGCTATATTTCGGCCCTGCTTGGCAAGGGTCCTCTTCAGGCTGAAGCCGCTCAAGCTGGAAAATCAACTTCCTAGGCATACGGTTTAGCTTAAATGACCCTTTGGACGCTTCTTCACTGTATTCGGCACATGTAGCACTTCTGATAGTAAAATAATTCTTTCAGATTATGGAGAATATGTTCCTACCCGTGCACCCGCCACCCCAGTTTCGAAATCCGTACGACATCCTTTTCGCCGCTTCTCAGCGCAACGCTCCGCAGGACTTCGTACCGGCAACGATGCAAGCACCCCCTCCGTCTATTATTGGCAACACGGGATTCGCATTCGCCATGCCCGTGCCGATCAAGAAGAAGTCAATGAATGGTTTAGCAAAGAAAAACGACGATGAGCCTTTTTTCTACACGTTACTCATAAATGTGTTAGTGACAGCAGCGTCGGCATTACTAGCAATGGCCAATTTATAAACCTTTCTTTTTAAGCGTTATTTATTAAATAAACAGGATGATCCATACTTTTGGCCAAATCCCGACTCTTCTGGTGCATTCACAAACTGCGTAAAATCCGAGCGTATTTTACGCACGTACTTGGGCTTGAAAAGATCTCTAGCAGTACGGACGTATTTGAGAAATCGGTCCGTTTTGTATCTAAATACGTCCGTATTGCTAGAAATCTTTTCAAGCTCAATACGTGCTGATGCGTGCGTAAAATACGCTCGGATTTTAAAATATCCTCGGATTTTACGCAAAGTGTAAACCCACCAGTACGTGTTGGCCTGCATTTATTGGCGGGGATTATTTCCGGGCAACATCTTTAAGGGTGGCACACATCAGTCCCACTTACTGGCAGGATTTCGCATATTCTGGGGGCCTCCTCAGCTATCGTTGTCTCTTTCGCGAAAAGAATAGTGTGATGATTTTATCTTGATTACTATCGAGAACCCCACTTGGGAGCTCAGGAAAGTAGCAGTGGAGTACAATATTTATTTCCTATTTTTCAACCCACTCGGCTACCTTGTACCCTTGGCCATTAGAAATAGCGAGAAGAATCTCACAGTGGCCTAAAAGAATATCCCTATAAATTACAGTAGAGGTATTAGTATTTTAAGTTTGGTGACTTTGGAAACTGCCATTTTCATGCTCTTGAATGACAAAAGTGAACTAGCTGCCAGTTACAGGAGAGGTATCCAACCTCGAATTTATATGACCTCGACTGTGGCCTGAAAACCTTACAAGGAAGTCCTGTGCAGTCCAAAACAGGTCCTGGGTCATTGAGGGTTTCCTTCTTGACAGTTAGGACCTTTTCAGGACTGGATTGAATTTCCTACCAACCTTTTTAGGCCAGGTTCGAGGTTGTGTAAATTCGAGGTTGGATACGCCTCCTATAGGTTAGCCAGAGTAGCTAATCAGGGGCCCCTGAAAACACCCGAGTCTTTGTTTTGGACCTTCATCCTACCATTTAGTCCAAAACTGTACTGTTCAAATAAGCATACCTCTACTGTAGCCTATATGGAAACTAAAACAAATGTAGAACTAAAAAAAAATCACGACAGACTACAGAGAAACTTTTCAAAGCTGAGTACACGTACTGTAATATACCAGACTAAGATAACAAATTAGAATAAACGGCTTTTTTGCTATTTCTAAACCTATCCAGCAGGAGCATCTTTTAAACCTGCCTTAAACAGCTTAGTTGCCAGCCCAGACTCTTATGTAAACAGTAAGAGTAGCCAAGTGATTCATCCCAAATGTCAGTTATAGACAGAATTTCACATTGCCTTTGAAAAATACAAGTTAGGATAATTATGCCTGAATTATGCCTAGCCCTGACCCAGCAGTGATTAGTCACTGCCAGCCCTTTTGGAGAAGAAATGTCTCAAGTTTTAGCCTACTTTGGCTAACTGGTAGTTAACTTTAGTCACACAGCAAGTGCACTAAAATGGTAAAGTTCAAAGTCAACAAACGTTCAAATAAGCATACCTCTACTGTAGCTGACCCATAGCTTGAAATTAACTAACAACTCAGACAAAAGAGAGAAGCTTACCTTACGAAGGGTTAACAGATTATCAGCGACTACTTTGGTCCAATAGTCTCATATGTTTTAATTCAGCGTTTCTCCCCAAGTTTGAAAGCTTCCGCTCTCCCAGACAAGAAAATAAAGGAATAACGTGAAACGGCATTGAACGCCATCTTTCCGGTTTTAAGCTCACCTAGATAGAGAAAATTTGAAGTAGACCAAGAACATCATTAGCCAATCAGAGATAGGCTTCCCCACTTGGTGTTGCCACTGGTAGTAGAATTCTGCGATTTGTCACGGATTTTTGCTTCGTCGACAGAAACGAGCCAGAATTCTTTGACGCCAGTAAGTTAGAAATACAGCAAAACAAGTTGAAGGATGTAATAAATATGACGATGACAAAGCTAAATTTTTCGTTAACAATTGATAAAAAATTCAGATTTTTAAAGCTAGACTTCACCTCAGATTTTTCTTCGGGATTCCAGACAGCCGTTTCCTAGAGACAGATCTGGAAGGCGAAGCCAGGCCAAAAAAACGTCTATGGAGTAAATATGCAAATGTAGAAAGAAAAGGAAAAGTGATTGACTGTTGTGCAGCTGTTGTGGTTGAGTTGGGATGCAAGAAATATCTGAAACGCGAAGGGGACATCTAAGAAAAGCTGAAGAATGGCAAATTAGCTGTCATCATCATCATGGAAATCTGGAAAGGTTGGCTTGACTATGCAGAAGGCCCGAATATCTAGGGTTCTGGAAGGTGAAGCCTGGCTCTGGCCTGGCTTTTAGACGTCAGAATGTCACAGATACTTGCGGCCAAAAGTCACAAGTTCCGTCAGAGGATAGTGGCAACACTGAATCTACTGGCAGTTCAGTTCCACTGGAAATTTTGGAGTTTGGAAAGAAAGACACTAGAATCTCAGGTTGAAAGTCTGATGTTGTATTGTTGAATAAATGTGCCTTAGTGTTGTGATACTGTGCCTACCCTACCATGTCTTCCTACAATACTCTGATGTCTGCATAGCCATTGGCAAGGCTAAACAAATTTGCCGGAACTCAGCCTAGGCTATTTTTCATTCATCAGCCTATTATTCCACAAATCAGATTCTGTGAACTTTGTCTGGTGCAGTCTGGTGAAGATGGAAAGTCAAATCTCATCATTAAACATTTTTGTTTGTTTGTTTTTTAGTGCACGATCAACCACTTTCTTGTGCCATTCCGTTCCTTGTCTGTTGTCATCAAAATACGGCAACCCGCTTTCCTTTTTTTATTATATTTGACGGTGCCGAACAGATAAGTCAGCTACATTTTATTCGAGCTATATTTCGGCCCTTCTTGGCAAGGGTCCTCAAGCCGCTCAAGCTGGAAAATAAACAAGCTGGAAAATGAAGTTTATTTTGGAAAATGAAGTTAATTTACCAGCTTGAGCGGCTTGAGCCTGAAGAGGACCCTTGCCAAGAAGGGCCGAAATATAGCTTGAATAAAATGTAGCTGACTTATCCGTTCTGCACCCTCAAATATGATTCGCAGTCAGCTTGGGCCGTAGGAACATCTATCATCTTGTTTTATTAATCTACTAATTTTTAGAAAAAATTACTTTCTAAAAAAAAATTGGTAGCTTTTCGAAAAGCCAGCTGTTTTGAAGAAAAATCAACTGTTTTCAAGAAAAGACATCGCCCCCCACCTCCCCCCTATGTTACACCCCGGTTCTGGGTACAGTCTTTGGAAGCTTTGCTTTTTAGCGAAAGCTAAAATTAAAAGCCATGAATTTTAAATAGCCTATATGAATTTACATTAAAGTAATAATCTCAACTGATTCATTACAGTTAGTTTTACAAAAAGTCGAAGTTTTTCGATTTAATTGTGAAGTTTTAGGATTGAAATTCTTGGGGGTCTGAAACATATTAGAAGCTAGAACTTGTATTAGAGGTATAGCTAAATTTTTCTGGAAAACTGCAGATTTAAAAAGAAAACGCCTGCAGCTCTTAGTTGAACTTCTTCTGATTACAATCGTTGGACACTTGACTTTTCTACGAATGCTGGAATGAAAATCTGAATCTGCGAATATACATCAAAGGAGTAATCTCAACTGATGCATTACTAGTTTTACACGGGTTCTGTTCCGTGCTGGCGGGAAATATGCGCTGTTTGTCGCGATTTTTTTTTACTCTGTCGGCACAAACTGGACATCCCCCCTCAAAAGGGAAGATGCTAGTGATGCCCCTGGGTATCAGATACCATGGTATCTGCAAAAACGCAACTATTGTTGAAGATGTACTGTACTTGAATCCTCCTTGAATCCAGCTTGGATCTGTGTACAGTCTATATGTATAAAAGCCAAACAGCAAGCGAGGTGTCAGACACATTTAAGGTATGAACAGATTTAGGATCAATTTGGGTTTGGAAATGACATAATTCCCTTGTGAATGCCATACACACACTGACACATTCAACCAAGTTTGTTCAAACAGTATTTGTTCAAACAAGATAGCCTCAGATAATTGAGTGGGATTTAGATGACACCTAATTTAGGGATCAGGGATCCCTAAATCCATCAGTGATCCAGATTTCCAGGCCATGGTGTGACAACATGTGTGGAGTATGCCCTGATGTTGGACCACTATACTGAACATTTTAGGAATTTATGCAAGAAATAACTTTTTTACCAGTTAAGTTGAAAATTCTTTTGGATAGGCTAATGATTTAGCTACCCTGTCAGTTCACTGGTCGAACAGGGTTTCACAAAGCAGTTTAGGGGTCTTCGTAAATTTTGTTATATCCTTGTTTTTATTTTCTGGGGCAAAGCTGTTGTACCTCTTGAATAGTCTTATAGTATAATACATAAATGGAACTTTACACAAGGAACTTCTACCGTGACCAATTTTTTAATTATTATAATTAATTTCTGTGACATGGGGATGTGAACTGGTTAAATGAATTTGTCTTGGGGCAGGATCACTGTTCCTATGGCCAGCTTCTACCAGACTATTGTAGTGGTTTGCGAACTCTGTTCACAATCCCCTCGGTAGCTCAAGTGGTAGAGCGCCTGCCTTGGAAGCAGAGGGTCCTGGGTTCAAATCCCGGCTGAGGAGGATTTTTGTCTTTCAGTTCACTACTTATAAAAAAGTCTTATAGTCCCTCTAATTTTTATAACCTAATTTTGTAGAACCAGTTGTACTTTTGGATACTATTTGCTGTTTAAAAGCCTTGAAAGTTTTTTTTAAAGAACGCCTATAGAGAGCCTTAGAGAGCTGCTCCAGCATTTGTGGCTCTCTACTCCACTCCTCAGGCAATGGTCTTTTCATTTGTTATTTCAGATGTGGATAGAAACTCCCTAGCAATGGGAGATTTGTGATAGATCAAGATGATAGACATTTGACGAATATAGATGCTGCAGTGGCAGATACTTGCCATAAATTAAGGAATATTTGTGTTGCTGAACTCTTTTTAGGCTGATTAACTAACATTTGTTTTTCCAGGACTGGTCAATGGACTCTCTTTCTGACCTGAAGGCCGAGCTGCAGGCCCTTCAAGATGAAAAGAGCATGCTTTTGGAAGACATAACTAGCATGCCAGCTCGAGTCAACTCAGAACTGTCCAGCACAGTCTCTCAGCTAATAGAGGCAATGCAAGGCATTCAGGGCAACCAGGCAGAGCCCTGCCCAAGTGACGAAAAAACAGTTTTACTTAATGAACTTGCAGAGGTTAATGAAACTCTTAGAATAAGAGGTGAACTTGTTTCCAAGTTGAACAGCAAAATAAGCATGCTTGAGTATGAAAATGAGAAGTTGAAAGCTGAGCCAGATTCTGGTGGGTCAAGAAAAGATGAAGGATTACATAAAAAGTTGGATGAATCAGAGAAGGAGAATAAATTTCTCAAGCAGAAGATTAGGGACATGGAACTGGAAATAGGGCATGGTAAGTCGCTTTATCAGCCATCATTTCTACCCCACTTCTATCCGAGTAGTGGTATTAGTCTTGGCTGGTTTCAAGTTCTCTTTGACCAATTTTTTTTCCATGGTAGCTGTCTGGAGGAATGATCACTATTTTTTTTGAGATATGCTAGATGGTGCCATGAGCCGTACCAGCGTGAACCACTGTGTAGAAACTGCCTGGGTGAAGAAAATCGGTGAACTGAGCACTCTAAGAGCGTGTTCCCTTCTAACTATTAGTTACTATTTCCGTTCCAACCTCGTAAAAAGTCACTACGCTGACCGTTCTAATCTTCTCGAACTAGTAACAATTATTTTACCACGCTCGGGAGCGTAGTAAGCTGGTAACCACGCATCTCTGCAATGTGATTGGTCGGGTTCGCTCACGGCATGATATTCTGCTGGAAAATAGAAAAATCGTTCCAGCCTTGACGTCGTCATTACCATGTATTGGGAGCCCTAAACGTATAGGTCGGGATACGCACGGCTTCATATCGTCCGTCCGTCCGTCTCGTCTGTCAGTCTGTTAGCACTAGACCTATCAAAGGAGTTGTCATTGTGTTCAAATGTTGGTGGAGGGTCCTTTGGGTCGAAAGTTCGAACTTTGAAGATGGGCCTCGTATATTTATATTTATCCTGCCTCTCTCTCAGCCCACGAAATTACTAGCCTCCTGAACCCGTTTAATGTGCTTGTCACTGTGTAAAGATTGTAAGTTTATTTAATTTGTGTTTTAAAATATATGAAAAGAATGTAGTCATGTTTATTGACATTCTTTTAATTAGTGTTTTGATATGTGTATTTGGTTTGTAAATTTTACTCATAGGCTACTCCGCTGTTATCCAAAAAGCGGGTCACAAATAAATAGATAAATAAAATAAAAATTTGAGGAAGGAGGTTTCAGATTGAGGTGTACAGTTAATTTTATTCATGCCAATGATTTAAGCTAGATTTTTGTTGCTCTTGCACATGTTCTGTAGCCTACCTCTTGAGCTTGTTGAGTTCAGAAGATTTTCAACAAAAATCCATTCTCTGTACTTTCGTTACGCCGAACTTCTGCTGCTCTTACCGCCAGTGATACCCACGCATGCTCGAAAATTTCAGCTTAGTAGGTTCGGCAGTGGTTGTCTCCAGCTTGATTTTGAAGTCGAAAAAAAGATGCACTCATTCGCGGCAAACATTCGCGGCAAAAACCCTTGGGTTACCCTCCCCCTCCCAGCTCATTGTTTACATGTTAAACATTTTGTGTAACATATAGTTGCAATTGTGTTAGTTTTCTTTCTTTGTGCCCTGACATTCGTTTACGGTCGTGTTTCAAATACATGAATTATTTGATAGACTGTGGATATAAACACCCGCCTGTATCCTTCGCGACGCCATTTTTATGGCACTTGCCCGGCCAAGTGCCATATAGCGATCGCAATTTCTGTCCGTCCATCGGTCTGTCTGTTGGTCTGTCCAGGTTTTATTTTTAACTTTTGATCGGGTGATCGGATCTTCATGAAACTTGATATTTGGAAAGACCCCGTGTTTCCGACGACCGCTTAAAGTACGGACCGGATCCGGCGACTTTGGGGGGAGCTGGAGGGGGGGGGGGGACGGAAATCTTGGAAAACTCTTAGAGTGGATGGATCGGGATGAAACTTGGTGGGTTGAACGAGCACAAGTCCTAGATATGTTGTTGACATAACCGGACTGGATTCGAGCACTGTGGGGGGTCGAGGGGGGGGGGGGGGGGCGAATTCCGGTGATCCCGCTAGTTCGTACTTCCGGATGTACTAGGACAATGAAACTTGGCAGGCATATCAGGGACCTTAAATGAATAAGCTGGAAATAGTCACTTCCCCGATCCGAGCATCGTAGGGGGAGTGGAGGGAGGGGGAATCCGGAATCTTGAGGTATTTATAACTTTCGAACGGGTGATCGGATAGCAACGACTTTGGATATTTGGAGAGTCTTGTGCCTCGGACGACCCATTTAAAATCCGGACTGGATCCGGTGACTTTTGGGGGTGGGGGGGCTGGAGGGGGAAACCGGAAATTTTGGGAAACGATTAGACTGGAGGGATTGGGACGAAACTTGGTGGGAAAAACTTGCTCATGTCCTAGATACATCGTTGACATAACCGGGCCGGATTTGGGCACTGTGGGGAGAGTTGGGGGGGGGGGGGAATTCGGTGATCCCGCGAGTTTGGTACTAGGACGATGAAATCTGGTAGGCATATCAGGGAACCGAACAGACTGCCTTGAGAATAGTTGTTTCCCCGATCAGACCATCGTGATGGGGAATGTGGAATCTAGTGGCATGCATAGCTTTTGAACGGGAGATCGGATTTGAATGAAACTTGGCAAGTGGAAAGGGCTATCGTCTCAGATGTTCCACTTGAAGTCCGGACTGGATCCGATACTTGTGGGAGAGTTGGAGGGGGCCACCGGAAATCTCGTGAAACGCTTGGAGTCGAGGGATTGTAATAGAATTTTGTAAGAAAAAATCAGCATAAGCCCTGTAGACACGTTCTTGATAGAACCAGATCTTACCGGGGCTCTTTGGGGGGAGTTTGAGGAGGCTTCCCGGAATTCCAGTGATCGCGAGTTATGATAAGTCATATGCCCTAGATGACATATTTTAGGGTTCGAACCGAATCCGAGCACGGTGCTCGAGCAATTTCCCGAAAAATGCTCAGATTCGAGTGAAGCTTGATAGGCGGTAAGAGAAGATGCTTTAGATGATTAATTTATGTGTCCGAACCAGATTCGGCCGTGGCAGGGGGAGTTGGAGGGGGGGGGGGGGGTTACCGGAAATAGTGTGACACGTTTAGGAATCAAACGATTGGATCGAAACTTAAAAGGTAGAAAATTAATATGCCCAAGATGATCTGACGCAGTGCCAGAAATACTCAGACTCGAGTGAAACTAGATATCATATTTCTAGATATTTTGTGACATTCTCATCTACTTTCTTGCATCACCTACTCGTAACAAGTGCCATATGTGCTCGTAGCTCTTGTTAGTCAACTCTTCTATTCTTTAGTACCTAGGCTGATTCAGCAGAAGCTTTAAATATCCCATAACATAGGGATGGTTTTTAGACAAATTTGGCTCTAGCGACATAACTATTCCTGTAGTCCGTTACCAACTGGCGATTGTAGTGGTTTGCGAACATTGTCACGAGAATCACAAACACTTCGATAGGTCACTTGGCTAGAGTTTTTGTTTTTGAGTTGATTACAGTAGATGTATGCTTGTGTGAACGTCTGTTGACAGTGAACGATCGCCGAAGAAAAAACTGAAACCCAAACCAGGCATTTTTACCATGAATACTTGTAATAACCACTCACGCTTTTGTCACTTTTTGAATATTTTGCTAGTTTGCGACTGAAAGTGAATCAACCGACACCTGGTTTGCTTTTTATAATTGGAAAGTTTGCCACGAGGAACGCAGCTTCAGTGGAGAAGATGGCGGTCCGAACCTGCAGATGCCTTCAAAAGAAGAAGAACCTCTTTAGTAAATTGAAAATCAAAGAAAGTTATTGAATTTCTACTCCAAGTTTGTGCCAGGATAACCCTGAAATAGTTGGCGGTTGACTGATATCAAGTTTGTCAATTTTCTTTTCCATTTAACTTTTTTATATGCAAGAAACAAAGCCTACGTGATTAAACAGTTAAACAGTTAAAAAAGTGTTCAAATAAGCATACCTCATACCTCTGTTACTTATTCAGATCACGCTTAACGAGCGTTTTTGTTTTACAGTTCACTACTGTTACTTATTCATCCTATATTTTATTCCAGATAGGTCAAGCCACGACCCAGACACCATGAGCACTTCAA
This sequence comes from Branchinecta sandiegonensis, assembly GCA_030848855.1. Taxonomy (NCBI): domain Eukaryota; kingdom Metazoa; phylum Arthropoda; class Branchiopoda; order Anostraca; family Branchinectidae; genus Branchinecta; species Branchinecta sandiegonensis. The sequence continues at coordinate 1,875,641 of JAUPMV010000010.1, read as the reverse complement.
CAGTCAGTCGGGCAGAAGAGCTTCATCGCCTCAAAGATGTTGAAGACTCCCTTGAAGAACGGTACAACAAGTTGAAGGGTCTCGCTGTTAAGCTTAAGAAGAAAACGACAGAGCAGGCAGTGGAGATAGCCTCCCTTCAAAATGAAAAGAAGAAAATGGGAAGTGACGTCAGTGATCTGAGGGAGAAGCTTGGACAAGTCGGAAAGGAAAAGGAGGCAGCAATGAAGATGTCTCAGAATTTCAAAGCTCTTCAAGAGTCAATCGACCTCATGCAGGTTAGTTCAAGGTTTGAATCTGTTTGACGTAAATGATTATTGCTTCCACAGTTGCACCTTTCTTCTGCAAAATCCTAACACCAGACAACATTACCCACAAATTACAGAAACTAATAGTTGCTTTTATCTTATCCCAATTCTCCTCACAATTATCATATTTCCCGTTTTTTTGTGGGCTTGTGTGATGAAGCCAATTTTCTTTTTCCTGCGTTTTTATAACAAGAGCTGTAAGCTCATATGGCACTTGCATGTGTCAAGATGATTTGATTGATCAAAAGTAAGTTTCGACTTTGCGGTTGAGATGCGCGCTATAAGGGAGCTGGAACTTCATTTGTAAGCAAAACCCTTGAGGCAAAACTGCTAATGGGCTGATGGGCATCACGAAAATGCATATATTGCTTAAAAGTATTTTTTTTGACTTTGCGGTCAAGACTGGTACTTTAAGGAATAATCGGATTTGGGAAGTAGCAATTTCTAAGCAAATGTTGTTGAGTCTCCAATATTCCAGCGAAGTTTCATCGTCCTAGCACATCTGGAAGTACCTTAACGCGCGATCACCGGAATCCCAGACCCCCCTCCCCCTCCTCCAACTCCACCCACAATTACCGGAGCCAATCCGGTTCTGTAAATGATTAATCCAGAGCATCTGTTTGTCATTCCCACGAAGTTCGATCCAGATCACACCAGTCTAAGCGGGTCAAGTATTTTCCGCCCTCCCCCCGATAATTGCCGGATTCGGTCCGGAAATGAAAAAGGTCACAAGAGAAAAATGTCCTCTGTTTAATTATTAAATTTCACTCGAACCCGATCACCCGTTCCAAAGTTACGCATGACTCAATATTCTGGATTCCCCTCCCTCAACTCCCCCCCCCCCCCCAAGATTATCATATCGAGGATTTTTTTTTTATTCCAAGTCAGTTTGACCGGGTCCCTGGTATGCCTTCCAAGTTTCGTCGTGAAAATCCCCAAAAAACGGAATTCCGGGATACCCCTCCTCCCCCCCCTCAAGTGTCCGGATCCAGTCAAATTATGTAAAAGATTTACATGGACCAGATGTTTGTTCTTTCCAGCAAGTTTCACTCCGATACCATCATTCTAACCGTTTCTCGAGATTTCCGGTCCCCCCCCCCACCCCATCCAGCCCCCCCGCGGTGCACGTAGCCAATCCGATTCAGCAAATGACTTACCTAGAGCATCTGTTTGTTCTTCCCACAAAGTTCCATCCCGATCCCTCCATTCTAAACGGGGCACGTATTTTCCGCCCCCGCCCCAATAGTTGCCGGATCCGGTCCGGATATGAAAAAAATCATCGGAGAAATTTCCTCTGTTGAATTCTTAAATTTCACTCGAATCCGATCACCCATTCCAAAATTACGCATGACTGAAAATTTCGGATTCCCCTCCCTCCACTCCCCCCCACCATTATCTGATCGACAAAATTTTTATTTTGAAGTCAGTTTGATTGGGTCCCTGATATGCCTGCCAAGTTTCATCGTGAAAATCCCCAAAACCACCATCACCGGAATTCCGGGACCCCCCCCCTCCCCCCCCATAAGTGTCCGGATCAAGTACAATGGTCTAAAGGACTTATCTAGAGCAGATGCTTGTTCTTCCCAGCAAGTTTCACTCCGATCCCACCATTCTAACCGTTTCTTGAAATTTCCGGTCCCCCCCAACTCCCCCCTGGCTACCGAATCCGGTCAAGACTTTAAACGGGACATTACAGATATATATTCTGTTCAGTTATGAAGTTTCATTACAATCCGATCATCCGTTCGAAAGTTACACACTTCTCAATTTCCCGGATTCCCCTGCGGATTCCCCTCCCTCCACTCCCCCACCATTATCTGATCGACAATATTTTTATTTTGAAGTCAGTTTGATTGGGTCCCTGATATGCCTGCCAAGTTTCATCGTGAAAATCCAAAAAACCACCATCACCGGAATTCCGGGACCCCCCCCCCCCCCCCATAAGTGTCCGGATCCAGTACAATGGTCTAAAGGACTTATCTAGAGTCAGATGCTTGTTCTTCCCAGCAAGTTTCACTCCGATCCCTCCATTCTAACCGTTTCTTGAAATTTCCGGTCTCCCCCCCCCCCAACTCCCCCCTGGCTACCGAATCCGGTCAAGACTTTAAACGGGACATTACAGATATATATTCTCTTCATTTATGAAGTTTCATTACAATCCGATCATCCGTTCGAAAGTTACACACTTCTCAGTTTCCCGGATTCCCCTGCCCTCCACCCCCCCCCCCAAAATGGTCGGATCAGAAAAATGATTATTCCTAATTTTGTTTGGTCGGGTCTCTGATATGCCTGCCAAGTTTCATGGTCCTAGCACAACTGGAAGTACCCTAACTCGAAAAAGTGTGACAAAATGCCCTAAATTTTCAAGTTTCCAGCGCCCCCACTTCCCCGCACATGGTCGGATCGGGAAACTGATTATTTCCAGGTTAGTTTGGTCGGGTCCCTGATATTCCTGCCAAGTTTCATTGTCCTAGCTCATCTGGAAGTACCCTCACTCGAAAAAGTGTGACAAAATGCCCTAAATTTTCAAGTTTCCAGCGCCCCAACTCCCCCGCATATGGTCGGATCGGGAAACTTATTATTTCCAGGTTACTTTGGTCAGGTCCCTGATATTCCTGCCAAGTTTCATTGTCCTAGCTCATCTGGAAGTACCCTAACTCGAAAAAGTGTGACAAAATGCCCTAAATTTTCAAGTTTCGAGTGCCCCCACTCCCCCGCATATGGTCGGATCGGGAAACTGATTATTTCCAGGTTCGTTTGGTCGGGTCCCTGATATTCCTGCCAAGTTTCATTGTCCTAGCTCATCTAGAAGTACCCTAACTCAGAAAAAAGTGACAAAATGCCCTAAATTTGCAAGTTTCCAGCGCCCCGCACTCCCCCCCATATGGTCGGATCGGGAAACTGATTATTTCCATGTTAGTTTGGTCGGGTCCCTGATATGCCTGCCAAGTTTCATTGTCCTATCACATCTGGAAGTACCCTAACTCGGATATGTGGGACAAAAAACTCGGACCGACCGACAGACCGACAGACGGAATTGTGATCGGTATATGGCACTTGAGCCAGAGGCTGCAAGTGCCATAAAAACGAGAACGGGAGAAGCTTCGCGATTTTGAAGAACGAGAAATTTTCGATAGTCACCTCTCGATTCTCGTACTTCAAAGTCCTTCCTCGATGGCCAGCAAGGGGCGGATGTTCAGTACGTATTAACAGGTAGCCTACTAGCGAGTGGCTAATTAGTGTTTTTGTCCTAAAGCGAGAACAGCAGAAACGATAATATATACGAGAATCAAGAAATGAGAAAGAACTGAGAATTCAAGAGAATTTTAATGTAAAGTCGTAACCGCTATCCATACTGACGCCGTCATTCAGTTATCATAGCGGATAAACCTCACTATATAAAGTTAATTGTGGCAGACTTTTGAAGTTCAACTGAAAAGCCAACTTACTTTTGTATAATTTAACTGAATACACTGCACATTTGGATTATATTAAGGGGATTGTTTTCCTTTTCCTTTATTGCTCTAGTACGACGTGCAGAATATCTTCGATACTTATTTGTCGTAAATGTTTTTTGTCAAGCCTACAGCACAGCCAACACAGGTACAAGCGCATAGAGGTACCAAAAATCCGACAGGGAATTTTCACTGTATGAAAATCGATTATTCGTGAGTAACGCAGCAACAAAGTAACGCAGTTTCATCGGGTTTTCAAGCCTCTTTCAGTGAATAAGTGATGGTTAACTAGATTGTCTTGTCTCAGCCCTTTTCGGTTAAACTTCAAGCGGGAACGTTAAAACAAATTTTTCTTTTTCGTGATTGGTGTGTTGAGAGCTGCTTTGGCAGTGTACTTCCCAAACCGCGCCACTAGATGATCCCATGGTCGTACCAAGTCCTAGTTTGAACTCGCTTCTTGAAAGTTGTGAATTAAGACATTGCTAATGTGAGAATGCTTCCGAATCAACTCCATAAAGCACCAAGATAATTTGAAAATCAGCAATTGTGAAAAATTACCCCAAGCCCCTCAGTGCCTTAGTTAGTAGTATGTCCGTCTTGCAGGCTTGTCAGAAAAGTTTTCAAAATCTGGTGTTTATTCAAACAATGTTTACAACGGGTACGTCAGCTACGATTCTTCATCAGCGATATTTCGGCCCTTTTTGGCAAGGGTCCTCGTCAGGCTGTCAATTGACAGTCATTGTAACCGTTGTAAACATTGTTTGAATAAATGTTTCAAAGTCAGCTTGGGCTCAAAGAATATTTACAAAATCTGGTGGCTAATCTCCCCCCCCCCCCATTCTCATCAGCCAAAGCTCAGAAACAAATCCTTGTATGCTAGCCTACTGTTTACACGTCAGTCGAATACACGTTTGATTTACGTGGCGAATAATAATGATTTATGCATAAATGGGTTTATTCCAGTAAAAAAAAAAAAGAAGAAAACAAGTACTGTAAGCTCAAATGGCACTTGCAAGCATAAGTAGTAGCGATGGGTGTCAGCTAAGATTTGTGCTGTCTTGGGGCAGAATGATTATGGTCCCTTCGAAATCCTGAAAATGTAGCCTATGGTTTAGTAAAAAAATATGATAAGGTAAGGTAAGGTACAATTTTAATAGCAAATATGAATGAACCTGGAGTTTCTCAAAAGCATCAGACATGCCAGTGGCATAAAAAACGATGCTTCAATAATTCTGATGGGTTCGTAAAAATTATTAATACAATTCTAGCCTAAGGCACTGTAAAGAAAAAACAAACAAACAACTATCACACATCAACACTAAAAATTTAAGGACAACACAAGAATTTACGACAACAGACATATGACTAAAGAAAAAATGAAAAATAGAAAAGGTTTGCGACATGGGTCGGATCTTCCTCCGAGCACAAAAGAAAATGAATTAGTTAAATCAGACAGAAGAAATATAATTGCTAGATAACATAAGTCTTTTTAGAGCTCTTTTAAAAACTTTCCTATCTTCGGTCACTCTAACAGTTTCAGGCAATGAATTCCATACTTTTACACCTGTATGACGAATAGAAAAGCTAGACCTTGTAGAAGGATAACAAATGGTAGAAAGATTGGACCGCCGTATTGTGTTATGGTCATGAAATTGACTGTTCAGGCAAAAAAGATTTTTAAAATCAGCAGGTAGTGAATCTTCTAGAAGATAACGGTAAACAAGTGTTGCAATATTCCAGTCTCTAATCTGACGGACATTTAAACTAAAAAGACGAGGCAAAATATGAGAAACTGATGAAGAAAATGGAAGACCATAAATTGCTCTAATTGATTTGTTTTGTAGGATTTGAATCCAATTAATATGTTTCGAAAAAGTAGAAGCCCAAGCTGAAGTACAATATGAAAGATAAGAATGGACCAGGGAGAAATAAATCAATCGAAGTATGAATATACTTTGACCAGGGAGAAATAAATCGTATGAATATACTTTGTATATTCATATTCATATACTTTGTATATTCATATATACTAATAGAATATACTAATAGTATGAATATACTTGGACCAGGGAGAAATAAATCAATCGAAGTATGATATACTTTGCGGTTACAATACGCACGCTAAGGGGGCTCGGAAACTATTTTGTAATCAAAAGCACTGGTGAACAAATGATCTTGGGCCCTTGGGATCATGAAAGTGTATCATTTGTGTTAAAGTTTTTGTTTGCATTTAGCGGATAAGATGCGCAATTTAAGGGTTTAAGGGGACTAGAACTGAATTTGTAAGCAAAATACTTGAGGCACAGATGATAATGGTCCCTTGCGTATCTTAAAAACGTATCGTTTCTTGAAAATGTTTTTTGCACTTTACAGTCAAGGTTGACGCTTTAAGTAGCCCATGTTGGAACGTCATTTTTAAGCAAAACCCTTGAGGCAAAAATGATCATGGGCCCCTAGGAATCACGCAAATGTAGCTTTTGGTCAAAAGCATTTTTTACACTTTACAGTTGAGATACGCGCTCTAAGGGGGCTAAAAACTCATTTTCAAGCACATACTTACCGGAATTCCGGGATCCCCCCTCCACCCCACCCTCCATCCCCCACAGTGCGCCGATCCGGTCCGTTTCTATCGAAAATGTATTTAAAACTTGTCCTTGTTCTTCTCACCAAGCTTCATCTCGATCCCTCGGCTCTAAGCTTGTCCTGAGATTTCCGGTCACCCTCCAGTCCCTCCCCCAGAGTTATCGGATTCGGTCCAGACACGAAATGGAACATCCGCGACCCGACCTCTTTGTCTTTCCAACTGTCAAGTTTCATTTGTATCCGATCCTAAGTTGGAAAGTTATGCATAATTTATTGCCTCAAGATCCCCGATTTCCCCTCCCTAATCTCCCCCCACTATGCTCGTATCGGGGAAATGGCCGTGCTCAAGTCAATCTGTCCGGTGCCTGATATGTCTGGCAAGTTTCATCGTCCTAGCACATCTCGAAGTACCTTAATCCGTGATAACCGGAATTCCGGGACCCACCCTCCAACTCCCGCCACAGTGCCCGGTTATGTCAACAATGACAAGTGCCATAAAAACCAATCAACTCTTCTGTGCTCAGAGGCAAACCTGTGAGCGACTGAATAATCGTAAAACATTAACGAACATAAATTAGATGTTCCTTCATCCCCAGCTGACTGCGAATCATATTTGACGGTGCAAAACCGTCAAATATGACAGAGCTATCCGTTTTACACCGTCAGTATGAAAATAAATTTGTTGAACCAGGGACCCATAAATTTCCTGTAATGACTCGCCATTCAGGGGGCTTGTCATTTCCTGTGCTTCAATGTTGCTATGTTGCCCGAGCCTCACCTAGTTTCCAAAAATTCTGCTTGGGTCGAATCGGCGTTCTTGCTCAGATAGACAAAATTTGTTGGAACTGTTCAGCAAGCCACCAGGTACCTAAGCTAGGACAAAAGATCCAGGATACTCTTCCATTACAGAGAAATATTCCTAGTTCATTAGAAGAGCTGCGAACAATTTTGTCGATCTGGATAGCGGGTATTTTATCCCCGTGGATATTTCTCGAACTATCTGACGCTCGGTCAAGAGCGCATCAGAAACCTCTTATTGACAAGCCCCCTGAATGGCGAGTCATTACAGGGAATTTATGGGTCCCTGGTTGAACAAAGATAGAATTAAACAGAAAAAGAAAAAGAACAAAGAAAGGAAGCAAGAAAAGAGCTTGAATTGCTCGGTCTGGAACGCCCAGACAACCAAAATACTTTCAAACCAAAACCTATTAGAATTTAAAGGTTAACAGAATAGGGCTAAGATACGACAGTCTGATTACCCATCATATTTTTACTTAATTAGGCTGGAAGAACCGACAAAAACACGTTACTTCGTTACTTTGTTATCCACGATTCTTGAATTTTAGCTGACGTAATTTCTCTTCCGTAACTGTTGTACCTCTATACGGACGTAGCTCTATGTTTGAAATCTTGAGCAACTACAGCGGCAGCCAATTGCCGTAATAACAAGTCATGGCGGATTTGCATTTTTTTCAAGCCAGGAAGATGAAAGTAACATGGGAAGTGAAAGTGACCAGGAAGAACTTGGCATTCGCCATGAAGGAAGAACATGACCAGTTGAAGGCTCGAACTTGCTAAACAACTTGGTGAATGCTGGCCAAATTCTCTGTTGACTGTGTCAAAGGAAACCTATTCGAGGTAGCACGGAACAGAGGGCTATCTTCGGATGTCATTCTGCAATCTGGAATCGAACATTTCAAAATCTTCGCTTTGTTAGCCATTGAAACATACGCTTTTGCAGACATTCAATTTTTCCGCGACTCGCCGTAAAGTTATTTGTCGTGCAACCAGCGGAGATTCCAAACGTCACTACTCGACTACGCGACGTAAAAAAAAAATCCCTTATATGAGTAAAAATAATTCAGTGTATTCAAATCAAACGTATACAAATAAGTTGGCTTTTCAGTTAAACTTTAATACGCAAAAAGCCTGCGGGCTACGCCAAACCTTTTTTTTTTTTTTACAAAATATATGCTACTAACCATAAAGCTACGTGGACACAAAGTCCAGTAAGATTTCGCATGCGAAAATCGCATCATCATCTGGAACCCTGCATATCGTAATTTTTTGAGCGAATGAGGAAATTTGAATCCGACTGCAACTGTGTGCGCAGCCACCGTAAAGCCACGTGTACACAGTGTCCGGATACCATTTCGAATTCGAAATTCGCGTCCCTATGCGGAAACAGCATGTGATGCGTCAAAGTTTTCTGTAGGATTGTATACCTTGAAACCATTAACCGTCATCCTCACTAATCTAAGAAACGTGTTGTTTGGTCTATCGTGAACATTAAAGGTGCGATTTTTTGGCACTTGCTTCGGCCAAGTGTCATATAGCGATTGTAATTTCTGTCCGTCAGTCGGTCCGTCGGTCCCGGTTTTGCTAGTTCTGGCACTTCCAGATCAGCTAGGACGATGGAACTTGGCAGGCATATCAGGGACCCGACCAGATCAACTTACAAATAATCATTTCCCCAATCCGACTTTCCAAGCTAGGACAATGAAACTTGGCATGAATATCAGGGAACCGACCAGATTAACTTGGAAATAATCACTTTCCAGATCCGGTCATAGTGGGGGGAGTGGAGGGATGGGAAATCCGGAAACTTTTAACATGCATGACTTGGAAAGGGTAATCGAACATGCGTGAAACTTGACATGTGTCAAGGACAAGTGTTTCGGATATTCAGTTTCAAATCCGGACCAGCTAGTTCGGGCACTTTCACATAAGCTAGGACGATAAAACTTGGCAGGCATATCAGAGACCCCAAATGATTAAGTTGGAAATAGTCACTTCCGCCATCAGAGCACCGTGGGGGGAGTGGAGGGAGGGGGAATCCGGAATCTTGAGGTATTTATAACTTTTGAACGGGTGATCGGATCTCGAAGAAACTTGATATTTGGAAAGACCTCATGCCTCAGGCGGCCCACTTAAAATCCGGACCGGATCCGGTGACTTTTGGGGGGAGCTGGAGGGGGCAACCGGAAATTTTGGGAAACGCTATGAGTGGAGGGATCGAGATGAAACTTGGTGGGAAGACACATAGCAAACACTAGATACATCTTTGACATTACCGAGCCGATTCGGGCACTGTGGGGGGAGTGGAGGGAGGGGGAATCTGGAATCTTGAGGTATTTATATCTTTTGAACGGGTGATCGGATCTTAATGAAACTTGACATTTGGAAAGACCTCGTGCCTCAGACGACCAACTTGAAATCCGGACCGGATCCGGCGACTTTCGGGGGGACCTGGAGGGGGCAACCGGAAATCTTGGGAAACGCTATGAGTGGAGTGATCAAGATAAAACTTGGTGGGAAGACACCAAGCAAACACTAGATACATCGTTGACATAACCGAACCGATTCGGGCACTGTGGGGGGACTTGGGGGGGGGGGGGGGAGGGAATTCTGCTGATCCCACGAGTGTGTTACTTCCTGATGTACTAATACGATGAAAGTGGGCTGGCGTATCCAGGACTCGAATAAACTGACTTGAGAATAGTCGTTTGCATGATCTGACCATCGTGGGGGAGTGGAGGGATAGGGAATCCGGAGTCTAGTGGCATTCATTACTTTTGAACGGGCGATCCGATATGAATGAAACTTCGTAGGTGGAAAAAGGTGTGGTCTCAGATGATCCATGTCAAGTCCGGACCGGATCCGATACTTGTGGTGGGAGTCTTAAGGGGGCACCGAAAATTTTCGTGAAAGGCTTAGCGTCGAGGGATCGGGATGGAATCTGGTGGGAAGAACAAACATAAGCCCTAGATACGTTCTTGACAGAACTAGACCATATCGGGGCTTTTTGGGGGGAGTTGGAGGCGGTTTCCCGGAATTCCAGTGATCGTGAATAAGGATATTTCCAGATGTGCTAAGGACAATCAAACTTGGCAGGCATCTTAGTGACCCAACCAAGTAGAATTAAGGACCTGACACAATGCCTTTAGAGAAACTTTCGTTTTTTTTTCCGACCATTTTCAAGGGAGGTGAATTCGGAAATTTCTGATTTCTGTAGGTTGCGAACGGGTGGTCCGACTCGAGTAAAACTTTTCTGGTGATAAGAACTGATGACCTAGACAGGCAATTATGTCTCCGAACCACATGCGGCAATGGTTGTAGGAGTTGGAGGGGGAGGGGTCTGGAAACTTTGTGACATGCACAAAAACCAAACGATTGGACCGAACGGAATGGAACTTTGACAATACCGGTTTTATGAGACCTAGGTTGTTTTTTACGGTTCAGACTGGATCCGGCCAGGGTAGGAGGAGGATGAACCGGAAACCGGAAATTTGCAGATATGCTTCGATTGGACTCAAACTTGAAGAGTGAAAAGAAGAGATGTTAGGGATACGACGTCTATGTGTCCTAGTCGTATTTGGCCACAGTGTGGGGAGTTGGAGGGGAGTCCCGGAAATTTTGTAGCTCGCATAGGGGTCAAACGAATGGAGGGATTTGAATGAAACTTGAAGAGTAGAGATACGATGTTCCCTAGATGACATAGTTTAGGGTCCGGGCCGGATCTGAACAAGGTGGAGGGGGGGGGGGTGTGCCGTATTTTCGCGAAAAATGCTCAGACTCAAGCGAAACGTGATAGCCGGTAAGAGAAGATGCTTTAGGTGATCATTTTATGTGTAACTAGATATCCTATTTCTAGGTCCGATCCTCGGAGGTTGAAGGGGGTATTTTGTGACGTTTTCATCTTCTTTCTTGCCTACGTGCCTACTCGTAACAAGTGCCATATAAGCTCGTAGCTCTTGTTTGGATTTAGTTTCGTTGTAGTTTCATTGTAGTTTGACGTACTTTTGTTTCAGTTATGAAAGTACAGTATGTGTACCGTTTGGTACACATATTGTACTTTCATAACTGAAACAAAAGTACGTCAAACTACAGTGGAACTATACCGAAAGTACATAAAAAAATGCACCTTAAGTAACGAGTGACGTCATTGAAAATACGCTCTCCCCTCTCCATTCACTTAGCTCCTCGCACTCGCACACTAAATGTATAACACGTCCATCATCCTTGAAAAAATTAAGGACCGCTCTTCTCTTTTTCCCTTACCAGTATATTTTGTCTAACCCCAACCGGTTAAGCCGTTTTCACACTGACGCGTTGAGTCTTTCTACACTGAGCTACGCAACCTCTGCGTCACGCTTGCGGTGACGCAACGCAGAGCTTACGCAAACAAATAAGACGCAGCGCAAGATTAGAACCAAGTTCTATTCTAGCGTTGCGTCGATACGCATAAAATTTTTCAGTGAAAAATGGAAGTTTGTGAAGACAAACTGAAGAAAACCCACAAACGATGAAGAAAAATTTAGTAACGATGAAAGAAACGAGGATTCAGCATAAGAAACCGAGAAAGGAAAACGTAAATACACATCCAGCGTGAAACTTGTCGCGCAGGTGTGAAAGATACGCTACGCAACCTGTACGCAGTGCAAGATATACGCAGCGTATCGCAACGACGCGTCAGTGTGAAAGCGGCTTATACCTTTGTATGTGTGCAATAATTATTGTTGTTTCTAGGACTAGTTAGACGCCAAGAAGAAAGAGTGCAAGCTGTTGCAGAACACTCTTTCTTCTTTCTTTCTTCTTGTGGCACTCGCACACTGAATGTACAACACTTTCATCATCCTTAACTCACATAGGGAGAAATTAAGGACCTCTTCTCTCTTTTTTCCCTTACCAGTATATTTTTTCCTAACCCCAAGCGGCAAACGTGTGCATGTGTGCAATAATTATTGTTTATTCTAGGACGAATTAGATGCCAAGAAGAAAGAGTGCAAGCTGTTGCAGAAAGACCTCGACGCCGTAGTGCACAAAGGCAGTGATGCCCAGATGGGGTTAGTGGAAGCAACGGAGTCTGTCAGTCGGCTACAGAGAGATTTGCAAGTAAGTATTTTCCTTGTAAAAATAGGTATGTCTGTCGAACTCATAGTAGTTTCTGTTTTTTGCTCACTAGTGTATGGTGTTTTCTCTTTAAGTGTTTTCCGTCTCCCAATACCAGTGACTTCACTGTAAAAAGTTTCTCCGAATAAGGATGCAGTATTTGCTACTGGGATTAATCTTATCTCTATTGAGATAAAATTAATCCGAATTAGGGGTAATCTTATCTCAATAAAGAAAAGAGTAATCCGAGTAGCAAATACTGCTAGATTTTTTTTTACAGTGTTCTCACTAAAACCCGCGTCCCGACCAGGCTCTAGTAGTCCGCAGTGGCGAGCTAAAGGCGTATTCACGCCGTTCCCCAAGGACTCCACTTGAGGAGTCCCCGCGTTTTTGTTTGTCCCGGGGACTCACTTCCCTTATTGTCGCAAGTCCCCACGGATTATTATCACCGATTATTATCACCCTCATCAAAAAGGACTCCCTTTCGGATTCAAAGGGGAATCAATTTTTGCTGGTGTTGGTGCAATGTAAAACTAATGAAAAACAATCAGAAGAAACAAAACCAAAAATAAAGTGGATCCAGACGAATTTCGTCAACTGGATATTTTTTTTACGAACAAAATCCGTTTTGGAAGTATTCCCCGTGTTCTCGCTGTTTTCTGTACGCGGAGTCCGCGTGGAGTGACTCCCTCTATTCTCGCCGTTCCCTTCGGTTCCCCGAGGAGTCCTCGGGGAACGGCGAGAATAGGCACTGGTGAGTCCGAAAACGGGTTTTAACACTAGGGAGCAGTCACCACTGAATACAGAAACGCATTATTGGAAAAACACCAGAGACCACTAGTGAGGATTCCGGCGGTAAAGAACGCAACTAATACCAATATTTTGTTCCTTTGAACCAGAGCAAAATAACACTAGGGAGTAGCGCCAAGACTTGGCAAAATTGACACGAATAGCAGCGATACTATCACCACTAACGATAGAAAACATCCCTATCGAAACTCATTCAATCCAGCGCTGGCTCCGATAACTTCGTACTCTGAACACAAAAATTATACAGCCTCCATTGTTTCCTTGGTGTGTGCAAACTGCACCTTTGCTTTACTAGAAATTTCTAAACCCTCAAGTTTGTCTCGCTTTAAATTCTGCAAGCGCAGTGGCGGCGCTACAAGTATGGTCCGTTTGTAAAACATGGAGAGCACTGGTCTTGGGCGCTACTCCTTAGTGTTATTTTGCTCTGCTTTGAACGCAGCACTGTCGTTTTTTTATACACCAAGCAACATGAGATGATACGCTTTAACTTGTTGGTTAATATATTTAGTAGAGGTCAAAGGGGTATTTGTCAATCAATCAAGTTTAATCCAAATGGCTAAAAGCTGGAAGAGGATTAAAAATTTACGAAATACACAAACACGAAATAAATTAACTAAGACACTTACAAGATATGACCAGAAATAATGATGGGATGAAACTATGTAAAATTGGGCAGAAGAATTAGCAGGATATGGAGAAAACTGATTGCCAGTATTCCTCTCGGACCGACGCACGGAAGACAGGAGGGGAGGGGGAACAGATGGGGCCATCTGGGGACAACACATTATCTTAGCTCCGAATTTGTTTGAAAGAGTATTTCTACGTTCAGTTAATTTAGGAACGTCAAGTTTAATGAGAGCCTCTTCATATGAAATATTATGATCACCCAGTTTATAGTGTAGGCAATTGTTCGTTCTGTTTCTGAATTAGTTATCGAGAAAACATGATGATTCAGGGAATAGAAATTCAATCACTTCTAAGATTTCTGTCCATGGTTAGTCCACTGATAATTAAGGTCTGACCAGTAAGCCAACCATTGCTTCTGGTAACGTTGCAAAAACCGCGGACTAACCACAGTCTGAATCAGTATGTCTAAATCTTTTCGTCTCAAAATGCCAAAAGTTCCACAAAGATATTGGATTTAGCTTGCCAACATTATATCTAGAATATGGGCCCCAAAAGCATGTAACCACCGATATACATCTACAAATCCTTCGGAGGACGATGGGTTCAAGGTTTTTTCTGGAACGCAGAAGGAAAGAAAACTTTTGGCATTTTGAGACGAAAAGATTTAAAACGTATCAGGACTTTTTATTTCAAACACTGTAAATTTCATTTGTACCCTTCCGCAACGTTATAGGAATTCCCGCGTAATTGCAAATGTTTTGCCCCTGACCCTTGTGCCAATTATTTTTCGATTGCCCAGGTCATCCAAGTTTCTGCCCTCGACCAATTCTCCGCATTCCATCTAGGAAGAAGATTTCTTAGACCCAATTGATCTCTTTTCCTTTTTTTTATGTTTATTTTTATATCTTTTGCATTTACTCTACTTGAAAGCTCAGTGTAATTTTTAATTTTTCGTTACTGTGCTATTCCCTTTTATTGTTTACTGCGTGAATAAAATATCATCTTCATCATCAATAGCGTATATCCTTTCGTTTTAAAGGTTTCGAATCAGAAATATGCTGACCTGGAATCTTCTATGTCGGAAAAGGTGAAACTTTTGGAGAAGACTAATCAAGAACAGTCGGAGAGCTTAAAGAAACTGGAAAATGAAATCTTGGAGCTTCGAGAATCATTGGAACAAGAAAAGGTGAAAGCAAAAGAAGCAGACAAAAACGTAAGTGACAATATTGCCTACTGGAAGGGTGGATTACAGTTACAATAATAATAATAATAATCTTTATTCTTTCCCTTTATCACAATGCAATAACATGGGTATCGTCAAACAAGAAGAAGAGAAAAACATAAAAAGACGCAACATGAAGAACACACATGATGAGCTATCACTTCGATTTGAAGATATTGTCGTGGTAGTGCTTCACGTAGTATGGCACAAAGGAGTTTAAAAATCTTGTCGTCGAGTGTGTAGGCGGGCATTTTCGCTCTTTCAGAGGAGCCAACCTCGACTTGTGTGCGTTGGTTACTGAAGTATACTGAGGCAGGATATCTCGGTGCGTTGGGACTTCAGGATGTCAGCTCCAAACTTCATCACCGTTATTCCCGAAATTCTGATAATACAAAATGCACGGGATTGTCAAATTAAAATTTGGTTAATTCACATTAAAATTGCGGATAAAATTAGGCACAAATGAGTTCAAATAGCGTTCACTGCTATGAGCGGGCGGGTTCATTAGCTGAGCTTTCTTAGCTGCCCTTGAGATACTCCTTGTTGGTCGAGTATCCATTCTTTTTTCATCTTCGGTTGACAGTATCTCACTGTGCATTTCCGAGGATAGTTGATTGATAGTTGTGTCGCTGTTGCTTTGGTCTTCGACATTCGGCAGGTTAAACACTATAGTAATAATACTACTACCCGTTGAAATTTTTTGAGAATTAGTCGTACAGAGTTGTACGAAAAAGTAGCATGTATTAGTAGTAAATGTTGCCACTGCATAGCAAACTGGATGCCACTGCAACAAGATTGGATGCTATCCGATACTACTACTTAAGACTAACCCGGAGGCATGTTAAATCGAAGTATTCCATACTACTAAAGATCATTACATGCAACTTTTTCGTACAGCTACCACACAACTACACAGTGAAAGAATTTTTCATCGGGTACTAATAGAATACACAAAAATATGCCATTGGGTTTTAATGTTCGTCGAAAACACTAATCGTTATACATTCTTTCGGCGTAGGGTATAGCATGTCCGATGAGTTCTTGAAAACACTGATAGAATCGCTCGTTCCAGCTTCAGATGGATCTTTGTGGACTTCGCTACACGTTTTGAAGTTTCTTGTTTCCGCAAGTGTCTCTTCACCGGCTATGATTGACAAAGAAGTGATGGATCCTTCGATTGGGGGCCTACTGCCGTCTTTATGCAAAGTCGCGACACAGAGCGTGTTCCATCCTACTTACCGTAGTTATCACGCATGACGTCACAAATTCTGCCTTTTTGTCGTCAAGGCTGGAACGATTTTTGTATTTTCCAGTGAAATATCATACCACGGGTGAATCCGACCAATCACGTGACAGAGATTCGTGGTTACTACGCTTACCACGCTCCCGAGCGTGGTAAGCAAATAGTTACTATTGGTTACTATTTCGACAAGGCTGGAACAGTCAGCGTAGTAACTTTTCGTGAGGCTGTAACGGGTTTAGTAACTAATAGTTACTATTGGTACGAGGGTGGAACACGCTCACAGTAGTTGCGTTTTTTATCCAAGTTTTGTTCGAGTTTGCTTAGCCGGTTGCTTAATTTCCGTTTTCGAACGCCGTCGAAGTTCACCGTGTCCTTAATAAGTGTTTTTACGACTCCGGCGATCCTTGCCCGGTCGACCTTTCTTCGACGATTCAAGCAAACTTCGAACTTGCTAGCTCACGAAGTTCAACGGTCAGAACTTGAAGGACATAGAGAGCGTGTTCCACCCTTCTAACGATAGTTATTATCAGTTACTATTTCCGTTCCATCCTCACGAAAAGCTACTACGCTGACCGTTCCAACCTTCTCGAAATAGTATAGTTACTATTTGCTTACCATGCTCTGGAGCGTAGTAAGCATAGTAATTACGCATCTCTGCAACGTGATTGGTCGGAATCGCCCGTGGCATGATATCCTGCTGGAAAATAGAAAAGTCGTTCCAGCCTTGACGGCAAAAAGCCAGAATTCGTCACGTTATGCGTAGTAACTACGGTAAGTAGGATGGAACACGCTCAGAAACTGTGGCCGGTGACCAAAAACGGTATTTAAAGCGGACCACAAGAAATGGCCTTTCTACCACGCACACCATGATAACCATCCCTACTGCCACTATGAATGTTAAAACCCCCCAAAACACCGTCAAACAGTGAGCAAATTAAAAAAAAAAAAACAGATTTCCTAGGTTTGAAATAATTCGGTCAGGACTAAATCTCAGCCGATTATCCGGGACAGCCGTTATGGCACGTAGGGAGCCAAGGATCAAAATAATAAGTGCCATATAGTGCTCCAACTGTTTATTACAAATACAAATAAATTAAAAAACCAAGACCAGTGTGGTACTCCTGAAGTCATGCAAAAAATAATCAATTAAGTCTTATAATTCTTTGTTAATCTAACATGGAAAATTTCCTCATCTGGAAAAGAAGATGTTCTGCGTGGTTCTTATCTCGAGCCAAAGCAGCGACCCGGCAATCAAGTTCAAATCTAAATAAACTGGTGGCTTCCGATCAGTAAGAGAAGGTAAACAGAATGTTTGGATAAGCTCTTTAAACTGAGATCTTTGAGTTTGAAGGCAACTTCAGACTTCGATAAAAAACGCAACTAATTTGAGTCGCTATGTCCGTCCCGCAAGTTGGCGCCTGCAGCTCCTCGTCGATTTGTTGATACTCGCGCCACCTCTTGCGGCTGCAAGCTCCATGCTTGGATGGTGCAGTGAGGCGTTGAAGGACCATAGTAAAAAATGCAGTCAATCTTTATTGTTGAGAAACGTTTCGTATGGAATATTAATAAAAAAAAAGGAATATTTGTCTTCTTAATGGGCATCTGGGCATAGTATGTACAATTACATTTCTACATAGCCAAGCAGTTTAGTTATTAAAGCAAAAGTGAAGGTAAAATAGACGCAGAAACAAACAAATATGCAAACATTCATCCACCTGACAGTTGGATTTCGGCCCGGGATTTTGATCTAGCTGTAATATTGCTCAAAAAAGAGGGCCGTGAGGAACTCTCGGTCCTTTCCCCCCAAAAATACATCCCCCCACAAAAAAGCGGAATTTAAAAAGTCATTAACCCTCGCACGTGCTTCCGTGGCTCACGGTGTCATGTCAAGATCGGATACGCACATGACCGGTTTTCACGTTTTATTGTGGCCAGAATCAGCCTACCTGTTGACTGCAAGGTCGTTTGTAAATAGTTTGTTTTATGGTCATTTCAGAGCTTGTTCCACCCTACTTACCGTAGTTACTACACATTACGTCACGAATTCTGGCTTTTTGCCGTCAAGGTTGGAACGAGTTTTCTATTTTCACTGAGGTATCATGCCACGGGCGAATCCGCCCAATTACGTTACAGAGATGCATAGTTACCACGCTCCCGAGCATGGTAAGCAAAAGTTACTATTAGTTACTATTTCGAAAAGTTCGGAACGGTCAGCGTAGTAACTTTTTACGAGGTTGGAATTAAAATAGTAACTATATAATAGTTACCATTGTAAGAAGGGCGGAACAGGCTCTCAGTAGGTGGAATGTTTTCCCATGAGTTTTGATCGACTGCGGAATCCCACCGAACAAGAAGATACCTTTGGCTATTTGGCTATTTGTTTTAACAAAGTGTTCTTGAGTAGTATTTTTTTTTTCTCCTAGGAAAAGAAACGACCTTCAAACTTTCTTGAGCTAGAAATCGCCGATTACGAAAGATCTGTCAAAGAGCTGAATAAACAGCTCAAGGATGCGGGAGTATCAACCGCCGAACTGCAATCGACTTTGATAGAAGAAAAGAAGAAGGTGGAAAACCTTGAGAAGGAGCTGGCGCAGTCGAGAAGTGACAAGGATCAGGATAATGAACTTGTAAACACTCTGAGGGTAAGAAAGTATACTCGGCAGGCAAGAGAATCTTGTAGTCGACGTTAGTAGAGCGGATTTTACGGACAGGAACTCCCGAGCACGTTTGGTCCCGGACACTGTTCGACCGAAACTTTTTGAACACTTATGGATGTCCGGCTCACGTGCCTCGACCAGAATTGGCACGTTGTGTCCCCTTTTGGATTCCAGAAAGTGACTGGAACTGACAAAACGTGACTGACAGAACGTGACCAGAACTGACTGGATGACTCGTAAGATTACTATCTGTTGGCAAGGTAACTCTCGAAGGGGTGAGATATTTTGTTTAAATTTGGTATGAAGATCCTTTGTGTCAATGTACAGGTCAAACTCGGAGGCGGGCCCCGTAGCGCTATATCTAGTGGAGGGGGGGGGGGAGAGACCGTTTAAACAGATGTTAAGCTTCAAGTTCGGAAGGGATCTGATAACTGGGGGCGAACTGGAGAGGGGCACCGAAAATATCGTGAATCGCTTAGAGTCGAGGGATCAGAATGTGACTTGGCTGGAAGAGCAAGCGTACATTATTGAAAAAATAGAACCGGGTCTCGTCGGTGTCCGGTCAATTCTTCACAGGACAGTTCGTCATAGGACAATTCGTCACAGGACAATTCGTTACAGGACAATTCGTCACAGGACAATTCGTCACAGACAATTTGTCACAGGACAGTTTTTCACAAGGACATTTCGTCACAAGGACAATTCGTCGCAAGGACAATTCTTCATACGGACGTTTCGTCACAGAGAGCCTGATTTCAAGTTTGGATTTCGTTTTTATGCTAGATATTATTAAATACTTAGTTACATCAGGGACCCATAAAATTTCCTGTAATGACTCGCCATTCAGGGGGCTTGTCAATAAGAGATTTCTGATGCGCTCTTGACCGAGCGTCAGATAGTTCGAGAAATACCCGCGGGGATAAAATACCCGACTATCCAGATAGACAAAATTTTTCGCAGCTGTTGTGCTGAACTTGGAATGTTTCTCTGTAATGGAAGAGTATCCTGGATCTTTTTCCTAGCTTAGGTACCTGGTGGCATGCTGAGTAGTCCCAACAAATTTTGTCTATCTGAGCAAGAACGCCGATTCGACCCATGCGGAATTTTTGGAAACTAGGTGAGGCTCGGGCAACATAGAAGCATAGCAAATGACAAGCCCCTTGAATGGCGAGTCATTACAGAAAATTTATGGGTCCCTGGTTACATTAAAATAGTATGGCTATATAATACATTAAAACATGTATTTATGAGCAATTTCCTGCATAAATTCGAGTACGTCAGTTGGACTAGACCAATATCTCCCTACTATGGTTTTCAGTAGCAGGTTAGTCTTCGTACTTCCACTTCTTGGGTGGGTTTGGGCACCCAGCAACAAATCCCTCAATACTCATTTTTGTTTTGCCCTGCTCCGGCAGCATAAATGAAATGAATTTACAAATATTTGTATGAGCTGCTCCAACATGTTTGTTGAATGCTGAATACCATCCTTCAAATTGTTGTTGGTCCTAGGAAAGTCTTATGCGACGCGCCCAAAGACGTTCTAGACAGGGATAGGAAAGAGAGCATTTCTGCTTGTCCTGATCCGCCTGTGATGTTTTTCCTATGTAAGTTTCTTCAAAGTAGTCGAGGATTGGACATACTTTAGATGTACAGATTTGAACCGGTCGAACGCTGATGGGATATCCACCATTGGGAGAAAAGGCAACGCTGTCAGCCTTCTCATGGTTAAAGCAAAATCGCTGCAAGACGAATACTTCCCGAGAACATCTCTGTTTGCTTGAATTTGTGTTTTGTATATGAGAATCCTTAATAATAGAGTTTTTCACGACCTCTGTAAGTCTTTGCGAGTTCCATATTTAACTAGTAACACCTTGACTCTTCTCGAGAATATATAACGCTAGACTGATGATTAAATATCGGAGATTAGAGCATGGACTAAAAGTAATGATTCATATATTGATTCAAACAATCTCTTGTGAAGGGGTGGCATTTTTGATTTTATCCAAACTACCTTTCTAATAGCAAATTTTCTAAAATATGACGAAGTGTCCTAGTGACGAACTGTCCTGTGACGAATAGTCCGTGTGACCAGTTGTCATGTGACGAATTGTCCCTGTGACTACCTGTCCGTGTGACGAATTGTCTGTGACGAATTGTCCTGTGACCAATTGTCTTGTGACCAATTGTCCTAGAATTAGGCTATTTGGCCTGTTCTATTTCTACATTCTATAGTAAAAATGTTCAAGGAGTCTGGCGAAGACTGGATCTGGCGAACACAAGACCGAAACCCTTGGTCTTGTTCTCAACGGCTCTTTTTGCCGTAGATGGGGAGAAGGAGAGCTTAAAAATACAAGGACATAAAAGTCACCAGTTAGGTTGGTAGAAGGCTGTTAACGGGAATAGAAACGATGAATCGCAGAACGTTTTGTCCTCGCCTTGGATTGACAGTTTGGTTAGAATCATCAACGGAAGTTTACGAATGAACCTAATTATCAGATATTCTTTTTGGTGATATTACCTCTTAAGTACAGTAGAGGTACGCTTATGTGAACGTCTGCTAACAGTGAACGATCGCCGAAGAAAAAACTAAAACCGAAACCTAGCATTTTTTGCTGTGAATACTTGTTATAACCACTCACGCTTTTGTCACTTTTTATGGCACTTGCCCTTCGGCCAAGTGCCATATAGCGTTTGTAATTTCTTTCCGTCAGTCGGTCTGTCGGCCCCGGTTTTGCTAGTTCGGGCACTTCTAGATAAGCTAGGACGATGAAACTTGGCAGGCGTATCAGGGACCGGACCAGATTAAATTAGAAATAGTCGCTTCCCAGATCCGACCATCTGGAGGGGAGTGGAGGGAGGGGGAATCTGGAAAAATGAGATATTTTTAGCTTGCGAACGGGTGATCGGATCTTAATGAAACTTGATACTTGGAAGGACCTCGTGTTTCAGACGTTCCGTTTTAAATGCAGACCGGGTCCGGTGACATTGGGGGGAGTTGGAGGGGGAAACCGGAACTCTCTTAAAGTGGAGAGATCCGGATGAAACTTGGTGGAAAGAACAAGCACAAGTTCTAGATACGTGACTGACATAACCGGAACGGATGCGACACTTTGGGGGGGGGGGGGGATTTAGATAGATAGACAGATAGATAAATCTTATTATTCGCCAAAAACTGATCATGGCTCACGCCAAATTTGTTCGGTATAGTCATGTATATAAATGAACACACACATAATAGGCCTACGCATATACGGCTAAAACGGTCATAAATAACATGATAAATTTAAACTAGCAGCTCAGCTTATGCTTCGTTATACAACTTTAAAAAAGAAGGGACAAAACTCTTTGCAAACCTCTGGTAGGCACATTTAATCGGCTGCAACTTTTCAACCGTAGTAGCTGCCTTGCGAGGGAGCCTTTTTGACGCTTTTCAGAAGGGAAAATATTTTTGTGGA
Organism: Branchinecta sandiegonensis; assembly: GCA_030848855.1. Classification (NCBI taxonomy): domain Eukaryota; kingdom Metazoa; phylum Arthropoda; class Branchiopoda; order Anostraca; family Branchinectidae; genus Branchinecta; species Branchinecta sandiegonensis. The sequence goes on along the minus strand of JAUPMV010000010.1, from coordinate 1,853,392 downwards.
TCGGGTGATTCAGAGATTTGACACCAAACTCCATGCAGAATTTCAGCCTTCGTTCATGTAAGGAGGTAATTTCGAATTTACGTAGTAAATCTTCATAGGACCTCTCGGCCACCTTTGACGCTATGATTAGAGCTCTTTTTGAATCTTCTCAATTCTGGCGGTCTGTTCGACCGTGAGGCCAAAATGCCAAACAGGGGCTCCATATTCTAAATTTGGTCGGATAAATGAAATGTAAATTTGGAACAAGTGTTTAGTGGGGGCCCCATGCCTGGACATGAGCTTAAGCATCTGGAGTCCGGCATTCCCTCGCTTTATCATGCTGGTCGTCTGTGCTTCCCATTTTAAATCTTGAGTTAAAATTATCCCTAGGAGTTTAATTTTTTCTACTCTCAAGGAATCTGAAATTTCAGGTAGAAAAGTAGGGCTGAAAGATTTAAAAAGAGAAATTGTCATAGTGCACGATTTAGTGTCATTCACAGTCATATTAGATTTCAAAGCTTGCATTTTTACTTTACTCACAATATCTTGAACTTGACTCGAATCCTCTCTACAACAAACTTCAACAATTGTAAGATCATCAACATACTTCCAACGATTTTCAAAATCATCAGCTTTATCATTAATCATAACTAAAAATAAAATTGAGCCTAAGATGGTACCCTGGGGCACACCACAAAGTACCGCTTCTGGTTCAGAGTATCCCGACCCCTCAACTCTAAGCGTTTCTCAAGATTTCCGGTTCTCTCCTGCAACTCCCCCCAGTGTCATCGGATCCGGTCCGGATTTAAAGTGGGACGTCTGAGACACGAGGTCGTCCTAAATATCAACTTTCATCAAGATCCGATCAGCCGGTCGCAAGTTAAAACTACCTCAATTTTTGGCATCCCCCTCCCTATACTCCCCCCCCATATGGTCGGATCAGGGAAGTGACTATTTCCTATTTAATCTGGTCGGGTCCCTGCCATGCCAGCCAATTTTCATCGTCTTAGCGTATCAGGAACCGGAACCGGAACAGTCATGCGCATTTGCTATAGATAATCCGAGACGATGCCGGAACTGCTCAGAACTGAGTGAAACTAAATATCCTATTTCTATTTCCGAACCGCATTTTTGGATGGCGGGTGTATTTTGTGACGTTCTCATCTACTTTCTTGTACCGCCTACTCGTAACAAGTGCCATATGAGCTCGCAGCTCATGTTGAATATCTTGCTAGTTTACGGCTGAAGGTGACTCAACTGACACCTGGTTTGCTTTTTATAATTTAAAAAGTTTGCCACGAGTAACGCGCTTCAATGGAGAAGATGGCGGTCCGAACCTGCAGATGCCTTCAAAAAAAGAAGGACCTTTTTAGTAAATTCAAAATCAAAGAAAGTTGATTGAATTTTTACTTTAAAGTTTATGCCAGGAAACCCTGCTGATGTCAAGTTTGTTATTTTTCTTTCCATTTTACTTTTTTATATGCAAGTAAGAAAGCCAAGGTAGTGGAACAGTTAAAAAAGTTTAAAAAAATCCTCTCGATAAGGATCTGCGAGTTTACATTGCAAGTTTACGGATTGTGGAAGACCCGATTATTGTTTGTATCAGGAAGTTTAAAAATATTAAGTTGGGGGATCCCACCGAAACCTTTGGTCTTGTTTAATTAGATTTTTTGGCCGACTATTTAGAAATTTACTACCGTTAGATATCCGGAATTTAAATAACATTATCTCCTTTAAGCGAGCAGCGAAGGGTCATTACAGAAAAATTGTTTAGTGCTGTCCTCGTTCAGACCATAGGTCATCTTCTTTTCTCTTTTGTTTTTTTCTCGGCAGGAAGATTATGCTAATTTTGTGTCTTTTGTTTAAAGGACACCTGAACGAAGAGTACCAAGTTTCATCCCTATCTGTATGACTTCCGTTAACATCGCCTGCAGAAAACTCCATCCAAATACGAAATAGTGTTTCCGAGCCATGGTTTTTTCTCCATTTTGCATCTGTCCTTATTTCAGTACCGAACAATTTAAGAAATGAACAAATGTCTCCAGTAAACCCTTCTTCTGGAATATTTTTTAACCAGTTAAGGCCAAACGTAAATCTAGAAGAAATTCCAGTGCGATCGGGCAAGCGCTGTACAAGATTTGAATGAATTGCGCTTTTTGTCTTGGAGTCTGCATGTGCAAACCTCCAGAAACGAACATCCCTACATTGAAAACGTCACGCTCAGGAGAAGAATGCTCTCCGTGGCCTTGTCTGTAAATGCATTCTCCATGGTGTGTTCAGGTATGGTTTCATTGTTCAGGTGTCCTTTAAAGCTTCACCGAAAAGGGACGAGAAAGGCCAGTCTAGTTACCGATCACTTATTCACTTAAAGCGGCTTGAAGACCCGATGAAAATGCGTTACTTCGTTGCTCCGCTATTCACGAATAACCGATTTACATATAGTGGAATTCCGTGTCGGATTTGTGGTACCTCTATGCGCTTGTACCTTGTTGTATTCTTGACGAGAACGATTTATGGAAAATAAATATTCAAGCAGTGGGCTACCTTCCACGAGCCCGTCACTGGCCATTGAAAAGCCACTTTTGTATTGAGATTCAGTTTTCCGCGTCATAGTAGAATTTTGCATTGTGAGGACGGCCGTAGATATTCTGAACGTTAATGCACGGCAAATAGTGAAAAACGAAAAAATCCCTTAAAGCACAACTCTTACTAGAAATGACCTTTTCCCTATGAAATGAATACGAAAAAACATTTTCGAAAATACCATTACTTTCCACCTGAAACTAGCCATTCTCTTGTTAGCGCTTGTCGACTACATCCAGCCTTCCTACTCTCCGACGCGGCGGCTGGGCGCAAAACATTTGAAAACTGAACGTGCCTTGGTTAAAAAGTGGGAAAACTAAGCAAATAAAAGAAGTAATAAACAGCAGATTATCACATCCTTAAGTGTGAAAGAGTTGTCAGCGGACGTTGAAGATTCCGGCAAACTTTTCGTTGGGTGACGGGAAAACTCGGCAAGGCCCGAAAAGCGCTAAAAATTCATAGTTACGAAACGAAACAATGGAGAAAGGTGGGGATTTTAGAAGCTTATGATTCCATGTGTGAGCTAAGTATATTATAAAAGGCAGAAAAAGCAAGAGGGGTCCTTTAAAGTACCCCTCGCACTAATTACTCTTCAACTTGCAGTATTTTAAATATTTGAATACTTTAAAACTACGCTGTGCTTTTAACCAATAATCCACGGTTTTGGTTGTTTAAGCCTTTTCCGAGCCGTTGACTTGTAGCGAAGACAGGGAAAAAATTTACGTAACCGTTTTTTTCTGATCGAAAAACTACTCTCAGGCGACCGTCGACAGCGTGATACACATCGAAAGTGGCAACACACGGCAAGTGAGACAATCAGCGTGGTTTTGTTAGAGGGGTTAGAATGTACCGTACGAAATTGGGGTCTCCGGGTTTAGAAATACATGGAGTGATTATGAAAGTAGGTTGCATTAGTATCATAGATAAGATACGTTCTTTAAAGCACAACTCTTACTAGAAATCATCTTTTCCCTATAAAGTGGATCAGAAAAAGCGTTTTCGAAAATACCGTTACTTTCCACCTGAAACTAGCGATTCTCTTGTTAGCGCTTGTCAATTACATCCAGCCTCCCTGGTCTCCGACGCGGCGACTGGGCGCAAAAGATTTGAAAACTGAACGTGCTTTGGGTAAAAAGTGGGAAAACTAAGAAAATAAGAGAAGTAATAAACAGAAGACTATCAAATCCTTATTTGCGAAAGATTTGTCAGCTGACAATGAAGATTCCGGTAAACTTTTCGTTGGGTGACGGGAAAACTCGGCAAAGCCGAAAAAGCGCTAAAAATTCGTAGTTACGAAACGAAACAGTGGAGAAAGGTGGGGATTTTAGAAGCTTATAATTCCATATGGGAGCTAAGTATATTATAAAAGGCAGAATAAGCAAGAGGGGTCCTTTAACACAATCCAAACAATGCAGTGTACCGTATTCAGTTAAATGATACAAAAAGGAATTGGCTTTTTAGTTACCCGATGAAAAATTTGAAGCCTGCGTAGTAGTATGGTAGTAGTACGAAAACATTGCATGTAACACTATGTAATAGCAAAGAATACTATCATTTAATGTGCCTCAGACTGGTCCAATCTTATGTAGTAGTTTCCAGTAGCATCCTGTCTTGCCATAGTAACATACAGTCTTGCTAATAGTACCATATAGTAGTATGCAGTAACACGGTAGCCTTGAAGTAGAAGCATGTAGTAGCATCGTTAGTACTGCATGCAACTTTTCCGTACTACTTCCTTTTACTATTTTGAGAAAAATTTTTCATCGGGTAAACTTGAAAATATAATCAAATGAAACTGAGATGAAACTTCGGCGGCATACTTTTAGTTTTATTTTCTTTCCGTTTTTCAGACAGCCATAGCTGAGAACGAATCGAGGATAGCAGCTTTACAGAAGATAGTAGATGGCAGTAATACAGACAAAGCAGCTCTCGAAGGTTCGATTGCGCAGCTGAAAGCTCAGTGCGATGAACTGCGATTGGAGGTCGCCGATTGGACTGCAAACTGCGAAAAGCTTACCGGAAGCCTGACCACTGCGAAAGAAAACCATCTTAGAAAGGTAAGCCACCATATGTCACGGCCATGTGTCTTACGTCTGGCCTTGTCTTGAATACTGCTGCCAGGTATGGCATCTCGGTTTGACCAGGGACCCATAAATTTCCTGTAATGACTCGCCATTCAGGGGGCTTGTCAATAAGAGATTTCTGATGCGATCTTGACCGAGCGTCAGATAGTTCGAGAAATACCCACGGGGATAAAATACCCGATTATCCAGATAGGCAAAATCTTTCGCAGCTGTTGTGCTGAACTATGAATATTCTCTGTAATGGAAGAGTATCCTGGATCTTTTGTCCTAACTAAGGTACCTGGTGGTATGCTGAATAGTCCTGACTGAAGATGGCTATCTATATCTATCTGAGCAAGAACGCCGATTCGACCCAAGCGGAATTTTTGGAAACTAGGTGAGGCTCGGGCAACATAGCAACATAGAAGCATAGGATATGACAAGCCCCCTGAATGGCGAGTCATTACAAGAAATTTATTGGTCCCTGGTTTGACTAAGGAGCTATCTAGTAGACTGGAGCTGATCCAGAAAAGAGCAATTAAGATTATTCTGGGCCCAGTGTGCGTTAGTTTGAAGATAGCCTTTCAGGTATCGGTCTCCCTTCCCTTGAGCAACGTAGGCACCATTTAACAACAAGTTTTGGCCACAAATGTCTAACTTCTGAACTTCACAGATCAATGTTGCCTGAGTAAGTTGAAGAAAATAGAAACAGGCCCAACACGCGCCACTGAAACAATGTTTAAAAAAATTATCCAGCGGATGCAACTGAAAGATATGTTAACTCGTTTGTGCCGTACTTTGTTCGTTCGTTTAATAGTTCTTAGTCGTGTTTATCTGGTATTATTTGTCATTTGTCATTGGCTATTTTATATCCCGCTGAAAGTGTTAGGTTGACTTAACTTTGCTAGCTATCTTTGTTATTTTGGTCAATAAACGATATATATATATATATATATATATGTCGGAGGGTCAGTAACTGAACAGACCAGAAAATTCCCAAGTGACGTATACCAGTACGCTCGGAATTGATCCCTGATTAGGATTAAAACGCTCGTTCAGAAAAGACACACCAGAAAGCTCCATGGCTGCTCCTTCTTATTGGGGGTTTTCTTGCTGGTTAAAACCTGTGTGTTCATTCGGTGTTGACTAAACTTTAGCCGATTATCTACGGGTCGTGACGTCCCAGGCAAGCGTTCTTCAGACTGCCAACATGTAATGTCGTATTCATCAATCTGGTCTAAGGTCCACACTTTCCGAAAAAAACGCAGAGGTTAGATCCTTACCACTTTCTAGCAATAAGATGAAATCGGGGTGCTAGGAAAACAAGACCAAAGGTGTCGATGGGATCCCAAAAATCTAATATTTGATTCCGACAGTCGGGTCTTGTGTTCGCCAGATCCAGTCTTCGCCAGGCTAATGATCAGAGAAAACCATGTTCAGATATACCTCTATAAGCCATATCCATTTTGACAATACTGACCGAGACTTCCTGCTTTACTTCTGCCAAGTTTCCGGTTTCGACCGACTTCCGAGCGAACTATGTACAGAAAAAAGACAACTGGGTCTTGTCTTAGCCAGATCTAGTCATCGCCAGAATCCTTGAACATTCTTACAATTAAAATTCAGAAACAGATTAAGGCGAAATAGCTAATCATCTGAAAAAACCAAGTTCAGATATGGATTCAGCATGTGTGTTTACCCGTATAAGTCATATCTGTTTTGACGAAAAGTCCCTGCCACTTCTGCCAATTTCCCGGTTTCGGCCGAACTTTAGAACTACTTGTCCGGCGAAAAAAGAAAGCTAAAAAACGAAGTCAGGGTATCTTCTTTCCCCAATAATGAACATCTTATCAACTTCAAATAAAAATTTAACTTATAACAAATTTTCCGACTCCAGCCGGATTCCGGTCGAACTATATGTCCGGGTAAAATATGATTGTCACACACGGATTCAGCGTCTCTTCTTACCCCTAAATCGGTTATCTAATCAGCTAGAAATAAAACTTTAACTTCTAACAATTTTCCGGTTTTGGCCGGATTCCGGGCGAACTACATGTCCGGGAAGAAAATTGTTTTCACATAAGAGTTCAGCATGTCTTCTTGCCCTAAATCGGACATCTGATCAACTCCAAATAAAACTTTTAATTTTAACAAACTTTCCGGTTTGGGCCGGATTCCGGGCGAACTACTTGTCCGTCGAGAAAATGGTTTTGACCATCGTCTTCAGCATGTCTTCCTACCTCTAAATCAAACATCTAATCAACTTCAAATAAAACTTTTACTTTTAACAAACTTTCCGGTTTTGGCCGGATTCCGGGCCAACTACCAAATGGTTTTCACCATCGTGTTGAGCATGTCTTCTTACCCCATAATCGACTATCACATTAGCTGTTTCAAAATATTTTGTTTGCCCCTTAATTTGAACCCCCTCCCCCACCCCTAAATATAGGGCTACAAAGCCCATTTACGAACTCGACTGGTCCGCCGACCCAACGAATCCTCACACCAAGTTTCATCAAAATATCTCATTCCCTTCGAGAGTTATCGTGCTTACAGACGGACGGACGGACGGACAGACGGACAACTTTTGCGAAGTCATAGGTATCCCTCAACTTACGTTTTGGGATCCCCAAAAACAACAAAAAACAGGACAAAACCAAAGTGTTTCTCTCACAACACAATCAATCGCTTGCTTCTTTCTGTTGTTGTATGGCGGGGTTGTCATCGCCTCCGATTTCCGAAACGGATTTCGGATAAAAAATTTCTTTGATTCCGCTGTTAGTTAAAAGACACGAAAAGTCTATATTTTCCATTTGCTAACGGAACTGCATGATTGTCATTAGAACGGTTTATAAGTCTAAACGCGTCCAATTTCAGTGTCAATTAAATTTATTTTCAAAATCGATACAACGGTCAAGCCGATTTGGTGGTTCTCGTCCATATTAACACTAATTATATACAAAAGATAATTCTACACTAGTTTGGATATAACCAAGGCTTGTCATAAAACAAATATTCAAATCTATATACAATTAATGATGCGAGTTAAAAAGGTTGACGAAAGCGGGAACCAAACTTTTTAGGTAACTAGTCGTTGTGTGTTTAATTGTCTGCAATTTGGGTAGTGGCTGGGCTGCCACTCTCTCAGGCCTTACTCTTGCCTTACTCCGGCGCCTCGCGGGCCTCTCGGCTCTATATATGTGGATGCAAATATATATTCTGCAACATTAATTTAATCGAATTTTCCCATTTCTTTCATGACGTCATGAAAACAACACGGACCGTAGAAAATCGGCTAAAGTTTAGTCAATGCCGCTGATTCGGCTTTTAGCTGTGAAGACGCAGCAACTGAACGTTATGATTGGCTCGCGTGTCCCAGACCAGGAGATATCCTACGAACGACAGAAAAAATGAACCGTGATAGGAGGTGGTTCAAAGTCAGAGCAAAATAACAATAAGGAGTAGTGCCAAGACCTATGCTTTCCATTCTTTGCAAATTGGTCACATTCGCAGCTTTGCCCACCACGCTTGTGACGTTTTTTACTTATATATTTACCACCCGTCATTTCAAAGAAAAATGACGGAGTACAAAACCGAAAAGAAAAGCAAAACCAAAGAAAAACACAACACTTTCATAAGAAAAAAATCAACAAACACAACTGAAAAACTCTCTAATAAAGAGAACAAGAACATCCCGGGATTCCGGACTGTTTTAGCCTGGAATTGAATACAGAATAGTGCCTGGAATTTGAGAATCAGCCTGCAATCCAGGTTCCAAATTTTCAGATGCCTGGATTCCAGGCCGATTTTGTTTCTACGGGCATACAAACTACAAACCTGAAATATCCTTCTCATTAGATTAGAAAGACACTAGTTGCGTTTTTGCTGATGCCATGATATCTGTTACCACGATAACTGGATCTGCAATTAGTCGTTTTTGCAGTTATCGTGGTATCTGATACACGGTGCTCTGCAAAAACGACTATTGCCGAAATTGCACTTTTTGAAGTCATTTATGTTGTCTAGAAAAAACATTTATGTTATCTAGCAATTACATTTCTTCTGTATGATTTAATTGATTCATTTTCGTTTGTGCTCGGAGGAAGATCTGACCCATGTCGCAAACCTTTTTTATTTTTCATTTTTTCTTTAGTCATATGTCTGTTGTCGTAAATTCTCGTGTTGTCCTTAAATTTTAGTGTTGATATGTGATAGTTTTTTGTTTTTTTTTTCTTTACAATGCCTTAGGCTAGAATTGTATTAATAATTTTTACAAACCCATCAAAATTAGTGAAGCGTCGTTTTTTATGCCACTGGCATGTCAGATGCTTTTGAGAAACTCCAGGTTTATTCATATTTGCTATCAAAATTGTACCTTACCTTACCTTACCTCTGATTGACAACTGAACACGATTACATACATACAAATAACACACATAATTTCATTCATTCATTCGTTCATACACACTAAGACTCTGATTTGGTCGGGAGGCTTGGGAGGAAAGGGATTTGGTTTCAAGTATGGGAAGTAAGTGTTTTGGTGAGATCCGAAGGCTGGGTAGATTCCTGAAGCTAGCTATGACCCACCGTGAACTATTTTTATAGAAGTTGATTTTTTGGTTTGTTGTTGGAGTGTATGATATTTTGTTTTTGTTATTGTGTTGTTTCCCGCCATGGCCCTTGGGCTTTATTGGGAATAAATTCATTCATTCATACACACTTAGACTCTGAGAATTTGATCCAGGGGTGGGACTGGATTTTTGAGTTGTACTTGTTAATCAGGTTGGCAATAGCAAGCTCAGGGTCTCTTATGTTATATAATTTTATAATTTTGGTATTTCTTGTCCAAGGGGGGAGACGAAGTAAGTATTCAGAGAATCTGAAGAAGGTGGAACGGAGTTTATTTTTTTTTCACTAGTTCAGAATATTTGCCGGAAGGGAGCTAAGTAAAGAAATTGGAGTATTGCAATGGACCCCATTTAAAGCAAGACAAACGGACCCCATTTAAAGCAAGGCAAACTTGCGGGCTTAAAAATTTCGAGTAAAGCAAAGGTGCGGCCTGCACACACCAAAGGAACAATGGAGGCTGTATCATTTTTTTGCTATGTTCAAAATACGAAGTTATCGGAGCCAGAGCTGGTGAACGCCTGAATGAGTTTCAGTAGGGACGTTCCCTATCGCTAGTGGTGCTAGTATCGCTGCCATTAGAGTGTGTGTCAATTTCGTCAAGTCTTGGCGCTACTCCCTAGTGTTATTTTGCTCTGTTCAACATTGAGCCGCTGTTGATCAACAGTCTGTTTTAGCTTTGTTGACCAACAATGGTTCTAACGATTAAACTGGACGTTCCTAAATTAACTGACTGCAGAAATACTGTTTCAAAAAATTTTGAAGCAAAGCTAACGTGTTGTCCCCAGATGGCCCATCTCCCCTTCCGTCTTCCGTGCATCGGTCCGAGAGGAACACTAGTAACCAGTTTTCTCCGTATCCTGCTAATTCTTCTGCCCAATTTTTACATAGTTTCATCCCATCATTTATTTCTGGTCATACCTTGTAAGTGTATTAGTTAATTTGTTTGGTCTCTATGTATTTCGTCAAAATTTTATCCCTCTTCTAGCTTTAAGCTATTTGAAAAATAAACTTATTGATTGATTGATTGACTGATTAACAGAAATCTCTGTGGACAACATTGTTGTTCAGATCGACCTTCAGGTGAGAGTTTTGTTGATCGACTCTGTTTGTTCCCTTGTGGAGTAATCTGCCGTGCTTTTCAAATAGAGCGTTTTTACGAAATTCACCTCTATTGACAAAACTGTTGATCAATGGAAGAACCGGCTAAAAACGACTATGGTGCGAAAACGGCGGGTAAATAAAATGACGAGACTTCAGGCGTATTCTCGCGGTTCCCCGAGGACTCCACTCGATGAGTTCCCGCGTTTTTGTTTGTCCCGGGGAGTCACTCCCCCTATTCTAGCTAGTCCCAACGAACGGGGAATGCTCTGATTATCATCACCATCATAAAAAAGGACTCCCTTTCAGATTCAGAGGGGAATCAATATTTGCTGGTGTGGGTACAATGTAAAATAATAAAAAATAATCAATAAACAAAACCAAAAATAAAATGGATCCAGACTAGTTTCGTCAACTGCATATTTTTGTTCTAGAACAAAATCCATTTTTGAAGCATTTCCCGTGTTCTCGTTGTTTTCCATAAGCGGAGTCGGCGTGGAGTGACTCCCTCTATTCTCGCCGTCCCCTTCGATTCCCCGAGGAGTCCTCCGGGAACGGCAAGAATACGCCTTTGGGCGGGCAGTTGATGGTGCAAGGAATGAAAAGTTAAAACAAACTGGAAGTTCAGCTCTACTTAAAGTACCCCACTTATGGAATTATAGGCTTCAGAAATCCCCGCCCCTCGCCATTGTTCAATTTTGCTCCTGCAACTTTTTATCGCTTTATCGGCTGAGCCGTTTTTTCCAGTCCAAGCAGCGTAGACTTCGCCGACTGCTGTTGCGGTGGTGCCATCTGGTCACATCTGCCGCCTCTAGATGGCGCTACTCCCCTTCTGTTAACTCTGTTGGATCTTTTATTCTGTTAACTCGTAAACTATTTTTTGATCACCATGACTAAGTCTGTCATCATGAGTCACCACACTTCTTTTTCGGGCTTCGATCGGTACACAACTCTTTTTATTATAAAGGTTGCTATTATTTTGTAACTAACCAGTGAATAAACCTTTTGTTATGTAGCATACGGACCATAGGTCATTGTTATGAATATTATTTAAGCTGCTTAGAGTGGGCTGGCCTGTAAGGCCAGTTTTATGATGGGTGGCTGATAGCTTATTGTGAGTTCGGCCTGCAAACCATAGTGTGAATTGACCTGGGGTATCCGTAATGAACCCTTGTAGTTCTGCATGTGTAATAGGCCAGACTGTATACTTCGACATTTACCATCTTCTGTCCGGCCTACTACATCCCTCGCCATAACATCAGGTTGAAAATGCATCTTCACACACAAATACAGTCGTCGTAAAACCAAGAACAAATAATCAGATAGAACTTCTGTCTTTAGTCGCATGCAGCGACTATGAAAACCCCGACAAAATTGAGCGGACCTAGAGGTATTTACTCTAGCTTTGAGCTGATCATACCCGTTTACTCCTCTTCCGTCTTCACCGTTGCTTATCGGCACAAGAAATATTGGAGGAGGCGTACTCCGCGCGACGACCCGCTCTGGAGCGCGTCCATAGAACCAATCACCTTTGACTGCTAGATTTCCTCTTTAGCGACTTAACAGCGATTTAGCTATTTGTAGAGGTAACGAAAATTGATATGGCGCGAGCTAGTAGCCTCCGCTCATTTGCGTCGGGAGTCGGCCGTATTTTACTCGACTCAGCATGTTTGTATGACCGATATAAGGTCACAGCAGTTCTATCTCGTTATTTGTTGTTGGAATAGTACTGTTTCAAAAGTAAGGGCATGAGATGCTTCCAAATTTTGTTTTTTATTTTGGAATATGGTACTTGTTTGGCCAGTATGTGTATCTTGTAAGTAAGTAAGTAAGGAATTTATTTATGACCCGCCATTTTGAAAAGGCGGAGTAAATGAAGAAAATAAAGAAAATTGTGTTTCGTACTCCTTATCTTTTGCTTTTTGCCTTTTTTTTAATGTTAATTTCATAAAGAAAAACGCAAACTGTTACAAGAGCTAAAGAATTGTACATTCTTCACAGCATAAAAATACGTTCGCCTGGTTGCTTGAACCGAGGACTCGTGATTTGTCGGTCATCGCTCTCGATTCCTCAAGATTCCTCAGGCTTCCAGATAGTTTGCGTCCTACCTGCGCTTCAGCGAGCGGGAAGTCTGGACAGGGTCGGAAAACTATAACAAGAAAAATCGCTAATTTCACAGCACAAATTGTTGGTACTTTTGAAAAGCAACTGAACCATTTTATCGTAAAAGTTTGCTTTAAAGTTTAACTGAAAAGCCTACTTATTTTTGTGTCATTTAATTGCATACACTGAATAATTTGGATTCTGCTAAGGATTTTTTTTATTCTCCACTATCTGCTCTAGTTATGACATTCAGAATATCTGCGGCCGTCCCCACAACGTAAATTCTACTATGACACGGGAAATTTTAATCTCAACACAAACGCGATTTTTCAGTGGGGAATGGTGAGCTTGATAAAGACTTCTTGGTGCCTGAACAAAAACAAATCATAAATCTTTCTGGTACGATACAACACAGATACAAGCGCTTAGAGGTACCACATATCACATAGGAATTCCACTATTTGAAAATCGATTATTCGGGAATAGCAGAACCACGAAGTAACGCGTTTTCAGCGCATCTTCAAGCCAATTTAAGTGGATAAGTAGATATAATTCGAGTTGAAATTAGAAATTCAAGTCATCTGGCATCCTTCAAGGCCACAGCGAAGAGATTTTTCCTTGTAAAAGTAGGCTAATGATGCGTGAGAGTTTTTTGTAAGCAGAATGTTTGTTGTATATGTATGAACTGTGTATGAATGGTATGAAGAATAATGTAAAAATAGTTATGTAGAATAGAGAAGGCTGCCACCTGCGGCCAACACGCCCTTTGGGGCTTTCTTAGCAGGTGCTGCAAAATGTTTTTTATATATGTGTAAAATATAATTTAATCTAATCTAATCTAATCAAAAAACTACACTGTCAGAAGTTTCATAACAGATTGCGCATAACACTTTCAAGAATAACACCTTTTCACTTAGAAATAAAGTGTTATGACCAACTAAGTTTACACTATTTTGTGCCTAGATCTCCAACAACACCTTCAATTGGTAAAAATACTAATGGGAACGAAAGAAACATAACATATAACAGCCCAAAGGGTTATCTGTTGAAACTGCGCTTCCTGCTGTTGTCGTTATGTAACTTCTGACAGTGTATTATTTTTACCTATTGAAGGTGTTGTTGGAGATCTCGGCACGGACTAGTATAAACTTAATGGGTCATAACACTTTTTTTCTAAGTGAAAAGGTGTTATTCTTGAAAGTGTTATGCGCAATCTGTTATGAAACTTCTGACAGTGCAGATTGTCCTATCCCAGCCCTTTTCAGTTAAACTTTAAGAATAATACATTTTAGGTTCGAGCGCAGGAAGAGCGGATCCGGTCGCTAGAAGAAGAGAAGCACCGGCTAGCGGCACAAATGAAACACTTGGAGTCAGAGTTCACGGAGTACAAGAACCGAGCACAGGTGGCGCTCAAACAGATTCCTTCAGTATCGCCGCTAAGGCAGGATTCGGTGTCGGAAGCAGAACATGAGAGGTTACTGAAAGCTGTTGACGTGCTGAAAGAAAAAGTCGAGGACCTCAGGTGAATGATTGATGTTTTTACTGGGAAAACCCGTGCTTGAAATCCCAAGACCGCCGGAGGGTATGCTGATGATGATGACGAAATATTGTTTACGGACTTAAGCTACGGTTACACGGAGGGTATTTACCCGCAATCCGCAGGTATTTTTCCCCGCAACAGCAACAAACCCCGGGTATTTTCGACTTCAGTTTCGTGGACTTTTTACCCGGGTATTTGTTTGTCGAAGGGTATTCTTCGACGTCAGCAACAACAAAATCGGGTTTTTGAGCAATAATTTTGATTATGTTCATATAAGAAGTGATTCGAATTGACACATGTTTGTCCGTAGTAGAGAGTTATCCCGGGCTTTACAACCTTGGAATCTATCGCCGCATGACTGTACTCTCCCTTGAAAAATACCCGGGTACTGTGTGAACACTTTCCCCGCTCGTCTCCGGGGAAAAATACCCGCCGCGTAAATGAACCTCTGAAGAGGAAAATAGCGCAAAGACACACAAATAAAAGGAAAGAATACATTTAGCTTTCAGTAATGTAGTAAATGCAGAAGATCAGGAAATAAACATTAAAAAAAGAAAAGGGACTAATCGGGTCTAAAAAATCTTCTTCCTAGATGGAATGCGGAGAAATGGCCAAGGGCAGAAATGTGAAGGTACTGGGCAATTGAAGATAACTGAGTGTAGTGTATAGTGAAAATGCAAAACAGTCCAGTAATTTGTAGAAAGATTAGTCACAACGCTAATGAGGACTAAGCAAATGGGGTGGTGCTGAGAGAATCGGAAGAGGTGATTTCGGGGAGACGTTTTCCGTTATCACTAGTTGGTCGGGATTGACAAACGCTGGATCAAGTAGCGGTTTCGCGTGCGCTGCGGTAATAGTGCAAACACACGATTACGATTTCCTTGCCGGATTGTCTACACTTGTATCGCCAAATCTCAGCGATTCCATATGGAATTGATGATGGTGCCGAAATCTGGCATGAATTCGAATCCGCGAGCATCTGATCCTGATCTTCTGTCCAAGAAACGGAGTCATTTGAAACGTGTGGAGCGTATGCATCGTTAAATACACCTTGATCCCAAGCTGACTGGGAAACATATATGCAAACAATGGATACGTCAGCTACGATGCTTTGGCAGCAAAATTCGGCCCTTCTTGGCAAGGATCAACGTCAGCAGAGGCGTTACTAGCCACAATGTTAGGGGGGGGGGGCGACCGGCTTGTTTCACAACCGACAGGATTGTGAGGTAAGGTAAGGTACAGTTTGACTGAAATGGCAATAATTCGAATGGCATGAAAACGTCAGACATGCCAGTGGCACAGGCAAATGACTCTTTGTTAATTACCTAATTGATTTGTAAGACGGCATAACAACCCTACCCTAGGGTATTAACAATTAAAACGGAAACAACCACAAACAACAACAAGAGAATTTTAGAAGATAATTAACAAATTAGAACAGTTTATAAATAGTGAACTGAAAGACAAGGATGCTCCTCAGCAGGGATTTGAACCCAGGACCCTCTGCTTATAAGGCAGGCGCTCTAACTATTTTGAGCTACCGAGGGGCTTGTGAACAGAGTTCGTAAACCACTACAATAGTCTGTTAGAAGCCGGTCAAGAAGAGCATTTGGTGCTGTTATTCGTTTACGAGGGATGTATCGCAGAGATGTTCTTGGTTCTATTTATACGGCTGTTGCACTTCCTCACATTCTTTTTCCGTCTGCTTTTTTTTCTTCTTTCCGTCCTTCTGAACTTTCTGCGTTAAAAGTTACTTTTTATAAATTCTCTAAATTCCATCTTGGCTTCCCGATTTCTGCGAGTAACTCTTTCTTAACTTCGAATTTTAAAGTGAAGAATCCTTTGGAAACTTTAAATGGTAAAATCCAGAACTTTCATAAAAAGGCTGACAACATTCTTCTTCATCACAACCTTTTTCCTTTTTTCACAAAAAAGCGCCCTGATTAGTTGGTTTATTTTGAGTTTTTTTTTTTTTCATGTACTTCGTTGTATATTTAGTGGGCTAATTCGTCTTTAACGGTCAGCTGTTTATTAGTATGTAAGTGTGTGTGAGTCTGACTGACATGTTGTTGTTCCTTTTTATACATTACTCTTCAGTTTTGAAGGATTCAAATAAATAATAATAATAATAATAATAATAATAATAGGAACAGTGATCCCGCCCGAAGGCAGATTCATCTAACCAGTTAACATCCCCATCTATGTGTAAAGTGCCATCTATGTCTTATTAAATTAGAACAAACAGTTTGCCGTCTCTTCGCCCATTTGCACTATTAGTTTTTGCATATTTTACTTTTACTTTAGTGCCAAACTATCGTCGTCGAATCTCGAGTTCATCACCTTGCGAGAAGAAAAGGAACGGCAGGCGTCACGTGATGCAAAGCTCTTAGAAGCGGCTGACCAACGCTTGTCCAGACTTACCGCGGACCTGAACGCACTGAGGGAAGAATACAGGGTTGCGATGGCTCGGCTTCAGGGTGAAAACCAAGCCCTCGTGATTTTGCATCAGGTTGGTTTGCTACGTTTACTTTGGTTTCTGCCCACTACCACAGTATCGTCTCCACTTGCAATCGTAAGGTATTTTTTCGCGGCCCTACAAAGTGTTTGTGGCGATGAAATTATAAAATACTAACTATAAAATAGTTTGTCCCCGCATTTCGAAATTGGGTAATTTAACGTGTTTATTGGTTCCGCTTTCTTTATCGAATTTGCTAATTCATCCGACTTCTGTTCACCCCGCATCGATTCCACCGCATTCGGTCTGTCCCTTCGTAAATTCGGTGATTTAACCTGTTTATTTGGTCTCATTCTTTGCCGAATTCGGTAATTCGGTCGCATTCGGTCAGTCCATTTCAGAATTCGGTCATCAATCAGATTCATTTGGTTCTGTTTCGTAACCGAATACGATAATTCATCCAACTTTTGTTCAGTCCGCATCCGAATTCTAAAATTTCAAGAAACTTTAGACCGTGATTGCTGGGAAAGGAATCAAAACTTGATAATGAGGACACATTCAATTACAATTCAGGTCAGCTTTATTTCAACACCAATTACGGACTAGCCGAATAGCAAGTGGTAAAGTCAAACCTACATTAAAAACTAACCAAAAGTATCAACATATACTAGAAAGTGTTCGAATTACAAATAAAATAGTGAGAACAAACAATATAAAGAATAACGATTGGGATAATAGACAACGGGGGGTAAAATAATAACCTACTAATTTCTGTTGCGTGGAAACAAAGGAGGGGATAAAACTATTCTTGTATCTCACGTGTCGGCAAAGCACTGGTTGAAAGGGTAGGGACTGGTTCGGAAGCTTGTCTTTGAGGCCTCTCCCTTTCTGTTGTAAAGGGGGGGGGGGGGGGCAAGATGTCGCGAAGGACTTGGTTCAGAAGGGTTTTTTTCAGTGTCCGCGGTCGTTTGTGTGTCCCACAAGTGTTTCTGCGACGAGCAAGTTATTGTGGCTCGAATTCGACAATAGCTGTCGAGGTGGTTTTCGATTTTTTGGCGGGAAGTTAAAATTTTGCAGCAAATTCATGACCAAATGTTAAAATTAGTTGCAATTTTGCAGATACCATGGTATCTGTTACACCGGTAACTGGGTCTACAATTAGTCGTTTTTGCAGTTACCGTGGTATCTGACACCACGGTTGCTCTGCAAAAATGACAATTGCCGAAATTGTGCTTTACGAAGTCATCCGTAAAGAAAAACTGATATACAGTTAGATCACTAAGTTCCAAACTTCTTTCTCACCAATTTTACAACATCCTAGTCTCTATTATTGGTAACGATGAAAGTGAGATGACTTTTTCAGATACCACGATCAGTTACCACAGTTGGACCGTGATATCTGAATATCAGATACCACGATAGCTGCCAAAACGCACTTTATCCCGTGGTATCAGATACCATGGTATGTGCAAAAACCTGACTATTAGCTACCTTATCAAGTAGATAGACATAAAACCCAGGATCCTTTTACTACAGAAAGGACGTAAGCCTGAAGGTTGAGTGTGTGGCAGATAGTTCTGGTTCTGCGACAAATACTCAGAAATGTGTGCCACACAAATGGGCCTCGGAAAAAAAGCGTGTAAGTTTTCGGAAGCCGTCGTAACTTGTCTTAACCGCCATTTTCGGCGATGTTCAGCCACTGAGAGCACGCCACGGGTCAAGATGACCACGGCCTCTTGATTTTATTTATTTTATGACAATTATATATATGTTTTAGTTGTAGGTTAATGACAAGTGCCAATTAATTTGCTCGCGCATGAAATGTTGTGCCGCATTTATTTTGAAATTAAATTTAAATAAATTAAAGATTGCCAGTGGGGTACCCACTTCAGTGAAACAACCCTCGTGCTTTTATTCTTCTTCTTCTGTTTCCGTCATTTTTCTTCTCGGTAACAAGCGCAATCACCAGTCCGCCCATTTCGATCTTCATTCCTGCTTTTGTTCTTTGGCTATTATGGTCTTTTGAATGTTGAAGCTTTTTCTTTACGACGATAGTTATCTAAGGTAGCGGAGGGATTTTCAATTGTCCTGATAACTACTTCTTTCTGTTAGCATGTTATCATTCTGCGAAAGAAGGAGATTAAAAAGATGAGATCGTGTTATTTTAAATATGCAAAGCACCTGCTCCACTTGGTGAAATTGTGTCATAACCATACATTAACGGAGAAGTTCGAAATTCAAGATGCAAGTGTTACCCTTTTGGATGTTTCCTCATCGCTTTAAAAAATCATGGACAACAGGGCCCAACCAGCGCACGACGTTATCCACTACTCCCTGGCCGAAGATTGAAAATTAAGTGTCTTTTTCTGTATGTTTCTGTGTTTTATTTATTTTCTTTCATTTACTTCGCCTTTTCAAAATGGTGGGTTATAAATAAATTACTAAATTACTTACATATTATGACCTTTTGAATGTTGAAGTTTTTTCTTTACTATGGTAGTGCGCTAAGGCAGCGGAGGGGTTTTCAGTATGTTCTGATAACTCCGTTTTTTTGTTAGCAAGTTACTATTTCGAGGAGACTTGATTGAGACATTCAAATTAATCAACGGAAGTTATGATAACTTTGAAGTGACCGACTTAAGAAGATTCAGCATTAAACGTCGTCATAAGGGGCATGCGTTCCAGCTTGCAAAATCATAATTCCACAACGACGTGTACAAGTGGAGCTTTGGGAACAGAATTGTTGGTCCTGCCTACAGCCTTACCAAAGACGCGGTTAATGCTGAATTGATAAATAGTTTTAAGTGAAAAACTTGGAATAAGAATTGAATAGTTTCAAGTTTACTCGAATCCATCCAGGAATGGGCCGTAAGATTATGCTCAGGCTGGGTTGTCTTTCGTACGAGGATGGCCTGGTCAAGTTTGGCTTGCCAACCCTCGCTGAAAGACGGCATCAGCTGACAGTAGCGTTTGGAGGCAAGTGTCTGACATCACATGCGCATCGTGCCATTTTACCTGATTTTGAGACCCTAGCAAGTAGCAGGCCGAATACGCGGCAAAGACGGAGGGACGCTGCTTCCCAGAGACTAGAAAGACCACCCATAAACTCGACTGATCGTTACCTGAAATCCTTTGTACCTTATTTTATCCAATATTTTAATCCTAGTCAAGTCAAATTATATTTTTAAGTTGTACATATAGATGAAATGTCTACTCATGTAACTGTCTTGTTTTATTTTTAATTATCATTAAACAGATCCCACGGTTTATACAACTCATTTACGTGCTAATGTTCGTATCCTCTTAGATTGTTGTTATGTTAAAATGTTGTATTGCGTGTTGTTGTTGTTTTTTTCTCTTCTTTTCTATTTTGTTTACTCCGTCTAGGTCCCCTCGGGCCAATTTTGATGGGAAATAAATTTTTTCATTCATTCATTTGCGTGAATGACGATCCTGTTTGTTATACAGGCTATTAAGGACAGAGGCGTTACTAGCCAAAATGTTTGGGGGGGGGAGGGCAAGGCCTACCGACTGGCTGGTAATTTGTACCGACTGTTTTGAAAAATTACAGTTTTGAAAAAAGTCGACTGATTTTCAGAAAAACCGACTGTTTTGACAAAAAATCAACTGATTTTCAGAAAAAAAATGAGAAATTCATGAACAAAAATCAACTGTTTTGACGAAAAATCGCGGTGCTTCGCGCCGACTCGGTTATTTCTTACCGACTGGCCGACAAGATTGGGGGAGGCGTCCCCCCCCTCCCCTCCAGTCGTGACGCCCCTGATTGAGGAAATAAAGTGCATTATTATTATAGACTAGTAAGACCACCCATAAGCTCGAGCGATCGTTATTTGAAATCTTTTTTTTCTTTTCTTTTCATTTTTATGTTCTACCAGTTCCTTGTGAATTTCCGGGTTAATAAAATTACTTACTTACTTTTTGTGCCCTGTTTCACCCAGTATTTTATTTACAGCTAAGTTAAACGATATTCATAAGTTGTACGCAGGGTTGTGCGTATAGATGACATGCCTATTTGTGTCATTGTGTCATGTGTTATTTGCGTGAAAGACGATCCAATACAAGCTATTAAGGAATAAAGCACATTATTATTATTGTTATTGTTATAGGTGCTGCATAAATAGGATTTTTAAGTGTTTATTACTCCCAGTTTCCCCGAGTTGTTTACAGGCGATATATTATATTACTATTACCATTACTATGTATAACAGCAGGTGTCCCTTACGTGCAACTGCTGCAGGATTTCCACTTAAAGCCGCTTTCACATTGACGCGTAAAGCCTTTCACACTAAGCCACGCAACCTCTGCGTCACGGTTGCGACGCAACGCAGAGCTTACGCAGACAAATACAACGCAACGCAAGAATGGAACCAAGTCCTATTCTTGCGTTGCGTCAACGTGCTACGCATCAGACTTTTCAGTGAAAAATGGAAGTTTTTAAACAGAAACTGAAGGATAACCTACTAATGATGATAAAACTCACTAATTGGTGAAGAAATGAAAATTTGGCAGAAGAAACCGAACAAGGAAAATGTAAATACGCATCCAGCGTGACGTCCTGGTGAAAAATTTATCTCAAAATAGTACTATGAAGTAGTACGAAAAAGTTGCATGCAGTACTGACGATGCTACTAGGCTACATGGTTCTACTTCAAGGCTACCGTGTTACTGCATACTACTGTATGCTACTATTAGCAAGACTGGATGCTAGCATGGCAAGACAGGATGCTACATAAGATTGGACCAGTCTGAGGCACATTAAATGATAGTATTCTTTGCTATTACATAGTATTACATGCAACGTTTTCGTACTCTTACCATACTACTACGCAGGCTAAAAATTTTTCATCGGGGTGTTCTCGCGCAGGTATGAAAGATACGGTACGCAACCTGTACGCAACGCAAGGCAAACGCATACGCGACGCATCGCAACGACGCGTCAATGTGAAAGCGGCTGAATACTTCAGTTGTCCTGCGGAATAGCATATGCGCGAAATTTTGGAAATCGGCCTTGGTACACCCAGTCCTCCGCGATATATTTCCCCCCTTGTTTTCGACTGAAAGACGTCGTCCCCCTCGCGCAGCGGCTGCGCCTGTACCAAAATTACAGCTAATTATGCCGATGAAAAATTGTCAAAAAAATGCAGTATGAAGCTGTACGAAAAAGTAGCATGCAGTACCAACTGATGCTACTACATGCCACTACTACTGGTGCAACTTCCGAAAACTATTACTTAAGATTAGCCCAGTTTTAGGCGCATTAAATTAAAGTATTCTGTGCTACTGCCCAGAAGGGTAGTGAAGGCAAGGTTAACGGACCAGGAGGTTGAGCAGTGGCTATGGGAGGTGAGCTCGACCCCTTCTCTGAGGATTTATGCTCAGTCAAAGAATGCATGGGGGGAGGAGCTTTATCTTAAGGTTGGTTTAGGACCCGATGAACTAAAGTGGATGGTGAGTTTTCGTGCAGATGCTTTACCGGTGGGTGCGAGAAGAAAATATATTGGTAGAATTAGGTGCGGTTCTGGTCCTTATTTTTGCCCGTTATGCGGACAGATGGATGAAGATGTGGAAAACTTGGTTTTTTCTTGTAGTTAGTTGTGGGATTTAAGGAGAGAAGTTTGTGGTAAGGAGGTTCTTCAAGGGGGGTCTCTGAAAGATTTGATGGGTAGCAAAGTGTTCCAAGAGTTGCGTCGTTTGGGTAGATTCCTGAAAGTTGCCATGGAGCACCGTGAACGTTTTATTGTAGGTTGATGGTGTGGTAGGGATAGGATTTAGTTTGTTTGATAGTTATTTAGTTATTAGAATTATGAGTTGAGTGTTGAATATTTCGACTGGTACAATGCAGTTGGAGTGCTTATTTATTTTTATATTTTGTCCCGCAATGGCCCATAGGGCTTTTTTGGGAATACATTCATTCATTCATTCATAAATACATGCAACTTTTTCGTACAACTACACAGGCATCAAATTGTTCATCGGGGTACCACTGAACGCGCGTTACAAACGCAGTGTCGTGCCTTCCCGATGAAAAATTTGTAGCCTGCGTAGTTGTATGATAGTTCTACGAACAAGTTGCATGTATTGATATGTAAGAGTAAAGAATACTATCATTTAGAGTGCCTCAGACTGAGCCAATCATAAGCAGTAGTATCCCGTAGCATCCTGTCTTGCTTATAGTAGCATCCAGTCTTGCTAATAGTAGCATGTCGTAGAATGCAGTACCACGGTAGCCTTGACATAGAAGCATGTAGTAGCATCATTCGTACTGCATGGTACTTTTTCGTACAACTTCGTACTACTATTTTGAGATAAAATTTTCATCGGGTTCTTTCGTGCAGTGGTACACTACCCAGGCTCAGTTTCACTAAAAACATATCGTTGAGCTCGAACTATCTGTCTGACCATTGTTGAATTCTATAATTTTTTTGCGGGTTTAGCGTCACGAGAAAACAAAGTCTCGGCGCCGCTTCTGAGCCTCGTTTTTGTTACATGCTGCAGGTCCACTTCTCGGCCGATTCCGGACTGATTCTTCCTACATTCGTTTTTGCACTGCAGCGCTTCCGAGGAAGACGGCAGCGCTTCTCGAGAATCACGGACTTGCTCACCGACCAAGATCCCTGCAAGATGCTGCAGCGCTGCCGCTTCAGCCAAGAAGAAAGTGAATCCAAAAACGCATATCGTGCAAAAGCAAAGAAGTGCTGCAGCAGCGATGCAGCAGCGCTATTGCAACAAAAACGAGGCTCTGATCTGTTTTTGAAAAATAAAGAATTTGAAACCTTGCCTATAATCGTATATTTGATAATTAATTGTGGGAAATTTCAGGAGCGTGTTTCTTCAATGCGTGCCGAGCACTTTGGGATCGAAGTTTCTCTTAAGCGCCAGTTGGAGTCACTACAGTCGCAGTTGGATCTAAAACAGATGGCGTCACGACCGCGCAGCTCAAGGAAGGGGGGAGAGGAGATCGAACTTCGGACGGACATTCCAATCGACACATCTCTTGCAGAACGTGGTCAGGGTGAGGTAAGCGATTTTTTTTATTTATTCCTCAGTACTGGAAAGTAAAAACAATAATGATAATTCTTTTTCCAAGCCCATGGGCCATACGCAAAACAAAACTAAACACATCCAGAATACTAATACTTTCGAGTGGCTATGGAGCCTAACTACGCTGTTAGCTCCCGCGCTGTATCCACATAATCACATTTTAACCCGTTCCATGTGATATCAGGGTTTCGATTTTCGGGAAAACTTTAAAATCGATCCCCTTATTTCAATTTCAATTTATTTAATAACAAAGCAAAACATATCTCTCGTGGGCAGAGCCCAAATACGATGTTTTTGTAGTCATAAGTAAAGATAAAATAAGTTGTCAACAGATAATTTAAAAAAAAAAAAAAGTAACAAGGCAGAAAAGTGCTAAAGAGCATTGTACTGCTTTACGAAGCTCGGCACAAAGCTTCTACTGTAGCGCATAGTCTTACAGTAGATTGAGGTCAGTTTGGGAACCTTTTCAGCCACTTCTCGGGGGGGGGGGGGGGGGGGACGAGATCTTACAGGAACAAAGGGTGGGGGAAGGAATGAACGGTATATGAGGTGCTGGAGAAGGGAGGAGCCAAAGATGCGGCATAGTTTTTCGCGGCGGGAAGAAAGGGATAATAATTCCGGTAGTTCCTGTCATTGGTTAAAGGGCCTGACTTACCTATAATACTAACGCAACATACTTCCGCAATCACTACCCGGAACCCTAATTTCGTACGGTACATTCTAACCCCTCTAACAAAACCACGCTGATTTTTTCCCTTGCCGTGTTTTAAATAAATAATAAATAAATATATTCTTTATTTCCATAATAGCACAACATAATATGCTACCTTCGATGTGTATCAAAGAAACCGGTTATGTAAATTGTTTCTCTTTTTTGGCTATAAGTCAATGGGCCTCGGAAAAGGCTTAAAACAGCCAAAACGGTGGGTTATTTGTTGAAAGCACAGCCTAGTTTTAAGGTATTCAAATATTTTAAAATACTGTAACTTGAAGAGTAAATAGTGCGAGGGATCCTTTAAGAAAATGGTCCGTGCTTTCGTCTTCACCACATTTGCAAGGTGGGCAGTTTTACCTGAGATCTGAACCGGTCCTGTGTCCATCCAAAACTCTAAGTCTACCCAACAAACAGAGGGAATTATCTCTGGATCCGTATCTTAAAAAAAAATTGGAAGTAAATCCATCTTGAAATAATAATAATAATAATAACAAGAGATAAGAGATATAGAGATAAAGAAAGGAAGTAAATACTAAAATAACTACCTGTGTAGCATTAGTAATTTCTCGGAAATTTCTGGAACACCGTACTTACGAATAATTACTCTATTCCAATGCCAAGGGGGAGGTAAAGAAGGAATTTACAGTAACGAAAATTAAGTTTTATTAAATAAAACTCCCCGATGACAAATTTGTAGTCTGCGTAGTTGTATGGTAGTTGTACAAAAAAGTTGCATGTAATACCATGTAAAAGCAAAGAATACTATCATTTAATGTGCCTCAGACTGGTCCAATCTTATGTAGTACTATCCAGTAGCATCCTGTCTTGCCATAGTAGCATCCAGTCTTGCTAATAGTAGCATGCAATAGTATGCATTAATACGGTAGCCTTGAAGTACAAGCATGTAGTAGCATCAGTTAGTACTGCATGCTAATTTTTCGTACAACTTCGTGCTACTATTTTGAGATAAATTTTTCATCGGGTCAGGCCCAGTCAACTCCTTGACCGAGTTTCGGACTGATGTACAGAAGCTCTCCATTTTTGAATCCTTTTGTCGTCTAAACTCCGAGTAACTGTTCATTGAATCATCTTCACATAGGCTACAAGGTCATGGTCGCCATTCCAAACATATTAAAATATTAATAATAATAATATTATTGTAATAATAAGGCTTTCGCCTCAATAAATTTCTCCGGACACTTTACACACTAAACTGAATTTCAGCCAGGTGGTAGTCGATACCTGCTTTGAATTGGATCATATTTTCGACATTTACAGCAATTTCTGCATGGGAGATTATTCCAATATTCTACTAGGGTTACTCGGTTTCTCAAGCTCCATTTTACAAGATTATTTCCAAATTAGCCCTAGACCATCAAGATTGAACTTCTATTCGAAATGAAATAAAATTTTCATACTTCGATTCAATTCAATTCAGTTCAGTTTATTTCAAATAAGGCCAACATGGGCCACAATATAACAAAACACTCAACAAACAAACAAATGTAAGTACCAGGTCACTTACGTGACTCCCGTCAGAAGCCCCGCGCACAAATCACGAGTCCACGCAAGCCATACAGGCAGAGAAAGCCGCATCTGAGGCCCACAAAGGATCCTAAGAAGTGGGCTAGGGGATCGGAGGATCCTGGTTTGAAGGGAAAGAATTGACCGCCTCCGAAGTTCATCAAAAGATGGAAGCCCTTCACCAACAAACGTTCCCGATGCACTACAATTCCAAGGAAGACCGTGAAGCCACCGGAACGAATTATTGTACATAACCCGAAAATAATCTCACATTTCACACTGACATTACACTCAAGAGGAAGGCAGTAAAGTGGCGTGCAGTAAGCCCTGAAAAGGAAACTCTTTACCGGGGCCTCGCAGCTACCAAACCTCCTTATCAGTATATTTGCTCTAATAGATAGAGACCTAATAAGCGAAGAAACATGCGCTTCAGCAGTCATCGAAGATGAAAACGTGAAACCCAAGTATTTGAAATGCTGGACGACTTGAATCTTTGAATTGGATGATATTTTCGACACTTACAACACTTTCTGCATGGGAGATTATTCCAATATTCTACTAGGCTACTCGGTTTCTAAAGCTCCATTTTACAATATTATTTCCAAATTAGCCCTAGACCATCAAAGGAACTTCTACTCGAAATGAAATAAAATGTTCATACTTTTATTCGAAACGAAATGAAATACATAAACAAAAACCTATGCCTTGATCAGTTTCCCGATGAAAAATTTATCTCAAAATAGTAGTACGAAGTTGTACGAAAAAGTAGCATGCAGTACTAACTGATGCTACTACATGCTTCTACTTCAAGGCTGCCGTGTTACTGCATACTACTGCATGCTACTATGGCAAGACAGGATGCTACTGGATACTACTACATAAGATTGGACCAGTCTGAGGCACATTAAATGATAGTATTCTTTGCCATTACATTGTATTACATGCAATTTTTTCGTACAACTACCATACAACTACGCAGGCTACAAATTTTTCATCAGGTTACCCATTCCGAAACACTGTAATACTACGAAAGAAGACAAAAATACACAAGATTTAAAAAAATAACTTATGATTCTCAACATCCTAATTAACTCACTATTGAAAGATGGGGTATGCTACAGATTGTGGGTTGGGAGGGCTTCAGAAGCTTTTTTCGGAAAATTCGTCACCTTATTCCTTAGTGACAAAAGGTTCGCGAATTTGAACTTCGGTAACTTCTTTTAGCGTTGGCCGATATGAAATATGTTCGGAAATCAGATTCGATTTCTTTCATTCACTTAGTCGTGTCACCAAAGCGAGAGTGTAAAAAAAAGTTTGTCTGGAAGCACGTTAACTTTCGAATGGTTTTAACTTTCATGGAACTTGGTATAGAGGTCAAGTCTGGTCATTATTCTGTTTTGAATTCATGGTAAATTTTATTTCCTAAATTGATTCTACAGAATCCCTTAAAAAAAAAAAAAAACAGCTATCCCAAATTCTCATTAATAAGTTCAAGAATAATACAGTTAGACCTTACCTTAGACCTTAGTTCCTCCTGTGCCGCCAGAGGCACCCAGGGCATCCAGAAAGAGCCGCCAGCCGTCCCTCATATGTGCTGCTGCCCAGACGTCTTCCCACTGGGGTTGGACTGTTTTTATTTCATGTTTATTTATTTATGTTATTATTATTTGAACTAAGATACGACCAACTAGGGTCGAACAACTGACAAAATAAGTAAAAACACACTGCATAAATAAATATTCTTTGAGCCCAAGCTGACTTTGAAACCTTTATTCAAACAATATTTACAACGGGTACGTCAGCTACGATTCTTCATCAGCGACATTTCGGCCCTTTTTGGCAAGGGTCCTCGTCAGGCTGTCAATCCTCTGGTTCAACTTCGGGGAAGGAAACAAACCTGTAATAATCAATTAAATTATTACATTACAGGTTTATTACAGGTTTGTTTCCTTCCCCGAAGTTGAACCAGAGGATTGACAGCCTGACGAGGACCCTTGCCAAAAAGGGCCGAAATGTCGCTGATGAAGAATCGTAGCTGACGTACCCGTTGTAAACATTGTTTGAATAAACACTGCATAAAGATAAACTATAAATAAAATAGAAAAAAATTTCAGTACATAGGGATATTTTATTTATGCGTTTTTCTCTGGTGATGCTGGTTTTCAGTTACCCTTCCCTCATTTTTGTTTTTGTTTCTGTTTGGCTTGATGGTTTGTTTTATTGATTTTTTTAATGGATGGGTTTGAACCATTCGATGTTTTTCTTCTCTCCTGTTCAGACACAGAAATAATTTTAAGTGCAGAGTATCGTACTATTAATGTTTATGTATCAGTTATAAAAATAATAAAAAAAAACTTGAACCTTTCCGAAAACGATGCTTCTTTTTTTTTTTTTTTTTTTTTTTTAAATCCCGCGTAGCATCTTTTCCATAAAATAAGCCTTTCTTCGAATTTTTGGGCTACGACTCCTCCTCCACTCAGTGACGTTAACATTTCCTTAAACTCTTTAACGTCACCTACTCTTTCCATAACAAAAACTACAAATCTATACTTCAAAACTATATTCTTTATTTCTATTATTAAACTCTTTTATAAATTTCAAATTACAAATTCAAATTTTATCTTTTAATCATTTCTCCTATAACTTTTACTAAATCTTCTTTTCATCAGTAATTTTTATACTCTTTTTTCTCTTATCCACAAACCATTTGTCGTTGACAAGTTCATTTCTAGGAAGAATCGCCTGTATCGCGTCTTCCGATCGAGCCGAGGCTACCTCACGTAGGCCCTACAGCTCGGTCGTTACAAGGTCAAGTGTGAGAGGTTCTTTAAGCAGTTCATTAGAAAACATGGTCTTTGAAATAATATATCCAATCAATTCTGGTATTTCTCTTTCTTCTGGTGGATGATAACTCTTCAGAAATCCCTTCTTGAATTTTCAAAAAGTCTTCTCTTTAGCCGTCACTTGAACTCTTTCCTAAGCCTAAGAACAGACCCGTAGAAAATAATCTTGAAAAAAAGAAGAATGCCACAAAATTGCGACTCCTGCTTAGTCGGAAAATGGACGATGTTTAGAGCATGACATGTCCTGTAACTTTCTTGAGGACTTCTTGGGATATGAATTCTTCTTGCCAAGGACATGTTACTTTTGGGCACCAGCCTTAGCATTAGACATGTTGGGCCTTTAGTATGGGAAGGCTTATCGACAGAGTTAAGGTCATGTAGTGTTTTAGTGGATTTTCGTAGCATGGTAAAACGTTCATTGTTTTGCTGTATATGAATTTGATGCGTTATTCTCAGCCGTTTAAGCTGTGTTTTTTCGTTAGTTGTTTGTTTTGGATAGTAACTAGTGATTCTGGTTGAAAATGTGTTTTTTTTTTTTTTTTTTGGTTGGGCGTCCCAGACTGGGTAAGTCAAGCTCCTGTCTTTCTTCTTTCTTTTTTTTTTCTTTATTTTTGACGAAGTTTTTGTTGTTGTTGATGTTTTGTTTTGAGGGTAATTAGTCCCTTAAAGGTTCGCCTCTGGGCATTGAAGATTTAGCTTTTTTAAACCCTTCATTCTTTCAAAAAAAAAAAAAATATTTAAGGGATAGTTTGAGTGCTAATCTAAGAGCTTATGAACTAATTACTTCATAAGACGGGAAAATAGTGGTACTGCGTCCATGATTCCCTTCTGCGTTTGCCAGATGACAGGGTATTTTCTTAGTTCTTGGACGGAACAGGGGGGGTACTCACTTCGGAAATAGCTGTACAGTAAATGCCCTGTGGCCACGGTGGCCAGCCGGTACCCACCATGTTAGTAACCCCCGGGGATATATATTCAAGTAATGAAAACAACGGATACGTCAGCTACGATGCTTCATGAGCGATATTTCGGCCCTTCTTGGCAAGGGTCCTCGTCAGGCTGTCAATCTTCAGGGTCAACGTCGGGGAAGGAAACAAACCTGTAATAAATAACTGAAGCTTCCACCGACTATAAATACATTATTCCGGCAAATTACTTTCAAATACCACTGTAGGAAAAAAACTAGTCCTGAGATTTAATTTTTGACGCGGCCGCTGTTTTTGCTGCACGGTTGGGGCGATGACAGGAAAGGTTTTTTTCTGTATTTTGATCAACTTCGGTTTTGTTATTAATAAGGGACTGAAGGACCGGGGACGAAATCGGTTGAGTTTTTGATTGGTTCGTTTCTGAATCTGGAAGTGTTTTTCTTTTTTTTTAATCTATCAAGTGTTTGAGCAGAGTGGCTAAAAACCTGTCTATTTTCTTCTTGGGTACTTGAACATTGGCTACTTGTGCGCAGGGGCTGTTCGGGTGAGGGGGGGGGGCGGACTCACCCGTCCCTGTGCCTGAGAGAATCGTACTCTCAGTACTGTGTTTTGAGCTTGTCAATTGATAGTCGTATGTTTTGAGCTTGTCAGAACATCAGTTGTACGTTTTGAGCTTGTGAACCTCAGAGAATCGTACTCTCAGTCGTCCGTTTCAAGCATTTCAGACTGACAGTCGGTCAGTCGTATGTCTTAAGCTTTTGAGAATGACAGTGGTATGTTCTGAGCTTGTGAGCTGACAATCGTACTCTCAAGTCGTATGTTTTGTTCTTGTCAGAATGACAGTCGTAGATTTTGAGCTGTCATGCAGGTTGACAGTTGTATATATGTTTCGAGCTTGCTAGAATAATATAGCGTCAAATTACCAAATCGTGAGTTTCATCTCGCGGCGCACAGTTTAAGCACAGCCTGGCTTTGTTCTAAAATCTCTGTTCTTTACCCTCGACTTTACCTGAAAACGGGCCGATTTCCGAAATTTTTGCCTAAGCATGTCTTTCGCTGTAAAAGCTCCTTTTTGATACTGTACATTCAGAACAAATCTACTTGGTATCTGAATTATCATGGATGGCCTCTAAGTATTTTCGGGAAGGGTCGAGTGGAAGCACTTCTATGTACCAACTTTCGCCAAAATATATCGCTCCATTCACGAGTAATCTTGGTCACACACAGACGGACAAATCTAAATTATACATAGACCTCGCTTTCACGTGAGATCCTTCCCGATGAAAAATTTGTTGCCTGCGTAGTTGTATGATAGTCGTACGAAAAATTTGCATGTATTGATATGTAATAGTAAAGAATACTATCATTTAATGTGCCTCAGACTGGGCCAATCTTAAGCAGTAGTATCCAGTAGCATCCTGTCTTACAATAATAGCATCCAGTCTTGCTAATAGTAGCATGCAGTAATACGATAGTCTTGACATGGAAGCATGTAGTAGCATCAGTTCGTACTGCATGTTACTTTTTCGTACAGCTTCATACTACTATTTTGAGATAAATTTTTCGTCGGGTTAAAGACCCTAAGATAAGCACTGCAGAGAAGCAGACCTCGTAAAGACAGTGCTTGTCTAATGTTTTTAGAAATAAAAAAAAAACAAAAAAAAACGCGCACCATATCTAATAACGATTTTCGTACGAATAAAAAATGTGAGACGACATTACCCCTAATAAGATAATAAGTACTACAAGAACGTAATTTCCTTCAGCAGAAGGGGGGAGACAGGTAAGACGGACTCAGTAACGGTTTTTCGATTGCTGACTTTTCTGTCTCTGGAACATCGGAACGAACTTGACTCCGTCGGATAGCTTATTCATCCCCGCTTCCTTGCTATTTTGTGGAACCATACGTTTCCGAGAAAAAGCAGATTTTGGTAGGAAGGTCAAAAGGTCCGTCTTATCCGAAGGGGCTGGCAAGATGGACCACCAGGGGGGGGGGGGCAAAACGGACCATCGTTCACATAATCGTCTTCGACTATTTATTTCGTGTAAGTGAATCAATAAACCACACTTGCTTTTTACACAACGCTGAAGCCAGAAAAGTCAACGCCAAATATATTAGGTGATGCCTGTCTTGCCGTTCCTCCAGACAGGCTTGGCTTTGGTAGCGTCATCCCCCCCCCAGACATTTGGGCTAGTAACGCCTCTGGCTTCATCAAAGCGTCCTCCAAACTGACTCTTCCCTGTTCAGTGGTTTCTTGCAATTTGCATGAGGGAAAACCCTTTTCCAGAACAACACTCCAATCACATCACATTCCTCGTTTTTCAGCCCCCCCCCCCCCCTAGGCCCATCCCCCGGACCATCTTACCAACAAACCATGTGGTCCGTATCATCTGCAACGGGTAGAATTTTAACAAACTGTCACCAAACTCGCTAGATGGCAAATAATGGAAGTGTGTGTGTTTGGTAACAAAACCCCCACATATGTTTTCAAAGCAGCCTCTCAACTTTAGTTTTCTTGAAAACTAATTTGCCAATCTTCTTGTTTTTTTTTCCGGCGGAACTGGAGGCTAGATGGCTTTACGCTACTGTCACCACTAGACGACGGTGCTACCAACCTCTTAATTTTAAAATCTTGAATTTTAAAATCCGTCTTATCTTGACTGTCTCTCCCCCACTAATAATTCTTCTGTATTGTTCTAATATTTCTGTATTCTTGCTTGCAGAACGCCTTTATTCCACATGCGATGATACCGGAAATATTTGCCCCTCGAAAGGTCAGAGGCTTTGTTTTGCGTCCGAGCTTGGCCTCGTGCGGAACGTCAACACGGCATTAAAAAGCTGTATGTTTAATCAGCACTCTAGTATAGGCCTACCAATACCTATAAGTGCAAAGGGTGAAATATCACATACACCAGTTGGAATCGAACTAATCAGACGGTCGGTATAGTTGCCGGAGGAGTGGCCAAAGGTCCGTTCTTATAAAGCATTCTACCCACTGAAAACTGATGCGGAACAGTCAACGTTGGAAGTAGGCTACTGACAAATGATGAATGAATGAATGAATGAATAAAGGTACAAAAAAAAACAAAAAAACTTGTGTTTTCCACAAGTTCGTTTTTCCAACTTGAGCGGTATTGAGCCTGAAGAGGACCCTTGCCAAGAAGGGCCGAAATATAGCTCCAGTAAAAATTCAGCTGACGTATCCGTTTGCACCATCAAATAGTAAAGGTACAAATTAAAAAAAAACGACCAATAAGATGCG
Source organism: Branchinecta sandiegonensis (assembly GCA_030848855.1). Taxonomy (NCBI): domain Eukaryota; kingdom Metazoa; phylum Arthropoda; class Branchiopoda; order Anostraca; family Branchinectidae; genus Branchinecta; species Branchinecta sandiegonensis. The sequence goes on along the minus strand of JAUPMV010000010.1, from coordinate 1,820,609 downwards.
ATACTTATTTTTTTTCCAGGGCTGATTAAACCAAATAACTGACGAAAACACATATCCCAGATCCGTTTCAGGTCCGGACTGGATCATGAAACTTTTTATGGCGCTTGCAGCTCCGCTCAAGTGCCATATACCGATCACGTTTCGGTCTGTCGGTCCACTCTTCTCGAGTTAGGGTACTTCCAGAAGTTCTAGGACGATGAAACTTGGCACGCATATTAGGGACCCGACCAAACTAACTTGGAAATAGTCACTTTACCGATCCGAAGATCGTGGGGGGGAGGGAGAGGTGGCGGAATCCAGAAAGTAGGGGCATGCATAACTTTCCAATGAGTGATCCGATCTTAATGAAACGTGATATCTGGAAAGAACTCGTGTCTCAGGTGCCTCATATCAAGTTCGGGCCGGATCCGATGAATCTGGGGGGGGGGGGGGGAGTTGGAGGGGGGAACCGGAAATGGTGTGAAACTCTCAGAGTCGACTGCATGATCGGGATGAAACTTGGTGGGAAGAACAAGCACAAGCTTTAGATAAACAACTGACAGAACTGGATCGGATTCGGACACTGTGGGGGAGTTTGAGGGGGGTCCGGAATTCCGGCGATCCGTAGTTAATGTACTTCCAGGTGGGCTAGAAAGATAAAACTTGGCAGGCATATTAGGGACCCGACCAGATTAACTTGGAAACAGTCACTCGCCCGATCCGACCACGGGGGGAGGGGGAGACGGCGGAATCCGGAAATTAGTGGCATGTATAACTTTCGAACGGGTTATCGGATCTTAATGAAACTTGATATCTTGAAAGATCTCATGTCTCAGATGTCCCATTTCAAGTCCGGACCGGATCCGATGAACTGAGGGGGGGGGGCGGAGGGGAGAACTGGAAATCTTGTGACACGCGTTAAAGTGGAGCGATCAGGGTGAAACTTGGTTTGAAGTACAGGCACAAGTCCTAGGTGCATCAGTGACAGAATCGGAGCGGAATCGCGTACCGAGGGGGGTGGGGTTCTAGGGGGGTGTCCAGAACTCCGGTGATCGTGAGTTATACTTCCAGATGTGCTAAGACGATAAAACTTTCCTGCAGCATTAGAAACTTGACATCATTGGGTTAGATATCGTCACTTCTCCGATCCGACCTTCCTTAAAGAACTGATCTTAACCACGAAATACAAAAAATACTTTTAAGCAAAATTTACTTTTTCACGATCGCCATGAGTACATGATCCTTTTTGCCTCAAGGGTTTGTCTTAGAAATTAACTTTTAGCCCCCTAAAGTGCACATAGTAACCAAAAAGTGAAAAAAAAAAATTTGACCATCACTTCCATCCTCTGACCCAGCCTTGCAAGCTTGGCGCATCTTACCCGAAAAGTGACAACAAAACTTTTGACCATCACTTCCCTCTGACCCAGCCTTGCAAGTGCCATATGAGCTTCCAGCTCTTGTTTTCGGCCTAGTGCCATATAGCGATCGCAATTTCTGTCAGTCTGTCGGTCGGTCGGTCCGGGTTTTGCTAGTTTGGGCACTTCCACGTAAGCTAGGACGATTAAACTTGGCAGGCATATCAGGGACCCCAAAAGATTAAGTTCGAAATAGTCACTTCCCCGATCCGAGCATCGTGGGAGGTGTGGGAATCCGGAATCTAGAGGTATTTTTAACTTTTGAACGGGTAATCGGATCTTATTGAAACTTGATATTTGGAAGGGCCCTGTGTCTCAGACGACCCAATTTAAATCCGAACCGGATCCGGTGGCTTTGGGGGGAGCTAGAGGGGAGGAACCGGAAATCTTGGGAAACGGTTAGAGTGGAGGGATCGGGATGAAACTCGGTGGGAAGAACAAGCACAAGTTCGGGCACTGTGGGGGGTCGAGGGGGGGGTCCTGAATTTCGGTGATCCTGCTAGTTCGGTACTTCCGGATGTGCTAGGACGATGAAACTTGGAAGGCATGTCAGGGACCCAAACAGATTGACTTGATAATATTCGTTTCCTGGATCCGACCACCATGGGGGGGAGTGGAGGGATGGGAAGCCCGGAATCTGGTGGCATGCATAACTTTTGAACAGGTGATCGGAATTGAATGAAACTTGGCAAGTGGAAAAAGCTATCGTCTCAGATGTTCCGTGTCAAGTCCTGGTCGAATCAGATACTTGTATGGGGGGGGGGGGGAATCTGGTGAAACGCTTAGAGTTGAGGGATTGGGATGGAACTTGGTGGGAAGAACAAGCATTAGCCCTAGATACGTAATTGACAGAACCAGATCGTATCGGTGCTCTGTGGGGGGAGTTGGAGGGTGTTTCCCGGAATTCCGGTGATCGCCAGTTAGGATAGTTCCAGCTTCCAAGAAGGATGAAACTTTGAAGGCCTATTAATGACTTAACGACCCGACATAATGCCCTTGGAAAACTTGTGTTCCTTGATCCGACCATCTTTGGGGAGTTGAGCGAAGGGGAATCCGGAATTCAACGGCTTCCGTAAGTTGCGAACGGGTGGTCCGATTAGAGTGAAACTTTATGGGTGATAAGAACTGATGACCTAGACAAGCAAAACATGCGTCCAAACAACCTGCGGGCACGTTTAGGAGAGTTGGACGAGGGGGGGGGGGTACAGAATGGGATGCAACTTGGACAGTTCCGAGTTAATGCGGCCTTGATTTGTTATTTGGTGTCAGGATCGTATCTGGTCACGGTAGGGGAGGGGGGTGAAGTGGGAACCGGAAATTTGCGGATAGGCTATGCTCCGATTCCAGTCTAACTTGATTAGGAGATTTCAGAGATGCGACGTTTATGTTTCCGATTCCGGTCGGAAACGTTTTGGCTCGCATATGCGTCAAACAAGCGTAGCGATTTTAATGAAACTTGGAACGTAGAGAGCTCACATGCCCTAGATGAGATATTTTAGGGTCCGAACTGGATCCGATCACGCTTGGGGAGGGGGGGGGGAGGAGAGTTACCGGAAGTTCCCCAAAAAACGCTCAGGTTTGAGTGGAACTTGATAGGTGGTAAGAGAAAATGCTTCAGATGATCCATTTAGTAGTCCGAAGTCCGAACCTGATTCGGACTCGGTAGGGGAGGTTGGAGGTGGGTACCAGAAACCGTTTGGCATGTTTAGGGACCAAAGGAGTGGATCTTTAGGGTTGGATACCTCAATTTTCCGGATTCCCCCTTCCTCCACGCCCCCCCCTCAGATGGTCGGATCGGGGAAACGACTATCCTCAAGCCAATTATTCGGGTCCCTGACCCGCCTGCCAAGTTTCATCGTCCCAGCACAGCAGGAAGTACCGAACTCGCGGCCGAGCACTAGAAATTCGGATCCCCCCCTCCTACTCCTCCACAGTGAGTGGATCCGGTTCGGTTATGTCAGTCACATATCTAGGACTCGTGCTTGTTCCTTCCACCAAGTTTCATCACAATCTCTCCACTCTAAGCGTGTTCCAAGATTTCCGGTTCCCCCCCCCCCCCCCCTCCAACTCCGGTCCGGATTTAAAATGAGACGTCTGAGACACGAGGTCTTTCTATGTATCAAGTTTCATTCACATCTGATCACCAGGTCGTAAGTAAAAAAAACCTAATTTCTCAGGATTCCCCCTCCCTCCACTCCCCCCCCAGATGCTCGGATCGGGGAAGTGACTACCTCCAACTTAATCGTTTGGGGTCCTTGATATGCCTGCCAAGTTTCATCGTCCTAGCTTATGTGGAAGTGCCCGAACTAGCAAAACCTGGACAGACCGACCGACGGACGGACAGAAATTGCGATCGCTATATGGCACTTGGTCGAAGGGCAAGTGCCATAAAAACCTCGTAATGCTTAAAAGCGTCAGACATGGCAGTGGCATAAGAAAAAATGTTCCAGTAGGCAAAAGTTGTAACCTAGAAACGGTTGAATTTTAACTTGTTAGTCATTGAACTTGCCATAGTTGATTAGGTCAACTGATCAACTTTTGTTGAAATTGACCGCTACTAAATTTACCCAAGCCTCAAGATTATCCAAATTCTATAGTATATAATTTAGTAAGCCAATTAGATAATGTGATGTTGACGTTTTTCGCACTGACATTACTGACGGTATGTTCCCAAAATGATATCAGCGAGTATTTGCGCCTCAAAAATCTCGTCGCGGTTTTTGTTGCCAGCAACTGTGGACTTCAAAGCACTTTAGATCACTGGAAATTCCCGTCTCCCCCAAAGTTGACGTCACAGACGCTCTAAGGGCCCTGTAATAATTTATTATCTCATGTTGTCCCCTAAATTTATTCTCAACTTGATGTGCTATTTTTAGACTTCCCAAGAGCAAAGAAGATGCAGTCTACGTTTTTCTTGCCCCCCCCCCCCCCCCTCCCGTCTCTCTTCCTGTGAATAATTGAGCGGGATAAAGTTGAGAGTCGTGTTACAGAGGACTGTACGTCACGTCTCTTATAAGGGGGGACGAGTTGGAGGGAGCTGGGGGAATTGTAATTCCGGAAAAAGTTATCGGCAGTGTTGCCGACTGTAGTGGAGCTGATGCGGTCTTGATTGTGTGTTTCTGATTTTGTTCGAACGATTTGATCTTGATTCTGTGCAACTACCTCTGGCCGGATAGCCGGGCGATGCAGGGGAAATAAGGATCCGGACTTTGAGATCGTCCACTTTGCTTTAAGTATCCTTTACACCAAGCTTGCCTTGCAAAATCTACTCCACTATGTTTTTGTCGTTCGACCTTGGTGTCTCCGGTCTTGAACCTAGAGGAATAATATTATTGGTTTGTGCACTAGGCTAGTGATAAATTAAACCCTGAACCTTGGACCCAAACTTCATTTTCTGAGCAAAAAAATTTAAGACTTTGGTTGGCTTTATACTCCAAAATGACGCCTCTCATTCGAGTATTTATCTTTTCGTATACTCCATTAAGGTGGAGCTTATATATAAGACACAAAAATATATTTTTTGTATTCTTCAACGTCTTACCCCATCATTTGTTCCATGTCTTACAAAAACATTGTAGAAAAAGTTTGAGCAAAACATACTTGTGGGTAGGAGTAGCTCGAGTGCCTCAAAGTATGAGAAAAAATGGAAATTCAGCAAAGTCCGAATAATTCATATTTTTTTTTTTTAGAAAAACTGTGTATAACAATGTGACTGGTTGCGTTTACTGAAAACACAGTTCATAGAATCAGTCTCACAATGTCCGTGAAATTGATAATTTAATCTGTTTATGGTTTCATAGCCTATTCCTACTATAGGGATACATTCGCAGCTGTAACAATAAACCACCCCGATGAAAAATTTATCTCAAAATAGTAGTATGAAGTTTTACAAAAAAGTAGCATGCAGTACTAAGTGATGCTACTACATGCTTATACTTCAAGGCTACGGTGTTACTGCATTCTACTGCTTGCTACTATTAGCAAGACTGGATGCTGCTATGACAAGAGAGGATGTTACTGGATACTACTGCTTAAGGTTGGACCAGTCTGAGGCTCATTAAATGATAGTATTCTTTACTATTACATAGTATTACATGCAACTTGTTCGTACAACTATCATACAACTACGCAGGGTACAAGTTTTTCATCGGGACTGTATCCTGGGTGGACTGCCAACCCAACGCTCAGTCTGGGCTGTGACATCTTTTAGCGACCTCAGAGTTTCTGCTGATTGCTTGTAGTCATCTCTACCCCCTCCCTCCGTCTGGATCAACCACGACAAACTAAGCCGGATTGTCCACTGTCATTGTCTTTGGTGTTACAAAATCTTCAGGGTTCTTGTTTCTGAGTAGCCAAAATCAAGAGAGTGAGGAAATACTTGTGATGATCAGAGGCATTACTATAGCCAAAATGTTTGGGGGGGGGGCAAGGTATTTACCGACTGGCTGGTCATTTTTAGCGACTAAACGACTATTATTGATAAAAAACGACTTTGTTGACGAAAAATCGGCTGATTTTAGGAAAAACTACTATTTTTAAGAAAACATCGACTATTTTTACGAGAAACCGACTGTTTTTAAAAAAAAAATCGGCTGTTTTCAAGAAAAAAATCGACTGTTTTTACGAAAAACGTACCCCTTTGGGTACGTGTACCCTCGGTTGGGAATTACTGCTTTAGAGGTCCTGTTTATTTAGAAAACTCAACCAAGTAGCCTAGTCGTTGTTTTGGCGCGGGCGGTATCCTCGTTACTCGTTAATACTTCGTCGTTAGTTTGTCCTTATTGCCGTTGAGGAGTTGAGATAAACAAATAAATCAATTAGGTCCGTTCCATTCCTTGCCGCTCTGGGGAGAAGTTCGTTTGCACGCTTGGGTGATAAGGTACCGGAAGGTCCAGTTAATTGCACTTTACTTGCGAGATCGCCTTCCTGCCTAACTAAATGTCTTTCTTTCCTTCATCTAATGATTCAGCAGTTCGCCTTTTGTCTTTCTGTCAAAATGCCCTCTTGTCCCAGGAGGGAGTGTTGGAGTGGCTGTCTTTTCTATAGTAACAGTGACGGAAGTTCTTTGTCTCGCCCAGGTTCTGGTCCTGGGTCACATTCCGTTTGTTGACGCAAGAATAGTGCTCGCTTCTTCTGAACTCGTCAGCTGAAATCCTAAAGTTTAACCGAAAAGACAATCTAGTTACCAATCACTTATTCACTTCAGCAGGCTCCGGTAAATTTGGTCGTGGCTTTTGTATGCCCCGCCGCTTAAATGTTCTGTAGATATGCCGGACTCTCTGTGTGAAGTCAGAACGAAGAAAACTGGTTTCCGCAGTTGATAGAAAAATCCCTAAGAGATTACTATGAATTGCTCGTATGGAAGAACTCGTAAGAGAAAAGTTCTGCTTGGGCGACGGTGAATGAGCGAATACGACCGACCTGACCCGGATAACTATTTTCCTTTAGCTTGTATTCTTTATCCCAATAATAGTCCTTTAACTGCTTAACTCGACCGATTCGTAACCCTGAAATAAAACTCACTCTGTCCCTATAATATAACCGAAGGACTCTGTGGATTCGGTGGTCTGTCGTTGTTAAAGTTTAACCGAAAAGGGCCGGGATAGGACAATCTAGTTGTCCATCACTTATTCACTAAAATTGGCTTGAAGACCCGCTGAAAATGTGTTACTTCGTTGTTCCGCTATTCGCAAATAATCGATTTTCAAATAGTGGAATTTCCGTGTGATTTGTGGTACCTCTATGCGCTTGTATGAATGAATGAATTTGTTGCACAAAAAAAAACTTGGGGCCATGGCAACAAAACAAAAAGGAAACACAGCAAACTACAAAAATCGCTCTCTATGGGACAAACCAACTCGGAGGAATCTAGCCACCTTACGGATATTCCCCATATTTGTGCTTCCCATTTTTTCTAGTAGCCACTCCTCCCTAGTAATTTCCACCCCAAATAATTCGACCCTTAAATCACTCAATCCTTCACATTCACACATAAAGTGGAACACATCCTCATCCATCTTTCCACACATCGGGCAAAAGTAAGGGCCATTCTTTAATCTGTTTTTTCCTATAAACCTTCTTTTCTCCCCAATAGCTAATCCTCCCCCCTTAAACTCACCATCCACTTTAAATCTACTCCCGACAACCCAGCCTTAAAATAAATTTCCTCCCCCCAAACATCTTTCGCCTTTGCATAGAACCGTAGACATCGACTCAGCCTTCCGACACTGCCAATCCTGAATTTCCTGATCACGAAGGATTTGCTCCACCTTACGCGACACTTTACCATACTGTAAAGAAGTTCCAGTGCCACCATTCCATAATTCAGACAGGCCGCATCTGTTAAGAATGTTCTTAATTTGATGAGGCCAAGATTGCTGGTCTTCGTCCCACAGCGCCTCCAGGTAGGCTGCTTTAAGCAACCTCACTCGCGGTAATGAAATAATTTTCTCCCAGAAACTTACCATAGTAACCAATCTATTAGACCTAAGCGAAAACAAACCTAGATCACCTTTCAATACAATACTACTAAGAGACTCACTAACCCCTAATATCCTCTTAAAATTTCTAAGCTGGACTACCTCCAACTTCGGTATATCCACATAACCTCAAACTTCCGCAGCATAATGGATACTTGATACTATTTTAGTCCTAAATATACGCTTCTGGAACTTCATATTCTTAATATCCCGCACGTGGCTTCTAAATACCATATTTGACAATCTTGCTCCCCTCAACACACACTGATCCACATGCTTTCCAAACTTACCCTTCGACGTAAACTTAACCCCCCAATACACAAACTCTTCTTTCACTGATAGCTCCTTACCCTCAAAATATACCCTGTCATGCACACCTAGTTTTCCTCCCTTTCGGCAAACCATAGCAACTGTTTTATTCACGTTCAGGACCAACCGCTTAGATTTAAGATACTCCTCCACCAAATTTAGTAACACCTGCAGGTTATCTCTACTATCCGCCACCAAAGCCACATCATCCGCGAATAAAAGCAGCAAAGCCTGACTAAATCAACTGATACAAACGGAGCAGCCCTGGCCTTTAAGAACGCCTCCGTATCGTTAATAAATAGGGAAAAAAGCTTTGGAGATAAAGTACACCCTTGCTTCACACCTAGTTTAGACGAAAAACTCCTTGAAATCTTGCCTGCCACCCTTACTACTAACCTCACCCTGAAATACATCTCTAACAACACACATACGAATACTTGTGGCAAGCCCATACTGACCAGACTTTCCATCAGTAGCTGTCTATTTACATTATCGAACGCCCCTTTTAGGTCAAGAAAAGCCATAAAAAGCTTCCCTTTCCTTGGTTTAATATACTTTCTAATCAATTAATACAAAAATTTGGTCTAAAGTACAAAACCCTTCTCTGACACCTGCCTCACATGAACTCAACACTTCATTCTTATTTAACCAAACCATCAATCTACTATCCAATATTTTACAAAAAAATTTACTACAAACATTATTCAAATGAATTCCCCTATAATTTTCATGGGCTGTTCTATCTCCCTTCTTCAAAATTGGGATAACAATTGGGATAACAATTGTCGCAGGCCAGCGCATCTTCTCAATTATTAGAGAAAATATTGCTGCCATAATGGGGAGAATTACAACCTTACCCCATTTCCACAAAAATAGTGGAACTCCGTCGACCCCTGGGTCTGACCTCACGAGAAAGATTTATGACTTTTTTTGGTTCAGGCACTAAGCAATCTTCAGGAATCTCGCCGCTGCCCACTGAAAAGCCGCTTTTGTGTTGAGATTCAAATTTCCCGCATCATAGTAGAATTTTCGTTGTGGGGACGGTCGCAGATATTCTGAACGTCAAAACTAGGGTAGATCGTGGAAAATCAAAAAATCCCCTTTGCAGAACCCAAATAATTCAGTGTATTCAGTTAAATGACACAAAAATAATTTGGCTTTTCAGTTAAACTTTAAGAACATCCATTATATATATACAAACAATTCCGGATTCTGGAATTTGCGTACTTGTACTTGAGGCTGTTGTGGGATCCGGTGTGGAAGAAATTAGGATAGGGCTTCGTCGGCTGCCTACATTGTGCGGGCCCTTGTGCCAGGGCTGGGGCTTCCCAGGGGCCAGTGCCGATCTCAGCAGCCGTGTGTAAATTGATGGCTCTCCAGCTTGTTCGTCCCGATGAAAAATTTGTAGCCTGCGTAGTTGTATGGTAGTTGTACAAAAAAGTTGCATGTAATACTATGTAATAGCAAAGAATACTGTCATTTAATGTGCCTCAGACTGGTCCAATCTTATGTAGTAGTATCCAGTAGCATCATGTCTTGCCATAGTAGCATACAGTCTTGCTAATAGTAGCATGCAGTAGTATGCAGTAACACGGTAGCCTTGAAGTAGAAGCATGTAGTAGCATCAGTTAGTACTGCATGCTACTTTTTCGTACAACTTCGTACTACTATTTTGAGAGAAATTTTTCATTGGGGTGGTCTTCCTCTCCTGCCGTTTTGATTTAGGCTGAAATTGTGGACGGCCCTTAATTTCGTAGTTTCATGTAAATGAAGCATATGGTCGTACCAGCGAAGTTACCATACTCGAAATTTTGTATACCTCACTGCTGTTTTCACCACGCTTTGACTTCCCAGACCCCCCCCCCCCCACCTTGCGGATGGATTCTTGTTGGTGAGTTCCAACCTCGCGTTGTCTTACTACTCTTGCTTAATCGCTTCTAGCGGCGAAGGCCTATTTTCGCTCCCATGTACACAGGCTGTAATAGTATTAAAGTGTATATTGCTATTGATGCGTCGTGGCCGTCGTATGAAAACACCATCTTTTCGGGATCCCGAATGAAAACGAAGGTTCGTACGACAATGTAGTATCCTGCGTCTGTCTGTCCGCTTATTAAAGCGGGCCACAAAAAATGGTCTTTCTACCACACACACAATGCTAACCATCCCTATTGTCACTATGAATGTTCAAAACCACTAAAAAACACCGTAAAACAATGAGCAAATTAAAAAAAAAAAACCAAATTTCCTAGGTTTGAAATAACTCAGTCTGCACTAAATCTCAGCCGATTATCCCGGACAGTTGTTATGGCACGTAGGGAGCCAAGGGTCAAAATAATAATTTCCATCTAATGCTCCAACTGCTTATTACAAATACAAATAAATTTTTAAACCAAGACCAGTGTGGTACTTCTGAAGACATACACAAATTATCAGTTAGGTCTTATAATTCTTTGCTAATCAATCCTGGAAAATACCGCCATCTAGAAAAGAAAACGTTGTGCGTGGGTTTTTCTCGAGCCAAAACAGCAACTCAGCAATCGAGTTCAACTAAGCGTTCAACATGCGATCACTAAGAGAAGGTAAACCGAATGTTTGGATTAGGTCTTTAAGAGGAAAGTTGATGTGACTCTTCGGGTCAAGTTCGTTGAGATTCTTTGCCCCTCAATGTGATAGGGAATTTGAGATTCAGGGGATTAAAGCTTCGTTCAAGCACCGTCATTTATTAGCATCCACGGAAGTTTTCCGTTTAGCCTCACCGCGTGGATCGTGGCTATCTCAAACTTTGAGTTAATTTTAGTTTCTGTACCATAAATATTCCTTGAGCCCAAGCTGACTTTGAAACATATCTTCAAATAATGTATACAACGGATACGTCAGCTGCGATTCTTCATCAGCGATATTTCGGCCCTTCTTGGCAAGGTTCCTCGTCAGGCTGTCAATCTTCAGGGTCAACGTCTGGGAAGGAAACAAACCTGTAATCCTGTAAACCTGAGGAGGACCCATGCCAAGAAGGGCCGAAATATCGCTGTTGAAGAATCGTAGCTGACGGATCCGTTGTATACATTATTTGAGTATTTGTACCATTTGGTCTTAATATGTGTGCTCCGCTGTTCTGTTCCTCTTAGTGAGTAAAAAATTAAAGAAGGTTTGCGACTTGTTCTTGCATCATAGTGTTATTTCTTCAGCGACTCAACCAAAACCCAATGATCCTTTAAGGAGGTCGATTTATGGGTATAAAAAACCGTGAAATCGGGACATGCTGTTGTTAAAACTCGTTTCTGGTATAAGTGGATCTTTGAGGACAGTTTTGTAATTAACAACACAGTAGCCTAATCTTAGTGGGGTACGGCATAGAGGCAGTACAAGAGTGTTCGCTTAAAGAATTTGATTCATATGGGCGGAGAAGGTGGGAGACACCATTATCTTTCGTTGGGCCAGATTTTTACGAATGCAGTGTTACCTTTGTTTTCTTCAAAATCCTTACGGTAGCCAACGTTATCCACAAATTACTTGAATACAATTCACTTTTCAAAGCAAGGTGGCCATTGCTCATTAATTATTCAGTGATCTCCCGCCGGAGGTTGAAAAGGGTACTAAAACCTTCTAGAAGATTCAGTGGCGAGTAAGACGATTAGCACAGCTAAGTAAATCACCACGTTAACGTTTAAATTTTTCTTAAGAGGAAATCATCGGCCAGTTTGACATTTTTTTGGTCTCGGAAGCTAAATATTATTTAGCAAATTCAAAATCTCAAGAAACTACTATAACGAATTTTCTGTACTTTAAGAGCGTTTGTTTATTGTGATCCAGTTTACATCCTTTCTTTGGACTTGCGGGAATTAACAGGAAAAGCCAAAAACAAACTACTGAAAGAAATCGACAAAGCTAGTAGTTTGATTCTCCTACACATTTTCCATATACCTGCTAAAAAAAATATTTTGTTGGATCCGTAGTCAAACTATAATCCCAGCCTCCCCATGTCGGGTGCTTCCAAACCGCACCACTAGATGACCCAGCGGTTAGATCGAGTCGTGGCTTCACCCTGGGTCTTGGGTGCAGGGGCGTCATTAGCCTTTTACCTTTTGGAGGGGGGACGTCAGGTTTGTGCCGACGGACTAAAAAATATGCCGACAAAACACGCCGTTGGCGCTTCGATTTCTTCTGTATTTCGCCCGACAGAGGTTTGCAGGTGTATTTCTTGCGTAAAGAAAGCACTCGATGTGCCGGAGAGTCGACCAACGCTCGACAGAAGCATATATAATTATAAACCGGTGTACTTTCTCAAGACCTTTGGGGGAGGGGGAGAATACCCTCCTCCCCCCATAGTGATGCCGCTGCTTGGTTGGGGGGTTTCTAGCCGTCGCAACTGCTAGAATGCTTACGACGCAACTCCTTTAAGAAACTAATGATTTTCGGCTTGATGGGGATTTTGCATGCGAGTAACACTAAAAAGAGAAATGCTAATGCTATTGGTCTTTGCACAGGCTTGACAGGCCAGCCGGATGCCCGAGAAAACGGGAAACTTCAGAACGAATAAATATCCTTCGTTTCTTATCCTACTCGAAAAAAAATCGTCTGATTATGGAAGTGTGACTGAAGAGTCAGCTTTCTTGTATCTTATACCTGATGGTGAATTATTTTGAATGTGCATATTTGATTTTTCAAAATTGGCGTTTCGTATTAACATATCTCGACAAGACACAACTCTCACAGGTAGCTGGCACAATTTGAATTTCATCGAAAACGCAATTTTTTGGCGTTTGGATTTAGCAATAGCTAGTGAGAAATATCAAAGATTATGCTCTGGTCCTGTTGTAACAAGTTCAGTTCCAGTCATACCCAGCTGGTTTAGCGAATTCTTTGCTCGGCGCTTTTGTGTATTTTTTTAAAAACATTTATACCACCATCGGGTTACTACTAGTCGGGAAGTTTTTTTCCATGGATGAAAAATGCATATTCCCAAGCAGCTGAGTAATTGAGTAACGCATTTTCATCAGGCCAGTGCGAGCGTTCCTGTTTCAACTAGTATACAAAATTACTTATTTTAAGAACCTGAAAGGACCCCTCTTGCTTATTCTGCCTTTTATAATATACTTAGCTTATCATATGGAATTCTAAGCTTCTAAAATCCCCACCTTTCTCCATTGTTTCGTTTCGTAACTACGAATTTTTAGCACTTTTTCGGCCTTGCCGAATTTTCCCGTCACCCAATGAAAAGTTTGCCAGAATCTTCAAAGTCCGCTGACAACTCTTTCACACATAAGGATGTGATAATCTTCTGTTTATTACTTCTTTTATGTGCTTAGTTTTCCCACTTTTTAACCAAGGCACGTTCAGTTTTCAAATCTTTTGCGCCCAGCCGCCGCGTCGGAGATCAGGAAGGCTGGATATAGTCGACAAGCGCTAACAAGAGAATCGCTAGTTTTAGGTAGAAAGTAATGGTATTTCCAAAAACGTTTTTTCTAATTCATTTCATAGGGAACAGATCATTTCTAGTAAGAGTTGTGCTTGAAGGAATTAAGGTTTGTGCAGGTATATTATGTTTGTGATACTTTGGTGGAAGAAAAAGCTCGCACGTATCCCAAAACAAGGCGATTCGGTTTCCAGTTAAAACAGCCTATTTTGAGTCCGCCTTCGAACATAGTTTTGACCGTACCATTGTAAATTCTTTTTCATGATTTGCCACTGGACCCGATAGAAACTTTGTAGCCTGCGTAGTAGTATGGTAGTAGTACGAAAACGTTGCATGTAATACTGTGTAATGGTAAAGAATACTATAATTTAATGTGCCTCGGACTGGTCCAATCTTATGTATTAGTACCAGGGACCCATAATTTCCTGTAATGACTCGACATTCAGGGGGCTTGTCAATAAGAGATTTGTGATGCGCTCTTGACCGAGCGTCAGATAGTTCGAGAAATACCCACGGGGATAAAATACCCGACTACCCAGATAGACAAAAATTTTCGCAGTCGTTGTGCTGAACTAGGAATATTTCTCTGTAATGGAAGAGTATCCTGGGTCTTTTGTCCTAGCTTAGGTACCTGGTGGCATGCTGAATAGTCCCAACAAATTTTGTCTATCTGAGCAAGAACGCCGATTCGACCCAAGCGGAATTTTTGGAAACTAGATGAGGCTCGGGCAACATAGCAACACAGAAGCACAGGAAATGACAAGCCCCCTGAATGGCGAGTCATTACAGGAAATGTATGGGTCCCTGGTAGTACCCAGTAGCATCCTGTCTTGCCATGGAAGCATCCAGTTTTGCTGTAGTAGCATATAGTAGTATGCAGTAACACGGTAGCCTTGAAGTGGAAGCATGTAGTAGCATCGTTAGTACTGCATGCAACTTGTTCGTACTACTTCATAGTACTATTTTGAGATAAATTTTTCATCGGGGATATATGGGAATATATCTGTGTTTAAAAAAAACAAAGAACATTGAGCGATATCTTATTTAAAGTCAATACCTGCGCAAATTATAGGCCACATTTCAGAGAAACTGAATTAGGCGTACGATATGTTGTGTCGTGTAAAAGAGAAGTATGATAGAAGTAATCCGTGGGCAACTCTTCAGTGGTCTTGCAAATCCCATATTATTTGACTTTCACGTTTTTGGATAAAATTTAGTAAGAAAGAGAAAAGGAAAATAAGATCGATGTAGGTTACTTCAGATATTAAAAATATCTTCTAACCCCCACCCCCCTCCCCCTTGGATAAGTAGTACCTGGATCAGTAAAAATTTCAGTATTAATGATCCTATAATTTCTGTTCGAAACGTAGATTGAAATTCAAGTCGTTAGATCGTTCTTTACATCGTAATTTATTACTTCTGTTTTTTTTATGGCACTTGAGCTTACTCAAGTGCCATATAGCGATCGTAATGTCTGTCTGTCAGTCGGTCTGTCCGCATTTTGCTAGTTTGGGCACTTCCACAGGACCTAGGGCGATAAAACTTGGCACGAATATCAGGGACCCAACCGGATTAACTTGGAAATAATCACGTCCCCGATCCGACCATCAATGGGGGAGTGGCAAGATGGGAAACCCATAAATTAGTAACATTCATAATTTAGGAACGGATAATCGGACATGCACTAAACTTGACAGGTATCACGAACAAGTGTCTTGGATGTTCATTGTCAAATTCGGATCGGATCCGATAACTGGGGAGGGGGCTGGAGGGGGACACCCGAAATCTCTAGGAACGCTTTTTCTAGTTTTTTTCAAACCCCTACCCCTTTCTTCACACTAGTCTAACTCTGTGCGTGGATGTGTCATTCTTTCTTCACACTAGTATAGCTCTGCTCGTGGCTGAGTCATTATTTGCTTCAGTTCGTTCGGAGAGAGCTAGAGCAATCGAAGGTCGAAGGGGTTTGGAATAAAATGGCAAGTGTCAGCGGCTTCTCTGGCCAAACAAAACTACCAGGGTATATGCATTTCTGAAACGCTAGATGGTCTCTATGCGATCTTACGCGCAGTTCTGACACGCCAGAACTCTCCCCTATCCGTTACAACGCTTTCTTGCGACGAAATACAGGTGTGGTGTACGTCTATTGTGTTATTTGTGTTTGATGGCAAAGCCTTTGTTCGAACAAGCAAGCAGTTAAAGCAAGTAGCCTAGTGGTAAATCAATCATTGTAGAGGGACTGCGAATAATTGTGATATTGTCAAGCTGAAATACATTGGAGTTGTAAATTCGACAATATTGACTTAGAAATCGCCACTTTCCAAATCCGACCATTGCTTAAAGTACCAATCATGACCGCAAATTAAGAAAAATACTTATAAGCAAAATATGCATTTTCATGATTCCCTCGAGCCCATTACCATCTTTGCCTCAAGGGTTTTGCATACAAATGAGGTTCTAGCTCCCTTAAAGTGCGCATCTTTACCGCAAGGTCGAAAAGTACTTTTTATCAAACGATACATCTCAACGCATGATCATTTGTGCCACAAGGGTTCTATTTTTGACCAAACGGTATATATCAATGATCCCTAAGAACCTGCTATCGTTTTTGCCTCAAGGGTTTTGCTTACAGGTGCATTTCTAGCGCCTTTAAAGACCGCATCATTACAGCCAAGTTCAACAATAAAATAATTTTTTGGGATCCCAAAACGTAAGGGGCGGGCTACCTATGACATCGCAAAAGTCGTCCGTCTGTCCGTCTGTGTGCACTATAACTCTCGAAGGGAATGAGATATTTTGATGAAACTTGGTGTGAGGATTCTTTGGGTCGAGAGTAAGGTCAATTTCGTAGATGGGCTATGTAGCCCTACATTTAGGGGTGGGGGAGGGGGTTGAAATTAAGGGGCAAATGAAATATTTTTAAACAGATAATTTGATAGTCGATTATGGGGTAAGAAGACATTTCGAACACGATGATGAAAACCATTTTGTCATCGGAAAAGCGGTTCGTCCGGAATCCGGCCAAAACGGGAAAGTTTGTTAAAGTAAAAGTTTTATTTGAAGTTGATTAGATTTAGGAGTAAGAAGACATGCTTAACACGATGATGAAAACCGTTTTTTCGCCGGACAAGTATTTAGCCCGGAATCCGGCCAAAACCGGAAAAATTGTTAAAAGTAAAAGTTTTATTTGGAGTTGATTAGATGTTCGATTTAGGAGTAAGAAGTCATGCTGAACACTTATGTGAAATTTTTTTCTACCCAGACAAGTAGTTCGCCCAGATCAGGCCAAAACCGAAAATTGTTGAAAGTTAGAGTGGCAAGAAGTTTTCGTCAAAACAGATCTGACTTATAGGGGTAAACACACATGCTGATTCAATATTTGAACTTGGTTTTCTCAGATGATCAATCTGTTTTTGAATTTTAATGGGAAAAATGTTCAAGGAGTCTACTTTTTACTTACTAGTATATAATAAAATAATATTCGAATCTGTACAAAGTTCCCAAACAAAAAACTCCTGCCAAAATTTTGCCTATTCTTGCGAGTGCCATATGAGCTTTCAGCTCTTGTTTGCTCTTGTATGTGTTCCTTATTCTATTTGTGTATACAAAAAGCATCAACCACAGAAAATACTCTCTGAATCTTATATTAATGACTTACTTGTTTGCACTTACGGATTTGTCAGTCTTGTAATCAGATTTTGAAAAGCAGTTGTACCGTGTTCTTCAAAACTGTGCTAACTACATTTTCATAATTTTCGGCCCCAGTTTTTTGTATGCCATCTGCGTGAAAAAATTAGGAACTCAGAAAGTTAAAACTAATCTACCTGTTAGATGGTGCTCATGTCGTCATCTAACACTTCGCACAATTTAACAGAATACCAAATCGGCTATGTTCTTTCCAATGGTATAGTTAACTCAGTTTTCAAAAAGTTCTTAGTTAGCACAGTTTTGAAGAACACGGTACAATTATAAGCCTAGGGGACATAGACTTGCTATAAACCTAGGATACCTAGGAGTAGTTACATCTCCCCTATACTGAAATAGTGTACCCCTTATATTTGAAAGCTCCTCACACCTCAGGAGCGAATGACCTACCCCTCACCGTTAATTTTACAGAAACGCAAGGATATTGCGTTTCTCTCCTTCTCTCCTCCAAATACTTTTAGACATCTCTTGGATCCATAACCGAAGGAAATTAACTGGGATTTTCTAATTTAAATAATACTCAACACCGAAAGACTCTACTTTAATTACTCGATAGACACTCAGATTAGTTCACTTCTTAATCTTTTCTGACTTGGCGCATACTCATCATGGCGGGACTTCTTTGGTACAGTAATGTACGTTATCTTTGTAGTCGCTTGCCCATTGCACCTCGGGCGTTTTCTTCGTGTCTAATGGCAGAGTTTATTTGTGGTTTCCACCTATTGTGTAGCACCTGGATCATATTTCAAGCTTCCCTTAGTTCTGGTTACGTTCCCTTCAAGTTTCCCCGAATCCATTCCTGAGATTACCCCCCCCCCCCCCATCCTTCCAGTGTGTATTGTAATGCAGCCAGGATTTTCTTCCAGCTTGGGCAGATCGATCCCACAGAGTTCTCTCTTTCCCGTGCTCGGCAATTGAATCAACACGGTTCCCGGACTTGGACGAACTTTTCCCCGCAAATTGAGAATACGGAAGAAGTTTTTTTTTGTTGGGTTTCCGGGGAGTGTCAGTTTTCATTATTATTACGGTAGGATACATCTGTAATAACTTGGCATGGTCAGGTTTTCGCCAGATCAAAAAACAAGAGCTACGAGTTCATATGGCACTTGTTACGAGTAGGTGGTATTAGAAGCGAGAAAGTGAATCTGAGCATTTTTTCGGGAATTCGGATCCCCCTCCCCACCGTGTTTGGACCCGGTCCAGACCCTAAAATAAGTCATCCAAGGCAGACAATCTCTCTACTTTCCAAGTTTCGTTGAAATCACTTCACTCGTTTAACCCCGAGCCACAACATTTCCGGGACTCCCCCCTACTGTGGCCGAGTACGACTCGGACACATACTAACATCTTTTCTTCCCGTCCATTAAGTCTAATTCGAATCGGAGCATATCTGCAAATTTCCGGTTCCTACTTCATCCTCCTCCTACCTTGGTCGGATCCGGTTCGGACGCCAAATTACAAATCTAGGCCGCATAAACTTGGTATTGTCCAAGTTGCATTCCATTCTGCCAATCCGTTTGGTTTTTGTGCATGTCACAAAGTTTCCGGACCCCCCCCCCCCAACAGTGGAATCTGAGGACTGTTTTATCCGAACGTCTCTAGGAGGTTGTCGACAAAACGTCCCCATGACAAAACGTCCCCGTGGTGAAACGTCCCCGGCCATAGATATTTTTTTTTCATCGCTGAGGGATAGCTAGGCCTATGAGACTATTGATTGCGTCATCAGTTCAGACAAAAAATGTTTTTGGAATATATACTTTTGACAATCACGATGGGTTGAATATACTTCAGCATTTAACCGATACTCGAGAAACCAACCAAAGTGTTGCTCCCGGTTATAGCCATTTCTTAAGGAAAGCGCGAAGATTTAGTAGTTTGCCAGTTTTCGTTTTGTCTCTTATTTAATTGGTGTATTTTGTGTGTTAGTTTACGCTGCGATATAACTCATTGATCTCGCTTTTGTTTGATATTTAATTTGGCGATACTTATTATTAAAAGATTTATTAAATGATCAAACCTGTCCAACCTAGACCAACTATGTCTTTCTACCTAACTTCCTCGCTTCCCATGTCATTTTTATCCAGCATAACAGCACTACGCTTAGTTTTGCATTTTCCTTGTTTGACTCTCTTTGAGCAACGGTGGGCTTCCCCTTTCTCTGAGGAGCATATTGGTGCTCCTCAGATTGTGCATGTTGCTTCAAACGACCTAGAACTGATCAGTTACGAGCCAATTGCAACTTGCAAGGCATATTACACGACATATCTGAAAACAATACATTTATGAAGCAACCGGTCCTCTGTCCGATATTTCCTGCTTATAAGGAATGTTCCCACATCTGTAATGCACACTCTGATGCTGTTTTTACCTCGATCCACCTAAAGATAGAGGCGAACTTGAAAATGTATGGTTGGGGACGTTTCGCCAAGGGGAAGTTTTGTCACGGGGACGTTTTGTCACGGGGACGTTATGTCACGGGGATGGTTTGTCGCGGGGACGTTTCGCCAGGGGACGTTTTGTCATGGGGACATTTCATCGGTAAGCCCTCTAGGAGGCCGTGAAAAGGAGGCTAAGTAAATAACGACTGGGCTGTCTATTTCTCTAAATTTATTAAAAATTTCAAAAGGAATGCAAGAAATACGCTGTTGTCGTTCTTACTAATTGGTTCACCCCAACCCTCTTTGTTCTGTAGGCTGCTAACCCTCCCTACTTTGCCGAATCCTATTGGACCTTAATTAGGCCTTTGGAATCAAGCTATTCTGATGCCGGGAGAGATTAGCTGTATGTCTATATTGGATTAGGGACAGGGGGGTGTGTTGTGTGTCTGTGCCTGTTTTGTTGTGGCCTATCTTTGGACGTATGTGGAGGCAAAACTTATCACTTACCAGAAGAAGTCGCTCGACGATAGTCACGAATTTGATACAAAAATTTATTATGGCACCTTCCCTTCGGCCAAGTGCCATCTAGCGATCGCAATTTCTGTCCGTCCAGACCGGATCCGTTGACCTTAGTTGGAAGTTGGAGGGAGGAGCCGGGAATCTTGGGAAACGCTTAGACTGGAGAGATCGGGTTGAAACTTGGTAGGAAGAACAAGCACAAGTCCCGGATGTGTCGCTGACATAACCGGACCGGATTTGGACACAGTAGTGGGAGCTGGAGGGGTGCGGAATTCCGGCGATCCCGCGAGTTCGGTACTTCCTGATGTACCAGGACGATGAAACTCAAGAGGCGTATCAGGGCAGACCAAATTAAGAATAGTCTTTTCGCCGATCCAACCATCGTGGGGGACTGGACGGATGGGGAATCCAGAATCTAGTGACATGCATAACTTTTGAACGGGTGATCGGATTTAAATGGAACTTGGTCAAGTGGAAAGACCTATCATCTCAGATGTTCCGTTTCAGTTCCGGACCGGATCCGGTACTTGTGGGAGGAGGGGGGGTGAGGGGGACGCTGGATATCTCGTTAAACGCTTTGAGTCGAGGGACCGGGATGGAATTTATTGGGGAGAAGAATCATAGGCCGTAGAAACGTTCGTGGCACAACCAGATCGCATCGGAGCTCATGGGAGGGGGGGGGGGGTCGAGCCAGCTGAAGGGAGTTTCCAGGAATTCCGTTTATCTCGAGTTAGGGTACTTCCAGATGTGCTAAGGACGATGAAACATGGCAGGCATGTTAGTGACCCGGCCAAATGGACTTATGGACCCGACACAAGGCTCTGAGAAAACTTCCGTTCCTGGATCTGACCATTTTTTGGGGATATGAGGGACCGAGCAGTGGTCCTATTATATTTGTTGAAGAGTGTGTAAAATTAATAAAAGGGAAATAAGAAGATCCAGAGGAACACGAATAAAAAAGTGATCGAGGCAACGACTTTAATAACTTAACACTAATTTACAACTTGGCCTATGGTATACAAAACCAAATGAAAGATTAGCAACAACGAATGAAAAAAAATCATTTCTTGTTCAAACATATTTCATTCCTCCAGCAAACATTCTAGACATCACCCATACACCCTCTCCCACGCAAAAAAAAAATCATCCGGCCTCCTTCAATTGCCTAAGAGAGCTTTCCTAATCCCTGGTCTAACAACTCACACCCTTGTCCTGTGGGTGAAAAAATCCAAAGCCTTATTGACTTAATTTATATCAACCTTCCTTTCAATTTCATCGGAGATTTATGTGTAGATAGATAGATTAGTGCATTTCAAAAGCCCAATGGCCACATACACCAAAAAAAAGAAAAAAGTAAAACTTAAACAATCAGACTCCTTCTTAATCTTAAAAATTGATCTATATACACGCCCACTCGAGTAATTACAGTAGGGTTAGTGTTACTCAAAATTTCGGGAAGTGACAAAATTACACCATCTAGATAAAATTTTCTTAAATCAGAAAGCTTCGGGCATCTACGGAGGAAATGGTCCAAATTCTCTTCCTCCTTCTCACAAAGTGGGCAAGCATACTTCCCATCAGGAACAACACTACCTCTCTCAAAAACCTTCTGCCTGCTCTGAATTGGAAGGCAGTTTGCCCTTAGTTGGATCCAACGACTTAAAACTTTCCCGGGTAGATTAAACTTAAAATACACTTCCTCTCCAAAACAAACTTTAACCACTTGATAATGACTTAATGTTATAGAACTGTTAACAGTACTCTGCCAACACTGGATTTCCTGTCCTTCTAAAACCACTCTAATCAACACAACCAAAACCTTCATTCCATATATATGGCATTCCTACTCGCTCCAGTAATAGTAGTAATATATTGTCCCTGCATCTTGAATACAGAGCCAGTCTTCGACCTTGACCTCACTATTGACCAATTTTCGTCAACATACCAATCGGTTCGGGAGTTTCTGGCATCACAGAAAGGAGAACCGATGGTCAGGCAGATCTGCGATATCATAAGGAGCGTGTTCCACGCCCGTACCAATAGTAACTATTAAGTTACTAAATCCGTTCCAGCCTCACGAGAAGTTACTACGCTGACCGTTCCAGCCTTCTCGAAATAGTAACTAATAGTAACTATTTGCTTACCACGCTTGGGAGCGTGGTAAGCGTAGTAACCACGAATCTCTGTCACGTGATTGGTCGGATTCACCGGATTCACCATTCGGATTTTCCAGCCTTGACGTTCCCTCACTAACGACTCAAACTCAACAACTCGAATCCTGTGTCAACCAATCACGGAACACGCGCAAGGAGTCTCACTTTCGTCGGGATCCCAGGAACTTGTTTTCGGTCTCCTTTTCTCCATCTTCCACGTGGTTGGTTTGTTGAAAAAAAACATTGTCTGGGACTTTTGGTAGCGTTATTTATTTTTATTAATGGCCTGTCAGACAAAAAGGAACCAAGACCGAATATCTTCTAGGCAAACATTATTGATTGCCTAACAAACGATCAACAACACGCTCTCCTTGCCAGCGATGTAATCTGCCATGTTTTTTTGTTCTGTGGCTAAGAAAGGATGACTTTATAAGATTTGAATTGTATTTGTTTTAATAGCCAAACAGCCATGGCACATACACATTGTCGGTGAGGGAAAAAACGGATCGCTTGGTGAGGAAAGCATGGAAGTTGATTTACTGTTTTCGACCCTTTTTCTTTCCAAGGGGATTTCCTGGTGCAGATAAATGAAGCCGGAATCTTTATGTCAGTGGATCGAACAGAAGAATTTTTTGTGTCATCTGTGCTTTAAGCGATGAAGTATTATTTGAATTACGACCCCGAGTGCTGCGGTTTTGCATATAAAAGGACTCAAAGGACAAAGCTTCTGCTCCTTTATGTATGCCTGGATACCAGCAACTTGTTCCTTCGACGAAAGCGCCATAAATACTGATAAAAAAACGCGCTTACATTCACTCTCTTCAGGTTGCTACTCGCAAGTATCCAACCCTATTTTTCACCACCTTGATGCGGTTTGGCGACGCCAGGGTTCTTAGTATCCTTCCATGAGAATAAAGAAAAATCATTGAATAACTGGCAAAGTCATATATGAGAATTTTAATCAGCATGTAATAAGTCGTCCTTGCGAACATTCTCAGTGTCGCCTTCCTTTTTGTTTCAATTCTCTCGCGAAATTGGTTTCTATCTAGAAGAAGAATGTTTCATTGCCTGGAATCATAGCTGGTGGGATATTGATGGTGACCCATAAGAGAGGGTGGGTTTGTGTGAAACAGGAGCTGAAGATTGGATAGGACTACCGCTTCCAAGTTTTGACACGGATTTTAATCTTTGCTTAGCCTATATGTTTCGGAACCTCGTGGTTACATTCAGTCGCTTTGTTCTCGACACGATATTTAATGCTGTGGACAAATATTCCTTCAGCCCAAGCTGACTGCGAATCATATTTGATAGTGCAAAACGGACACGTCAGCTGAATTTTATCAAACCTATATTACGGCCCTTCTTGTCAAGGGTTCTCTTCAGGCTCAAAGACGCTTAAGTTGAAAATATGTACAGTATACATATATATAAATGTATACAAGTTGGAGACATACAGCTCGAATAAAATTCAGCTGACGTATCCGTTTCGCACTATAAAATATGCGGTGGACTTGCCCCACGTTCTTATGTATCCCACCTTTCTGGCGAATGTTAACTAACACCGAAAGAAAACAATGATGTTTATTTAATTTTTGTAAATAATACCTCCGCCTCACTCTCTGGACCCGAAGTAGAAAAATCACCGCAGTTTACAACATTGCCGGATCGTAGACTGCAATTGGAAACCGCGTACAGAGATTTAATGACAACGTCGATCCTGATTTCTAAGCGAATTATTAGTAGTTTACTTCTTCACGTGGTTAGATTGTGGTGAATAAGTTTTGTTTCAGTCGCTGTGTTTTCGGTATTTAACGCGGTGGGCTTGCCCCACGTTTTATGTATCCCACCTTTCTGGCGAATTGTTAACTAACACCGAAAGAAATTTTTTTTTGTTTATTTTAATTTTTGTACATACCTCCTCCGCCTCACTCTCTGGACCCGAAGTAGAAAAATCGCCGCAATTTACAACATTGCCGGATCGTAGACTGCAATAGGACATCGCGTACAGAGATTAAATGACAACGTCGATCCTGATTTCTAAGCGAATTATTTACAGTAGTTTACTTCTGTACATAAATAACAATGTTGCTGTATTTTTGTTTTACTATTAGGTTTATTATAGCGTTTTCCTCTCCTTTTTATGGCACTTGCCTTCCGGCCAAGTGCCATACACCGATCACATTTCCGTCGGTCGGTCGGTCAGTCCGGTTTTTGAGAGTTAGGGTACTTCCAGATATGCTAGGACGATGAAACTTGGCAGGCATATCAGGGACCAGACGAAACTAACTTGGAAATAGTCACTTGCCCAATCCGACCATCGTGGGGGAGGGGGAGGTGGTGGAATCCGGAAAATAGGGACATTCATAACTTTCGAACGGGTGATCGGATCATAATGAAACTTCATATGTGGAAAGATCTCGTGTCTCAGATGTCTCATTTCAAGTCCGGACCGGATCCGATGAATCTGGGGGGGGGGGTCAGAGGGGGGAACCGGAAATCGTGTGAAACTCTCAGAGTGGAGCGATCGGGATGAAACTTGGTGGTAAGAACAAGCACAAGCTCTAGATACGTCACTAGCAGAACTGAACCGGATTCGGACACTGCGGGGGGAGTTGAAGGGGGGTTCCGGAATTCCGGCGATCCGTAGTTAATGTACTTCCAGGTGGGCTAGGACGATTAAACTTGACAGGCATACCAGGGACCCGACCAAACTTAATGAAATAGTCACTTGCCCGATCTGACCATCGTGGGGGGAGGGAGAGGTGGCGGAATCCCGAAAATAGGGACATGCATAACTTTCGAACGGGTGATCGGATCTTAATGAAACTTGATATCTGGAAAGTCTCATTTCAATTCCGGACCGGATCCGAAGACAACCTGGGGGGGGGGGGGGATTCACAGGGGAGAACCGGAAACCGTGTGAAACTCTCAGTGTGGAGCGATCAGGATGAAACTTGGTGCGAAGAACAAGCACACGCTCTAGATACATCACTGACAGGACTGGACCGGATTCGGACACTGGGAGGAGGTGGAGTGGGGTTCCGAAATTCCAACGATCCGTAGTTAATGTACTTCCAGGTGGGCTAGGACGATAAAACTTGACAGGCATCTCAGGGAACCGACCAGTTTAACTTGGAAACAGTCGCTTGCCCGATCTGACTATCGTGGGGGAGGGGGAGACGGCAGAATCCGGAAATTAGTAGCATGCATAACTTTCGAATGGGTAATCGGATCTTAACGAACTTAATATCTTGAAAGACCTCATGTCTCAGCATGTCCCATTTCAAGTCCGGACCGGATCCGATGAACTGGGAGGGTGGTTAGGCACCCTTAAAGTGCGCATCTCAAACGAAAAGTAAAAAAAAAAAAAAATACTTTTGACCATCACTTCCATCCTCTCACCCAGCCTAGCAAGTTTGGCGCATCTTAACGGAAAAGGGAAAAAAATACTTTTGACCATCACTTCCATCTGACCCAGCCTTGAAAGTGCCATATGAGCTTCCAGCTCTTGTCTTTTACTCCGTCCATGACTTTTGTTTCCCGATGAAAAATTTGTAGCCTGCGTAGTTGTATGGTAGTTGTACGAAAAAATTGCATGTAATACTATGTAATAGCAAAAAATACTATCATTTAATATGCCTCAGGCTGGTCCAATCTTTAGTAGTAGTATCCAGTAGCATCCTGTCTTGCCATAGTAGCATCCAGTCTTGCTAATAGTAGCATGCAGTAGTATGCAGTAACACGGTAGCCTTGAAGTAGAAGCATGTAGTAGCATCAGTTAGTACTGCATGCTTCTTTTTCGTACAACTTCGTACTAATATTTTGAGATAAATTTTTCGTCGGGTTTCTTTGTTTTCTGATGTGTATCCGATGTGAATCAGAAAGCAAGACGCAACAAACTGTAAACTGGCAAACTCCTTGTCGTATGCTGATCTGCCCGTTTTGTTACTACGGAAGATCGGTTCTAAAAGTGTCCCAAGAATTCCGATTGGCTCGATGTGCTTAATCTTCGTCTAACTCGTTTTGCCCTTGGATGGAATTCCGCTGACACCACCAATAAAGCCACCATCCATCAGAATAATGCGTTCATCAGACTTCTTGGAATTGATTGGTCTGCCATAAGGAAAATAGGAAAGGGATGTGGGAATACATCTGAAAGAGGGTGGAACTGGATGTAATAGTGTATAGATACTGTCGAATTTGGGGAAGGGCAGGGGGGTCAGTCTGCAAGAACGTCCAAGTTTAGATTGACCCGGCTGTTAGGTTTTACGACTGTTGTAATGATAGAGATAGCGGAGGGAAGAAATAATGAATCTTTTATTCGATCGTTCTCTCACGAAACTTCGACCGAAACTAATATGCAAAATAAGAAACCATTGGCCTCTAGAAAGTACGTTTATAACTCTGTTCGTTGTAGATTCTCAAAAATGTCCAGGGGATTCTTGAAAGCAATATAAACGCTCGTTTAAACTCTGTTTTCGAAAAAATATCGGCCAATGTATTTTGAGAGTCACCAGGCGCTCAGCTTGAAGTCATGTCCGTTCATTTGTACGAGATTTCCGTACCTTATTATATTATTATATTATATTATTATATCGTACCTTGCGTCTTTCGTACCTTACTTCGTAAACCCCTTCAGTTACTATGGTGTGAAATACCAGTTAATAATACATAAAATATTACTTTATTAATTATAAATTGACGCGGTCTTTTAAATTTATTACTGTTTATTACTTGTTAAATCGACGACTATCCGACGCTTGCGAACAATTGCTATTGAGCAAATAAAACGTTATTATTATTGTGTTGATGCTGTCGGCACCTAGAGCTTACTCATAGCAGTCATGTTGGGGCTTCCCGAAAATACTAATATTGAGTGTGACAAAGACACACCAGCTTGGGGACCCTTTGAAACTTTTGTTCTTGTTATTCATAGGGATCAGAGGACTCGTCTTCATCCAGAAAGCAGCCGTCTCCCTTCGCTCCAAAACTTGATAAGAAGAAGAGCGGACCAATCCCGTTGGATGAACTCCTCTTTGCCACTGAACCGGAACCCACTGTAGTCCATGCAGGTAAAGTCATTTCTGTTTTATATTCACCTCCATTTGTTTCAGTTATGAAGTGATTAACCTCTATGTACTCCACCGCAAGCTGACTGCGAATCAGTTTTCCTCCTTTGAGTGGCTTAGTCTGCTGAGATTTTGATTCGGCTATGTTTCAGTTTCAATTCAGTTTCATTTGACTATTTTTAAAGACAAAACATACACCATTAACAATCCTGCCAGGAAAGTAGAAAAGGAGTGCTTGGCTACACTGTAAAAAAAATCTTGCAGTATTTGCCACTGGGATTGATCTTGTCTCTGCTGAGATAATCTTATCTCTAATTCGTATTAATCATATCTCAGTAGAGACAAGATTAATCCTAGTAGCAAATACTGCAGTTAACTTTAATCCTTGCTCGGAGAGACTTTTCACAATGTACGGCAGGGAAATAACCGATATTAAATAAACAATAAACAGAATCAACCAACTGAATACCCTATATAAAGAAAAAGGGAGGAGAGGAAAAAATAACCTATGTTTTTTTTTAAATTATGGTTAATGAGGTCAATATGGTTTATGGTTAATAAGCCTTACCTATATTACTGCTTCACTTCACGTCACTAATCGTTGCATCAATTTCCATTTCCGATCTTTCGATCTTCCTTTGTCATTTTTACCCCTAACGGCGCTACGTTCATTTTGCATCGGCTGTGCTTTACCCCTTTTGAGGCGGAACAGGATCCCGGTTATTACTTCCGAGGAGCTCGTCGGCCGGAAATACCAGTTAGGCCAGTTTTCCTGTGTTTCTGATTAATACCAAGGAGGCCGAGCGAGGCTTAAAAATGTCGGCCGGGTATTTAATCGCTGAGAAACTCAGGAGAACTTCAAAGGTATCACAGATGTTAGAATAGTGGAATATAAACTGTATCTACTGGACTGAAAGATGGGCCGAAATATCGCCGAATCAATGCTTCAGCTGACTTATTCGTTTAGCTGCATGAGACATAACTTATGAAATAGTAAAAAGAACAATTAATCTCTTGGAGAATGACTCGATAGGATGTTTCGGACCCTGATCGTCACTCTCTGACGTAAACTCGAACAGCGGAGCGTCATTTCCAGTGGTTGATGTTCAAGAAGGGTGAAAAAGGGTTGCAGCTGACTGTTTAACAACACCAATCAAAACTCTTAAAAACCAATCAAGAAAATAACAGATCCCCTTGGAGAATGCTGTTGCTAACCGATCCTGACTAAAGAATCTACGACTTAACTCTCAACTGTAGGGCCTCCCAAGCCAGTTACACCTACCCCCTTGTCGAATCTTCTCGTTCAGATGTTCAAGAAGGGTGAAAAAGGGTTGCAGCTGACTGTTTAACAACATCAATCAAAACTTTTAAAAACCAATCAAGAAAATAACAGATCCCCTTTGAAGAATGCTGTTGCTAACCGATCCTGACTAAAGAATCTACGACTTAACTCTCAACTGTAGGGCCTCCCAAGCCAGTTACACCTACCCCCATGTCGAATCTTCTCGCTCAGATGTTCAAGAAGGGTGAAAAAGGGTTGCAGCTGACTGTTTAACAACACCAATCAAAACTCTTAAAAACCAATCAAGAAAATAACAGATCCCCTTGGAGAATGCTGTTGCTAACCGATCCTGACTAAAGAATCTACGACTTAACTCTCAACTGTAGGGCCTCCCAAGCCAGTTACACCTACCCCCTTGTCGAATCTTCTCGTTCAGATGTTCAAGAAGGGTGAAAAAGGGTTGCAGCTGACTGTTTAACAACATCAATCAAAACTTTTAAAAACCAATCAAGAAAATAACAGATCCCCTTTGAAGAATGCTGTTGCTAACCGATCCTGACTAAAGAATCTACGACTTAACTCTCAACTGTAGGGCCTCCCAAGCCAGTTACACCTACCCCCATGTCGAATCTTCTCGCTCAGATGTTCAAGAAGGGTGAAAAAGGGTTGCAGCTGACTGTTTAACAACACCAATCAAAACTCTTAAACACCAATCAAGAAAATAACAGATCCCCTTTGAAGAATGCTGTTGCTAACCGATCCTGACTAAAGAATCTACGACCTGACTTAACTCTCAACTGTAGGGCCTCCCAAGCCAGTTACACCTACCCCCATGTCGAATCTTCTCGTTCAGATGTTCAAGAAGGGTGAAAAAGGGTTGCAGCTGACTGTTTAACAACACCAATCAAAGCTCTTAAAAACCAATCAAGAAAATAACAGATCCCCTTTGAAGAATGCTGTTGCTAACCGATCCTGACTAAAGAATCTTTCAGTTCAGTTCAGTTTATTCTTAAAAATAAAGAACACCATTAACTGTTTATGGCCCCACCATAAGGCCTAACAGAAGGCCTGGCAATGGGCGGGGCTTATTCTTTATTCATATAGTCTTAAGGGAAACAAACCAAAGAAATCAAAAAAGAAAGAGAAAGGAGAGAAAAAAGAAGAAGAAAAGAAGAATGAAGACATAACAAACCGACAAGAAATATCCACTAACGAACAATCTTCCATCAACGAAGCGCCCTTGCCCCCTCCCCCCCCCCCTCAAAAAAAAGGAAGGAAAAAAGAAGAAAGGAAATTAGGTTTTGGAACATTATCTTTTCGATAAGAAAAAAGACTTGTCCTGTGACTTGAAAGCTGAGAGGGTAGACGCAACCCTTACCTCCTCAGGTATTGAATTCCACACCCCCGGAGCAAAGTGTTTTATTATGAAAGAAGCTCTAGTTGTTTTACGGTGGGCACTCGCCAACTGCCGGGCATTCCGAGTAGAATACTCGTGGAAATGTGAAAACAAATTCTGAAAAGACGAATTTAAATGATAATTAAAATACTTATATAATATAATCTACGACTTAACTCTCAACTGTAGGGCCTCCCAAGCCAGTTACACCTAGCCCCGATGTCGAATCTTCTCGTTCCGCCTCGGAGACCGAAGAAAATTCGCAAATCTGTGTCTGCCCTATTATCGCAACTACTATACCACCTCGTGTCTTCACGGTTCCGTAACTCTATCCATTTTAAAGGTTAACTGAAGAGCGTATCGTTCCAGTCTTCCACCACAGGCACACAGTTGCTGCATTGTAGTTCGAGTCCCCCGGAAAGAAAAAACGATCAGCTCCTATCCATGAATTCTCCCAATGTCACCTTTCTGTGAAAGCATACTACTTATTACGCGCAATCTTGACTAGCCTTTCTAATCAAACGTCGTCTGTGATTGGTTAATCGAATAATCATATAGAACTTATGTCTTTAGTCGCATGCAGCGACTATGAAAACCCCGACAAAATTGAGCGGACCTAGAGGTATTTACTCTAGCTTTGAGCTGATGTTGATACCCGTTTACTCCTCTTCCGTCTTCACCGTTGCTTATCGCACAAGAAATATTGAAGGAGGCTAGCAGGAGGCGTACTCCGCGCGCCGACCCGCTCTGGAACGCGTCCATAAAACCAATCAGCTTTGACTGCTAGATTTCCTCTTGAGCGACTTAACAGCGATATAACTATTTGTAGAGGTAACGAAACGTGATGTGGCGCGAAGCTAATAGCCTCCGGTCGTTTGCGTCGGGAGTCGGCCGTATTCTATTCGACTCATGTAGCGTTTACACGGACAAGAAATCCCGTCGAGTCGAAAGGAATCCCGGTCGACTCGAAAGGATTCCGTTCGTGAAGATGACTAGAAAAAAAGTCTAGCGGGGGGAGAATCCTTTCATCATGAAAGGAATTCCGGTCTACTTGAAAGGAATCTCGTCGGCGGCGCTGGTAAAAAGACAAAAAAAATCTAGCCAGCTCTTGAGAGCAGCAGCCATCACTACTGATGTCATAAATGCTCAAAAAAAAATTGTATTGTCTAGTGAATTTATTTTTGTCAGATTTTCTGGTTTGAACAATTTATTTATTTTTTCCCTCTGCGTGTAAACATAATCTTGCCACCAAGATCGGATTCTGTTCAAGTTTTCCTGTACTTGTAAATGCTGCATCAGTATGTTGTATGACCGAGATAGGGAGACAGCAGTTCTATCTCGTTATTTGGTTTACTAATAGCTGAGCCAACCACAGACAAAGCGAGAAATGAGCTTGATTGCGAAAAGTCTCCCCATACGATGCTTTGATTTGTCTGGAGAGCATGAGAACAACAGTGAATCAAACTAGGCGGACTGGTGATGACTCTTGTTATTGAGAAGGATAACGTTGAATATTCTTATGTTTCAGTCCTGCTTTGATACTATTGAGATGACTGTCTAGAAAGCAAGCATTACAGCGTATTGAAACAAAATTTTCCGCAGTGCGAACGGCTGAAAACTACTTTTAAAGAAACAGTAATGTTAGATATTATGCTAACAACAAGCTTTTGGGAAATGTATTTAGGTAATTTTAGTTCATTCTAATCAGATCTAGAACAAAAGGTGAGGTCAAAATCGAAGACGTAGTTGACCTACATAAACCCCGTTACACAAACTACATAAATTTCTCTATACTGATTGTCCCCCCCCCCCCTCTTTGGTTAAGATGCGCACTTTAAGGGTGCTGAAAATTAATTTCTAAGAAAAACCCTTGAGGCAAAAAGGATCATGTACTCATGGCGATCGTGAAAAAGTAAATTTTGCTTAAAAGTACTTTTTGTATTTTGCGGTTAAGATGAGTTCTTTAAGGAAGGGTCGTATCGGAGAAGTGACGATGTCTAACCCAATGATGTCAAGTTTCTAATGCTCCAGCAAATCGTCCTAGCACACCTAGAAGTACCTTAACTCACGGTCACTGGAATTCCGGACACCCCCTACAACCCCCCCCCCCCTCGGTACCCGAATCCGGTCCGATTCTGTCACTGATGCACCTAGGACTTGTGCCTGTACTTCCCACCAAGTTTCATCATGATCGCTCCACTCTATTTGTGTCGCAAGATTTCCGGTTCTCCCCTCCGACCCCCCCCACCCCCCAGTTCATCGAATCCGGTCCGGATTTGAAATGGGACATCTGAGACATGAGATCTTTCAAGATATCAAGTTTTAGTAAGATCCGATAACCCGTTCGAAAGTTATGCATGCCATTAGTTTCCGGATTCCGCCGTCTCCCCCTCCCCCCACGATGGTCGGATCGGGCGAGTGACTGTTTCCAAGTTAATCTGGTGGGTCCCTGATATGCCTGCCAAGTTTTATCTTCCTAGCCCACCTGGAAGTACATTAACTACGGATCGCCGGAATTCCGGACCCCCACTCCCCCCACAGTGTCCAAATCCGGTCCAGTTCTGTCAGGTGTTTATCTAGAGCTTGTGCTTGTTCTTCCCACCAAGTTTCATCCCGATCGGTCCACTCTGAGAGTTTCACACGATTTCCGGTTCCCCCCTCAAATTCCCCCCCCCCAGATTCAGCGGACCCGGTCCGGACTTGATATGAGACATCTGAGACACGAGGTCTTTCGAGAAATCAAGTTTCATTAAGATCCGATCACCCATTCGAAAGTTATGCATGCCCCTATTTTCTGGATTCCGCCACCTCCCCGTCCCCCCACGATGGTCGGATCGGTCAAGTGACTATTCCCACGTTAGTTTGGCCGTGTCCTTAATATTCCTGCCAAGTTTCATCGTCCTAGAACTTCTGGAAGTACCCTAACTCGAGAAGAGTGGACCGACCGAAAAGTGATCTGTATATGGCACGAGCTGCAAGTGCCATAAAAAATAGGTAAAGGTGTGAGCATCAGCCTATACAGGCCTAACTGGCGGTTCTGATCTCCGATTCTCAGCCCTCGGCTAGGAAGTACAGTGGGTGGCCAGCCATCCTAGTGCTTTCGCAAACCTTCCTGTCACCTTCCCCAGATTTCTCCAAGCACCCATTTGAAGCTGGGTGGACTTTGTCTTATCTGAGAGGGTTACTCCACAAACCCCCGCCCCGAACCAAACTGTAGGCAATACCGAGACTCGAACCAGCGACCCCTCTCTTGGGAGTTCGGCGTGCTAACCATTCGTCCAGAACGGACTGGACCTTTAATAAGCTAAAACAGTATTTTGATCCCTTTGTTTATGCTTACCGTTTCATCATACTTTCACAATAAGAATGTACGAAAATGTCAATTCGCCACCCCCTCCCCCGTCCACACACACACACTAGTCCGTTAAAATTTGACTCAAACATTTGTCACAAGTTGACATTTGTCTCAAGTTCAACCCTTTTCCTTCCCCTCGGTTACCGAGTTGGGAGCTGACACTGCTAATTCGCAAATAACTCTCACCTCTGACCTTTACCTTACCGGAAGTACTTACCGGATTTGGTTAAGAGACCAAAGAGCACGGAAGTCACGCGAATAAATGTAACCCCATCGGATTTGCGGAAGTTTGCCTGCCAGCATGTGCATGTATTTCCAGATACTCCCCGTAATGGCTCTTGTCAGGAAATCCTTGGAGCAAATGAAAGGGCTTTTGGGAAAGAGTAACTTTTGAAGTTTGACTTTTCGAGGGGCACTCGACGTCACGTGTAAGGGGCTCTTCAGTTTTCGCGTCCAATGCAATAAAGCAATCGTTGATCTGGCTGTATAATTTGACTTAAAGAGAAGTTTGTGGTGACAGTGGAGGGGGGGGGGGGGTAGAGTATCGAGTCCGTCTCCTCCGCGTAGTCTCGCTCTTCGGCTATTCACCATGGTGTTCAGTTCATTTGGAGGTAGTGTTGGGTGATATATGGATTTTTCAGTATATTGATATTTTCACTCTCGATATTCGATAATCGATACATCGATATCGATATTTCTTAACCATTTTTCGCTATACGTCTCGTTTCGCCAAAATTTAAGAACAAAATTGTCGTTAAATAGCATCTTGTATCATCTCAAACTTCGAATAACTATGAAATGAATTACGGAAAATATATTGCCCCAATTTCGGATATACAAATGTAGGTTATGTTGGATTATTTACAACAATCATGAATAAAAAAAATATCGTTGTCGATATCGATATTTATGTTTCGATATTCGATATCGATATTTGGTCCGATATATCGATAGACTGTTATCGATATCGAATATCGCCCAACACTATTTGGAGGCGTTAAATATGAAGCCTTCGTCAGTTTGCATCGTCTGAACTCCCGTCCAAGTCGCGACCTCGGTCGAGACGTCGAACAGGGACTTGGTACGAGCGTGCTATCATCTAGCGGTGCGATTCAGCAGCACCTTTAGGGGCTAAGAGATCCTAACAAGAAAACTAGGCAAAAAGAAAAATATTAAGCTGGCAAATGAAGGAAAAATAAACAAAATTGTATACAGCGTAATATTTGGCAATTTCGTTCGAAAATTGTTTTGAGGTTTTCTGTAATTTCTCATACACACTGCAAAACGGATACGTTAGCTACATTTTATTGGAGCTATGTAATTTCACCCGAACATTTACACATATTTTCGAAGACAAAAGTAGTGTCCAGAAAGCTAGAGCAGAGCAAAAATAACACTAGGGAGTAGCTTCAAGACCTATGCTATCCGTGCTTCGCAATCGGGCCATCGTCGTAGTGCCACCCACTACACTTGTAGCATTTAAAGCGAGACAAACTTTCGGGCTTAGAAATTTCTAGTAAACCTTAATTTCATAGTAAAGGTCTGGACACATCGAGGAAACAGAAGCGGTCATTCCTTTTTTGGCTGTTTTCAGAAGATTAAGTTATCGGAGCCAGCGCTGGTGCACGACCGGTGCACGACTGATGATTGAGTCTCAGTAGGGACGTTCTCTATCACTAGTGGTGCTAGTGTCTCTGCTATTCGAGTGTGTGTCATTTCTTTTCAAGTCTTGGCGCTACTCCCTAGTGTTATTTTGCTCTAAGCTAGAGTATGCCGCCTGAACCATTTAATAATTTGTGAGTCGGCGGGATTTGCTGAGTCGTTGCTATAAGGATCGAATCAATCTGTTAGTTGTCTATAAAGGGAATAAAGGATTTTGCATAAAAAAGCTACATTTTTTAATGTCAGTAGCAGTGGCGAAACTAGCCCATTTACTCCCTAGTGTTATTTTGCTCTAAGCTAGAGTATGCAGCCTGATCTATTTAATAATTTGTGAGTCGGCGGGATTTGCTGAGTCGTTGCTATAAGGATCGAATCAATCTGTTAGTTGTCTATAAAGGGAATAAAGGATTTTTCATAAACAAAAGCCACATTTTTTAATATATCAGTAGCAGTGGCGAAACTAGCCCATTTTCTTGGGGGGGGGGGGGGGGGGGCAAGCTCACATTTTACCGACAAGATTTATGAATTTTCTGACAAAAAGCGCCATTGCCCCACGAACGCATTTTACAACGGTTGTAATAATAAATTGTAACATATCAACTGAGATGTTTTTTCTAATGAAAGTTCATGAATTTGCCATTAACTTCTTGACCAATGGTTAACACATGGGATCAAGAACATACTTGCAAACCAGAAAAGTAGTGATAGACACTGCAACAGATTACTTTACTGCTTGAATATTTCCGCGGCTGTCTTTTTCTCTTGTATAGCATCTATGACTTCGTAAAGCACAACTCTTACTTGAAATGATCTTTTCCCTATAAAATGGATCAGAAAAAACTTTTCGAAAATACCATGAGTTTCCACCTGAAACTAGCGATTCTGTTGTTAGCGCTTGTCGATTATATCCAGCCTTCCTGCTATCCGACGCGGCGGCTGGGCGCAAAAAGATTTGAAAACCGAACATGCCTTGGTTAAAAAGTGGGAAAACTAAGCAAATAAAAGAAGTAATAAACAGAAGATTATCACATCCTTATGTGTAAAAGAGTTGTCAGCGGACAATGAAGATTCCGACAAATTTTTCGTTGGGTGACGGGAAAACTCGGCAAGGCCGAAAAAGCGCTAAAAATTCGTAGTTACGAGACGAAACAATGGAGAAAGGTGGGGATTTTAGAAGCTTATAATTCCATATGGGAGCTAAGTATATTATAAAAGGCGGAATAAGCAAGAGGGGTCCTTTAAAGTTTGTCTGTCCGCCTGTTACCACGATAACTTTCAAAGGGGTTGAGATTCATTTTGTTGAAATTTGGTTTGAGGATGCGTTGAATCGAAGTACAGATGAAGTGAACGGGCTATCCAGTTTTATGGAAACTTCCTGGCTGATAAGAGCGGATGCCCTAAATTTGCTGCTTTTGTGTCCGAACGAAATCCGACAACCGTGAGTGGAAGGTGGGGGTCACGGTACTTTGGGATACGCCTCACAAACCAAACGGGTTCAAGGGCCCTAGAAAGTGCTCGGATTCGACTGAAACTTGCCCACGATGTTCCATTTATCCGCGTCCGAGAACAGTATTGCAAGGAAGTCTCGGAAATATCGTAATGCGCGTACGCGTCGAACAGATGGAGTGACTGGGATAAGATTTGGACGGTACAAATTTTATGGGACCTAGACATGTAGTTTCAGACCAAAATCGGGCCTGACGTCCGTGGGGTGGAGGTGGGGCTGAAGGGTACCGGATCGGTAGGCCCACTGGGGGCAACTGGATTTTTTCGGAAATGTTCCGATTCGAGTGATGCTGGCTGGGTGGCGCAAATACCAAATATGAGCCATTTATGTGTCCAAGTCTCTTCTTGCCATGATGTTAGTGCTGTGGGGGGATTAGAGGTAGGGTTCTGGACATTTTCTGAAACGCTTAGGGACCAATTGGTTTGATCGATTGAGATATAAGCTTGGTGATACTGGATCATATGACCTAAATTTGTTATTCAGACATCCTGACCTGAGCCAACCTCGTGGGCGGAGTATCACTGACGGGAATTTGAAAGTCTTTAAGTCATCGCGAATAAAGTGGACCGTTTTCTGGATTGATTGTACCATGAACCCAAAAGGGCAGTCTGTGGGTGGGAACAGTCAAATCACTCAAGAACAAACCAAGGAAACAGGTTTGCCGTTGTTGTTGGTTTACCTTCAAGGAACGGAAAATTGTTCGGTTAGTACTTTTCCCCAAATATTTCTGATTTACCGACAAGAATATTCCAGTCACCACATCAAAAAGTGTTCGAACTCACAGACAGTTCTCAATTACTGAATTTAACGAGATTCGTATCTATTCCAGATGTAAACAGACCAAAAAAGAGACCAGACCAGACTTTTCCCGGTCACCGTTCGAAAAATAAAAACAACTGATTTAAGGATCCGGTCCGATCATCGGTTTGACTTCCCGACAAGGCTTTTGTCGGTATCGTCTCCGCACCGACAAAAATTCCGATTTCCAGGCAAGGAGTTTCCTGATTTCCCTAAAGAGCTCTTGTCGGTACTAAAACGGAATCCGCGCACCGACAAATGCTGCCGATTTCCCTACAACAAGTTTCATGATTTACCGACAGAGCTGTCGTCGGTGCCAGAAACGGAATGACAAAAGTGTTTGTCAGAACTGTTGTCGGTACCGAAAACCGAATCCGCGCACCGTCTCCGTACTGACAAACACTGCCGATTTCCCAACAAGAAATTTCAAAATTTACCGACAGAGCTTTTGCCGTTATCTGAAATGGAATGATAAAGCGTGCCGTACCGACTAACGCTGCCGTTTTCCCAGCAAGAAGTTTGCTGTTTTACAGACACAGCTTTTGTCGGTGTCAAAACCGGAATGATAAAAGCGTTTGTCGGTGCTTCACAAATGCTTTTGCAGCTGCCCCCCCCCCCACCACCCCTAGTTTCGCCAGTGGTCAGTAATCATCCCTACAAACTGGAAATGTATTTTTTTTCCGTCGTATCAACTAAACTCCATCAAGGATATCAGTGCTCTGTCTATAGGGAAGTTTGAAAAGGTTAAAGTATCTGCCTACCAATTGCGTTCTCCCTTTTTGAAAATGACATGCAATTGTTGACCTCGCTGTGCACTTGAAATGTAATGGAACTTGTTGTTTATATGCTGATGTGTTTGGATCACCATGTTCGGTTAGAGTAGCCCGCTGTACCACTCACGCAAGATTGCTTGTTTGAGGCCTAAAGGACGACTCAGGCGGTGCTCTTAAGGGTCCTAAAGTTTTTCGCTAAGTATGTTCAGTTTAGCGCCGCTCCTGACGAAGATTTGACCTTGTAAATTTTACTAAAAAAATTTGTGGCAAATTATTCTTTTAAAAAACGTTTCAGATTTTCGAACTTATTGTTATTACCATATATAAATATTATTCATCATCTCACCATATTTAATTTCCTGATTCTACATTTTCCATTTAAACATTGTTTTAGATATGTTCTGCTAGGGTATTTGATCTACCTTACGAACTTTACTAAAAGCTGTCCGACTTTTGGTCAAGATGTCTGGTGCAGGAAAAGAAAGCAAATTTATTTTGTTTGGTGATAGAATGTTACGTTTAAAGCGTCAGTGCCAGTGACTATGATCATTCATTCCCTGTCTCCACTCCCGATGTGTGTGTCAGTCACTAAATTTATTTTTGAACAGAATGTCTTTCCTTCCCGCAATCGCAACTGGTGTTTTGATGGCACTTGCAGCTTCGCTCAAGTGCCAAATACCGATCACTTTTCGGTCTGTCGGTCCACTCTTCTCGAGTTAGGGTACTTTCAAAAGTGCTAGGACGATGAAACTTGGCACGCATATCAGGGACCCGACCAAACTAACTTGGAAATAGTCACTTCCCCGATCCGACCACCGTGGGGGGGAGTGGAGGGATGGGGAATCCGGAATCTTGAGGAATGTATAACTTTCGAACAGGTGATCGGATCTTGGTGAAACTTTATATTTGGAAAGACTTCGCGAGTCTCAGATGTCCATTTCAAGTTCCGGATCCGATGAATGTAGAGGGGGGAGCCGGAGGGGGGGGGGGGGACCGTAAATCTTGTGATACGGTTAGAGTGGAGCGGTTGGGATGAAACTTGGTGGAAGAACAAGCACAAGCCCTAGGTAAATCAATGATCCGAACAAACCCACGAAAAGGCAAATTCTATCTTTCATCCTCTGAACCATCCTTTCAAGTGCCATATGAGCTTCCAGCTCTTTTTAACATGCATGTGCCTATGAAAGCGTTCATTCCTGGTCAGGAAATTATTTGAATCGGAACGAAAATGACGTCGTCCTTGACCAAAAGTTCTTCTAATTCCGATGCAGAAGAATGCCACATTTTCACAGACAAGCATAGTTGCAGTGTTAAACGGAGCTACCAGAGCGATATTTTAAACTTGACAGTGAAGTTCCTGTCCAGCTTGAGCGGCTTGAGCATGGGGAGTACCCTTGCCAAGAAGGTCCGAAATATCACTCGAATAGAATTTGGCTGACGGTGTCCGTTTAATGCTGCAATTATGACTCGCAGGCACCATGGGATGAAGGAATATTTAGAGAGGCCCTCGACGTGGTTAACAGAGAAGTGTTGTGTTTGAACTACGGTCGTTCATCTGCTGGGTGTTTTATGAGCGAGGATGAATCACCTGAAAAACAAAATGAGGTCATGGGTTCTTTAAGCGATAATTTTGAAAACCTTGGAATTCCAAAATAATGTCAGTTTGAGGAAAGTAGCCCAGAATGTAGAAATTACGAGGGGAGAATAGGAAAGAAACTACGCCGGTAAAAAAAAAAATTAACAGAGAAATTGTGAGAGGCGAATATCAGGCAAGGCCTTCCTGTTGGTGATCTTTTTCGTGACGACTGAGGAGATACTCAAACACCGTATAGAGGGGAGGATGTTATACTATGACTGTATTGTTGTTCGTTCAACTTGTTGTCCGATACCGATTATCTAATATACGTGTAGCGTGTACCCGAGCGGTTGGTAAATACTAGACCATACCGGTACTCGAATCTGATCTTAATCCTCGAAGGGTTGGTTCGTGACTGTGGAGGGGGAGTTCGGACGGTAGGTCCTGGGTCCTACATTCAATAAAGAGTGTTTAGAAATCACACTTACGTTTAATATTGAAGTTGTGCATACATCGAATACATCTGTTAATCCAACGATTCTTACTCACTGCTGACTTAAGACTGGCTTAATTAATACATATACATTGGTCCTAATATACCTGATTTTTCACTTTGCTTAGTCGTTTCACTTTACTTAATCGTTTCACTTTTGAAAGCATAAAACAGTTGTGAGGAAATGCAACTTCGAGAAAAAGGTGCTTCGCGAGAGTTGTTATACAGATTTGGAATTAAATATTTCGTGTCATTACAAGGACCATAAGACCTAACGTTGGACCATCACCGTCAAGACCTGAATATCCGCATGAAGTCTAGTCCAATTCCCGCCCGTGTTAGCCTAGTGCTATTAGGGTTGAAAATAATACTGATTGATTGATTGATAGTCAACTTGGCCCCGTAAAACAAAACAGAAAAAATACAGATCACTTTGAGCGTAGACCCAACTTTTGTGTTAACCTTATCTGGCACCCACCTCTGTCTCTCTCGAGTTCGCTAATAAATCTCTCTTCTTTTACTGAAAATTCAAGATCAAGAAAAATTCCTTCCCGTATCATAATAGTTAAACGATTAACAAATTGCAATATTCCCAAGTCAAAATGTGTCATCCCCCCTTGAACCGATGATGTTCTTAGCCCCGACTGGGGTCTCTGATCCGAAGCCCTTAGGCTTGCTTAATCTTGGTAGCGTCGAGCGGTAAGGAATATTCAACCTTTCGAAGGCGTATTTGGGATCGTAGTCTTTCGTTTAGGGAGGTCGGTTCTTTTCTATGACACTTACTTTATTCTCTTCTCTTAGCACTCTCGTTACAAATATAATATGCGACTCTCTTTGGTCAATACTCAAAATCATCTGCCTAAAAATCTCCACATATATTTCCTAGTTTTGCTTACTGCGTAGTAGCAATCCTTAAAGTTCAACTTTACCGTACTCAAATAACACATAAAGGTTAAACCAAGGTCTGTATAGCAAGCGACTCAAACTCGCTCCAAATATGGAGCTATCCCCAACGATTTATGCGGTTTCTTCTACTTTACGGTTAAACCAAAGTCTAGATAATATTAGTCTGAAATAGCGGCAAACGGATGTTGGGAAAAACCACAAAGCTGATACGACTGTTCGTTTGACAATTCCCAAAAGCTTGAATTATTCCAATTATTAAGAAAGCTAATTTTGATAATTAATATCCTAACGTACTATTCGTAACACCCTCCATGTCAGTTCGGCTAGTCAAGGGGAATTTTGTGGGTTGGTCATCCCATCTACCGTAGGCTTTTTGTCCACCCAGTATCGGTTTTCTATAGGAAAGTTGAACATTCTCGTTCTCTATTTCGTCGATAGCAATCCCAGCTCAGACACAGAGACAAAAGTTATCTAGCAAGTTTTCAATATCTGGAGCAGAAAGTTGTTCTGTGATTACGGGCGACATGGCTTCGATTTCCGTTTCTTCTTTTGAGAAAAAGAAATCAAAGACGCTTTCTTCATTCGAGTCGTCTTTTCGGAAAGGAATTCCAAGACAGATATCGACGATGGGACGTACATCATGATGTATTCTGTTGAAGGTATTAAAGTGGTTTGGTGTGGATGGACATGTTTCTTTAGCTGTCAGGACCGACATTAGCAATGCAGAAATTGGAATATTCGTGACTGATCATTTGAACGGACCAAGGTTTAGTCAGCTCCTTGGTTAGACCACACTGTGGTAACTTACTGTACAGAAATGAAGACAAAGAATTTTCACTAATGTGCTTCAGTTTAACTGCATTTCAACCCTCGTCTGCAAGTGGCATGCTTGTTGCTTTTGCGGGAGTTAAACCTGTTTTGACTAAAGTATTTGTTTCAGGAAATTCAACTTTGGCATGAACAGACTGTTAATTCAGAGACTCTGAAAGATTATAGGAATATTAAAGAGTCGGTTCGTTTTGAATTTTATTTTAAGTTACGTTTACCGGCTGAAAACCTGCGTTTGTGGTTCCAGATCCGAGCGAACAGTCTCCCTCTTAAGAGTAGGGTTTAATTATTTGAAAGAAATTCCCGAAACCCGAAGTCATGTTATACTTGCTCGTTATGTGGTTTGGAAGAGGAGAATCTGTCCCACTTCCTGTCAAGATGCAAGGGGCTCTCGGATTTGAGAGTAAGATTTTTTGGTGAAAATGGGTTGCTCTTTCCTGGTATCCTAAAGTGATCTTCACGGTCAGCGATAATGGCAGTTACAGGTTTTGTTAAAGAAGCGTTAAAGAGATGTAAATAGTTATTGGTGGTGGGAGTTTAAAGCGTTTTACATGTGAGTTTATATAATCGTTCTCTCGAAGTGTTTAATAATGTATGATTTTGTGTATGGCCCAACGGCTAAATTAAAGCATCTATATATCTATCTATCATAACCGGGAAAGTAACTGTGCCAACACGGCTTTTTTGGCTTTAGCAGAATCTTTTTCTCATTCGGATCTGGTTAAAGCAAAAGTCATACTAGATACAGTCTCTATTCCAATATTCTAACATACCTTACTTCTTTGAAACCCTGTTGGGCTTCTCTATGGTTTGCTCACCCGCCCAGCCTTTTCAGACTCACTTGGACCCTTGGCTTTGACGAGAAACAAAGAAAAAATTGTATAGCTCCTTGGAAGCAATGTGCTTATCTTGATCCGCCTAGAAAAGAACCAAACACGGCAAGTACAACAATCAGCGTAGTTCCTATAGGGTGGATACAAATGACGTTGGTACAAATGAACCAAATTCATAGCTTTCTTCGTCAGAAGGTGCTAGATTACGCTGGTCATACAGTAATAAAAAATATATTACACTAATTATTCACTTTGTTAAAAATCTCTGTAAAAAAGGGCACAAACGAGTTCAGGACACTTGAAGTTCGTCCTCTGACAGGCGCTAGTTTGTTTTGCTGTCTTGTCCTGCTATTTTTCGTAGCGTCAGGGGGGGGGGGGCAATGATCGATTGTTCTCATTTGCCAACAGTTTTTTCCAAAGTTTAGTATCAGTTCTGTTATTCGGTTGTAGAAGCTCGGGACTCTCAACACAGAGCTTGCTCGTAAGACTGATAGCCAGGACCCATTATAATTGTCGTTGCGCGTTTCTGTACGGATTCGAGCTTTTCCGATAGATAAACCGTGTTTTGTACTTGGGGTCCCGATACCGGGCAGCAGTATTCCAAAAGGGGGCGCACATGGGTAAGGTGATGCATGAGATGAAAGGTGAGCATGGATGAAAGGATTAATGCGTAAAGTAGTCAGTAACAGACACTCCTTCAGTCAAATGCTCCTTCTCCTAGCTGACTGCGAATCGTATATACAAAAAATGCCGCTGAATCGGTAAGTCAGCCATGATTTGCTTCAGCGTTTCATGCATTTTGGCAAGGGGCATTCTCTATGATTGTCCTATGTTTGGTGCATACTGTCAGTACTGTCATACATTTGAAATATTGACTGATCGTTGATCGTTGGTTAGTTGAAATTTGATTCTAGTTAATTGATTTAGTCAATATATTACTAACATGTTCATATTATACACAGCAAAAAATGAGATCATATTATTTTAAATAAGCAAA
Source organism: Branchinecta sandiegonensis (assembly GCA_030848855.1). NCBI lineage: Eukaryota > Metazoa > Arthropoda > Branchiopoda > Anostraca > Branchinectidae > Branchinecta > Branchinecta sandiegonensis. The sequence continues at coordinate 1,776,787 of JAUPMV010000010.1, read as the reverse complement.
GCACCTTTGCACTTGTCGAAATTATGCCATAACCATACATTGACGGAGAAGTTCAAAATTCAAAATGCAAGTGTTACCATTTTGGATGTTTCTTCCTCGATATAAAAAATCATTGACAACAGAACCCAACCAGCGCACGACCTTCTCCACTGCTTCCTGGACGAAGGTTGAAAATTAGTGTCTTTTTCTGTGTCTTATTTTAATTTTTTTTCGTTTACTCCGCTTTTTCGAAATGGCGGGTTATAAATAAATTACTTACCTACTTGAGTTTGTTCGCGTGACAGTGTTAATTAGGTAAAAGTTTCATGATGGAACTTAAACAACGGACTTTAGTCGTGGCAAATAAACCAGACACAATTTGCATTTATAGATCTGGGAGCCCAGTGTCGCAGAGTCATAAATTTGCCTGGCGCGCGACTATTGTGCGTGTAGCCCGTTACTAACTAGAGACTGTGCGGTTTGCGAACTTAGTTCAAAAGCCCGTCGTTAGCTTGGTTGGTTAGAGCGTTGGTGTGACAAGCCGATGGTTGTAAGTTCAAATCCAGCTCGAGGAGCATTTCATTTTTATTCACTACTGTCCTTACCTTACAACTGATGTCCTCCTGCACCTCCAGAGCAGCATAGGGCATCCAAGAAGAGTCGCCAGTCGTCTCTCATAAGGGCCTACTGGGGCCTAATTCACTACTGTAATTATTACGTAATTATTTCTCGATCAGCTAATTATGCTTCTAAGGTGTTGAGCTAGCGATAAGCTTAATTTTTCAAAGTCAGCTTGGGCTCAAAGAATATTTATCTACGAAGTACTGATAAGCTTAATTCCGGTATTTCGGTGGCACTCCCGGCAAACATCCTCAGCGAAGTACAACGTAGACAGAAATCAATGCCAACAAAACAGCGATGCGACTTGACAAACCACAAAACGACATGTAACCAAACCGGATAGACGATGCGGATTTGACGACGAATAAAAATAAAATAACGAATATTAAAATTTGCGTATTTAAAATTTCATGTATTTGTACAGTGCGTGACTTTTCTACAATTATGCTTAACTTTTTACCATAGTAGCGTTTTTTGCAGATACCATAGTATCTGATACCACGGTCTAAAGTCGTTTTCGCAATTACCGTTGTATCTGATACCACGGTCAAAACGCATTTATGCAGTTATCGTGGTATTTGAGACAGTTATCGTGGTAACCAGGCCCGTATCCAGGAATTTATTCCGGGGTGTTTCGCCTTTCGGGGGGGGGGGGGTTGCCTGCGGTTCGGACAAAAAATTACAAAAAAGACATAGATCAGAGGGAAAAGCCTGTAAAAATGGTGATTTTTTTATGTTTCGGGGGGGGGGGGGGTAGGTCCCCCCCCCCACCCTGGATATGGCCTTGGTGGTAACTGATCGTTGTATCTGAGAAGTCATCTCACTTTCATCAAATGTTGTCCAATTGGTGAGAAAGAAGTTTGATGTAACTCGATATCAGTTTTCTTTTGGATTGACTTCGAAAACTGCAATTTCGGCAATAGTCGTTTTTGCAGAGCAACCGTGTAGCCTATCAGATACCACGGTAACTGCAAAAATTACTAATTGCAGATTAAGTTACCGTGGTAACAGATACCATGGTATCTGCAAATACGCAACTCATTATTTGGCCTAGAAAGCGCAGAATCCGGAATTCAGCCAGCTTTAAACTCCCATCTGTTGGGTACAGTCAACTTCCAACAAACTCTTTCACACAGCTGTAGATTAGCTGACCAAGAAAAGAAAAAAACTTTCATTTTATAATAATAATAATAATTATAATAATAATAATTCATTCCTCACGCCTCTCAATACAAAATTTCTACATAACTGACAACTTGTGAAAAGAAAAATTACATGGCAGGGCGAAGAGCGGATCGACTGCGGCACGATTGCCATTTAAAGTCGTCCTACGTTGAAAGTCTCGAGATATGGTATGTTTATGTTTAGGCTATTGGAGAAGGCTTCCAGTTTTAGTTTCTTTCGTGCCTGATGGTCAGCTTGGCTTCAAACCTCGTATACATAACATTCACATAATATTCATATTTACTGACGAAATATGTTCCAAGTCGGAGACAATGTTCACTGACACAAACCCGCATAAATAGATACAAATCTGGCACAAAAAATCAAAAATCTCTATACCGCCTCTTGTTCTCTTAGTTAATAAGTGAAAACAGTTTATTGATTTCTCCTAACTCTCGAGAATGAAAAAAAAAATTCTAGCATCTATCATAATGTCACGTTTCGAAAGAACTGAAAGTTCTGAAGCGAACAAAAGCAGCATGTCCAGCATGGCACTATGGACGACTGACTCAGATAAGTTGGAAAGAATCCAAAACGTGCAGCTCAAATTATAATTGGTGGCAATAAAATGCCGTACTCGTATCGCCTAATGGAGTGTAAGCTGGAACCCCTTTCTGTACGTAGAGAACAGCTGTGTCAACGTTTCGGAACAAATTTCATCCTTCCTTCACCCTTTAAACCGGAAAGAACCAGAACCAGACCTCCAAGAGAAGCAGCTATGAAAGTACCAAAACTCGCACCTGTCGCTTGTAAAACTGAAAGGTACCGTAATAGTGTTGTGCCTCAGTTTACCTTGTATCATAACAACCTTACCTGAATTACTGTATTTATTATATGACAATTGTATATATGTTTTAGTTGCAGGTTAATGACAAGTGGCAATTAATTTGTTCGCGCATGAAATGTTGTGCCGCATTTATTTGAAATAAAATTAAATTAAAAAGCACCACGGAGCGCCATCTTCGTCCTGGAAACGATTCGAACTTTTAAAGGACCCCTCGCACTATTTACTCTTCAACTTACAGTAGCTTAAAATATTTGAATCCTTTAAAACTAGGCTATGGTTTCAACAAATAACCCACTGTTTGCGCTGTTTTAAGCTTTTTGCGAGACCCCTTGACTTATAGCGAAACAGGGAACAATTTACATAATCGGTTTTTTCTGATGGAAAAACTTCTGGCAGGCAACCGTCGACAGCATGATACACATCGAAGGTAGCAAATCACGGCAAGCGAGGGGTTAGAATGCACCATACGAAATTGGGGTCTCCCGGTTTAGAAATATACGGAGTGATTATGGAAGTAGGTTGCATCAGTATTATAGGTAAGACAGCGCCTTTAAAGACCAGACTGAATAAGCCCATGATGTGCAATTTTAATTTCCGGCTCGGATCCGGCCAAGAGTGGGAGATGAAAAACTTGTTAAAACAAGAGAATCAATGAAGCTAAACCAAACGTTGAGAGCCCCCCCCCCCCACCTCATTTAACGCCCTGTGCTTACAGATCCTGAATCATTCTTCGTAATTCAAATACCACCTCATGTGAGTCAGCTTACTTCATTTTCACTTATTGTCACCATGATCTGACAGGTCCAATTTACAGCTCAGTTGGTGGTAGGACGTCACTTTCCCGTTATCCAATAGTTTCGTTTTTGCAGATACCATGGTATCTGATACTACGGTTGTCAGTTTTGCATTTTGTCAGTTTTGCAGTTACGGATACCATGGTATATGATACTACGGTTGCTTTGCAATAACGACAATTTGACCAATTTTAATTTTCATCCCTAAAGAAATAATAACATCCACTCACATCACAAGTGCCAAACTTTGTTCCCATCAACTTGACAAAAACACAGGCTCCAATGTTGGTGATGAAGATAGTGAGATTAATTTTTCACATACCACGATCAGTCCTCACGGTCGGGACCGTGGTACGATCAGTCCTCACGGTCGGGACCGTGGTACGATCAGTCCTCACGGTCGGGACCGTGGTACACTGTAAAAAGTATGTCCGAGTAAGGATTAAAGTTGACTGCAGTATTTGCTACTGGGATAAATCGTATCTCTATTGAGATAAGATTTATCCGAATTAGAGATAAGATTATCTTTTTAGAGACATGATTAATCCCAGTGAATACTGCACGTTTTTTCTTACAGTCTAGCTGAATATCAGTTACCACGATAACTGGCGAGATACCACGTTAACTGCAAAAACGCATTTTGATCATGGTATCAGATATAACTGCAAAAACGCGTTTTGATCGGAGTATCAGATACCACGGTAACTGCGAAAACGTCTTCAGACCGTGGTATCAGAAGTATCGTAGCTGACACATCCGTTTTATGCATTATATTTTTGTTAAACTTAGTGCCAGTCTACTTTCACCCCCCCCCCCACACACACACACACACCTACTTCCATTAACGTCTTTGTCCTCGCAGATTCTGAAGTACCTCTCGCCGCTGAGCTAGAAAAGCTCCTCTCAGCACTAGAGCTATCCGAGCGCAGAGTCCAGCATTTTACCGCCCTTCTTGTGGAATCTGAGACAAGCGAAGCGAGGCTGAAAATGCTAGTTGATGCGCTTAAGGAGGAGATTCGGCGGATAAGAAGGTCCGAAGAGCGACAGGAGCATGCGGAGAACCTTGAATATTTGAAAAATGTTGTTGTTAAGGTAGGTGTTTAGTTATTTAAATTTGGATATTAACTTATTTCTCTTAACTTGTTTCTCTACGGTAAATGGGATAAAAAAAAAAAACAAGAAAAAAAAGAATCAAAGTAACTATAGGCGACATTAGCCTAAAAGGGCAAGGGCATAAGGCTGATGTTCTATAGTAGAAACACAGTATGTAGCGCAAACGTTTCGCAAATCGTTAAAGCACCCGTGTTACCTAGCTATGGCGTATTATGCCGACTCGCTGTACGTCCCTAATCGTTCTGTCTATCCTGATACCCGAGATGTCGATCTTCACATGTCAGTTTTATCCACCCTAGCTGCATTACACTGATTTTTACTTCTGACTTTTGCCGTGTTTAGAGACGCATCAGGCTATTGCTTTCGAAAAGCTAATTGAAATACAGTCTATGCAAGTGTTCCTTTATATGGCAGATATACCGGTCCAGTTAGGTACTTCCAGATGTGCTAGGACGATGAAACTTGGCAAGCAGACAAAGGACCCGACCAAATTAACTTAGAAATAGTCACTTGCCCGAACCGACCATCGTGGGGGAGGAGGAGACGGGGGAATCCGGAAATTAGGGGCATGCATAACTTTCGAACGGGTGATCGGATCTTAATGAAACTTGACCTGAAACTGAGATCTCGTGTCTCAGATGTTTTTTTTTACGAAATGAATTTCTAGCACCCTTAAAGTGCGCATCTTAACCGACAAGTGAAAAAAAAAACTTTTGACCAAACGATGTATATTCATGATCCCGATGAGCCCGTCATCAGTTTTGCCTCAAGGATTTTGCTTACAGGTGAATTTCTATAGCGCCCTTAAAGTGCGCATCAAGACAGCCAGGTGTAAAAATAAAATGCTTTTGATGAAACAGTACATTCTCTGATTTTTAAGAGTCCATGATCAGTCTTATGTCGATGGTTTTACTGACAAATTATCACAACAAACCCATGAATTGCAAATTCCCACTTTCGTCCTCTGACCCAGCCTCGCAAGTGCCATATCAGCTTCTGGCTCTTGTTCATCAAAGTCTACCGGTCGTTAGGCTGAAAACAGCCGAGACCGCGTTGTAATATTTATGAAACCCCAGAGTTTCAAAGAAGTCATGTGTGTTAGAATAATGGACTTGAAACTGTATCTACTGCGTCTTGTGCTTTAAAGTTTAACTGAAAAGCCAATTTATTTTTTTATCATTTAAAAGAATGGACCGAATTACTTGGGTTCTGCTAAGGGATGTTTTTTTTTACTATCTGCTTCAGTAGTGACGTTCAGAATACCTACGGCCGCGCTCTCAACGCAAATTCTACTATGACGCGGAAAATCTTAATCTCTATATAAACGTGGCTTTTAGTGGCCAACGATCACTTCTTTTTCGTAAATCGTGTCAAACATACAACACAGGTAGAATCGCATAGAGGTACCGCAAATCAGACAGGGGAATTTCACTATATGAAAATTGATTGTTCGTGAATAGCGGAGGAACGGACTAAGCCATTTTCATCGGGTCTTCAAGCCTATTTAAGTGAGTAAGTGATTTTTAGCTAGAATGTCCTACCTTAAGGCGTATTCTCGTCTTTTCCCGAAGACTCACCGGGAAATCGAAAGGAACGGCGAGAATAGAGGGAGTCACTCCACGCGAATTCCGTGTACAGAGACAACGAGATGGATTTTGTTCGAAAAAAAAATATGCAGTTGACGAAATTAGTCTGGATCCACTTTATTTTTGGTTTTTGTTTATTCTGATTGTTTTTAATTAATTTTACATTGCATCAACACCAGCAAAAATTGATTCCCCTCCGAATCTGAAAGGGAACCCTTTTTGATGATGGTGATGATAACCGGAGCATTCCCCGTCCGTGGGGACTCGCGGAAGTCCCCGGGACAAACTAAAACGCGGGACTCCTCAAGTGGAGTCCTCGGGGAACGGCGAGAATACGCTTTTAGTCCTTTTTGGTTAGAGTTTAACGTCATTAGTGTGGTGCGCGAAAACTGTCCGCCACTTGGGCAGTCTCACTCTCTGTCACCTGGTCCATTTAAGAAATTGGCTCATCAATTTTGGTGTGCATAAAACTTCGAGAGCTATCTTCCTGACTCACGGATAGATCGCTTGACGGACCGGATATATTTACCTCATGCCCCTTCCGTTCTCAGAGCTTATAGAGCGCCTTCTCCATCTCGCAGCTGCCTATTAGGCCAACTTTCCCCAGGAAAATATTTGCACCAAATTACGTTTGCTTTCCCTCTGAGAAAAATACCGTCCATTTTTCATTCCCCGGAAGTGAACTGCGACGCGAAAGACAAACGTTTTCGAACCCCTGGGAATTGAAGGAAAATAACCGCCGCGGTAGAAAAATACATCCGTGAGGCAGAATTGTTTAATTTTGAAGCCCCCTCCCTTCGTTTCCGGGATGTTTTTCGTGACTAATAGACTATGAGAGAGAAATTGAAGAGTGGATAATTGATTTACTTGCCTGACGAGGGATTTCTGTTGAGAAAGGGATGAAATGCATGGATTGGGAGTCTGACTTATTCGACAAGATAGTTAGAATGTGCTTTCGGTTTCGAATTAGGCTAATGGGCCTCTTATGCCTTTTTTGGATCCCAGAACGTTAGTGATAGGATACCTATGCCTTTGTAAAGTTGGCTCATCTTTTAGCGCGTTAACCGGGAAATACCCTACGAACAAGCCCTTGAGAAAATGAATTTATCACCGCTTAAAGTCCGGCTTGAAAAACTGATTTTGCAGTTTGGCAAACCTATCCTAGCCAATACGAGCCACTGGTCACTGCTACCGGAAACAGCCCCTCCCAATAATCGAACCCGATTGCAAAATAAACTTCTACCCCCTAAAGTCCGCACTAATCGTTACGGGAGCTCGTTTGTGCCTTTTTTTACTTGGGTGTTCAGTGCTAAATCGTAGTGTATGCTTGTTGTTTATAATTTGTAAGAAACTGAATTTACTTATGCTATGACAGTTTCTAAATATACCGATCTCTCTCTCTCCCTCTCTGTCTCTCGACGGAGCTGAGATATTTTGTTCAAACTTGATGTCAGGGTTGGGATATTAGGATACCTAAGAATTCGTAGAGTTGGTCGGTGAGTCGATGTTCGATGGAGTTGAGATGTTTTGCTCAAACTTGATGTCAGGATTCTTTGGGTCGAAGTAGAGTTCGTAGATTGACTCCGTAGTTCTGTAGAAGGGGTTTCAAAGGGATGAGCAAATCCTGGGGGGGGGACTATGCAATTCTTGAGGGGTCAAAAGTTGCGCTCCAGGTGCCGCCCTTCCGCAAACTCCTTTAAGTTTCATCTGCTTCCATACACTGTAAAAAGTTTCTCCGAATAAGGATGCAGTATTTGCTACTGGGATTAATTTTATCTCTATTGGGATAAAATTAATCCGAATTAGGGAAAATCTTATCTCAATAAAGACAAGATTAATCTCAGTAGCAAATACTGCAAGATTTTTTTTACAGTGTACTTGCCCCGGAACCCAAAAACTATGGTTTCCCGGAAGCTGTTCGCAAAGTTGCAAAATCTGGGGCTCGCTGGCTGGCATCGTTTATGGTTAAAACAAGTTTTCAATTATTTAATTTAGGTTTCCTGTTCCTGCACAAATAAGTGTAAATGGAGAGTTAAAGACAGAGAAAAAAAAATCATTGCAATCCTACTTCGGACTCTAACTCATTGCTTAAGCAAATAATGACAATCATGATTCCGTGACTCACATAATAAACGGGCAACCGCCCCACATACCCACCGACATTTTGGAAAGATCTACCCTAAAAAACATGAAACTCCCAAAATAAATTCCTAAAACCCTAAAACTCCCAAAATAGAAACCGAGAGGGGAACCAATAGACGACAGTCTGTTGGGTAGAACATCCTACAATCCATTAACAGTATAATCCCACGACAAAACGGGCGGTGTCCGGTCGCCTTTAAACCGTCAACTTTTGTTCTGGATTAGTAAGAACATTCTTGGTCTTGACATGACCGTCTATGTGCTCACTTGTCTATACCAGTTGTCAGATCAAACCTCGTGCAACTATTACTGTTTGAATGTAAGAATAATCTATTTGGTTTTGACTGAAAAAGTTATATGTTGGATCCGTCACCTTTAACTTTAAATTTAACAAGTTTTGGTTTATAAGAAAATTTATTTTTGCGAGTTTGGACGAGCCTCATGGGCGAAGGGAATTGGGGATGTATCGGGACAAATATCTGTTGTGTGTTTTAGTATTTGTATATAATGTAACTTGTATCTGAGTTAACCGAGTTCACCTCTCTTCTCGGTGCTGTATTTTTGTTGTTGTTCTATGGATAATTAAAAGAACCTGGCAAATGCTTTTGTAGCTGTTTGTATTGCGACGGTCCTAGAAGTTAAAGACCTAATCCAAACATTCTGTTTACCTTCTCTTACTGATCGCAAGCCACCAGCTTAGTTGGATTTGAACTTAACTGCCGGGTTGCTGCTTTGGCTCGAGAAAAAACTCACGCAGAACGTCTTCTTTTCCAGATGGCTAACTTTTCCAAGTTTAATTAGCATAGAATTATAAGACTTAACTGATTATTTGTTATGTCAGAAGTACCACACTGGTCTTGGTTTTTTAATTTATTTGTACATGTAATAAACAGCTGGATCATTAGATGGAAACTTTGATCCATGGCTCCCTCCGTGCCATAACGGCTGTCCCGGGTAATCGGCTGAGATTTATTCCAGACCGAATTATTTCAAACCTAGGATTTTTTTTTCTCATTGTTTGACGGTGTTTTTTTGTGGTTTTGTACATTCATAGTGGCAGTAGGGATGGTTATCATTGTGTGTTTGATAGAAGGACCATTTTTTGTGGTCCACTTTAAGCTCTACAGGTCACTCAAAATGTCCTCTGCCGGAGGAATAGGCCGAGCAAAACTTGATATTTGAAGAGAAAAATAAATGCAGTTGTAGTAATAGTAGCATGTTCTCACTTTTTGTTTCTTTTCTTAGTTTATCACCTTGCCAAGAGGGGAGGAGCGAACGCGGCTGATTCCAGTCTTGCAGACAATCCTGCGACTGAGTCCAGAGGAGATGCAGGCAGTCACATTTGCTGTGAAAGGTAAGCCTGTTTTGGTCTTGCTCCATGTGGGTCTCTGCATTCTTTGTGGCTGTGAGTGCCTTCGTCGTTGTTGAGATACCGCAATTACACCGCGAAATGGCGAAAAGGAAATTCTAAGCTTTCCCGAAGAAAAATTTGTAGCCTGCGTAGTTGTATGATAGTTGTACGAAAAAGTTGAAAGTATTGACATGTAATATAAAGAATACTATCATTTAATGTGCCTCAGACTGGGCCAATCTTAAGCAGTAGTATCCAGTAGCATCCTTTCTTGCGATAGTAGCATCCAGTCTTGCTCATAGTAGCATGCAGTAGAATGCAGTATCACGGTAGCCTTCAAGTAGAAGCATGTAGTAGCATCACTTAGTACTACATGGTACTTTTTCGTACAACTTCATACTACTATTTTGAGATAAATTTTTCGTCGGGTTGGTTTCCAGCAGCTATAGTACAGATCCGTTTTCACCAGGATATAGCTGTTTAAACCTTGTTGCGATGAATGCCGAAGTTGAAAACTTAGACTAAACAAGCCTCAGGTACCAAAAATGCCCTAGCTAGCACGTATTTTATAGCATTTACGGTAGATTATACTGCATTAAAATTGAAAGAATCAACAAAGCCGGTGTGCTGGATTCGGTGATCGGAAAAGGGTGTATACCGAGTGCGGGGGAATTACAATTACAATTCATTTGTTCCCAAAAATCTGATAAAAAAAAATGCACGGGATTGCCAAATTAATGGGGAACTCCTTTGATTTCTTGCTAGGACTAACACAAGAGTAGCGTATCAAAACAGTATTTTATCCCGTGATAAATTGCATTTGTTCGGGTTGGATGAGTGCTTCGCCCGGGATCCGTTGAAAACTGAAAATTAAGTAACGAAGTAGTGGATTTGCATCAAACAGATTTCAGGTTTAGCACTAGACTAGGTAATAAAATAGGCTGAAACGGGAAGGACTGTTAGTTTACCTGGCTAGAAGGGTCGGCCGAATTTCGGTGAAAACCAGAAACCAAGGAGTGACCTGACTGATGGAACTAGTCCAGGGGTTATTGTCCGATCCAAGATCAAGTGAATTTCTTATTTTCTTTTTTGCCTGAAGCGTCAAGTTCAAGTGTCAAATTCATTTCAAAATGATATTTTTGACCTACTATCCTAGAAATGTAAAATTCGCGCTTTTCGCGTATACCGCAAATTTGACCGCAGTTTGGTTGGAAGGCACTGAGGAAATACCGCGTTTTCAATAAGCTGGCACCGCGAAGTGGTTACGGACGAGTGGCAGCACTGGCGTGTTCGTCGAGCTCGCAGCCGCTAACGCAACACCGATGGGCAATACTGAAACTGACTTCGGCAAACTGCATTATTGTTTATTTTATTTATTTATTTTCATCTCTCCGAGTTGATGAAATACAACACAAAAACCTCAAGCAATTTATACGACTATCAACACTTTAGCTGAGAAAAATAACAAAAATACCCAATTAAAACCACTTGCTTGAAAATTTTCGACCTTTTGGATTGAACTCTTTTCAAAGAATGGGTCCAACCCGATGAATAATTTATCTCAAAATAGTAGTATGAAGTTGTACGAGAAAGTAGCATGCAGTACGAATTGATGCTACTACATGCTTCTATGTCAAGGCTACCGTGTTACTGCATTCTACTGCATATTACTATTAGCAAGACAGGATGCTACTGGATATTACTGTTTAAGATTGGCCCAATCTGAGGCACATTAAATGATAGTATTCTTTACTATTGCAAATCAATGCATTGCATTTTCATACAACTACCGTACATTTCGTACAACTATCATACAACTATGCAGGCTACAAATTTTTCATCGGGAAGCTAGGGGTTGGTAGGGCTCAGAGGCTTTCTTCTAAAACTCCAAGACTCGGATTTGGACACGCTAGACCTGAGAGTGGCTCCGGTGTTTCTGTCTTTTTAGTTCCTTTGCTTTATCATTTTTTGCCGTTTTACCACATTTGTTGCTGTGGGTCTAACTAGGTGTTGACTAACCATTCTCTTCTGCTTTCTTCGTAGTTTTACTCGCCTGTTAGAGACTTATCAAGAGGTTCTGAGTCACTGTGCTTGTTAACCGGGTCTTTCGCCGTTACTCTTTTTTTTTTTTTGCTTCTATTGTTCGTCTGTTGTTTGGACGAAGCTCAGAACTTTGTTATTAGCTCACTTTGTTGCTGCACCCCTTCTAATTCGGCGTCGGGTTCTGCTGTATCCTGCCTGTCTAATGGCGATCGGCGCATGCTTCCTGCTTGGTTGGTGTTAATTAACCTTTTCAACCCTTTTGGCAACAGTTCAGTTGAATCACCTTTTCGTTCTTGTTTTTGCGAGCTCAAATGAAAGTATTGAATTCTACTTCCGACATCGTCGTGTCTGTTGCCGGTCGTCTTGAAGAAAGAACGGAACGGAAGGGCGTATAATGCAGGCGGGACGAGGGCTATAGAGGAATGCATGCCTAAAAGGGAACGGCATGCTAAAAAGAGGAATGCTGCACCAGGAGACACGGTACGAAAAAGAGGAACGATGTACCGCCCCGTTCCTCCTTTTGGTCGATCGCTTGGTCACGAGTGAGGGACCACGTGAAAGTAAAGAGGGGCATAGGACATGGTCACTGTTCTAGTATAAAGAATAAGGTCGCTTCCAGAAAAAATCGTTAGAGCAGAGGTCATGCCCTTGCATACTCTAAGTGATCGACCAAAAGATGAAAAAAAACCTGCTAGAACAGGGACCCTGGCCCTCGCCGTGTGCGGGAATTCTCTATAACGCTTGATTAAGCGAGCGACTATATGAAGGAAGGGGTGTAACGTTCGTTTTTTTTAGTATCTGTTCCGCCTGCATCATCCCCTTCCGTTCCCTCTTTAATTCGAACCCTTAGCATGATCAGTTAACTCGTGAATCTTTTAAAACATTTTGCCGAAAGTTGGCACGTGGAACTAATTGGATGGGGGGGGGGGGGTATGGGGAAACATCATGCTGAATGGGAATATACTGTTAGGTGATGTCTCGGATGGATAATTCCAAACTGCGAGGGGTTAAAACAATATGTGGAATAAGCTTTTGCTGGTAATTTGAGGATTGGACGGACGATCCAGCTGGAATTCAAAGAATACCGAATATTAGTTGCGTTTTACAGATACCATGGTATCTGATACCACGGTGAAAAGGCGTTTTTGCAGTTATCGTGGTATCTGGCCAATTATCGTGGTATCTGATATTCAGATACCACGGTCCAACCGTGGTAACATAATAATAATAATAATAATATTTATTTATTACCCACTTACATCAAAAAGATTAATAGTGGAGTATAAACTTGAAGAAGGAAAAAAGAAAAAAAAACGGAAAAAGACGTAAAACGAAAACTAAAGTCAACAAACATTAATCAAACAAACGGATCAAACCGTGGTGAGGCGACAAACGCCGATACGCTGTTTATGTTAGCTTTTTGTGTTGGTCAGTCAGCTTCTCGGTAATATTCGGAAGATAAAAACTTTTTAACTATCTTTCGATTCTTGTACCATATAGGAAGATAGAGAAGAAATTTACAGAATCGGAAGTAAGAAGAACGAATATCACTAATATCTCTTTTCTTAAATATAGGGTAAAGCCCAGAAAGGAAAAGAACAGAATGATCGGAGAAAGTAGAGTAAAGCTTACCAAGGACGACACGATTGTATTTCCCTCGATTGGCTACAATTTTAGAGTAACCATCTGGATTTTCACTCTAGCATCCCGGACAGCGCGCTCCCGAAGAGTTTTAAGATTTTTTGTAAGTGTAATACCCAACCACCGGATCGAATCTGGATCGGATAGAGAAATTTTGAGAGCTGATCGTGGTACCTGAAAAAGTCATCTCACTTTCATCGCTTCTTGTCAAATTGGTGGGAAACAAGTTTGTCACTTACTGATGTGACTGAATATCAGTTTTTCTTTCGGGATGACTTGGAAAAGCGCAATTTCGACAATGGTAGTTTTTACAGAGCAACCGTATATCAGATACCACGGTAACTGCAAAAACGACTAATTGCAGATCCATTTACCGTGGTAACAGATATCATGGTATCTGCAAAAACGCAACTATTACTTTTCGTGTTTTTCTCCAGGGTTGCCCACTCTGATTTTGGTACACCAAGTAGCCTACCTTGTGCCGCGTTGACCTACCTTTGCCGTGTGTTAAACTATTAAGGTCAGCATGTTTCGAAGGGACGATGAATGACACACCTAGTTCGTGGCCGTCACCGCTGTTTTCGGCTGGTGCCGGCCGGTGTGCTGCCTGTGCTGGACTCGGTGGTCGGGAAAGGGTGTTTACCAAGTGCTGGGGAATGGGTAACTCCTCGGACTTCTTGCTAGAACTGACACAAGAGTAGCGTATCAAAATAGTATTTTATTCCGTGATATGCCGCTTTTGTTCGGGTCGGATGAGTGGTTCGCCCGGAATCAGGTTGAAAACCGAAAATTAAGTAATGAAGGAGTGTATTTGCGTCAGACAGATTTCAGATTTAGCACTAGGTAATAAAATATGCTGGAAGAACTGTTAGTTTTCCTGGCTAGAAGGGTAAGCCGAATTTCGGTGAAAACCAGAAACCAAGGAGTGACCTGCCTGTTGGAACTAGTCCAGGGGTTATTCTCGGATTTAAGATCAAGTGAATTTCTTATTTCCTTGCCTCAAACGAGCAGCACTTCGCTTAAATTCGATGGAAAAACGAAATTTTAAGGACAAAGTAATCCTTCAATCAAACAGATTACATTCAGTCAAAATGTTTGGATTGGTCAATTTGCCATACAGAAAGTGCTGCTGGTTTCAGTCTCGGACGGACAGCTCCCAAGGATTCTGTTCAGTAAACTGAAATTTAATGAGCAAGGGGCGAGGTAAGCTTGTCACTGGTCCAGCAGGAGCGTCCGCCCGTGGCCTTGTTTGTTTTTTCTTCATTTTCTCATTTGCTGCTTGCTGTGGTTGCGCTTGTGGTATTGCTGTGAAATTTGGAAATTCTTCGTTTTGCACCTGGTTTGTGTTTTCTGCTTGTTTCTGTCTGCTTGTTCTCATTTCTTATTCTTAGTGTTTTCTTCACCCTTTCCAGAGAATGAAAGCGCCTGCTTGATACTATTTCTCTTGAAGCAGTACACCACAAACCTCTGATCTTGGGATAGGCTAACCTATGCCCAACGTCCGAATGCTGGGTACACTAACCCAATAAAATACTACGGGAAGGTTAGAAATTAACCAATTAGAATTCCTTTGTAGTGGAGTGGGTCTGGTCTGGGGCACAAACAGGTATCCATCGTTTGGCATAGGGTATTCAGAAATCAGGGGTTTGTTGTAGGCCGTCTAGGAGTCAGTCCTCCTTAAGCCGCCTTCTTTTTCCCTTTACTTTCTGTGACCTAAGACCGTTTTCGTTATAGGCCCCGACACGTCTGTCAGAATTCCTGGTTACCTCGGATTCAATCTTTGGTCGGTCCCGAAATAGGTATCTCGTTTCTTCAGCCAGCTCATCAACGTCCGCCGATAGAACCGGGAGAGTTAGGTCTCGGATAGATTTAAGAAGTGGCCTTACACCAGTTCGGCGCTCCGGGAGGATTAGTCTCCTCGCCTCATCCAGCATCCATCACAAAGAGACATTACAATATATCCATCAGTTAATGAACAGAAAGAAAAGCTTTCACTTTTTGAATTGAAGGGTAGTGAATCACGCTTGTTTTCTGCTGAAGCAATATAATTAAACACATACGTGGTGAGAAATTCCGAGAAGACATTGGAAAATGGAGCTTCAAAAACCGGATGGTTAAACACTGGAATAACCTCCCTGAAAATGTCGTAAATGCCGAACATATCAATCAGTTTAAAGCAGGTGTGGATCGTCAACTGGCTTCAAATTCAGTTTAGTGTACACAGCGCCTCGAGAAATTAATAGAGGCGAAAGCCTTTTTGCTGCAGTTATATTATATTATATCTTAGCAGGGTTTTGGTTAAAAGTTGATGATGGTGATTGGCATTTGGGGAATAGTGGGACTAAACCGCATTGCGGCTACGAACTGGAATATGGATAGTTGCATTTGCCATTCTTGGTACCGGATCTCTGTCCTTCCTGCTTGCGTCACAAATTGACATTCCAGAAGGAAAATCGAGACTTCCGGTTGCACTCAGAACCCTTCACCGGTGGATTTACATTAGCCTGGTCTTACGGACTAGTCGAAGCCAGTATTATTTATTATTTTGTTTCCTTTGTTTACCTAAGAGGTGAAACAAGTTGTTAACCATATATGCAGTACGGTGGAAAAGGTGCTGAAATCTGCACTTCCTGAAAGAAAACATTGAAACTGGCACACGAACATTTTCTAGTTATAAGTTGTAAGTTTATTTGCAGATGCAACACAAATCGTGGCTTGAGGCCAAATGGGATGATGAATGAGTCAAGATAAATAGTAAAATGTCAATATATAAATTTAAAATAGCATAAAATAAAATATCCAGAAAGAACAAAGCCAGATCTTACCATTTAGAACGTGAGTAGATTAATTTTGACCACAGCTGTAATAAGGTCTATAACTGTCGATCACACTTACAGTGATCTGGAAGAAAAAAAAATACAAACTAAACCTCATTGTTGGAGTCATGAACAATTAGGAATAAAGCCGCTTTCACATTGACGCGTTGCGTATGCGTTTATTTTGCGTTGCGTACAGGTTGCGTAGCGTATCTTTGACATATGTGCGACAAGCTTTCACGCTGGATGGGTATTTACGTTTTCTCTTTTCGGTTTCTTCTGCTAAATTTTCGTTTCTTTCATCATTAAAAAGTTTTTCTTCATCATTGGTAGGTTGTTCTCCAGTTTTTTCTTCAAAAACTTCTTTTTTTCACTGAAAGGTCTTACGCGTATGCGTCGACGCAGAACAACCTAGTTCTATTCTTTCGTCGCGTTTTATTTGTCTGCGTAAGCTCTGCGTTACGTACCCGTAAGCGCGAATCAGAGGTTGCAGAGCTCAGTCTGACAGCTCAACGCGTCAGTGTGAAAGCAGCTTAAACCTATTTCAGTAGTGCCAAGTGGGACAAAAGCGGGGATCCACGCGCTGTTTGCGGACCCAACCGTTCGGGTAAGAAGCGAGAGAAATGAAAGGTCCTGCTGACTTCAAATTCTAACTCTGAACAGCGGAAACTGTGATGGGGGACCTTAGTTTAAAAGACTTAGTAGAAAACAACACGGCATTTTCGGTCCACTGAAAATAATTCTGAGAGCTCTTTCATGCCTCTCGGCTACACTGTAAAAAAATCTTGCAGTATTTGCTACTGGGATTAATCTTGTCTCTAAAAAGATAATCTTATTCTAATCTAATTCGGATTAATCTTATCTCAGTAGAATACGGCATTTTCGGTCCTCCAAAAATAATTATGAGAGCTCTTTCATTTCACTCGCGGCTACACTGTAAAAAAAAATCTTGCAGCATTTGCTAATGGGATTAATCTTGTCTCTAAAAAGATAGTCTTATCTCTAATTCGGATTAATCTTATCTCGGTAGAGATAAGATTAATCCCAGTAGAAATACTGCAGGTACCTTTAACCCTTACTCGGAGAAACTTCTACTTTCTTACGCAAACGGGTTTTGCCTGTGAACGCCTTTAGTAATGTCCGGATGCAAATTTCCTCCTTCGCTCCGAAATTGTGCCATATCGCGCTCAGGTTTCCCCGTAGTGACGAAAAATTCGCATGTGCTTTTTCGCTTGCGAAATATTATTGGATTTTGTGTTCGCGGTAGCTTCATATTTCTACGCATTTGTTTGTGGTTAATGAAGAGCAGATCTTGACCGTTAGTTTCCTCTATCCGACCATACTGTTTGCCTTTCATCGAAGTAGAGCGTTTAAGCTACCAGCGGATAGGGTTATCGGTTTGGGAATTAAGTGGAAGGTTGAGGTTTAACTCGTTGTTGTTACCGTTGAACAGTATTT
The DNA here is from genome assembly GCA_030848855.1 of Branchinecta sandiegonensis. Lineage (NCBI taxonomy): Eukaryota > Metazoa > Arthropoda > Branchiopoda > Anostraca > Branchinectidae > Branchinecta > Branchinecta sandiegonensis. Next base: position 1,759,232 of record JAUPMV010000010.1, on the reverse strand, counting down.
TGAAAAAATAAATAGCTATTGTAACCCCTCGAACGTAGGCTGGCCTGTGTATTATCCCTAGCTCCCGTATGCAATTGAAAACTACAGGATTCCCCGCCCTTCACCATAGTTTCCTTTTGCTCCTGTGACTTTCCAGTGTTTTTCGGCTGAGCCGAGTTTCTAGTCAAGCAACGCCCACCTTACTGAAATCTTCAAGCTCCGCCGACAATGTTTAAAGGACTCCTCTTGCTTATTCTGCCTTTGACAATATACTTAGCTCCATTATGGAATTATTAGCTTCTAAAATCTCCACCTTTCTCCATTGTTTCGTTTCATAACTACGATTTTTAGCGCTTTTTCAGCCTTGCCGAGTTTTCCCTTCACCCAACGAAAGGTTTGCCGGAATCTTCAACGTCCGATGACTATTCTTTCAACCATAAGGATGTGATAATCTTCTGTTTATTATTTCTTTTATTTGCTTAGTTTTCCCACTTTTTAACCAAGGAACGGTCAGTTTTCAAATGTTTTGCTCCCAGCCGCCGCGTCGGAGAGCAGGAAGGCTGGACATAGTCGACAAGCGCTAACAAGAGAATCGCTAGGTTTAGGTGGAAAGTAATGGTATTTCCAAAAACATGTGTTCTGATTCATTTTATAGGGAAAGGATCATTTCTAGTAAGAGTTGTGCTTTAAGAATAAGGACATGAAGCTTGAAAATTTAGTTATATGTTTTGGAGGACTAGTGGCCAACAAGCATATCTTGTGCTTCGGGTTCCTTTTCTTTAGCCTGACTTTTTCAACCACGTCGCCCACAGTTTTCAAATGCTCTGGGTCAAATTTCCGCCTTGTAGAGGGGGAAGTCTGGACAGAGTCACCAACAAGAATGTCGTTTATTCCAGTAGGCATGAACTGGTGTTTTCAGAAAACGGTATTTCTGAACCACTTTATCGTGAAAAGATCATTTCTAATAAGAGGCATTTAGTGGTTATCCACCTGCATGCTCCTCATTTAAATGGTATGAGTCAGATATGGCAGAAGGTTGTCCAATAGTAATTCTTAAACCAGTGCTCAAGGCAGGAGTACATTGAATTGTAGGAAGTGATGGTGGGATAGTCATCGCATCAAGTAAGAAGGTTTTTTCTTCCTTTTCGCTATGGCTGAAGACTTCCTTAAGTGATGCTTCTCACCTTTCATTTCTGACAGTTTTTATGTTCAGTCCGGACATGTATAATGCACACTGAGATTGCGAGTGTGTACTGTCTCTTCGACTACCGGATACCCATAGCTTTTCACATATTCTTCTTTCTTCCGAGGTCTTTCGCCTCTGGCATTTCCCTCTTTCCGAGATTGGGAGACCTTCATAATTCCATTTAGTTGGCGGATTTCCAAGGCTTTGCCCAAAGGGCCATCATCTGGAAACCTTTTTATGTGATGGAAGACTCTAAGAAGGATCTTCTGTTCAGTGGGAATATAGCCCCTCTGACGCTGTCGGTAGTGACGTCATTCAGTCCCACATTTACATGAGAGCGGGAGCGTATCAATTGCAAATCTCCCTTTTTAGTCCTCGGCTGTGCATTGACGCACTTCGGTTATTTTAAAACTAGGTAAGCTTCATGATCCAATAGAAGAGTTGCGTTTTTGCAGATATCATGGTATCTGTTACCACGGTAACTGAATCTGCAATTAGTCGTTTTTGCAGTTACCGTGGGATCTGATACACGGTTGCTGTGCAAAAACGACTATTGCCGAAATTGCACTTTTCGAAGTCAAAAGAAAACTGATATCCAGTTATATCACTAAGTGCTAAGTTTCTTTCTCACCAATTTGACAAAATTTGATGAAAGTAAGATGACTTTTCAGATACCACGATCAGTTACCACGGCCGGACCGTGGTATCTGAACATCAAATACCACGATAACTGGCCAGATACCACGATAACTATAAAAACGCCTTTTGAATGTGGTATCAGATACCACGATAACTGCGAAAACGAATTTAGACCGTGGTATCAGATACCATGGTATCTGTAAAACCGCAACTAAGGTTTCTTGGAGAGTTTCATTGGCTGGCCATTTAGAGATAAATTGAAAAACATCGAAGAACACAAGATGGCGTCTAAATCCCTATATTCCAATTTAAAGGCACGATGCGGCTTAGTTCCTCGTATTCTTCAAGGGATCATCACCATCGTCAACTTTTAACTAAAATTCTGCTAGGATATGTGTTTAATTAGATTGTATCATCAAAACTTGTATTTGCTCTTCGTTAACGTATGGATCTGTCTCACTATCTCTATGGGATGGAGGCTGATAATGAGTCGAAGAGGGACAGTTCAACCGGGGAACAGTCACAGGAAAGATGCAACAACAGCAAAAGCCTGGTGCGCTTATTTGTTCCCTTTCCATCGTCGCCCAGTCATACATTTCGTCATTTTCTGACAAACCAGCGGTCGTTACTTAGATTCGCTCTATCCTTTCCTCACCTCCTTTTGAGAAAAACTATCGGGGGGTTCGGCCTAACTTCACCCTCATTCGACGTACAGTCTCGTTCATATACTGCTAAATATGACATAAATCGAGTATATTCAGAAATTAGGGTACTTTTCACAGTTAACAGCCGTTATTAATAAGATCTGCAACGATAAAACCAGCTGTCAAAACAGTTAAAATTTTAATAATTAAAAACAGCGGCAGTGCTCTGACAAAATAGCTTGCGTGGTTATAGGGAAAAGGGCAGTTTCTGACCGGGTCACATACGAGTTACTATGTACATGCCACGCTGGCTGCTAACAATCCAAAGACATTGTGGAAAAGAATTGCCAATCCTGTCCTGGGATAGTTTTTAAGGCCCATTCACAACGGGTTTTAGCTAATACTCGGTACCAGCCAGTTCCGGAAATCGCTGTGAGACCGAGAATTTGCTGGGTTTCTGCCGTTGCAATTAATACTGGTGCCAGTTCCGGATACCAGCTAGTCTCGTACCCAAGTTGAAATCAGTTCAACTTTTGAGGGTACTAGCCAATCAGATTATTTTGGGGAATATTGAGAAATATTCTGATTGGCTAGTTTCGAACCAAGCCCAATAGATAAAATCACATCCACTCCTTGCTGTCTTGAAAACCGAAAGTGAATTTAGGTCATTGTCCTTCGGTCTGACGTGGTTCAACATTAGCCAATCGGAACATACCTGCGTGTTCCCGTAAGTAATGTGATTGGCTAGTACTCTGAAAAGTTGAACTGATTTCAACTTGGGTGCGAGACTAGCTGGTACCCGAAACTGGACCCAATATCAATTGCGAACGGCAGAAACCCAGCTAATTCTCGGTCTTAGAGGGATTTCGGGAACTGGCTGTTACCGAGTATTAGCTAAAACCCGTTGTGAATGGGCCTTTAATTAATCTAGAACTAAAATTTTCCTTTCAAATTGTCTTCTTAATCTCCCACAGTCACCCTAGAGAATGTCGAGCCATTTTCTTCCATGCGGTTTACATTATTCAAAACAAGACCTTTGAAAAAATAGGCACTCGGACCCCCGTCGAAAAACACTTGGGCTTGCGTCTGCAAGGCAGCAGATTTTTGGCAGACGGAACGAGTCTGCTATTCCAGTACTGCATTACTATCTTACCTGCTTGCCCTTCTGTTTAAAGACGCGAACCGGATTTAAGCCCTGCATTAGCCTGCTGCTCGGCTTGCTGCTAAGAAGCCATTTCTTTAGTTATACAGGTCTTAAGTTCTTGGTAGTTCATACGCTCAGCTGCTCAAACAAAAACTTCACAGACATTTAACTGGTTCGTAAAGTTAAGGCGAAAGCATACGGTCGTGCAAACACTCACAGAATCACTGTGCACAGGCTTGAAGTCACAGAAAGTCGACTGTTCTGCATAGATCTGTGACCTGCCAGTGAATAGAAAAGGTAATCCATCACCTTTGAGCAATGATAAGCCTGTCGAAAAATGTCGTGAATCACAGGAAGGTACTGGAATTAAAAAAAAAATGTGTTAGTCGTGGTGAAGAGGACCAACGTTCAGACATCTACTTTGTCGGGGAGGGTGGAATTCTCGTTGAAACTTGCTAAGTGAAAAGGGCCCAAATGTTCAAGGTCACTCATCACGAGTGCTATGCAGCTAATGACGCTATTAAGGCGATAGACTGCAAAGCAAAATAAATACAATAGTTGAGATCTGGAGCACCGGTAATGGATATACAAAATGGCAAGTAATGCATTTAATACCCGTATTTTAGTAAATTTATTTTGAGTAAAGAATAAAGTGAAAAGAAGAACAAATAAAAACAAAAAGGAGAGAAATTTAAGACAAGGCCGACGTTGTAGCACAGAACGGGTTACACACTCAAGAACTACAGAAGTGGTTCCATTCAATTGTAAATTTGAAATCACCCGATTAACAGAGATCTGATGTTTAACGCAGCACAAACTTTGCAAACCGGAAGTAGACCAACTTTTTTTTTCTCGTTTAACAGGTTCCAGAACTGCGCCATATACAGAATATGCGGCAGTTCGCAGTATACTGCGAATGCTCGTACTTCTAAAGCAATGGACTTCCTACAGTAAGGTACAGGCAATAGGATCTGCAGACCGATACAGACGATGACATACTACGTTATTTGTCAGGTTGTTTCCTCTCTTGTATGTGACTGATATCTGGAATCCGAACACTTTGGAGAGAGATTCGCGATGCAAAACCCTTGTTGTCTTGCCTGCATCAGTTTTCCTGTCTCGTCGTGCGGACATTGCTCATGGTTGGTTGTTGACGGACTGACTTTCCTCCAGGATTTTCGGCACCATCATCAAGTCCGTATTTTTGAAAATCTGAACGGAAAGCCTGGTCGTCTATCCATGCTATTAACTTGATTGTATGGGGTTATAATAAGATCTACAAACCTGATCTACAGCGACATCATCGTTGTCATCAGTAAACTGATGGACGGTAAAAGCAGTCCGATCATGTCCCGTGCTGTAGCACTTGTATATGTGGCACTGCTAGACGAGCATTCAGCTGTAAAATAAAAGAGGATTAGTAAAACTAAAGCAGTAAACACAGTACTATAGACGGGAACGGGAAGTCTTCCAGTAATCTGACGCTGGAATCAAGTCAACTTTATTTGACCAAATACCTTAAAGCTAGAAGAGGTCGTCGAAGAAAGTTAAGGAGAAGCAGTCTATGAAATGCGAAATATTTACAAAAGATATTGAAACAGCAGACGGCAAATTAACTAATACACTGTACGAGAAAACCTGGAACAAATGTTGGCGTAAAACTGGAGTCGGCAAAAATCGAAAAATCGCCGACTCTTGTCGTACCGATGCACGGACGGAGGGGGAAACAGGAAACATCGGGGGACAACACAGCAACTTTCCTCCATAATTTTTTTAAAGGGTATTTCTGCGGTCAATTAATTTCAGAACGCTCAGCTTTATGATGAACACATTCCTGCAGAGCTAGGATGCTTAAATTACGCATCCGGCCCTAGGAGAAAGATATGTTGTCGTCTCCTTCGTGCCACTATCATTAAAACAATACTGGCATGAATAGTGATTTCTTTCTGTTCCTATAACCTTTAAAGGACACATCGTACTTATGATAGTAATACATTCTATTTCAGCAGTATTTCCATCCATTCTCGTTCCCGAGACTCTCTACATTTCGTAGGTGTATCTTATCACCTCTATTAGCATTGTAGTGAATATCATGCGTGCCACGTTTGTTCTCTTTACGTAACGTATCAGGCTCCCGATCATTGTTTCGGAGAAGCTTATTGGTCCGGAGACCGGTTATGCAAAGTTTGTCATCTAAGGCAAGGAACTGAAAGATACTAGAACTAGTCGATACCATGTGCAGTTTTCTGTAAGCACAGCTAAGTTTTGAAGTAGTCAACTCTCTCAGAACATCTTAGCAGACACACTAAGTAGTGAGCTGCCCTTTAATTATTAGCTTTCATCCAAGAAGAGATGTCCCTTCCGAATTTTGGTGTAGTTAAACACTGTTGTCTAAAGCAGAAACTGGCTCCGTGCATGCTTACGTAACGCGACATTTCTTATGTGTCGCTGAGAGGGGATTATGACTGGACAAGGACAAAACTACTCCCTGGTTTACCGCAACCTGCGAAGAACCAAGTTTCTGCTGAGAATTAGATAAATATGCTAGTGGGATTTATGGTGTTCAAATCGGGTTTAAAAGAGTTTGAATTAAGCCTTCGAAGAAGAACGTTTTATTATGCCACTTATGCTTAAAGCTCCGTTCACAAGCATGCCTAGCATCACCGTTCACACCAATGCCAAGGCACAGATTTTGGGCCAGGCAACGGAGTTTCAGGCTCTAGAACTCGGTGCCTGGCTACGCCTGAGCACGTACCTAGGCATCTGTGCTTGGCTAGGCATGCTTACAGGGCTTTAAGACCTCTCCGTTGTTTTATGCAGATAAAAGTATATCCTTACTTTATTGCCGACCAAGTAACCAAGAATATTAAATGGGTTTCTTGCACAGGATCTCTTTGTTGTCATCCTTTTGATGGGGAAGATAATCTTGACAAAGAAGATTGGTGCTTTTAGCATCGTCAGTCCGTAAATCCGGATTATTGCATGTAGATGCAGCCTACAGTAATAACGGGTACGATAGTCAGACTTGCTATAGGAATTGAGTTCGGTGTTGCCGAGTGTGACACTTTTGGTGCTTTTTGACATTTTTTGCCTCTGGGCGACGCTTTTTCTCTGAAAGTGACTTTTTTCTATGAATGACACTTTTTAGATCAGAGAAGCACTTCTTTATTTACTTTACCAAAGTGACGGATTACCGCCCCCAAAACACTACCAAAACATGTACTTTACTTTGATTTTGTACACAAAAACAGGTTGAAGCCTTAAATACACCTCGTTTCCCTTTAAATTTTGTTGCAAAACTGTGATGCAACAGTTAAAAAATGATTTGAAAAATGTTGTTACAAATTCAGTGATTACCAATTTTTCGCATTTTGCGCGCTGTGCAGCGGAATGCACGACAAAATTCGAGGTGCCAAAAAGCACCTTTTTGTCAGCAACTGTGACATTATTGTGAGTCGAGCTCTTGGCAACCCTGATTTGAGTTCTTAGATTTGTTTTTCCCAGTGAGGATCTGCTATAGATGGAACATCCCTTATTGTAGACATATGTTATACCTGTTCTGTTGTTACACCATTGTTATACCTGTTGTTATACCAATGTTATACCATTGTTGTGAAGGATGGAGTGGGGAAAAACTCCAATATCCCACTTAGGATGCCATTGTTGTGAGGATGGACGAGTGGAGGCGAGGTTTAATGAAGTTAATGGTTCCTGGGGTGTGGGCTGAAGACATTCTGACACAGTAGGTGCCCACTAGCCCCAGGACCAGTCAGGAAACCGGACAAAGGTTCGTGTATGAATGGCATGTCGTGTATGAATGGCATGTATAACGTGTATGAATGGCATGTATAATAATATAAAAGTAGTGTTACCACATTATGTAGAATAGAGAAGACTGCCACCTGCGGCCAGCAAACCCCTTGGGGCTTTCTTAGCAGGTGCTGTAAAATGTTTTGTATACATGTGTAAAATAAAATCTAATCTAATCTAATCTTCTATTTTACTTTACTAGCCTATACTAGATTTATTAATTGATTAAAGAGATCTTTCGAGCCCAGGAGCCAAAGAGAGCAGCCTACAGATGTAGCAGACATTGTGTTCATCAAAGTATATCCGCTCTCTTGTGTGGGAATTGCTAACGGCCAGGCTTCCGGCACTAGAAGAAACCGGATTTTGGTACCAGCTGTCCGTAAAAGAGCATGCAAGAGATGTAACAGACATATTATGTTTGTGAAATTATATCCGGTCTATGTCTGACTCGTCCCTGGAACTGCTAACGGAAAGTGGTACTAGAAATGAAACTAGTTGTCAGTAAAGGTCAGCATGCAAAAAGTACATCACAGCGATATGCCAAGCAGGCTGATAGCTTAATAGAGGTATATATTCTTAAAAGGATATTTGACCTTGAACAGTGTCTTTTTGATTCCCAGACACTTCAAAAGTCAACTGCTGGCGTTCTAGCAGTCGATGACAACGTACTTGTAAGTGTTTTAATAGAGTCAGGCAAAAATTCATTATTCTTGTAAAGAAAAATCGACAACAAGTTCTTCATACTCGTGTAGCCAGTCTCGTGGGCGCTTGAAGTGAGACAAGTTTCATAAACTCGGTAGAGGAGTCGGGTTGGTGGAAATCAACTATGTGATTTGCGAGCCATGACTGATTGTTGGGCTATAAACGTTAAGCTGACGGTTTTCAGGATCTCAATGATTAAGTGACAGGATAAGCATGAGTTCGTAAAGTTGCCTGTCCGTCCGTCTTTTAGCACGATAACAGTTTTTCGATTTCGATCTTTTTTTTCAAACTTTAATTGAGGAAACTTTGGGTAGCCCACAAGACAAGTTCGTTGATGGGCCCCCATCCCATATGGGAGGAGGGTTTTTGAATCGGGGCTGACAAAAATATATTTTCCAAGCTAATATGGGCAAGGAGGAGTTTGAATCCATTTCTGAACTTTGATTTCTCGTTGGACAAAATCTCTTGAACCGAGAGAATTATGCCATACTTGCTTGTCATTAAACGATTGTAAAACTCTTTCAAATCATTATACCATTTTTTTGTTAGTTTGAACATAGCGACATTAGATTCAGAGAGTTTTGAAACTGGTGAAGTATCCTTTGGAAACTACTCCTTGAAGGTTTTATATGAACACCCAAGGGAGAGTTTGGGTCTTATACCCTGCCAACGAGCCAAAAGCGCAGCGTCCTTACTAAAAAATGTCCATAGTAGAAGACACGTCATGCAACCAGAAACTTTCAGGAAGATTGCATGCCGTACCGGAAATAGTTTGATGTTTGGACAAAAAAATTTCACAAAATTTCCTGTGTCACGCATGCTTTTGACTCACGGAAGACACGGTTTGAAGTTCCTCAATTAGTGCAGAAGTTTGAGGTAAAGTAAATAATTAAAAACGTTAAAAATAAATCAGTCGAAGAATAATAGAGCGACTGCGCTGGAGTTCTGGTGGGGACTGTCGGTTTCCCCGTTCCTTGGATTTATCAACTTCCGACAAAGCAAAACGTGCTAAATGTCAGATGGGCTGCTGTCAAACCTTCTGATCAACGATATTGATTTGCAATTTTTTTATCATTTAGTGGCGTGTAAACTTTTTTTTCTTGAGCGGAAAACGGGGTGGGGAAGAGAGAGTAGCACGCGCTTTCAACAAAGATAGCCCGAAACTTGCATAGTGGCGATAGGAAAAGAACATTAAACACTGAGGAACCGAAACTTAGAAACTTAGAGCCTAGGCAATCCACTTCACTTCACACACTGTAGCCTCTGGATCAGAGAAGAGCAAATACTATCCATTTCGCCACAGGCAAGACTTTACGCAGCTTTAAGGTAAAATCATATTTGGCCCGAGATCCAAACTTTCCGTGGGAACGGCAGAGATTAGTCCCTTAAGCTACGTTTACACGGAGGGTATTTACTCGTACTCCGCGGGTATTTTCTCCGCAACAGCAACAAATCCACGGGTATTTTGGACTTCAATTTTGCGAACTTTTTACCCGGGTATTTGTTTGTTGAAGGGTATTCTTCGACGTCAGCAACAATACAATCGGATTTTGGAGCAATAATTTTAATTATGTCAATATAAGAAGTGATCCAAATGGACACGTGTTGGTGTCCATTGTAAAGAGATATTCTGAGCTCTGCAACCTTGGAATCTATTGCCACATGACAGTCCTCTCCCGTGAAAAATACCCGGGTACCGTGTCAACACATTCCCCTCTCCTCTCCGGGGAAAAATACCCGCCGTGTAAATGATCCTTTACCATCTTCTAACACAGAGGAGGATTCGGTGGACTAGGAAAATAAATAGATAAAACCAAAAGCGTTGCTCCACAACACAATTACTTACTTATTTGCATTAATTGGGGTACATGCTTCTTCCAGAAGGCACACTGCCTCGCTCGGTGCCCCCTTCCTATTGTATAGTTTCTGGGGGCCAACACGATATGCTCTTTCTTCAACTGGTCGTACTGTGGCCAGTAATCCTTTGTGTATATAGAATCCTGATCCTTGTTCGGATTTCTGGAAGAAGATGACGACATGAGCATACTTTCAGATTTAGTGAGCTTTCACATTGACGCGTCGTTGCGATGCGTTGCGTATGCGTTTATCTTGTGTTGCGTACAGGTTGCGTCGCGTATCTTTCACACCTGCGCGAGAACATGTCACGCTGGATACGTATTTAAGTTTTCCTTTTTCGGTTTCTTCTGCCAAATTTTCATTTCTTTCATCAGTTAGTAGGTCTTTCTTCATCATTAGTAGGTTATTCTCCATTTTACTTTCAACAACTTCCATTTTTCACTGAAAAATGTATGCGTAACTCGTTGACGCAAGGCAATAATAGAACTTTGTTCTACACTTGCGTTGCGTTTTATTTGTCTGCGTAAGCTCTGCGTTGCGTCGCCGCGACCGTCACCGTGACTCAGAGGTTGCGTAGCTTAGTGTGAAAGGCTCTACGCGTCAATGTGAAAGCAGCGTTAGGATCATAACATCGATTAAGCTATCTTTTTTCAAAAACATCTCTTATGGTATTAAAGGACCTCTCGCGCTATTTACTATTCAACTTAGAGTATTTTAAAATATTTGAATACTTTAAAACTGGGCTGTGCTTTCAACAAATAACCCACGGTTTTGGCTGTTTTAAGCCTTTTCCGAGACCCGTTGACTTACAGCGAAAATAAGGAAAAAATTTACATAACCGGTTTTTCTAATGGAAATACTTGTCGCAGACAACCGTCGACAGCGTGAAACACATCGAAGGTGAAACACGGCAAGTGTGAAAAATCAGCGTGATTTTGGAGAGGGGTTAGAATGTACTGTACGGAATTGGGGTCTCTGGGTTCAGAAATACATGGAGTGATTATGGAAGTAGGTTGCGTTAGTATTATGGTAAGACAGGTCCTTTAATAAAACTGTTACTGATATTAATTCCATATAGCCTACTACGTATGCGACATAGTAATAATGTTACGTGTTGCGTCATGAAATGCTTTCGCCTCTACGTTCTCGAAGAAATTGGGAATAATCGTACAGAAAAGAGTCACTCACGCTGAGCTGCGAAAGGATTGCGCTGCGTTTGTGTAGACGCAACTCAAGCTTTGCCACACATGAATGGGTTTCAAGTCCATCTTCTGCATTTGTGTCAGCTCAACCCATCCCGCAGAGAATTCGAAATCAAGATAAATATTAATATGCTTCAAAAACATAAATATTAGAAAAACGATTTCTGCAAGGGAAATATTCTTTATATATATGTAGGTTTGAGCGACATACATGAGCCCTTGCGGTTTTAAAGGACCGACGCAGTTTAAATGCAACGTGGCTATACGCGAGCGCGACGTTCGACTCTTACGTTCGCAGTGTGAAAGCTTTTAAAATTGTACCTGTAACTCCACTGAAACAACCAATTGATTCAGCAATAACCGCACTTTCAGTAAGGCTGTCTCATGAAATATACACTTATTTTTCTACGTACTCGGACAGTTAAGTGTTCAAGGCGAAAATTTTGAAATAAACAATTTAAACACTAAAGATAGCCGCTTTCTCTCATCTTAACACAGACAAGCTGGCTGGCCCCTAGCGTTCCTGACAGAAATTATTTTCCGCAATCGGTTTCGTTTGGAATAGTTGAGATGTTTTTCTTGTTGGTTGTCCTCGCCAACATGTCGAACAACGGAACCATCTACCGAGTCCGCGGAAGAAAAGTTGTCAGCGAGTCTGTCAGCAAGAACGCTGCGATAAAACGACGTTGGAGTGAACGGAAATGAAACAACGGAATCGTAGCATATATTGCACTGGAAGCTTTCTGGAACTTCTAATAGGCTTTCTAGATTGTTCGTTTTGCAAGATTGATTTCTTAAAGTTTAACTGAAAAGGGCCGGGATAAGACTATCTAATTACCCATCACTTATTCACTTAAATTGGCTTGAAGATCCGCTGAAAATGCGATACTTCGCTGTTCCGCTATTCACGAATAATAGATTTTCAAATAGTGGAATTTCCGTGTGATTTCTGGTACCTCTATGCGCTTTTATTTTTTTCTACGCCTTACGAGAAAGATTTATGATTTGTTTTTGTTCAGGCACTAGCAATCTTCACGAATCTCACCATTGCCCACTGAAAAGCTACGTTTGTGTTAAGATTGAAATTTCACGCGTTATAGTAGAATTTACGTTGTGGGTACGGCCGCAGATATTCTGAACGTCATAACTAGAATAGATAAATAAGTTGGCTTTTCAGTTAAACTTTAAGTATGCAGGGAGCTCCTGGATTCTCCTCGTCAAACATGTAACCGTAATATCATGGTATCCCATGGGCTCTTTATCCCGTCGAAGCGAAGCAACTTTTTTTTTGTTTTAAACTGGGAAAACTGCTAGAGCTGAACGTTAGTCCATTAGGATACGGTTGCCAAGACAACCGCAAACGGAAAGACGCATCCGGGGATTATAAAGGCGCCCCGTTGATGTATTCGTTTCTATTATTATGAACGCCGGCAGCAAATGAACACAGCAAACGAATGTCAAGTAAGATAAATTACTGGACTTAACAAGGAAACATAAATCGAGAAGACGAATTTCAGCGCACGCCGAGATAAATTGAGAAAGCTACGATTAAGGTTGAATTGAAATTATGTGAAGCGTCACTCCATCGCAGCCAGTCGAAGTGTGAAACTGACAAGTTAGAAAAAAGACAGACTAACAGTAAAAGTCTGATCAGTGTCGGAACATCAGGAAAACTGATGATGGAACATAACGGCCGAAACAAATGCATCCGTAATTTTAGCTAGTTCACTACTGTTTTTTATCTTTAAAATTTCGCCGATTTTCACATCCTTCCTAATTAACATTTAATCGGACGATTAAATGCAGCACTGTGTCAGAAGTTGAACAACGTTTAAGAGCAAAGATGCGCGTTTTCAACAAATAGGATCACTTGGTATTTCCATCATGTTGTCAATCTAGTAATAACAATCTCAAACTTTGAATGTCCCTCTGATACTCCTCAGTTGTCCAAAAAATGATAGAAATATCTTGCAAGAAAGATCTACTTTTCTTCTTTTTTTCCCAATATTTATCGTTCTGACCTATCTTGACAGTAATGCCAGATTAGTAAAAATACAATAACAACTCCAATACTTGAAATGAGATATATTTCCGTCATAGCAGATTTTCTTACTGAAGATTCTGATTTCTCGTTTAAAATACTCTTATCCCATTGGCTACTTAAAAGTCTTGAATCTGATTGGCTGGTTTTCATCTTTGTTTTTACCTCAACAGCAACATTTTCAGCATCATCATCAGTTCCATGTGCTTTCAAATTACGTACGGCAGCCCGTACGGAATTCAAAACAGACGGAAATAGAGAGTTATCCTGTAATACCATGGATATGACCTGTTGTAGTTACAATACACATGTGTTTTAAGTGTTGTGTTTCCACACATGTCGGTTTGCGATGCGAATTTTAACGAAAAATACCAATTAGGACAGAAAATGCTCAATAACACCAGCAGATAGTAGCCAAAGACTTTGCCAAGAAAAAATTTAAAAGACAGACAAACAGGTCTGGTCTTTTACGGAAAGATGGACGAAAAAAGTTTGTTGGTTGGCAAGAAGAACTCGGGTTCTTGCGGACCCAAACGTTTCTGAAACGAAAATTTGTATGGAAGCGGACACAACGTTAGTGGTCGCTAGCCATAGTTGCAAGGTATTTTGTCATGCTTACCCTGATTTTGCAAAGTTTGCCCAGTACTTCATCATCTTCCGACTAAATTCCATTTCCTCTTGAGTGTAGCCGTTCTCCTGGTTGAGGGGCTCGCCGAATATAAAGTTGATCTCATCAGCGTGAAGGACCCCCATCCACTTCGGCCACGGGCTGATAGACGACCGATGTGTGAAATGATACATATAGACATGGTTTCCTGCCTCCGCAAATCGCTGTGCGAACTCGTTTACACCACAGACAAATTGGTAATCCCCAACCATTTTGTCAATAGCGTCCAGGTTGCTCCGAGGATCATCCTGGTTTGACCAGTTGGTGTATTCAAAAATGATTGCCTGTCTAGTGGGACTGTTCACGTTGGCGTTCAGCTTTCCAACCAGTTCCAGAAACTGGGACCTATTTATGCTGAAGCTCTCATTGTTGATATTTGGATACATGTCAAGAAGATAGTAGACGATGAAGAAGAAAGCTTCTTCGGTGTTTGAACCTAAAAGCAGGTTCATTCTTTTTAAATTTCCGTTTTCTGCAAGTAATTGAGAAGGATGCTGGTCGAGGAATGTTCCGTCCACAATCGGAACAAAAGTAAAGCCCATGATTTCAGGCATCACCGGCTCGTCACTTATAAGTTGGGACGCGTTGACACTCCTCATGCACTCAATAACTCTCTGTACTTCGTCAAGGTCATGAGGGCAACCAAGGGCTTCTGCTAGCAGAAGCCCGCGCCGTATGCTTTCCTCTTTTGAAATAACAGCCCATGGCGCTTGCGCTGTTCCACTTTGCAAGATTGCCTGGCCGAAGAGGTTTCGACTGTAAGGAGAGAGAATGTGCATCGCAATCCCTGCTGCTCCTGCCGATTCTCCAAAGAGTGTGACGTTGTGAGGGTTTCCCCCAAACACGTGTATATTGTCCCGAATCCATTGCAGTGCCATGATTTGATCATAAAGTCCAGCATTCCCTGAGACGTCTTCAGTGTCGAAGTACAGGAACCCGAGGGAAGCTAGGCGATACTGTACTGCAACGACTATGACATTCTCTTCCGAAGCAAGAATGCGTGGGTCATACACATCCAAAGTGCTAGTGCCGGTGGTAAACCCGCCGCCGAAGAACCATACCAACACAGCAGCATGTCTCGGCCTGGGCCTTGGAACGGTTACTGTGAGATACAGACAGTCCTCATTTAAAGGCGTATTGGCGTTCCACATAGTAGAGCCTCTGAAGTCACCAAAAGCTTCATCGATGTATTGCCAACACGAGTTTGGTGGTGCGTCAACGTCCAAAACATTGTCCCACGCATCCATAGGTCGTGGGTGTCTGAAGCGCAGTGGGCCGACCGGGGGCTTGGCAAAAGGGATACTCTGCCACATGTCGACTAGTTTGCCAGTTGGTACGGCTTTCGTTGCGCCTCGTACTTTGCCTGCATTGGTTTGTATGATCAAATCGTTTGCCTGCACCATTGAGAGAAGGAGGCACGTAAGAGTTTGAAGCACAAAGTATGAAGGCCATGAGAAAGAGTATGTCTGGGCGCCCATGATTGATTCAGTCTTGATCAGCCACCTGGAAGAAATAAGATGACTTCAAGCTTCCGTGGCTGCATTCTCCCTATAGTAGCCAGGAATCCGACGCGTTCTGTAAATATGACAGCATAAAACTATTGCATCCGTCGGTCTCTACTGCGATGACTCCCAAACAAGTTGAGATATTTAGGTGAAGATTGTTCTATAGACCCTTCCTGTCAATAGTGACGTCAAGTTTCTTGAGGACCAACCGCGAGGGAAAGGACGGAAAGGTTGTCAGAATAAACTGACTTAGAGATCGATATAAGTATAAAACAATGCGCTGAAGCTGGATCAAACCTTATATTCCCAAGCCATGTTCGTTAACATGCTCTGAAGTATTTGGTCTGAACTGTTTCATTACAATAACGCCAAACAAGGTTCCAATTAGAATACCTGCTTTTAAGTTTATTTTCCTCTTATTTATCGCATATTTTCAAAATTTGAAAGCGTGTACATATGACTATTGGTTCTTGTATCAAGTACTTATTCTTATATCCAGAAAAACGGCTGAAACTTTTTTATGGCACTTGCCTTCCGGCCAAGTGCCATATACCGATCACTTTTCAATCGGTCTGTCGGTCGGTCAGTCCGGTGTTTGCGAGTTAGGATATTTCCAGATGTGCTAGGACGATGAAACTTGACAGGCATATTAGGGACCCGACCAAACTAACTTGGAAATAGTCACTTGCTCGATCCGACCATCGTGGGGGAGGGAGGGGAGCCGGGGAATCCGGAATTTAGTGACATGCATAACTTTCGAACGGGTGATCGGATGTTAATGAAAATTGATATTTGGAAAGAAGTCATGTTTCAGATGTCCCATTTCAAATCCGGACCGAATCCAATGAATGTGGGGGGGGGGGGGGGGAGTCGGAGGGGGGAACCGGAAACCATATGACACGCTTAGAGTTGAGCAATCAATGAAACTTGGTGGGAGGAACAAGCACAAGCCCTAGGTACATCATTGACAGAGCTGGACCGGATTCGTGCACTGTGGGGGAGTTGGAGGGGGGTTCCGGAATGCCGGTGATACGGAGTTAAGTTACTTCCAGGTTGGGTAGGACGATGAAACTTGGCAAGCAAGTTAGGGATCCGACCAGATTAACCTGGAAATAGTCAACTTCCCGATCCGACCACCGTGGGGGGAGTGGAGGGAGGGGGAATCCGGAATCTTGAGGAATTGGAAAGGGTGATCGGATTTTAACGAAACTTGATATTTGGAAAGACCTCGTGTCTTGGATGACCCATTTAAAGTCTGGACCGGATCCGATGAGTATGGGGGGGGGGGTCGGAGGCGGAAATCTTGTGACACGCTTTGAGTTGAGCGATTGGGATGAAACTTGGTGGGAAGGACAAGCATAAGAACTAGATACGTCATTGACAGAACCGGATCGGATTTGGGCACTGTGGGGAGTTAGAGGGGGGAGTTGGGAATTCCGGCTGTCACGAGTTCAGGTATTTCCAGATGTGCTAGGACGATGAAACTTGGCTTGAACATTAGAGACTTGACACGCTTAGAAATAGTCAGTTCTCCGACCCAACCATCGTGGGGGGTGGAGCGAGAGGGAATCTGGAATCTGGAGGGATGTATAACTTTTGAACGAGTTGTCGGATCTTAACGAAACTTGATATTTGGAAAGGCCTCGTGTCTCGGATGTCCTGTTTTAAGTCCGGACCGGATCCGATGAATGTGGGGAAGACCGGAAATCTTGTGACACGCTGAGAGTGGAGCGATTGGGATGAAACTTGGTGGGAAGAACAAGGACAAGAACTAGATACATCACTGACAAAACGGGACCGGGTTCGGGCACTCTGAGGGGAGTTGGTGGGGGGGGGGGTGGAATTTCGATGATCGCGAGTTAAGGTACTTCCAGATGTGCTAGGGGGATGAAACTTGGCTTGAACATTATAAACTTGACAAGATTGGCTTAGAAAGTGTCACTTCTCAGATCCGACCATCCTTTAAAGCAGTGGTTCCCAACAGGTGGTACGCGTACCCAAAGGGGTACACGAGACCCTTGCAAGGGGTACGCGAAAGTTCCAAAGTCGGTTTAGTCTGAAGCTTCAAAATCTCGCCCCACTCATTTTTGATTGCTGAAAGCCAAATATTACCAGCAGAGGCATCACTAGCCAATTGTTTTTGGGGGGCAAGGTATTTTTACTGACTGGCTGTTCATTTTTACCGACTGTTTAAAAAAAATAATGTGTTTACGTTTCTTCTTAACCATCTGACTGGCAGCCACTTTTAGGGAAGGGGTGTTGCCAATTCGTGCGTGGCGCCTCTGACTACAAGTCCTAGTGAAAAGTCAATGAAATAATGTTGATTCCGAAACATTTTACTGCCGTAAAATCTTTTCCTGTGTCAAACAGTGTTGTTTCAAGAATAATCGAAGACGTTGCAAGTGAAATTGTCATTCATGTTGCGAATTAAGCTAACGAAAACGTTTGCGATGCAGCTTGTGAAAGCATGGAGAATATAAACACAGAAACAGGCTGACTGTAAAAAATATTGCCGTTAATGACGTCGAGCCGAGATCCGACACAATTTTTATTAAACAAAGCAGCCTCAAATGTCTCTTGAATTTTGTATACATTTCTACACATGTACGCCTTATCATTTACACACGTTCTGAAAAAGGGGGTACACGACCTTCTCGAACCTTGATCAGGGGTACGCGGTACGGAAAAGGTTGGGAACCACTGCTTTAAAGTACTGATCCTAACCTTAAAGTACTAATCCTAACCACAAAGTACAAAAAAAATGCTTTTAAGCGAAGTTTACATTTTAACTCAAGGGTGTTGCTCAAAATCTGATTTTTAGCACCCTTAAAGTGCGTTTCTTAACCGTAAAAGTCAAAGGAATACTTTATCCAATCGATAAATATTCATGGTCCCCAAGGGCCCATGATCATTTTTTCCTCAAGGATTTTGCTTACAACTGAATTTCTTAAAATACAAACAATAATTTGGAGCAAAATGTACATTTTCATGATTCCAATGAGCTTATCATCATTTTTGCTTCAAGAGTGTTCATTACAGGTGAATCTCTAGCGCCCTTAAAGTGCACATCATCACGGCCAAATGCAAAAAGAAAATAGTTTTCACGAACAATACATTATCGTGATTTCCAACAACCCATGACCATCCTTATCTCAAGGGTGTTGCTTACAAACGATCACAACAAACCCACGAATTGACGAATTCCTACTTTAATCCTCTGACCCAGTCTTGCAAGTGCCATATGAGCTTCCAGCTCTTGTTTTAGGGGGGAGAGGCTTTCAGACAAAGGTAGAGGCTACCTTTGACCATTACTGAGCCCTTGAACAGCTTTTTGAAGACCTTCTTTCAAGTATATATTTTTTCGCCGTAAATATTTTTCAGATCTAAGTGCGTCGATGTTTGACTATCGACTCTTTTGTCATACAGATATTGCTTTTGTTAACCCTTAGCACCGTCGGGCAAAGCTAGCATCCTTTCTGTCCAAGTTTAACGTTTGAGAGTTACTAAGCCATTGAGCCTTGATGATGAGGTTTATTGCTATTCTAAGCTCGACAGCTTCACGTGTTTTGCATTCGAAACAAACCCAAAAGGGGTAATATCGATCGTAAGTCCACAGCATTGCGGATGGAATACTAGTACAAGAAAATGGTTGGCTTGCTGCTGGAAACATTACGGGAAAGGAATATTGGTGACCTTATGAATTAGTGAACCAAACAAAACCTGCTTTCAAATTAGGGGAAAGGCCAAAAGTGACTATGCATTTTTAGTTCTACGCAGTAAATAAAAGTGGACTGTTTTTAATAATAATTTTTCTTTTGTGAACCATCTAAAAGCACAACGCAAAAATGAACGAGTAAATTTACAACGTGACTTCGACTGACGGCATATCCCAGTTACAATCTGACACAGCTACTGTACTGTCATTTTGCACCAGCAATCCAAATAAATACCTTGTAAAGTTATACTAAATAATACAAATGGTAAGTTCCGTTTGTAAAAATGATAAAATCAACCACACATTTTGTAGGTAAAACAATAGATACAAATCCAAACGTTTTTATGGCACTTGCCTTCCGGCCAAGTGCCATATACCGATCACTTTTCCGTCGGTCGGTCTGTCTGTCGGTCGGTCGGTCTGTCTGTCGGTCGGTCGGTCCGGTGATCGCGAGTTAGGGTACTTCCAGATGTGCTAGGACAACGAAACTTGGCAGGCGTATCAGGGACCCGACCAAACTAGCCTGGAAATAATCAGTTTCCCGATCCGACCATATGCGGGGGAGTGCGGAGCGCTGGAAACTTAAAAATTTAGGGCATTTTGTCACACTTTTCCGAGTAGGTTACTTCCAGATGAGCTAGGACAATGAAACTTGGTAGGAATATCAGGGACCCGACCTAACGAACCTGGAAATAATCAGTTTCCCGATCAGACCATATGCGGGGGAGTGGGGGCGCTGGAAACTTGAAAATTTAGGGCATTTTTCACACTTTTTCGAGTTAGGGTACTTCCAGATGAGCTAGGACAATGAAACTTGGCAGGAATATCTGGGACCCGACCAAACTAACATTGAAATAATAAGTTTCCTGATCCGACCATATGCGGGGGAGTGGGGGCGCTGGAAACTTGAAAATTTGGGGCATTTTGTCACACTTTTCCGACTTAGGGTACTTCCAGATGAGCTAGGACAATGAAACTTGACAGGAATATCAGGGACCCGACCAAACTAACCTGAAAATAATCAGTTTCCCGATCCGACCATATGCGGGGAAGTGGGGGCGCTGGAAACTTGAAAATTTAGGGCATTTTGTCACACTTTTTCGAGTTAGGGTACTTCCAGTTATGCTAGGACCATGAAACTAGGCAGGCATATCAGAAACCCGACCAAACAAAGTTAGAAATAATCAGTTTTCCGATCCGACCATTTTGGGGGGGAGTGGAGGGCAGGGAATCCGGGAAATTGAGAAGTGTGTAACTTTCGAACGGGTGATCGGATTGTAATGAAACTTCATAACTGAATAGAATATATATCTGTTATGTCCCGTTTAAAGTCTTGA
Organism: Branchinecta sandiegonensis; assembly: GCA_030848855.1. Classification (NCBI taxonomy): domain Eukaryota; kingdom Metazoa; phylum Arthropoda; class Branchiopoda; order Anostraca; family Branchinectidae; genus Branchinecta; species Branchinecta sandiegonensis. Next base: position 1,738,804 of record JAUPMV010000010.1, on the reverse strand, counting down.
CCGGATTCGGTAGCCAGGGGGGAGTTGGGGGGGGGAGACCGGAAATTTCAAGAAACGGTTAGAATGGAGGGATCGGAGTGAAACTTGTTGCGAAGAATAAGTATCTGCTCTAGATAAGTCCTTTAGACCATTGTACTGGATCCGGATACTTATGGGGGGGGGGGGTCCCGGAATTCCGGTGATGGTGGTTTTGTGGATTTTCACGATGAAACTTGGCAGGCATATCAGGGACCCGATCAAACTGACTTCAAAATAAAAATTTTGTCGATCTGATAATGGTGGGGGGAGTGGAGGGAGGGTAATCCGAAATTTTCAGTCATGCTTAATTTTGGAATGGGTGATCGGATTCGAGTGAAATTTAAGAATTGAACAGAGGACATTTCTCCGATGATCTTTTTCGTATCCGGACCGGATCCGGCTACTATTGAGGGGGGGGGAATACGTGTCCCGTTTAGAATGGAGGGATCGGGGTGGAACCTTGTGGGAAGAACAAACAGATGCTCTAGGTAAGTCATTTACTGAATCGGATTGGCTACGGGCACCGTGGGTGAGCTGGGGGGGGGGGGGGGGGGCGGAAATCTCGAGAAACGGTTACAATGATGGTATCGGAGTGAAACTTGCTGGGAAGAATAAACATCTGATCCATGTAAATCTTTTAAATAATTTGACTGGATCCGGACACTTGAGGGGGGGAGGGGGTTTCCCGGAATTCCGTTTTTTGGGGGATTTTCACGACGAAACTTGGAAGGCATATCAGGGACCCGGACAAACCGACTTGGATTAAAAAAGAATCCTCGATAAGATAATCTTGGGGGGGGTTGAGGGAGGGGAATCCGGAATATTGAGTCATGTGTAACTTTGGAACGGGTGATCAGATTCGAGTGAAATTTAATAATTAAACAGAGGACACATTCCTCTGGTGATCTTTTTCATTTCCAGATTGAATCCGGCAATTATTTGGGGGAGGGCGGAAAATACTTGACCCGCTTAGACTGGTGTGATCTGGATCGAACTTCGTGGGAGTGGACAACAGATGCTCTGGATTAATAATTTACGGAACCGGATTGGCTCCGGGTATTGTGGGTGGAGTTGGAGGGGGGAGGGGGGCTGGGATTCCGGTGATCGCGCGTTAAGGTACTTCCAGATGTGCTAGGACGATGAAACTTCGCTGGAATATTGGAGACTCAACAACATTTGCTTAGAAATTGCTACTTCCCAAATACGATTATTCCTTAAAGTACCAATCTTGACCGCAAAGTAAAAAAAATACTTTTAAGCAATATATGCATTTTCATGATGCCCATGAAGTTCCAGCTCCCTTAGAGTGCGCATCTCAACCGCAAAGTCGAAACTTACTTTTGATCAATCAAATCATCTTAACACATGCCAGTGCCATTTGAGCTTACAGCTCTTGTTTGTTCTTATATATTCCATCAGTAAATTTCTGACGTTGCTAAATTTGAAATCTGAGTGACGATGAATGGAAAAGGTGCATTGATCCTGTTAAGATGAAATAAGGCATAGGCAGAATACAATAGGAAAAAGGATACAATAGGAAAGAGATAGAGACACGCAGAAAATATTACATTTCCACTATCATTAGATTTCTGTATGATCTGGCCAGTTGCTGTAATAGCAGTTCAGTAATTTTATAAGTCGCGGAGGTTATCTTTGTATGGCACTTGCCTTCCGGCCAAGTGCCATATACCGATCACTTTTCCGTCGGTCTGTCGGTCGGTCAGCCGGTGTTTGCGAGTTAGGGTACTTCCAGATATGCTAGGACGATGAAACTTGGTAGGCGTATTAGAGACCCGACCAAACTAACTTGGAAATAGTCACATGCCCGATCCGACCATCCTGGGGGGAGGGGGAGGTTGCGGAATCCAGAAAATAGGAGCATGCATAACTTTCGAATGGGTGATCGGATCTTAATGAAACTTGATACCTGGGAAGACCATGTGTCTCAGATGTCTCGTCTCAAGTCCGGACCGGATCCGATGAATCTTAGGGGGAGTCGGAGGGGGCCGGAAATCGTTTGATACTCTCGGAGTGGAGCGATCGGGATGAAACTTGGTGGGAAGAACAAGCACAAGCTCTAGATAAATGACTGACAAAACTGGGCCGGATTCGGATACTATGGTGGGAGTTGGAGGGCGGTTCCGGAATTCTGGCGATCCGTAGCTGATGTAGTTCCAGGTGGGCTAGCAAGATAAAACTTGGCAGTCATACCAGAGACCCGACTAGATTAACTTGGAAACAGTCACCCGCCCGATCCGACCGTCGTGGGGGAAGGGGGAGACGGCGGTATCCGGAAATTAGTGGCATGAATAACTTTCGAACGGGTTACCGGATCTTAATGAAACTTGATATCTTGAAAGAACTCATGTCTCAGATGTCCCATTTCAAGTCCGGACCGGATCCGATGAACTGGGGCTGGGGTGGGTGGAGGGGAGAACCGGAAATCTTGTGATACGCATAGAGTTGAGCGATCAGGATGAAACTTGGTGGGAAATACAGGCACAAGTCCTAGGTGCATTAGTGACAGAATCGGAAATTCGGGTACCGAGGGGGGGCTGTAGGGGGGTGTCCGGAATTCCGGTGATCGTGAGTTAAGTTACTCCCAGATGTGCTAGGACGATCAAACTTTGCTGGAGCATTAGAAACTTGACATCACTGGGTTAGACATCGTCACTTCTCCGATCCGACCATTCCTTAAAGAACTCACTTTAACCGCAAAATAAATTTTTTTTTTAGCAAAATTTACTTTTTCAAGATCGCCATGAGTGCATGAGCCTTTTGCATCAAGGATTTTGCTTAGAAATAAATTTTTAGCAACCTTAAAGTGCGCATCTTAACCGAAAAGTAAAAAAACTTTTTGACCATCACTTCCATCACCTGACCCAGCCTTGCAAGTTTGGCGCATCTTAACCGAATACTTCCATCTGACCCAGCCTTGCCAGTTTTTGTTTTCCTTCTTGTTTCCTTTTGCTTTCTGTCTCCTATTTTGATATTTAAAGTGAAACCATAGGTTGAATTTTCAGCCCCACCCATTTTTTCTTGTTGGGGTATTACTTACTACATATGCTTGCAAGTGCCACATGAGCATACAGGTCTTGTTAATGGGTCCAGGGAGCGAAGCAGATCAGGTGTTTACAGAAACGAAAAGGAAAATAAGCATTTATTTTTAGTGTGCTAGTTAACACGCGCCAGAAAGGTTCAATGTATAAAACGAAAGGCCTGCGAGAACAAGGTGGCGCCTTATTCGCCAACAATTTTTTTCCGTATTCTCTAGAGTACGGACTTTCAGTTATTCTTTCATGCCTGTTGTGGGGGGGGGGGGCGAGTCGCTCTGTTTGTGGTTTCCGGTGGACTAGGCCGCTAAATTTTGATGGGTGCTCTTTATTTTTCTGGACAATTAAAACAAGAGCTAGAAGCTCGTGGGACACTTGCAAGGCTGGTGCAGAGTCTGACAGTAGGAATTTGCCAATTCGTGGGTTTGTTCTGATCGTTTGTAAGGAAAACGCTTGAGATAATAATGATCATGAGCCCTTGGAAATCACAAGAATATATCGTTTGAAAGAAAGTATTTTATTTTTGCACTTGGCTATGATAATGCGCACTTTCAGGCGCTAGAAATTCATCTGTAGGCAAAAAGCCTGAGGCAAAAACGGCAATGGGCCCCTGGGGATCATTAATATATATCGTTGGTCAAAAGTATGTTTTTCACTTTTCGGTTAAGATGCGCAGTTAAGGGTACTAGGAATTAGTTTTTAAGCAAAACCCTTGTGGCGCAGATGATCGTGGCCGAAGTGTCTCGTTTGATCAAAAGTAGGTTGTTTTTTGTAGGAATTTGCCAATTCGTGGGTTTGTTCTAATCATTTGCAAGCAAAACCCTTGAGATAAAAATGACCATGGGCCCTTGGAAATCACGAGAATGTAACGTTTGTTGAAAAAGTATTTTATTTTTGCACTTGGCTGTAGTGATGCGCACTGTAAGGGCGCTAGAAATTTATGTGTAAGCAAAACACTTGAGGCAACAATGATCAAACGATCATGGGCTCATGAGGATCGCGAAAATGTGTATTTTTCTTAAAAGTTTTTTTTTTTTTTTTTACTTTGCGGTCAAGATTACCCCCCACCCTCCAACTCCCCATACATTTCCCGTATCCAATCCGGTTCTGTAAACAATTTTTCTAGAGAATTTGTTTGGTAATCCCACCAAGTTTCATCCCAATCTCTTCAGTCTAAGCGGGTCACGTATTCCCCCCCCCCCCTAATAGTTGTCGGATCCGTCTCGGACACGAAAAAGAACATCAGAGACATGTCCTCTTGTGTTTTGTTTATTTTCTTTATTTTCGTCATTTACTCCGCCTTTACAAAATGGCGGGTCATAAATAAATTACTTACTTACTTCTGTTCATTTATAGTATTTCACTGGAATCCGATCACCCATTCCAAAGTTCCCCGTGGCTCAGTATTACAGGTTCCCCCTCCCTCCACTCCCCCAGGATGATCTCATCGAGAAAGTTACTATTTCCAAGTCAGTTTGCTCGGGTCCCTGATATGCCTTCTAAGCTTTGTCGTGAAAATCCCCAAAACCGCCATCACTGGAATTCCGGGAAACCCCCCTCCACCCATCCCCAAAGTGCCCGGATCCGGTCCGATTGTCTAAACAATTTACATAGAGCATATGCTTTTCTTCCCAGTAAGTTCCACTCCGATCCCTCCAATCTGACCGTTTCACAAGATTTCCCCCCCCCGAACTCCCCCACATCTGTCGAATGCGGTCCAGACTTGAAATGGAACATCGGAGACATGTCTTCTATTCAGTTGCTAAGTCTCACTCGAATCCGACCAACCGTTCGAAAGTTGCGCACGACTCAGTTTTCCGGATGTACCCCCTCCCTCCACTCCCCCCAGATAGTCGGGTCAGGAAAATGATTATTTCCAAGTTAGTTTGGTCGGGTCTCTGATATGCCTGCCATGTTTCATCGTCCTAGCTTATCTGGGTACCCTAACTCACAATCGTGGGACAGACCGACAGACGAAATTGCGATAGGTATATGGCACTTGATCCAGAGGCTACAAGTGCCATAAAAACAGCTATCGGTATCCGGGATGGGATTCTTGTGGACTTACAAATGGTCTGATTTTTAAGGCAATGTGTATGGAATTGGATATAACGTTACTTGTCGCTAGCCATAGTTGCAAAGTATCTTGTTGACCGCTGAATTCCCAAAATTAAAGTTCGGGTCCATTCCCTACTCAATGTAGGAGGCGAATCGCATAGGAGTCCGATAAAAACACCTGATATGTCTGCTCGTAGCACCTGTTACATTCTTCGACATTCAAACAAGGGAGTCTTATGCTTTTCTTTCCTAAATCTTATTTGCAAACCTCCTTTAGCTAATTTTTACTGTCCTAACGTCCACAAGTAGACACTCAAATATTATATGTCGATACTGAAATTCCACTAGGGAAATGCAACTCCAAAAGAACAACTTTTAAGTTAACCGTTGACCCGCTATAGAGTATTGCGATTTAAAAAAAGGGGTTAACCCCTATTGAACTTGGCCATCTGAGATGTTTTGCGCCGATTTGCCACGCTGTGGAATAAAGCGATTTTTTTTTTCACAAAATGGAGTTAAGCGAAACGAAACATTCCAGTTTATCAACAGGGTAAGGTAAGGTAAGGTAAGGTACAATTTTAATAGCAAATATGAATAAACCTGGAGTTTCTCAAAAGCATCTGACATGCCAGTGGCATAAAAAACGACGCTTCACTAATTCTGATGGGTTTGTAAAAATTATTAATACAATTGTAGCCTAAGCCATTGTAAAGAAAAAAACAAACAAACAACTATAACACATCAACACTAAAATTTAAGGACAACACGAGAATTTACGACAACAGACATGTGACTAAAGAAAAAATGAAAAATAAAAAAGGTTTGCGACATGGGTCAGATCTTCCTCCGAGCACAAACGAAAATGAATCAATTAAATCAGACAGAAGAAATAGAATTGCTAGATAACATAAATCTTTTCAGAGCTGTTTTAAAAACTTTCCTATCTTCGGACACTCTAACAGTTTCAGGCAATGAATTCCATACTTTTACACCTGTATGACGAATAGAAAAGCTAGACCTTGTAGAAGGATAACAAATGGTAGAAAGATTGGACCGCCGTATTGTGTTATAGTCTTGGAATTTCCGTGGGATTTGTCGTACCTCTATGCGCTTGTATTTTTGTTGTATGCCTTACGAGAAAGGTTTATGATTTATTTTTTGTTCAGGTACTAAGCGATCTTCACCAATCTCACCACTGCCCACTGAAAAGACGGTTTATGTTGAGATTAAAATTTCCCACGTCATAGTAGAATTTGCGATGTGGGGACGGCCGCAGAAATTCTGAACGTCGTAACTGGAGCAGATAGTGGAAAATAAAAAAATCACTTTGCCGAATACAAATAATTCAGTGTATTCAATTAAATGACACAAAAACAAGTTGGCTTTTCAGTTAAACTTTAATAAAAAGTGTATTCCTTGTGCGACTGAACCACCAGCGGTTGTATATGTACATTTGGGGATCGACTAAAACCAGGAAGGAAAGGGAACGCGAGAAAAGCAGGAAGGAACACTAAAACCAGGAAGGGCATACTAAAACGAAGAAGGGCATACTAAAACGAAGAAGGGCATACTAAAACGAGGAAGGCTGTCGCCAGAATTCGCCGCGCCCGGGATGGTGTACTTCGGGTTTGAAAAGTTGCCAACCCCTAGAAGAATACTAAACAGAGGAAGGGAACGGCGCGTCGAATTCTGGCGACAACCTTCCTCGTTTTAGTATGCCTTCCTGCTTTTCTCGCGTTCCCTTCCCTTCCTGGTTTTAGTCGATCCCGTACATTTGAGCTGTTTATTTATTATATGTCCAGTTCAAGAAGCATGAGACCGTGATATTCCTTCTTTTGTTAGCCCTTGTCAACCCCTCTCTGGCACCCTTTGGAATCATCCTGTTATTGTTGTCCCTGCTCTTCAATTCTGGTCAGGTAATTTCCCGTCCCTTCCGTGGTTTCTATCAGCTTTGCGACATAATAAGGACTTATCTTAGAAATCTGTAGTGAGATGAGAGAACGTGTTTCCTTCTCTAAATTGTAGAATCTTCCCTCTCTCGCTCTTAGAATAGTATAGCCTATGTAAATGTTAGAAGGTTCCCCGAATCTGTATCTGGAATACGGGCACAGTTGACAGAATATGGATATCACTCGTTACATATTACATTCATTGGTAGAAGGAGCAGAGCCAAGGGAGGATTTCATGAATAGGGATATTACTTGGGGCACTGCGCTGTCGCTTAGATCTGTCAGTGATATATCCTACATGACGAATCAATCAAATATGGATTGGGCGGGAGCTGTTCTCAAGGGATGTTCCGAATTAATGGGAAATTGTGATTGATCATTTTTTTCTCGGCTAAAACAAGTCCTTCGCACAGTTAGGAACTAATTCCTGTGTTTCGGCCCTTCTTAGCAAGGTCCTCTTCAGGCTGTAGATGGAGAAAATAAATATTTCGCCAGGCTGACAGCCTGGACGTAAGGAGTAGACTTTTATATCAGTATAAAGAATTCCTTCAGATCCATCCAGTAACTTGAAAGATTAATGCCCGAGCCTCACTATAGTCACACCTGGTTGTAACGCCGGTAAGAAGACCGTCTTACGGTCGAAACTGGGAAGAAAAGACGCTAAAAACGTAAGATAGTCGAGATGGAAAAATCCATCTCCGCCATTTTGAAACGTATCTTTGGACGGGTGGTTCCCAAAAACACCACGATCTTTTTGCCCACTCTCGCAATGCCCACGATTAAAATGCCCACGGTTCAAAATGCCCACGATCAAAATGCCCACGATTAAAATGCCCACGACTCAAAATGCCCACGACTCAAAATGCCCACGATCCACGAAATGCCGGTGGCCGAAAATGCCGACAGTTCAAAGTGGTCACAGGGAGGCTAATACCGTCCTAGTTTACAATGCCGAAACTGTCCACAGGGGAGGCCAAAATCATCCTGGGACAGTGGACTACGGCATTATAAGGGATAGGATTAACCACGGTAAAGGCTTCAAAACGATTTTTTTCTGTGTGATTAGTTCAGAATTGTTTGCGTTAAAGTAAAGAAGCAATGTCGTATAAAATTGTGCCAACCCAGAAAGCAAAACCAGGAGATCCAAACCCACCAGTTAACTTGCACGTCAGCATGATCCCTTGATTAACAAGAGCTGGAAGCTCATACGGCACTTGCAAGGCTGGATCGTAGGATGAAAGTAGGAATTCTTCAATTCGTGTAATGGTTTAATTGCGATCAATTGTAAGCAAAACCATTGAGATGAGAATGATCATGGGTCCTTAAATTAGAAACTATTTTATTTGTGCATTTGGCCGTGATAATGCGCACTTTAAGGGCGCTAGAGATTCATCTGTAATGAACACTCTTGAAGCACAAATGATGATAAGCTCATTGGAATCATGAAAATGTCTATTTTGTTCAAATTATTATTTGTACACAAATTCACTTGTAAGCAAAAACTTGAGGCCAAAATGATCACGGGCCCTTGGGGATCATGAATATATATCGTTTGGCTAAAGCATTATTTTTGACTTTTCGGCTAACACACCTCAGTATCAGTCAGAGGCTTCCTGAAGAAAGCACAGCGCTTTTGCGGCATCTAACCACGACGCAATAGGCTACAAATGTTTCTTGTAAATAATAATAAACCAGTGTTATATTTATAATTGAGATTATACAAGTTCATCAAACGATTATCGTCATTCTGATACTCGGTCTACTCCACCCGTCACTCAATCACGCCTAATTACTGACAACTCAAATTTATCCAATCGTGGGCATTTTGAGTCGTGGGCATTTTGAGTCGTGGGCATTTTGAGTCGTGGGCATTTCGAGTCGTGGGCATTTCGAGTTGTTGGCATTTTTAGTGGGCATTTTGAGTCGTGGGCATTATGATCGTGGGCATTTTGAGTGTTAGCCCTTTGGACAATCATAGACCAGAGTCACTAGTTGCGTTTTTGCTGATACCATGGTATCTGTTACCACGGTCTAAAGTCGTGTTTGCAGTTATTGTGGTATCTGATACCACGGTCAAAAGGCATTTTTGCAGTTATCGTGGTATCTGGCCAGTTATCGTGGTATCAGATATTCAGATACTACGGTCCGACCGTGGTAACCGGTCGTGGTATCTGAAAAGTCATCTCACTTTCATCAAATTTTGTCAGACTGGTGAGAAAGAAGTTTAGCACTTAGTGATGTAACAGTATATCTGTTTTTCTTTTGGGATGACTTCGAAAAGTGCAATTTCGGCAATAGTCGTTTTTGTAGAGCACCGTGTATCAGATACCACGATAACTGCAAAAACGACTAATTGCAGATCCAGTTACCGTGGTAACAGATACCATGGTATCAGCGAAAACGCAACTACTGACTTTAGCCAGTTTTGTTTACCTTTGAGTGATGATGGTGGTAGTATGTCTTGAATTTCTTCGTTACAGGTGTGACCAGGATGAGACGTGAGAGTGGGTAATAAAAAAATTAATGAACCAAATTACGGACAGATGTGACTGAATGTGGCCCGGACCTAAGGAGTATGGCACAACCTGATTATGTGAGTTTTATCAATTCAAATCGGGTTGAACGGAGTTATACCCAGAAGATATGTGTGTTCAACCATCCGATGATTACACTAATTTCTATTCATTAAAACGTAGAGCAATTTTTGGTCTTGAAAAATAAAAAACAAATCTTCTTTTTTCTCACCACGACGCATCCGACACTGCCTCAAAGTGCGATGATTTGCGTTGCTTGTCGCGCGATTTGTGTCGTATGTCGCAAAAGTATGATTTTGTGCGAAATCGCAGCGGTATAAACCAAAGGTTAGTCATCTTTTTTGGTACTATAACGAAAATTTAAATACGGGTAGTTAAAAATTTTTCATTTAATGAATTTAAGTGACGCTAAGTAAGGTTTATTGTTATTTTAAAAATATTTGTTAACATCAGTGTATGGAGTTGGAGACTTGACTACTCGCTTTAATTAATTCCGTCGTGAAAGAAAAGAAGTCACGCACAAAAAAAACTAAAAAGGTTAGTCAGTAGTTCTGACAAACCTTTTCGCCTTCTTTTCGGTGTGCTAAACGGAGTTGGGTGAGATTTTGTTTCGTGGACATTTGTTTTTTTTTTGAACCCAAAACGCAAGTGGAGGGATACCTGTGACTTCGCAAAAGTTGTCCGACTGTCCGTCCGTCCGCCTGTGAGCACGATAACTCTCGAAAGGAATGTGATATTTTGATGAAACTTGGTGTGAGGATTCTTTAGGCCAAGGGACAGGTCGAGTCCGTAGATGGGCTCTGTAGCTAGACATTTAAGGGTGGGGGAGGGGGATGAAATTAAGTGGCGAACAAAATAATTTTTAGCAGCTAATGAGATGGTCCATTTAAGGGCAAGAAGACATGCTCACGAATATGAAAATCATTTTCTCGCCGGACAAGTAATACAAATGTTATTTGAAGTTGATTAGATGTTCGATTCAGGGCTGAGAAGACATGCTTAAGACGAATATGACAATCATTTTCTCGCCGGACAAGTAGTTTGCCCGGAATAAAACCGGAAAATGTGTTAAAACTAAAAGTTTTGCCTGCAATTGATTAGATGTTCGATTTGGAAGTAAGAAGACATGCTGAATCCGTATATGACAATAAATTTCTACCTGGACATAATTCGCCTGGTATCCGGCTGAAACCGAAAAAATTTGTATAAGTAAAAGTTTTATCTGAAGTTGATTAGAGGTTCGATATATGGGTAAGTTGATATGTTGAATTAGTTTTTGATCCGGTATCCAGCGCTGAAACTGGAATTTAGGCAGAAGTAAGGCAGGAAGTTTTGATTAATTTTGTCAAAGTAGATACAACGTGGGCCTATAGGGGTAAACACACTTGCTGAATACATATTTGAACTTGATCTTCTCAGACGATCATCCATTGGCCTTATCTGTTTCTAAGTTTTCATATTGAAAATGGTCAAGGAGTCTGGCAAAGACCGGGTATCTACAAATCGTCTGGATCAAATATATTAAATTGAGATTGAGATTAAATTTAAATATGGGAAATATGTGCATATTGATGCATTTAGTTTAATTGATATAAACAAAATACTATTCACTTTGCCAGCCACACTATACGGCCTGAGGGGCTTAGTTTTTGTTCTTATTCTATTTTCAAAGAAACAGAGCAGAAAAACGAAGGCAAAAATAAAAATGAAAGGGAAAAGAAACAAGAAGAGAAATAGGAAACTAATTAACTCACAAAAAAGCGATATAAAGCCCTGGACCTTTGTACCGTCCAATTTTCAGGATAACGCTGGGTCCGTTTAGTCCGTATGCGAATAATATCCCCCCCCCCCCCTCAACCGTCTTCACATGCTGCCCGGAGACATAAATATCACATCTAAAGTATTTGCTTCTACCACCACAACGAGTTTCACTCAAATCGCAGTATCTCTGAAAATGTCCGGTGCCTCAAGTCCTACTCCCACACCAAGGCCAGATCCATTCCAGCTTGACTTCAGCGATATTATATCAAGGACCTTTGGATCTTTGCACGATCCAAGTCGTTTTCCCCCTCCGTAAGCTGTGAAAAAAATTACTCAGAACCGAAAAGTTAGCTAGTATTAATTAATTAATTAATAATTTTATTACCCATCATAATGTATAAATACACAAAAAATGGAGTAGGAAATATAAGGAAAAACTACACAATATACAACACTACGTAATCAACAACACATTATCAACTATTTCAGGAGTCTATACATATCGCTTGTCGGATCAAGGTCTTCCCTATACCGCAGTAAACGCTTCTGCACAGCAATTACGGGCTGGGCTACTCCGTACTTCCTTGATATGCTGCTGTTACTTGACCAAGGCGGAAGTCTCAACAGATTTTGCAAACTTATAAAAACACTTGCATAATGCTTTAATATCTGACTCAGTGAAAATACACCAAAACGGTGCTAATGCAAGGAAGTGGGGAATAACGCACGCATTATACACTTTACCTAGAATGCTTCTACAAAACTTATAATTTAATGCAATAAGAAGGCCATAAGATACTCAGCGATATTTATTTTTATAGGTCATTTTTTTTATATGTTTTCGAGTCAGCTTGGAGTGAAGGAGTATTTATTTCACACAGTTTCCGGCCATCTCCCTCCTATTCCCGCCGCCGTCGTCGGATGGGGCTCGGTCATATCTAGTCCATTTGTTCTGACCACCGACCAAGTTTCACTCGAATCGGGACATTGAGACTACGGGGAGTTTTTGGTACACAACTTTCTAACCCTACTTATGCCGATCGATCCAGATCCCAGTATAACCCGCCCCCCCCCCCCACCGTTGTCGAATGAGATTTGGTCACATACATTTCACATCAAGAGCGTTTACTCCTACCGCTCAACAAGTTTCACTCCAGTCGTAGCACTTCCGGAATTTTCGGTTGCCCCCCCCCCCCCTCCCCCCCCCCTCCAGCTACCCCCATCGTGGCCAGATCCGTCTCGGGCCTCAAAATTACAAATCTAGGCGCTATAACCTTTGTAAGTTTCGTCGCTATCCCTACCCATCCGTTTGGTCCGTACCCATCTTAAAAAATCTCCGTCCTCGGATCCCCTTCCCACATGGTCAGACGGAACATGCCGGGCATCTTCTCCTACTAGCCATCAAGTTTCACTCGAATCGGACGACCCTTTCGCAACATACCTGGGTCACAAAAAAACGAATTCCCCCTTGCCCCACACTCGCACGGAGGATCGGATCCTCGAAAATAAGGTCTTGTTTAGGACTGGTTCGGGTCCTTAATGTGCGTGCCAAGTTCCATTATCCTAGCTTATGTGGAAGTGCCCAAACTAGCAAAACCTGGACAGACTGACGGACAGAAAGAGTTATTGGTTGACATAAGTATCCTATAGACAAATACTACGATTCGTACGTGCTTTTCAAGAAAAGCGCTTTGTGAACATCTCCAGCAACTTTTGTTGTCAGACCATCACAAATCGACTCGAGATTATGGCGAAGAAGAAGGCCAGGTTCTGTCCACAACTTAGATGAAAAAACATTATCGAACCAAAACATCATCCACTCTTAAGGTCGAAAACAAGTACAACACTCTTACGAGCACTCAAACTCAGTAGTTAAGATATGACGCATAAGCCAATGAAATTGATTGGATTGTCAGGACAATCATTGACGTCTTGACGTTCCTAAATTAACTGAACGTAGAAATACTCTTTCAAACACATTTGGAGCTAAGATAATGTGTTGTCCCCAGATGGCCCATCTGTTCCCCCCTCCCCTCCTGTCTTCCGTGCGTCGGTCCGAGAGGAATACTGGCAATCAGTTTTCTCCATATCCTGCTGATTCTTCTGCCCAATTTTTACGTAGTTTCATCCCATCATTTATTTCTGGTCATATCCATTAAGTGTATTAGTTAATTTATTTCATGTCTATGTATTTTTTAAATTTGTATTCCTCTTCTAGCTTTTAGCTATTTGGATTAAACTTGATTGATTGTTTGATTGATTGATAAGAAGTCGTAATTATATATCTCTACTTTGTTTTCTGGCCAGAAGAATAGTTCAACCGGAATTCTGGAAAACCGGAAAAATACCCCAAAATGGTTTCTTTATGTCAATTTGCTGCTAATATAAAAGTCATCCAACTTACCTAACAATATCGTGTTGACTCGCACACACTATCCATTGGCATGGGAGCTGACTGTCTCACAATAAACGCAAAACTTGATTGTCGACGCAACATCTAGTCTCCCCTGTCTTCGCCCAATAACGGCCAGGATTATCTGGCAGGAGAGCTGGAGCTCGCTCCAGTAGTGACCCTGGATCTTTCGAATCCGATGTCATGCGCTCTAGGACAGGTCAAGAGCTTTCGAGGTTGAGTAGAAAGCAGCCATGGGATTGTTTTTCTCTTTGAGAGTGTACACAACGGACAGAGTCGGTTTTGTATCTCATCCGGTATTGTGCAGCGAGAAGGAGGCTGTTTCTTGACTACGAGATAAAGATAAGCTTAGAAGAGGAAACCTATAAATTTGGAGGAGAAAGTTTGTAATCCCACTGTAATGGGTATGGTCTACGCTGATTGTTGATCATTCCAGCTGCCGATCAGACAAGAAAGAGAGTATAGAAAGGACAATGGACCAGAGTTTTACCGACGTCGTTTACAGTAGAGGTGTGCTTATTTGAACACGCCTCTCAATTTGTTCACAGCTTGGTTTTGTTTCTTGCTTGGAAAACAATCGAATAGAAAGGGAAAATAGCAGACTTGGTATCAGTGAACAGCTAAGTGTCTCAGCAATCTTACTAGCACCGTAGGGAACTGAGAAAAGTTTTAGTAAGGAAGTAAGTAAATAATTTATTTTTCACCCGCTATTTTGGGAAGCGGAGTATAAATAAAATGAAAGAAAGAAAAAAAAAACAAATACAAAACACATTAACCATATTGTTTACATAAATTCTTTGAATTTTCTGACATTTGAACTGCGAGATAAATCCTTTGGTTTGAACGCTCTCTGTCGGTGATATATAAGATTCAGATACAGTTTCTGCGCGGCGTCACCTGTTGACAAAAGTGTGTCTAATATCGAACCGATAGGCTAGATGTCAACATGGGAACGATTCAGTCTCTAAAAGAAGAAACAGAAAAATAATGGCAAGGGCCTTAAAAGTTTATCTGCTCGTGGTAAAACTGTTTTGAATTAAAAGTATTTGGCAAGCATTTTGCAGTAAAAGTTGCCTGGTTTGATTTTGTATCTTCGGCGACTGTTCGCTGTTTGGCAACTTTAAAATAAGTATACCTCCACTGTACCTCTTATCGCTACCCGTCGAGATTACGAACCTTCCTACTCTGCCATCACCCTTAATGAAGTACCTTTAGTGTACACAAAATTTACATTTGTAATGCTAGAACGATCGGTGTTTCTTCCAGTCCACCATTTAAACTACTGATCCTACGAAACTAGAAAAGCGAACTCACAGGCGTGGGGAATTTGGCCCGAGGAATATAAATCTGAACCTTACAGGCTCGGGTGTTGCCGGAGTACATGAAATAACTTGGCATAAACAACACTAAGTCGCTACTTATACTAAACTTCCTGCCACTCATAGTCGTCCCGTGAAACAGCTAGCCTATCTCAGAGTGCGTTACTTGCTGAAAGCAATGACTTATGGTAGTACTGTGTAGTCGACATCCGTCTTTCTCTCACAGTGTATCCTTGCTCCAACTATGCAGTTCCCTGTTTAATCACTTCTCCAGTCCTTCAATTGACAGTTTCTGTTGATACTACAACACTAGATCTATAGCAACACATCACTAGACGTACATGATTTCAACAGACTTCAAAAAAAAAACAGCTTTAAGCTCATATGGCACTTGCAACTGCATGCAACTGGGCTCTAGCTCATGGGGATCATGAAAATATATATTTTGCTTAAAAATATTTTTCTTACTTTGCGGTCAAGATCGGTACTTTAAGGAATAGTTGGATTTGTAAAGTGGTGCTTTCTAAGCCAATCTTGTCTAATCTCTAATATTCCAGCCAAGTTTCATCGTCCTAGCACGTCTGGAAGCGAAACCCTTGTGGCACAAATGATCATGGGTTGAGATGTATCGTTTGATCGAAAGTACTTTTCGACCTTGCGGTTAAGATGCGCACTTTAACGGAGCTAGAACTTCATTTGTAAGCAAAATCGAGGCAAAAATGATAATGGGCTCATGTGGATCATGAAAATGTATATTTTCCCTAAAAGTATTTTTATGGAACGTGCCGTATAGCGACTGCAGTTTCTGTCCGTCCGTCCGTCCGTCGGTCGGTCGGTCCAGGTTTTGCTAGTTCGGGCTCTTCCACGTAAGCTAGGACGATGAAACTTGGTAGGCATACCAGGGACCCCAAAAGATTAAGTTGGAAATAGTCACTTCCCCGATCCGAGCATCGTGAGGGGAGTGGAGGGAGGGGGAATCCGGAATCTAGAGGTATTTTTATCTTTTGAACGGGTGATCGGATCTTAATGAAACTTGATATTTGGAAGGATCCCGTGTCTCAGACGACCCAATTTAAATCCGAAATGGATCCGGTGACGTTGGGGGCAGCTGGAGGGGAGGAACCGGAAATCTTGGGAAACGCTTGGAGTGGAGGGATCGGGATGAAACTTGGTGGGAAGAACAAGCACAACTCCTAGACGCATCGTTAATATAACGGGACCAGATTCGGTCTCTGCGGGGGGTCGAGGGGGGGGGGGGTCGGAATTTTGGTGATCCTGCTAGTTCGGTACTTCCGCATGTGCTAGGACGATGAAACTTGGAAGGCATGTCAGGGACCCCAAAAGATTAAGTTGGAAATAGTCACTTCCCCGATCCGAGCATCGTGAGGGGAGTGGAGGGAGGGGGAATCCGGAATCTAGAGGTAGTTTTAACTTTTGAACGGGTGATCGGATCTTAATGAAACTTGATATTTGGAAGGATCCCGTGTCCCAGACGACCCAATTTAAATCCGAAATGGATCCGGTGACGTTGGGGGCAGCTGGAGGGGAGGAACCGGAAATCTTGGGAAACGCTTGGAGTGGAGGGATCGGGATGAAACTTGGTGGGAAGAACAAGCACAACTCCTAGACACATCGTTAATATAACGGGACCAGATTCGGTCTCTGCGGGGGGTCGAGGGGGGGGGGGTCGGAATTTCGGTGATCCTGCTAGTTCGGTACTTCCGCATGTGCTAGGACGATGAAACTTGGAAGGCATGTCAGGGACCTGAACAGATTGACTGGATAATAGTCGTTTCCTGGATCCGACCCCTATGGGGGAGTGGAGGGACGGGGAGCCCGGAATCTGGTGGCATGCATAACTTTTGAACGGGAGATCGGAATCGAATGAAACTTGTCAAGTGGAAAGAGCTATCGTCTCAGACGTTCCGTGTCAAGTCCTTGTCGAATCAGATACTTCTGGGGGGGAGGGCTTGAAGGGGGGACGCTTAGAGTTGAGGGATTGGGATGGAACTTGATGAGAAGAACAAGGATTAGCCCGTTGGAGGGTGTTTCCCGGAATCCGGTGATCGCCAGCTAGGATAGTTCCAACTATTCTAAGAACGATGAAACTTTGCAGGCATATTACTGACTTAAGGACATAATGCCCGACATAATGCTCTAGGAAAACTTGTGTTCCTGGATTCGACCATCTTTGGGGAGTTGAGGGACGCGGAATCCGGAAATCACTGGCTTCCGTAAGTTGCGAACGGGTGGTCCGACTCGAGTGAAACTTTGCAGGTGATAAGAACTGATGACCTAGAAAGCAAAACATGCGTCCGAACCACATGCGGGCACGCTTAGGAGAGTTGCACGAGGGAGGGGGGTACAGAATGGGTAGGGGAGGGGGAGAAGTCGGAACCGGAAATTTGCGGACAGGATATGCTCCGATTCCAGTCTAACTTGATTAGGAGATGTCAGAGATGCGACGTTTCTGTTTCCGATTCGTATTCAGTCACAGTGGGGGGAGTTTGGATTCTCGGAAACGTTTTGGCTCGCATAGGGGTCAAAGAAGTGGAGCGGTTTTAATGAAACTTGGAATGCAGAGAGCTCACATGGACTAAATGACATATTTTAGGTTCCGAACAGGATCCGACCACGCTGGGGGAAGGGGGGGGGGGGCAGAGTTACCAGAAGTTCCAAAAAAACGCCCAGATTTGTTTGAAACTTGATAGGTGGTAAGAGAAAATGCTTCCAATGATCTATTTAGTAGTCCGAAGTCCGAACCAGATTCTGACTCGGTAGTGGAAGTTGGAATGGGGGGGGGGGGGGTACCGGAAACCGTGTGGCATGTGTAGGACCAAACGAGTGGATCTTTAGGGTTGAAACTTGGAAGGTAGAAAAGTCATTTGGCCTAGGTGATCCGAGGCGACGGAAATGCTCAGACTTGATTCGAGTGAAACCAGATATCGTATTTCTAGGTCCGAACCGCATTTTTAGATGGCGGGGTATTTTAGTTTCTCGTCTGCTTTTTAGGTATCACCTACTCTATCAAGTGCCATATGAGCTCGTAGCTCTTGTTCTTACTTTGCGGTCAAGATTGGTACTTTAAGGAATAGTCGGATTTGGAAAGTGAAGATTTCTAAGCCAATCTTGTCGAATCTCAGATATTCCAGCCAAGTTTCATCGTCCTAGCACATCTTTAAGTACCTTAACCCGCGATCACTGGAATTCTGGACCTCCCCCCCCCCCTCAAACTCCCCCCACAGTGCCCGGAGCCAATCCGATTCTGTAGATGAATCCAGAGCAAAGTTCCATCCTGATCTCTCCAGTCTAAGCCGGTCACGGTATCCCCCCCCCCAATAGATCGCCAGTGGCATGTCCTCTATTCAGTTATTAAATTTCACTCGAATCCGATCACCCGTTCAAAATTACGCATGACTCAATATTCCGGATTCTCCCTCCCTCCACTCCGCCCACGACTATTGGATTGAGTAGATTTTTATTTACAAGTCAATTTGATCGGGTCTCTGATATTCCTGCCAAGTTTCGTCGTGGAAATCCCCAAAACCGCCATCACCGGAATTCCTGGAAACTCCCCTCCAACCCACCCCAACCACCACCCCCAAGTGTCCGAATCCAGTCCAGTTGTAAACGATTTATCTAGAGCAGATGCTTGTTCTTTCCAGCAAGTTTCACTCCGATCCCTCAGTTTTAACCGTTTCTCGAGATTCCCCCCCCCCCCAACTCCCCCATGCCTGTCGAATCCGGTCCGAACTTCATATGGATGATCAGAGATATGTCATTTATTCAGTTATTAAGTTTCATTCCAATCCGATCACCCGTTCGATAGTTACAAACTACTTAGTTTTCCGGATTCCCCCGACCTCCACTCCCCCCCCCCCCAGATGGTCGGATCGGGAAAATGATTAATTCCAGTTTAGTTAGATCGGGTCCCTGATATGCCCACCGAGTTTCATCGTCTTAGCACATCTGGAAGTACCCTAACTCGAAAAAGTGTGACAGAGAAACGGACCGACCGACAGACGGAATTGCGATCGGTATATGGCACTTGAGCCAGAGGCTGCAAGTGCAACTTGAAAAAAAGTTTTGCAAATTCTCGTTAGAAAAGCTTATCATTCGGTAAGTAACCAACGTGCAATTCCACCGAAAGACAAGTTTTTGATTGAGAAGTTACAACCACATAGGTGAAGAAAGAAATTTGTTCACAAGAGATTGGTAGATACACAAATCCAAGTTCCCAATCCTCTGCTTAAGAAGACCTTCAGGGTCGTCGACGACGAACTGAGTGCTTTCCTCCAGCTCATGTGGCTTCCAGTCACTTTCGACCTACTTCCTTCGTCTCGCTAGGAGAGTCCTGCCGTTTAGTATACGTTTAGTAATTACGTTAGTAATACGTTTAGGTGGACAAGTCCAGCCTCGGTGACCGGTGGTAAAGCATTGTCCTAATAGGTGTAATAAGCTGAATAACGCTATACGCGATGTTTACGTCTTAATACACACGCCCGTTCAAATACGAACCGGAGAGGCTCTTATCAATGCAGCGAGCAGTGTTGCTAAGGTCATACAGTGTTTCGAGTTTCTGAAGATCAGAAAAGTGTTCTTAGTGTTACTTGAAGTACACCAGTACAATTTGACGCCCATTACATTGTAAAAAGCAGTTAAATATGCGGATGGCCAGCATTGGTCTTCGAAGTAGCATTAAGCAGTCGCAGCAGAACAAAACGTGTTATTTTGAAGAAAAGTTGTTTCTTCAGCTTCCAACAAAGTAGAACTTTACTGCTTCCCGTGGCAACCCTGACGACGCTGCTCCTTTCCTCGGCCCGCTGGCGGAACCAACCAAGCGATCTGATTGGCCCTGCATAAGCCAGAATGGAACGCTAGTCTATTCTCCTTATTCGCGTTATTACAGCGCGCTCCGAGGAAAAGAGGAATCTGTAATAAGTCTTATACGCGGTAATATATCTTATTACACCTATTAGGACAATGCTTAAACTTCCAGGTATCCGTTAAACTGACCGGTGCTAATGGGCTGGCTCCAGTGGGACGGTGCTATTTGTTCAGGAACTTGGTTCTTGGACCCAAACAGCATCTGCCACCTGCATCTGATTTTAATCGTTGGTATTTGGCCAATTTTTAAAAGTCACCTTGCGGTTGGGAGGATTGCCTGAAGCGCGCTTGTCCCATAGAGACTTACCTTTCACTGAATTGCCTTGTGCGGACTGTTCAACTGCGAGCTGCCGACTGACGTGCTCCCCATCTTACTCTAAGCCAGTGTTTCCACTTCATGACGCTAGGTTTTCCGGTCTGGTAGTCCAGAAATCCGTAAAATTCCGACAACGGTGAACGAGAAATCCGTCAAATTTTCCGTCGAAAAAAATTCAACTACGTCCCATTCGAAGTCAAAACAAAATCCAAGCTTAAAAGCGCCCTTCCACTAAGTGGAGAATAGGCTACTATAAAAGACACCGCAAGAGAAATTTTTAGAACCATTTGTGGTCGCAGCGTCTTTTTAGGAATAGTATCTGATGATAAAATGTTCATGTTTATCTCTTCCAGTTCCATCTTCCACAAATGATGAAAAATTCAGAATAACTAAGAAGAATTTACGATTTTACGTAAGATCTCAGAAATCTGTAAAAAATCCGGAAATCCGACAGAACAAATCCGACAGAACAAATCCTCATCCGTTAAGGACCCAAGAAATCCGTTTTTGACGGAAAAATCCGTCAAAGTGGAAACGCTGCTCTAAGCAGAACAGTGAGTGACTAACTCTGGTTACAAAATCACTCTCAAACACGCCACACTTTGATTGCGGATAGGGGAGATCGATAGCGCGCATTAAACCGGTATTTGTTTACCATCAACACATATTCCCAACCAGAATATCATTTTATAAGTATCGAAATGATAGACAAAAATGCTCCTCAGCCGGGATTTGAACCCAGGACCCTCTGCTTACAAGGCAGTCGCTCTACCAACTGATCTACCGAGGGGCTTGTGAACAGAGTTCGCAAACAACTACAATAGTCTGGTAGAAGCCGGCCATAGGAACAGTGATCCCGCCCGAAGGCTAATTCATCTAATCAGTTCACAGAGATGGAAACATTTTATAAGTAGTGAACTGATAGACAAAAATGCTCCTCAGCCGGGATTTGAACCCAGGACCCTCTGCTTACAAGGCAGTCGCTCTACCAGCTGAGCTACCGAGGGGCTTGTGAAGAGACGTGGCTCCGACAATGGAGTCCTAGACTTCTAAATTATATTCGAAAAAATGTTTATGGTTTATTGGTCCCGGTACAAGTCCCTTGTCTAAAGTGCCATCTATGTATTATTACAGAATATCATTATACCCGCGTCTTCTGTATTCTCATATCTTTCCAAGTCCAACGTTGAAGAGAACCTAAAATACGCTGTTTCTACTTAAGACCAACTTTAATCTGTATTTCCTAACACGTTTCCTTAAAATTTGTCACAGTATTATGACAAAACCCTGATTGCAATCACTCACCTCACTTGCTAATTGCAGTATCTGTAACTCCCTTGCTCATCACTTCACAATTTCGAACGCTTAAGTGATGTCGGAGTTCCTAAATCCCCCCCCCCCCCCCAGGAGCATAAAAAATCATCTCGGAATAATCAGCAATGGCATAATTGTGATTTGTAGGTATGAACTTGTAAACAGTTGGTGTTTGCTAAAATGTGTGATTTCTTCTTTTGTTACGTCTTCATCGAAATTGGTTGCTGTTGAGAGCAAGAATGTTTGATACTGCAATCTTAGCTGCATTCTTTGTTCGGTGACTGCTCACCGGGGCTTCTTGTAACGCGTTTTTAGTGGAGTGTTCCTTGGAACAGTCCACTATTGCGAGCGATGTAGCAGCTTTCGGTTTCCGGTTTCACCGTATTTTGTGGAGCTCGTAACTCGTGAACCAGTCCAAGTATCAAGTTCAAACTTGGTACACTGGTGGGTATTGGGGTCTAGTTGTGCCTTTTGGGGGTCTTACCCCCCACCCCAACCCGATTAAGGGGCAAATGGGCCCAGATTGCCCAGTGGATAATGTTCATAACTTGGACATAACTGGACATGGGTAAATGCGTGTCACATTTCAGGAGAGTATGGTCACTATAGTTGTTAAGAGAAAAGCCCGTTTTACACCACGCGTAACAGAGACTCGCGTCAGTTTGTGCATGGTCAGTGCGTGTGCGCGAATTGTTAATTCCCACCTGTTCTTTCTTCGGAGCCAGAACAAAATAACACTAGGGAATGGCGCCAAGACCTATGCTTTCCATGCTTTTCAAACCGGCCATACTCGTAGCTCCGCTCACTAGACTTGCGGCATTTAAACCAAGAAAAACTTACGGGTTTAGAAATTCCTAGTAAAGCAAAGGTGTGGCCTGCACACACCAAGGAAGCAATGGAGGCTTTATCATTATTTGCAATGTTCAGAATATGAAGTTATCGGAGCCAAAACGTGGGTGAAAAACTGAATGAGTTTCAGTTGGGACGTTCTCCATCGCTATAGTGGTGCTAGTATCGCTGCTACTCGAGTGTGTGTCAATTTTGTCAAGTCTTGGCGATACTTCCTAGTGTTATTTTGCTATGTTAGGAACACCATAGACTAGTGACCACCGATATTGTTTTACGATAAATATTCCTCGAGCCCAAGCTGACTTTGAAACATTCATTCAAATAATATATACAACGGATACGTCAGCTACGATGCTTCATCAGCGATATTTCGGCTGATTACAGGTTTGTTTCCCTAGCCGACGTTGAACCTGAACATTGACAGCCTGACGAGGACCCTTGCCAAGAAGGGCCGAAATATCGCTGATGCAGCATCGTAGCTGACGTATCCGTTGTATACATTATTTGAAGAAATTGTTTTACGTTTCCAACCGGGATGCAACTGTTCCTCTTTTCTTCCGTCTGTTTACCCTACTGGAAGGCTTTATTCCTTTCTATCTGGAAAATAAAAAATTAAGACCCATTTCCGCGAGGCAACATCTGAGTCAATATTGCTCGTTCCCTTCGAGTTACCATAAAAAACTTCCCAGGGAAATGTATCCAGGTTCTACTTCCTCCTCTGGGAAACGAGTGAGGAAGACAGTCTTGTGGTGATTGTCAAAGAAATGATTATCTTTGTTTTATTGTACAGAGGAGGAGAGGATGTATTACAGCCAGAATGTCGTGTTTTTCCTGCGGAAAGCTGACATCCGTCTCGGTCCGTTAGATGCTAAAGGTAAAGCTGAAGGGTAGACTAGGGTGGCTGCGCCCACGATCAACTTTTCTTATGACAATGCGTCTTACTCGCATAGCGTAGTACTTTTTGGTAGTACTTTTGGCCACACCATCGATTTGCATGATCCCAAAGTTCCCGTGATCGTTTGCGCCTCAAGGATTTTTCTTACAAATGGATTGCTAGCACCCTTAAAGCACAACTCTTACTGATGATCTTTTCCCTACGAAACAGACCAGAAAAAAACAATTTTCGAAAACTCCATTACTTTCGTAGCGAATTTCCTGTTAGAGCTTGTCGACTCTGTCCAGCCTTCCTGCTCTCCGATGCAGCGGCTGAGCGCAAAACGTTTGAAAACTGAACGCAGCGTGGTTAAAAAGTTGTAAGGCTTAGCAAATAAATAAGTCAAAAAGAGGAAGCAATCATATCCTTATATGTGAAAGAGTTGTTAGCGGGACATTTCAGATCTGGCAAATTTTGCGTTATCCTGACGGGCAAAACTCGGCAAAACCGAAAAAGCGCTAAAAATTCGTAGGCACAAAATGAAACAGTGGAGAAAGGTGGGAAGTTTAGAAGCTTATACTTCCACAAGGGAGCTAGGAATATTATAAAAGGCAGAATAAGCAAGAGGGGTCCTTTAATGTATGCATCTTGACGGAATGCTGAACAAACAATGTTGGCGAAAAGACAAATGTCCATGTTCCCTGAAAGAATCATTTCTGGTAAGAGTTGTGCTTTCTGGGCTTCTAGTCCGCCATTTCACTTCCTTCCTCTCGTGCCCCAGCAAGGCTAGGTCTCCGCACTCTTCATGTCCATTTTTATCGGCATGTCCGCCTCGCCCCATTGTCCCTCTGGGGGGCTGAGCCTAAGTATGCCTAGTCCCTCTCGTGCCTTCATCCCTCACGCTCCACACCCGATGAAAAATTTATCTCAAATAGTAGTACGAAGTTGTGCGAAAAAGTAGCATGCAGTACTAACTGATGCTACTACATGTTTCTACTTCAAGGCTACCGTGTTACTGCATACTACTGCAGGCTACTATTACCAAGACGGGATGCTACTATGGCAAGAAAGGATGCTACTGGATACTCCTACATAAGATTGGACTATTCTGAGGCACATTAAATGATAGTATTCTTTGCTACTACATAGTATTACATGCAACTACTTCGTACAACTATCATACAAATACGCAGGCTACAAATTTTTCATCGGGCAGACTGCGTATCCGTCCTGAGAAGACACAGTTTGCGATAAAGGAGATAAAGCTCCTTGGTCACCGTATCACGCAAGATAAGGTGAAAACCATTGTCGACTATCCAAGTAGATTCGAAGTTTCTTGGTCTTGCAGGAATTTACAGACGCTTCATCTACAACTTCAGCCGAATTGCAGCTCCTGTGTCTTCATCAGGCCTGCATCAGTTCACTCTGTATCGAAATCTGAACTTTTGACTCCCAATCCCAATCCTTCATCACCTTGTGACTCAGACAAGCGCAACTTTTATTATGGCCCGATCAAAAATTTATCTCAAAATAGTACTATGAAGTAGTACGAAAAAGTTGCATGCAGCATGCACTAACGATGCTAACGATGAACGAGTTGCATGCACTAACGATGCTACTACGTGCTTCTACTTCAAGGCTACCGTGTTACTGCGTACTATTATATGCTACTATTAGCAAGACTGGATGCTACTTTTTTTTCTTTTTTTTTTAGACATAGACATTATTTTAATTTCATCAAAAACACATAAATTAAACAAAAAATTTACCATTAATGGCCACTTTTAAGACAAAAAAATCCTGATTGTGGCCGTAATTCTAACCACCACGAATCCTCTATATCATTCCCTCATGGGGGGGGGGGGTACATTTTTTTTTTTTTTTTTTTAAATAAATACCCTTTCCTCTTATCACACTTCTTTCCTTTTAAAATAATGGGATTTAACCATTTAACTATGGCAAGACAGGATGCTACTGGATACTACTACATAAGATTGGACCAGTCTGATGCACATTAAATGATAGTATTCTTTGCAATTACATAGTATTACATGCAACGTTTTCGTACTACTACCATACAACTACGCAGGCTGCAAAGTTTTCATCGTGGACTCGTCAGCAAGACAAGACAGGATTTCATGCATCAAATATTTTTGTCCTAAGTTGCACCCTTGTAACCCTAATGCCATTGATAATTATTCAGAAATGTTCCATTGGCAATTATTCGCAGATCATTCACTATGCTGATGGAATGAGTCGAAAAGACCAGCATTTCCTATATTGCTGGTTAGCTCTGCTTCCCTGATCGTTCCATCCATCCGAACTTCCCATGTACGTCTGATCACCCTAACGATAGTACGCTGTTTTTCCGATTTGGGGGTTTGACTCTTTTCGAGGCGATTTCCCGCTTCATATTTACTAGGAGCTCATTGGTCAGAAAAACTGGCTATAAGTAAGTAAGTATATTTATAACCTACAAAATGTTTTACAACAAAGGAGAGTGGAGCAGAAATAAATAGAAAAAGAAAAGAACAAAAAACAATAGGATAATAAAATACGAAACATACAATAATCCTCCAACTATCAATCAAAAGGAGTTCGTCTGCGTTTCTCATCAAAACCAAGGGAGCGGTACGAAGCTGAAAATGGACGGGACGTGTTTCTATCTATGATGAAACCAGTAAAGTTTCAAAGGAGTCACGTATGTTAGAATCAGAGCTGGTGGTGAATGTTAATCAGAGCTGGGCCTTTTTCAACGACTCGGACTCGTCTTTCATGGAGCTGTCAGTCCGCCAGAGATGTGGACTCGGACTCCGGACTCGACTCGCCCTCAAGGACTCGGACTTGTCTCGACTCGGATTTGCTGGACTCGCAGCAGCTCTGATATTATTGTATCTACTGCAACCGGGACAGAGAATCCGGTTTAGCGGTACCAGGAAAAATAGTGACAGGAGCTTAGCATGAGGTTTACATACTCCTAAAGGAGAGACAAGACCTAGAGACAATCAGATCTTGGACCTTAGATCTTCCTGTGTCTCGAGAGGCGTCACTGAAACTTGCGGGTTGCCACTGGTCGCAGAATTCTGCAATTTGTCACGGGTTTTCGAGTTCTCCCTAGATTCACAGCTGTGAAACATTTGTCACGGGAAATCGCATTTGTGTCAAAAATGTCGCAAATCCTTCGATTTCAAAGCATTTTTGCCAATCTCAAGGCAACCCTTTCCCGGAAAAAAGGTTTAATTGTTTTACGAATATTAGCTCCTGTTATAAGAGTAAACTGGAACCTCAAAATCCACGAAGTTTTGACTGAAAATTAAAGAAGGACCAAGTTTTTAGGGCACCAGAATGTCACAGATTTTTGTGGCCAAATGTCACGCAGATTCCGTCAGAGAAAAGTGGCAACACCGCCTTGCGTCGGCGACGATGTCTTCCCACTCCGGCTGTAATAGGTAGATCAGGCACGTATCCAGGAATTTATTTCGGGGGGGGGGGGGGGGGGGTTGCCTGCGTGTCGGACAAAAAAGGCAAAGATCAGAGAGAAAAGCCTGTACAAATGTTGATTTTTGTATGTTTCGGGGGGGGGGGGTTCAACCCCCTACGGTCTATACCCCCCCCTGGATACGGCCTTCAGGTAGATATATCTGTAATTTTGTCACAATTTAGTGGAAAGAAAAGTTACAGATATCAGGAAATAGAGAGCAGAACTGGATTTAAGCCCGTCTAGGAGTTATGAGCGGAACCCTTGTAGCATTTTGAATGTCTAGATCACCCCACTCAGGTTGCGACTACTGTTGGGGACCGTCATATCATCTAGTGGCGAGATTCGGAAGCACCCTTGTGCACTAACTCAAAATACATCTGTAAGGACCTGTCTCACCTATAATACTAACGCAACCTACTTCCATAATCACTCCATATTTTTTTAAACCTGGAGACCCCAATTTCGTACGGTGCATTCTAACCCCTCCAACAAAACCACGCTGGTTTCATCACTTGCCGTATTTTGCTACCTTCGTTGCGTATAACGCTGTCGACCGTTATTCTGCGAGAATTTTTCTACCAGAAAAACCGGTTATGTAAATTGTTTCCCTGTTTTCGCAATGTCTCGGAAAAGGCTTAAAACAGCCATAACCGTGGGTTATTTGTTGAAAGCACAGCCTAGTTTTAAAGTAATCAAATATTTTAAAATACTGGAAGCTGAAGAGAAATAATACGAGGAAATCAGGCAAAAAGAAAAACATAGCTGGTGTATGGATAAAGTGTTTCTATCAATGATTTGTTTGAGGCTTGTATGTTATTTCTGGCTAACAGTCAGCCATGTGTCGAGAAAGACAGGGCGCGTCCGATAATTTAGTTTTTGCACCCAATGAGTAGCATGTGAGCGGGCGGGATTGACTGACTCGTTGTCGTGGGTCGACTCAGTTTATATTTGTTCTGAATAATATTGGGTGATGTTAGAAACTTCATATTCGTTCTGGATAATATGATAGATGTTTATTTATATAGAAACGCGAAGAAAGAATTGGTACGGGAAGGTGTTGAAAGTGAAAAGGTGTTAACAGTAATAATTCATATTCACTGGCGGGGGCGTCACGAGTGTGGGGGGGGGGAGGGGGGGAGGCCCCCCCCCCACAATGCTGTCGGCCAGTCGGTAAAAAAATAGCCGAGTCGGCACGAAGCGCCGCGATTTTTCGTCAAAACAGTTGATTTTTTTCACGAAAACAGTCGGTTTTTCTGAAAATTGGTCGATTTTCGTCAAAATAGTCGGTTTTTCTGAAAATCAGTGGATTTTTCTGAAAATCAGTCGATTTTTTTCGAAATTGTCATTTTTTGTTGTTGAAAACAGTCGTTTTTTCTGCAGAAACAGTCGGTAAAAATTATCTGCCAGTAGGTAAATGCCTCGCCCCCCCCCCCCCCAAAAACATTTTGGCTAGTGACGCCTCTGTTCACTGGTAATAGTTTCAGTCCATTGTCTACCGTATCAATTTAATCTGCATCACAACTCTTTCAATCTGCATAACATCGCCACCAGGATATTCTGAGTAAGCGACCCTTGAGGTCTGTCTTAAGGTTTTCTCGCACCTGGGAACCCATCCCTGATTTTGAGATGGGTTTCATAAATTTAGAGCCCAGGGTTATCAATGGTGCCGATTATCATCAGAAAATATGTTCTGATCCATCGTGGTTGATCCTAAGATTATCATTCTCGCCGTTACACAGGTGTATTCTCGCCGTTATACGGCGTGTACTCCACTTGAGAAGTCTTTTGTATCAAAAGACGAATGACGTATACTTTGATCAGCTCATCAAGGTCTATCAATTGACGATGTAAAAAACTTCTATCTGTATTAGTTCAAAAGTTGACTTTTTTGCCCTAGGCCAACTTTCTAATATCACCACTTAGAAAGGAGCAAAGGAGAAGCTCTAGTTTCTTTAGCTGTGAGAGAACTTTTAAAGTTTAAGAGGACCATCTAATATCAGTTCTTTTCCTCACCTCCCAAGTGTAAGAAAGTGGTAGAAACAATAGATGGCAGCACTTTCGGACCCTTGGGAAAATGACAGTTTTTTTATTCTGTAAATTTTTTATTTATCACTCAAAGAAGATATGGATGCGGAGTGAACAAAAGTTGGATGAATTAGCAAATTCGATAATGAAAGGGGAACCAATAAACACGTTAAATCACCCAGTTTGGAAATGCGGAGACAAACGCATTCGTCTTCAATTTGAAACTGGTGCCTGTCTGCTTGCCTGGTAGAACAGAGCTATCCACTCGAAAGCAGACACATGGTTTGATGAAACGAAAGATTGGCTGCATAACTTCAGATAGTCCTCTCTGACATAGCCGATACAACTCCACTTCACTTCACACACTGTAGGCTCTGGCTCAATTATAAGCAAAAAACATCCTTTCTGGCCCCAGGCAAGAGTTCTACATAGCTTTCCAAAATGTAATGGCATACTCATCAATCCGGCCTAAGGTCCACACTTTCCGATAAACCGCACAGGTTAGACCCTAACCACTTTCTAGGAATAAGGGAAAAAAAACACGACAAAACCAAAGTGTTGCTCTCGTGACACAATTATATACTTTTTAAAATCACTCTTTCCCAAACACTCTTTGACTGAATACCTTGGATCTTGCATCGTTCTACTCACTATACTCAGTTGCTCACACGCAAAATGGCTCAAATCAATTTTTCGCAGTGGATGTGCCATCTAGCCTTCAGTTTCGCATTTTTGAAGCGTTCATGTGTCCTGGGAGGTGGGGCATGTTGTGCCAAAGATACAAATTTAGAAAACGGCATTGTCAACCAATGGAATTCAAGCATTGATCCCTAGGACAGTTGGAAATTGGACGGTTTTGTCATATGATCGATGATATGCCGTTCTTAATGAAGTTGCGGCAAAGGGGGTATTAGGCTGCTACGATTTGGTTTATTGCACTTGCTATTACCTTGCAAATGGAAAAGAGGTTTAAAGGGTCGGACTGACTAAAAGACATCCAGTATCGAAACTGAAACCGTTCTTGCAAGATCTTGAAGACCTTTTTCGGATTTCTAAATACGGTTTGTTTACATTAAAAGCTCTTAAACTAGAATGATTTCAAAATATTTTATTTCAGTATTTTTTCATTATTTTACTTTCACACCCCACGTCTGGGCGCTTGCGCACTTGTTATCCACCCTAGCGGCGCTATACTGATTTTTGGGATCCGAAAATGTATGTGGAGGGATATCTATGACATCGCGAAATTCGTTCGTCTCTCGTCCGTCCGTCTGTCAGCACGATAACTCTCGAAGGGAATGACAAGTAGTTCGCCCGGAATCCGGCCAAAACCGGTGAGTTTGTTAAAAGTAAAAGTTTTATTTGAAGTTGATTAGATGTTCGATTTGGGAGTAAGAAGATATGCTGAAAATTTATGTGAAAATCATTTTCTACCCGGACAAAATAGTTCGCCCGGAATCTGGCCAAAACCGGAAAATTCGTGAAAAGCAAAATTTTTGTTTGAAGTTGATTAGATGTCTGATTTAGGGGTAAGAAGAGATGCTGAATCCATATATGACGAACATTTTTCACCCGGACATAGCCCGGAATCCGGCTGAAACCAGAAAATTTGCTGTAAGTTAAAGTTTTATTCGAAATTGGTTATATGTTCAGTATAAGGGTAAGGAGATACGCTGAATTCGTTTTTGAGCTTGATTTTTTTTTGGCCGGACAAGCAGTTCGCCCAGAATTCAGCAGAAATCGGAAATTTGGCATAAGTAGGCTAAGGCAGGAAGTTTCGATCAGTTTCGTCAAAATAGATATGACTTATAGGGGTAAACACACATGTTGGATCCATATCTGAACTTGGATTTCTCAGATGATTAGCTATTTGACCTTAATCTGTCTCTGAATTTTAATAGTAAAAATGTCCGAGGAGTCTGGCGAAGACAAGACCCAATTGTCTGTGTCAAATATTAAATTTGTGGGATCCCGTCAAATCCTTTGGTCTTGTTGTATATGTCATGCTGTCTCTTTTCGAAGCGGATCGGCTTCCCTTTTATTTCTTCCAGGGAGTTGATTGGTCAGAAAGACCTTTTATGCAGTTTTTTTTCTCGTTTGTTATCCTAAGGGAGCTCAGTTTTATTCGTTCACGGATGACATAGCCAAGACGATTCTGTAATCTCAGAAAAACACAGCACAGTTTCAAAGTCAGGGATATGGAAACAAATATTCTATCGACTGTGGATGTGCTTTAATTGTTTCATATCGAAACAATAACAATGCCACCTGGCTTTTTGCCTCGTCTGGTATAAAACTGTCATCACGTTTGGCTTAGTCATATCGCTGGAATCAGGTCCAGTTGGCAAAGGAGTTTTTTGGCTCTGAGCGAACCGAAAACCTCTAGACATAATCAGTGTGAACTTGAAGCTACTCAGATGGGGGTCGTGTTTAAGGCGGATGATTTCACGGAGACTTTCAACAGCTGCTTAGCTGATTTTGTAAATGAGTTTCATCATTCGTCATTCAACGATGATATGCTGATCTCAAGGGCCGTCGACAGAGTTAAGGTAAAGCTTGGAAACGACAGTAACAACAATCGGCCTTTTTAATTCGGCCTCATGGACCGATTGCTGGTTTTAACGTGAGGCCCTCGGGCGGACTATTCTTTGTTGCGTCGAGTGGTTGGGAAAAACTCGACTCTTCGGACACGTATAGGGGTCGTAGTATTTTGCTTGGTGGTTCGATTTAAGTTACTGTATTAACCCTTCGACCGTAACAGTCGTTACATCCTTTCGACTCGTTTGGCTCGGAACACTCAGAACAAAAGAAAAAAATTAAGAACAAAATTACCTACCTTGGTTTACCATTCGGTCGAAGCCTCCACTCCACCGCAACGCTGCTTGTACGACACGTAGAGGCGAAAATCCGGATTGCGTACGGGTCAATTATTGGTAACAGACATCGGTTCTGCCGTAGATACCTCGCGTCGCTGTATAATGCCATTGCTCTTCCACATGTACTGTATATAGCACCTTTTTGGAAATACTTGTCGTCCGCCCAGTGTGCAAAAGTAAGAGTTCTTTTTTTTCGATTCGCGAAGTTCCTTCTGAGACTTCCCCCGTGGACGAGGAACTCCTATATCATGCGTACGTACGGTGTATCCGATCCAACAGTTTGTGTTAACCGTGTCGTTGTGAATTTTCTGGAAAAGGCTAAGGAAAGAGCGAACCCGTGGCTAGCCATCCTGTGCCAGTAGTCTTGTTAATGTACATAGTGTGTAAATACTGTTGATGATGTTCCGTAGTGTGATTCTTCTTTTCTTTTCTTTTTCATTTTCATACTCCGTCCTAATTCCATGTGAATTTTCGGGTAATAAAACTACTTACTTACTTACTTACAAATAACGAGATAGAACTGCTGTCTCCCTATCTCGGTCATACAATCATGCTGAGTCAAGTAAAATAATGCCGACTCCCGACGCAAACGAGCGGAGGTTACTAGCTTGGCGCCATATCACGTTTCGTTACCTCTACAAATAGCTATATCGCTGTTAAGTCGCTGAAGAGGAAATCTAGCAGTCAAAGCTGATTGTTCTATGGACGCGCTCCAGAGCGGGTCGGCGCGCGGAGTACGCCTCCTGCTTCAACATTTCTTGTGCGATAAGAAAGGTGAAGACGGAGGAGGAGTAAACGGTTATCAACATCATCTCAAAATAGACTAAATACCTCTAGGTCTGCTCAGTTTTGTCGGGGTTTTCATAGTCGCCGCATGTGACTAAAGACATAAGTTCTATCTGATTATTTGTTCTTGCTTAAACGCTTCTCAGTTCCTTTTTCTCCGTTAGCATATTTAGCCCCTGGAAATAGTACAAACAAATCAGAGACATTGATTCTTTGCAGCGATAGGGTTAAAGAAAAGGTAGACCGGTTAAACACATAGCTTTAGTAGAGGCTTGACAAATCCCCCCCCCCCTTCCTGGCTCGACGTTAATCTTAGCACGCATCTTATTTGGATAGGCTGCTTATATTATCCAATTAATTCGCCAAGAGACTAGTATTCTTCTTCTTTGGTCCGTATAGCCTTTTCCCACCTGCCATTCACTTATCGCCATGTTTGAGCTATGAATTTTACCACACCCTTTAATGGGGTAGGCCCTAAAGGCTAAAATGTTGCTTCATAAAGGGTTTCGCAAATTATGCTCCGCAAACTTTGCCGCCGCTCAGACGAGACTCCTCTGTGACATCTCCCAGATTTCCGGAATCCGGGGTGCTCCGATTTTTTTTTTACGAAGCGGTTGTCAGGAATACGGAAGAAAAATACGGAAGTAGCCTGGCTTTAAGTAAGTATTCCCAATCAATTTCCGAGGACCAATTTGGTCCTCGGAAGCTTTTGGGTGCGGTTGTTTAAATTTTTTTTCGGTTAAGATGGCGCCTCTCAGTGAAGAAAGCAGAAAGTGAAAATAATTTTTTTTTTTTCAGTTTTTCCCTTTCCTGGTAAGTGGTGCAAGTCTTGGATCTCCCTAGTCCCGAACTGCCTCGTATTTTTATTTTGGTAACAGAGACGGGCGAATCCGGATTCGGATTGGGATCCAGGATTCGTTCTTTTGGCCGGATTCGAATCTTCAGCTTGTCAGGCTGGATTTGGACTCGGATTCCTGATTCTCTATCTTACGAATCCGCTCAGAATTCTAGTCTACATCCTTCCAGATCCCGTCTTGCCAATTTTTACACAGTAGGCTTAGGCAAATAAACTCTTTGGTCTCCTCCACCAACCATCCTCAGCGATCTATCACGTTATCTGATTACCTTAAATATCAGTGCTTTTTGTCACCTCTGATTTTTAAACTATAACCTATGTACATGATTTGATTTTTGTTAAGGTCGGATTCGAATCCGGACTCGAATTCTCAGCATGAAATGATGGTTTAGGAAGCGGATTCGTAATTAGCCCTGGATTCGGTTTCGAATTCTTTCATGATCGGATTCGCCCATCTCTGATTGGTAAGGCAGCGCCTCTCAGTGGCGAAGACAGAAAGTGAAAAGATTTGCTTCCGCTGGTTCTGAGAATCAGATAGAAAGCTATCAAGAATGTATTCCTACTCCTGGACTGCAACACTAAGCTACGTGGTCCCTCAAAGATATGGGTCTTGATTGCCGAGTAAGATATCCCAAGGACATCCGCCCTTGTTTGTCCCAAAGATAAAAGGGTATTCAGATACAACGATAATTTTCACCCTTATTTCAACAACTCGTGAAATCTCATTTCAAGACTTTTTCAGCTGGTCTTTCAAAGACTTAATCTTGCAAAGGTCTTAGAAGTTATGTAAGAACCATTTCGTTGTCTGGAGATTTAATTTCAAGGAGTTATATCATAAGCATTCTAGCACACAACGTCTAGACCCCCCCCCCCCCCTCTCCCACAGAATACCCGAGATGAAGCCACGACTCGATCCGACCGCTGGGTCATCTAGCGGCGCGGGTCGGAAGCGCCCGAAATGGGGAGGCTGAGATCATAGTTTGACTATGGATCGAACAAAACGTTTTTGTATTATTTTCTTTAAGTATTTTGTTTTCTGTTTTTATGGCACTTGCAGCCTCTGGCTCAAGTGCCATATACCGATCACAGTTCCGTCTGTTGGTCTGTCGGTCTGTCGGTCGGTCCGAGTTTTTTGTCCCACATATCCGAGTTAGGGTACTTCCAGATGTGCTAGGACAATGAAACTTGGCAGGCATATCAGGGACCCGACCAAACTAACCTGGAAATAATCAGTTAGGGCATTTTGTCACTTTTTTCTGAGTTAGGGTACTTCTAGATGAGCTAGGACAATGAAACTTGGCAGGAATATCAAGGACCCGACCAAACGAACCTGGAAATAATCAGTTTCCCGATCCGACCATATGCGGGGGAGTGGGGGCGCTCGAAACTTGAAAATTTAGGGCATTTTGTCACACTTTTTCGAGTTAGGGTACTTCCAGATGAGCTAGGACAATGAAACTTGGCAGGAATATCAGGGACCTGACCAAAGTAACCTGGAAATAATAAGTTTCCCGATCCGACCATATGCGGGGGAGTTGGGGCGCTGGAAACTTGAAAATTTAGGGCATTTTGTCACACTTTTTCTAGTGAGGGTATTCCAGATGAGCTAGGACAATGAAACTTGGCAGGAATATCAGGGACCCGACCAAACTAACCTGGAAATAATAAGTTTCCCGATCCGACCATATGCGGGGAAGTGGGGGCGCTGGAAACTTGAAAATTTAGGGCATTTTGTCACACTTTTTCGAGTTAGGGTACTTCCAGTTGTGCTAGGACAATGAAACTTGGCAGGCATATTAGAGACCCGACCAAACAAAATTAGGAATAATCAGTTTTCTGATCCGACCATTTTGGGGGGGGGGTGGAGGGCAGGGGAATCAGGGAAACTGAGAAGTGTCTAACTTTCGAACGGATGATCGGATTGTAATGAAACTTCATAACTGAAGAGAATATATATCTGTAATGTCCCGTTTAAAGTCTTGACCGGATTCGGTAGCCAGGGGGGAGTTGGGGGGGGGACCGGAAACTTCAAGAAACGGTTAGAATGGAGGGATCGTAGTGAAACTTGCTGGGAAGAACAAGCATCTGCTCTAGATAAATCCTTTAGACCATTGTACTGGATCCGGACACTTATGGGGGGGGGGGGGTCCCGGAATTCCGTTAATGGTGGTTTTGGGGATTTTCACGATGAAACTTGGCAGGCATATCAGGGACCCAATCAAACTGACTTCAAAATAAACATTTTGTCGATCAGATAATGGTGGGGGAGTGGAGGGAGGGGAATCCGCAGGGGAATCCGGGAAATTGAGAAGTGTGTAACTTTCGAACGGATGATCGGATTGTAATGAAACTTCATAGCTGAACAGAATATATATCTGTAATGCCCCGTTTAAAGTCTTGACCGGATTCGGTAGCCAGGGGGGAGTTGGGAGGGGGAGACCGGAAATTTCAAGAAACGGTTAGAATGGAGGGATCGGAGTGAAACTTGCTGGGAAGAACAAGCATCTGCTCTAGATAAGTCCTTTAGACCATTGTACTGGATCCGGACACTTATGGGGGGGGGGGGGGGGGGTCCCGGGATTCCGGTGAAGGTGGTTTTGGGGATTTTCACGATGAAACTTGGCAGGCATATCAGGGACCCAATCAAACTGACTTCAAAATAAAAATTTTGTCGATCAGATAATGGTGGGGGGAGTGGAGGGAGGGGAATCCGAAATTTTCAGTCATGCGTAATTTTGGAATGGGTGATCGGATTCGAGTGAAATTTAAGAATTCAACAGAGGACATTTCTCCGATGATTCTTTGCATATCCGGACCGGATCCGGCAACTATTGGGGGGGGGGGGGGGGAATACGTGACCCGCTTAGAATGGAGGGATCGGGATGGAACTTTGTGGGAAGAACAAACAGATGCTCTAGGTAAGTCATTTGCTGAATCGGATTGGCTACGTGCACCTTGGGGGAGCTGGGGTGGGGGGGGGGGGTGGACCGGAAATCTCGAGAAACGGTTAGAATGATGGTATCGGAGTGAAACTTGCTGGGAAGAACAAACATCTGGTCCATGTCAATGTTTTACATAATTTGACTGGATCCGGACACTTGAGGGGGGGGAGGAAGGGGTATCCCGGAATTCCGTTTTTTGGGGGATTTTCACGACGAAACTTGGAAGGCATATCAGGGACCCGGTCAAACTGACTTGGAATAAAAAAAAAAAATCCTCGATATGATAATCTTGGGGGGGGGGGGGGAGTTGAGGGAGGGGAATCCGGAATATTGAGTCATGCGTAACTTTGGAACGGGGGATCGGATTCGAGTGAAATTTAATAATTAAACAGAGGACATTTTTCTCTTGTGACCTTTTTCATTTCCGGACTGAATCCGGCAATTATTGGGCGGAAAATACTTGACCCGCTTAGACTGGTGTGATCTGGATCGAACTTCGTGGGAATGACAAACAGATGCTCTGGATTAATCATTTACAGAACCGGATTGGCTCCGGTTATTGTGGGTGGAGTTGGAGGAGGGGGGTCTAGGATTCCGGTGATCGCGCGTTAAGGTACTTCCAGATGTGCTAGGACGATGAAACTTCGCTGGAATATTGGAGACTCAACAACATTTGCTTAGAAATTGCTGCTTCCCAAATCCGAGTATTCCTTAAAGTACCAATCTTGACCGCAAAGTAAAAAAAATACTTTTAAGCAATATATGCATTTTCGTGATGCCCATCAGCCCATTAGCAGTTTTGCCTCAAGGGTTTTGCTTACAAATGAAGTTCCAGCTCCCTTAGAGCGCGCATCTCAACCGCAAAGTCGAAACTTACTTTTGATCAATCAAATCATCTTGACACATGCAAGTGCCATATGAGCTTACAGCTCTTGTTTCTTGTTTATTCCGGTGACAGTTGCTCGTCGCGCAGGCTACTTTTCAACTTCAGCTACCAGACGACCATATTTTCTCATTTACAAAATGGTGCTTATATGCAAAAACATATATAGTACAAACATAATAGTATTAATAAGCGAGCTCCTGACACCCGGATCTGGGGTTCTGAGAACCCAAGCTCGTATCTGGGTGAAGGGGTTTGCTCTCACAGTTCACAAATGTACACCCCATCACATTCCTCCCCCTAAAATCCCAACTAATGTCCAGGGGTTTTGGCAACCAAGGATGTGACGGGCCATCTCCTCCCAAGCTTCCAGCAGCTAGATAACTTCTTGGCTTCGAGGAAACACGTGACAGGGAATCGGCGTTCGCATTCATCTTGCCAGGCCGGACGCGTACGACGAACGCAAACTGCTGAAGCGATAGTGTCCATCTTGCGAGCCTGGAATTCTGGTTCTGCGCCGTGTTCAGCCATTTCAGTGGACTGTGGTCCGTGAAAACTTCGAATTGGCGCCCCTCTAGATAATTTCAGGGACTCCAGTGCCCACTTTATAGCCACGCATTCCAGTTCAGTTGTCGAAAACTACTTTGGCCTTCGTCAGACCGCGGCTGAGGTAGACTATCGGACGTTCCCTGCCTCTTGAAGCTGTGACAACTCGGCGCCAAGCCCTCTTCCAGAGGCATCTGTTTGTACCAGAAACTTCTGTGAGAAGTCTGGAGAGGCGAGCACTGGTTCTTTCATCAAGATGTCCTTTAGGGCCGGGAAACTCTTCTCGCATTCATCATTCCATACAATGACCTCAGGCTCTTCCTTAGTACTCAGTCTGTTCAGAGGATGAGTGATCCTTGCTCGGTCTTGAATGAATCCCTTTTAGTACGTAATAAGGCCGAGAAAGAACCGTACGTCGGTTTTCGTCTCCGGCCGAGGGAAACGAGCCATGGCTTCCATCCGATTCACCTTTGGTCTGACTTCTTCATTCCCGATTGTAAATCCCAAGTAGTTGACAGACTGACTCGCCAACTTGATTTTGGATGGGTTCACCGTCAGCCCAGCCTCCTGCAGACAGCTCAAGACCCTCTCCAGATGCTCGAGGTACTCACTGAAGGTTCTGCTAAAAATGATAACATCGTCTATGTAGGCTCGTGCAAACGAACGGCATCCCTGTAGCACTGTATCCATTAGACGCTGGAAGGTTGCTCCTGCTCCTTGGATTCTAGACGGCATAACCAGAAACTCAAAGAGGCCCTGGTCCGATACAAAAGCCGTTTTTTCAATTGAACTCTCCTCCATCCATGAACCGTCATGCTCCTCTAACCACATCCAGGAGTTCGTAGATTCGTGGCATAGGATAGGCGTCGAACCGCGAAACGGCATTCAGCCTCCTATAGTCGACACAAAATCTGACTGTGTCATCGGCTTTCGGGACGAGAACTAACGGCTGAGCCCAGCTACTCTGTGATGGTCGAATGATTCCCTCTTTCAGCATCTTGGCTATTTCTTGTTGAACTAGTACTTTCTTTGCATGGGAAATCCGGTATGGCCTCTGCCGAATGGGTGGGTTTCCGTCAGTACCGATGCGGTGCTTCGCTAGGTTTGTTCTCCCTGGTTGTTTGCTCAGCACTGACTCGAATCGGGTCACAAGATTTTGCAGTTGTTCTGCCTTGTCAGATTCTAGTTTTTCCAGTTTGATTGACTGATGTGGTCCAGTTTTTGCTGCCGCCGATTCATAGGTGATAATATCGTCCGACCCTTCTTCCTCCGCCAAGAAACAACTTCCGATCTCAGGAGTCAGGTACTTCTTGAGAAGGTTGATATGAAAAATGCGGCGTTGCTTTCTATCTCCGGATCCTTCAGTCTCACAGTTCGTGTAGCTCAACTTTCTTGAGATTCGAAATGGGCCTTGCCAAGTAACATCTAGCTTTGACGACCCTTCAGGTAGTAG
This sequence comes from Branchinecta sandiegonensis, assembly GCA_030848855.1. Classification (NCBI taxonomy): domain Eukaryota; kingdom Metazoa; phylum Arthropoda; class Branchiopoda; order Anostraca; family Branchinectidae; genus Branchinecta; species Branchinecta sandiegonensis. The sequence continues at coordinate 1,699,611 of JAUPMV010000010.1, read as the reverse complement.
GACTAGGACTTCTTCTCCTATCTGAAAACTTCTCGGAGTCGTTTACCTGTCGTACAGGCTCTTTTGTTTAGCTGAGGCTTCCAGGAGGTTGCTCTGAGCAAATGTCTGAATTTTCTGCAGTCTCTTGATCAGATTTTCGACGAACTTGTCTGCAGGTTTCTCTCCGTCCTTTGCCTCTTGCGCTGATTCTCGTAAAGCTTCCAGCGGTCCTCGAGATTCTCGTCCAAAGATAATCTCATATGGGGAGACACCAGTTGAAGACTGTGGGGAGGTTTTGTATGCGAAGAGAAGGGCTGGGGTCGTCTCATCCCATCTTTTCGGATCTCTGTGCACATACTTCTTTAGCATGCTGACCAGGGTGAAGTTCATTATTTCCGTAAGACCGTCTGTTTGCGGATGGTAAGGACTGGATCTGATTGGGCTTATTCCGAGCTGCTGATACAATTGCTGAAGCGTCTTTGATACGAAGTTTGTCCCTTGGTCGCTCAAAACCTTTGCTGGGAACCAGGGTTGCCGCGTTAAAAATATTTGGAGAGTCACTTTTGGCCCAAAACAGAGAGGGAATTGGGGGTGAAATCTATTTTTATGAAATGTTCACTTGTGGTCGGTATCGCCTCTGTAAAAATGACATCTTAATTTTAACATCTTAATCTTAGTTTCATGAGAAAAACCTGAAATAGTTACTTCTGGTCGGAATCCCTGCTGAAAAAATAACCGATTTGGTAATTTTCTGAAATAAGAGTGATTTTTATGTCCTTCGTAGGACAAGGGTGACAAAAACAAAATAGAGTGACAATTCACACTATCGTGCGACATGTGGCAAACCCGCTGGCAACCCGAAACCTGCTGAATACATCCATGAGGGCTTCTGCGATACTCCGCGAGGTTGTGCTCCTCTTTGGAATTGCCTCCGCCCATCTGCTTGCGTAGTCAGTGGTCAAGAGCAGGTATTTAAACCAGTGCTTCCACTTCTCCTGATTTATCAGGAGATCTACGTTTTTTTTAGGTCTCCTACTGACTTATTTTTGAGTCTCCTGATCTACTGATTTTCTACTGATATTTCGCTATTCTACCTAATTTTCTCCTGATTTTTACGAACGGCTATATATTCTTAATTATTCTTTTGTCGAGCATGGCTTGGAAGCTGGAACTCATTACCGAAGCTAGAATCTGGATGGAAATAGGTAAATTTGGCAGGAAAAATCTAACTTAAAAAAATCTCGCCTGCGGCGCTCACTTTATGTGATCATATAGGTAGTAAAGACTAGACGACAGTAGCTGCTGCTGCCGGAACGTCGCTCCATCCGGCTTCTGGAACTTCTTAGAGTCTTGGTATTTGATCCACGGTAAATCCTTTCTGTTACATGATACAAAGCTCGAATTCTCAGTTTCTAGGATCCGGTAGAATTTTTGAGAGCTCCCCGCCACCCCCCCCCCCCCCCAACGAAAATGCACTTGCGACGCCCGTGCCCGCTACACCTATACTCTTTGACACATAAACCCTAAATACAAATTTCCTCCTAATATCTCCTTATAACTTCTGATTTCTAGAACTTCTCCTTATAATTCTCCTGATTTTTTGTATTACTGAATCTCCTGATATTCTCCTGATTTTTGAACTATGTCTACGTTTTTTCAAAATTCTGGAGTGGAAACACTGATTTAAACCCCTTTCGGCTTTTTGGTAGTGGACCGAACATGTCAGTGGCTAATCTCCTGAAATGTTCTCCGATGATTGGCATTTCCCCCATGGAAACTTTCTCCTTGCCGGTCCTTTTGCTTGTCATTTGGCATTCATGACAGGATCTTACATACTTTTCGACATCTTCGTGAACGCCGGGCCAGAAAAAACTGCGTAAGATTCTGCTGCCCGTGCGTTTGCGTCCCATGTGTCCACTGAGTGGGTTGTCATGTGCTAATTGCAGACAATGTTGCCGGTATTTGGAAGGTAAGACCATTTGGAGGTTTTCCTCTTGGTATGGGCGTTGTTTCTTTCGGTAGAGGAGGCCGTCTTTCCAAAGGAATTCTCCAGCACCCGTATCTGCTTGCCGCCTTGCCATTTCCAGAGATGGATCCGTTTTTAGGGACTCTTGCAGGCCCTTCCGTCCCAGGGAAAGTTCACCTGCAGCCACAGCCTCTTGGTGAAACTGCTGTCTTCTTTGTTCCCGCTTTGCTGAACGACTTTTGGCTTGCTTATTTTTGCTGCTGAACTCTTCGTCTGCCCAGTACCATCCGGGTAACTTGTCCGTCAGGTCATGTCCCTCTTCTTTCTCGGGGGAGGATGCGGAATCCCGAAGAAGCTCATCGAAATAGGAAAAATCTCGCCCTATTATGACGTCATACGGCATCTTGTCCTGTACCAGTACTCTGCATAGTTTCGGATGAGTTCTGAAAGGTTGGACCAATCCGATGCGCAACCTTGCGCTTTGCATCATTTTTGTGTCTCCGTGAATGCACTTGAGTCCTCTGTGCCTCTCATGTTGCACTTCTTCTTCGTCTATCAGAGAGTGTCTGACCAGCGTTACGTCACTTCCTTGATCCAGAAGCATCTGAACTTGCCTTGCCTTCCCTTTATTATTCCAGGATAAAGAAATGGTGCAACGTTGCTAGTATTCACAGCTCCGTCTTCTTGGCCGAAAAATGTCTTGGCTGGTGGACGCTTAGGCTTATTACATTTTGCAATAAAATGCGTGTTACTCCCACAGTTGAAACAACTTCTTTCCATCCTCCTGATTGCTTGCTTTCCGGTCACTCTGTCGGTTCGTCGTTGCTGCAATCTCCTTCGTCCTTGGCCGTGGTCCTATCTGGAAGAATAAGCCGGCCCGTCTGGTTTTGACTGCGACCTTGCCGCCTCCCATCCTTGAGAGAGGTGGATCGCCTCTGACAAATCTCTCGGCTCCTCTTGCCTTAGATAAGTCTTTAGACTATTATCTCTGATAGCCTCCAGGTACTGCTCCAGACACTGTTTGTCGAAGACGGATTTAAGAAGAACACTCTTTTCTTTGTCCTTCCTCGACTCGAAGCCTTCGAGTCCCAGCCATCTTCTGAGGCTATGTTCGATGTCGTCTCCCAGCTCGTGGAACTTCTGCCTCCCTTTCAGCTGCAGGCTTCGCAGTCTCAGCCTATGTGTCTCTGCTGTAATGTTGTATTTCGTGAGGAGGAGCTTCTTAAGGCTCACGTAGTTTCCCAGCGCTTCCGAGCCTAGCGTGATCGTCGCATTCAAGGCCCGGGCTGCTAACAACGGTCATAGGTTCATCACCTTCTCCTCATCTGACCAAAGGCACATCCTTGTAATATTTTCGAATACTGTGAAGAACGCATCTTTGTGCCCATCTTCTTCAAACCGTGGCAAATTCGGAGCTTTCAGCCTCTGAGCCAGTGGATTCTCCATCAAGTCAGCCATTTGCGGCAGCCGGATCCTGGCGTCTCGTGACTGCCACTCTGCCATCTGCTGAATCGTTGCTGTCATCATCCGCATGAATTCGCCTATCTCACTGCGACCTGCTCCGCCAATGTTGCCACCAGAGGGAGTTCGCGCCAGACAGGAAAGACGCCGCACACGCTAGAGATGACTAGCCGAAACGAGGAGCTACCCAGGACGGCGGTCGGCAGCGCTATGGAAGCAGGTGGCAACGATAGAGCGGAAAGTGGCAACGCTGGCGGAGCAGGAGGCAACGCTGGCGGAGCAAGTGGCAACGCTGGTGGAACAGGAGGCAACGCTGGCGGAGCAGGAGTCAACGCTGGTGGAGCAGGAGGCAACGCTGGCGGAGCAGGAGGCAACGCTGGTGGAGCAAGTGGCAACGCTGGCGGAGCAGGAGACAACGCTGGCGGAGCAGGAGACAACGCTGGTGGAGCAGGAGGCAACGCTGGCGGAGCAGGAAGCAACGCTGGTGGAGCAAGTGGCAACGCAGGCGGAGCAGGAAGCAACGCTTGCGGAGGAACTTCTCCTTGGTTGATCTGGTGATGCGCCTTACGCCGCTCCTGTCTCGATGCTGCAGATTGCCGGTTAACGAGATGTGATGAATTGAAGGTCTTGGATTTGAAAATCCCTCCGCTGCTCACCAATTATGTGACGGTTGCTCGTCACACAGGCTACTTCTAGTTGTTTCTTCAACTTCAGCTACCAGACGACTATATTTTCTCATTTACAAAATGGTGCTTATATAATGAAACACATGTAGTACACACATATATAGGATTAATTAGCGAGCTCCTGTCACCCGGATCTGGGGTTCTGAGGACCCAAGCTCGTATCCGGGTGAAGGGGTTTGCTCTCACAGTTCACAAATGTACACCCCATCACAATTCCCGTAAGTCCAAGAATTAAGGATGTAAACTAGATCACAATAAACAAACGCCGTAAATTATACTAAATTCGTTATATTGATTTCTTGAACATTCTGCAACTGAGCTAAATAATATTCAGCTTCCTATACCAAAAAATGTCAAACTGGCCGATGATTTCTTCTTCCGACATATCGAAACATCCACAGGGTGATATACATAGTTATCTTAATCCTTTTAGACGCCACTCGATCTTCTCGAAGGTTCTAGTAATCTTTTAACCAGCGTCAGGAGATCAATGAATAGTTAATTAGCAATGGCGTTCAGGAGTGAATTGTGTTCAAGTAATTTGTGGATAACGTTGGCTACCGTGAGAATTTTGGGGAAAACAAAGGTAACACTGTGTTCGTAAAAATCCGACCCATCGAATATGATGGTGTCTCCCACCTTCTCGGCCCACATGAATCAAAGACTTTAAAAATTTCAACTCTCCTTCCTACTATTTTGCGCGGACCTCTTTCACCATGATTTCAGACCAGATAGAAAAAAATCAGGAATCGATTCCTTCACTTTGACGGTAACCCTAAGCTACGTGGTCCCTCAAAGCTAGAGGTCTTTGCCGAGTAAGATATCATAGAGACATCCGCCCTTGTTTATCCCAGCGATAAAAGGGGTATTTAGATTAACCGATATACTGTCAGCCATATATCAACAGCTCTTGGAATTTCGTTTCAAGGGTATTTCAGCTAGTCTTTCTAAGACTTATCTTCCAAAGGTCATAGAAGTTTTGTAAGAACTATTTCACTGTCTGGATATTTAATTTTAAAATCTCAACTGTCCTTCCTACTATTTTGTGTGGACCTCTAGAGGCTACTACTGAGCATTAACGCGAGTGTATACTGAGCCCGAATCAGAACTCAAGCGCCGCCATATGTGCAGCGTAAATGCAATATAAATAATGTACATGACTAAGTCCAAAACACGCCAGTGCTCCTCAGGAAGAAGGAGTAAATGTCTCCGCTCGACTCAAACTCAACAACTCGAATCCTGTGTCAAACATTATTTGCGTTTTTGATCGAAGTTTGAAGTTACCTTCAGTCGCAAAGGTCTTTGTTTAATTGCCGTTTTTGGTCGCCAGTCACGGTTTCTTCGTCCTTCAAACTCCGACCGTCGAACTTCGTGGGCTAGCAAGTTCGAAGTTTGCTTGAATCGCCGAAGAAACGTCTTCCGGGCAACGGTCGCCGGAGTCGTAAAAACACTAATTAAGCAAACGGTGAACTTCGACGGCGTTTGAAAAAGGAAATTAAGCAACCGGCTACGCTAACGGCGAACAAAACTTCGATCAAAAACACAACTATTAACGGCGATCTTCGGGAGCATCTGCGATACCCGAGGTGATACCGCTTGTGGCTCTTCCGCTAGGTACCCGGGGATTTTGCATCGGCAAGGAGAGTTAGTCATGAAGTGTATTAGAGGCTACAAACATTCGAAGCCGTGTGTAATCTACTGTAAGCATAGCTTAGTTGCACTGTGGCTAACTATATACCTCAGTGCGAGGTGTCCTTTAACGTACATCTGACGGCTTACCGACGAAACGTCCCCATGACAAAACGTCCCCTGGCGAAACGTCCCCGTGACAAAATGCCCCTATGTCTAAACGTCCCCGTGAGAAAACGTCCCCATGACAAAACGTCCCCGTGAAAAAACGTCCCAGTGTCAAAACGTCCCCAAGCATAGATTTTTAGGTTCGCCTCGATCTTAAGATGCATGATCAAGGTAAAAGAACTTCAGAGTGTGCATTAAAGATGTGGGAACAATCCTTATAAGCAGGAAAGATCGGAGATAGGACCGGTTGCTTCATAAACGTATTGTGTTCAGTTAAAATATGTATACTGTAATATGCCTTGCAATTGACTCGTACCTGACCAGTTCTAGGTTGTTTGAAGCAATATGCACAGTCTGGGGAGCACCAATAAGCTCCTCAGAGGAAGGGGAAGCCCGCTTTTGCTCAAAGAGAGTCAAGCAAGGAAGATATAAAAATAAGCTTAGTGCCGTCATGCTAGATAAAAATGACATGAGAAGCGAGGAAACGAAAGCGGATGGAACGATTAGTAAGATAGGGAGACATAGTAAATCTAGGTTCGACGGATTTGTTCCTTTGATAAAATCCTTTGATAATTAATATCACCAAATTAAATATCTAACAAAAGCGAGATCAATGAGTTATATCTCAGAGTAAACTAACACACAAATAAAACAATTAAAGAAAAGATAAATCGAAAACTTAAAAACTACTACATCTTTGCGCTTTCTTTAAGAAATGGCTATAGCGGGAGCAACACTTTGGTTTGTGTCTTGACTATAATGCTGAAGTAGTCAACCATCGTGGTTTTCAAAAGTTTATATTCCAAGAACATTTTTTGTCTGAACTGATGACGCAATCAGTAATCTCATAGGCGAAGCTGTCCCTCAGCGAAAAAAAAAATCTATAACCGGAGACGTTGTCATGGGGACGTTTCGATCGGGGGCGTTTCCAACGGGGACGTTTTGTCGACAACCCCATCTGACGACTGACTTACTTGACGTGTACCTATTGAATGAAAGCCTTCGTTTTTTCCGGACTCGACAGGACGTTTGGTGGGAGGGGGGGGGGGGTATAGGAAGAGGGAACCGGAACTTTTTGTGCTTGCCTCCCGTACGGGTCGTCAGATTTGGGTTAACCCACTTGTGCCTCCGGATTGTATGCAATCAGGTTGTCTTCGTTAGGTCCCATGTGGTTGACAAACTCGTCAAAGTCCTGGATGCACAACGCATAGTTTATCTTCAAAGACGCCTTGGTGGACTAAATAAGAGAAACAGAGAAAAATGGTTAATTCAGTTCAGTTCAGAGTTGAAGACAAAATGTTCTTAGGAAAAAGCAAGTGATTGCGGGGCCATTGATTAAGAGTTTTGAGTTCATGGATTCAGCCGCGAGCCAACATTGTCTCCCGGTTTTGGGGAATATATGGGATATCAAAAGGTCGGGGACAAGTGATAAGCCGAGGTGTCAATTTTGTAAAGTTGATGTAGAGTATTTGGACCACCTTCTTTACAACTGCCAGGAGTTGTCTGTTCCACGTTAGAAGTTTCTGAATGGTATAGTTATGTCAGTAAAGGATCCAGTTAATAGTAACCACTACCACTAATGGAACAAACGCTAAATGAAAACGAAATTGTATGTTCTCAGGAACACTTTCTGTCTGCCGAAGGCCTTGAACTTTTAAATATCTCGGATTCAGTAAAAGTATCCGTCACACCTGCTAAACAGTTGAATAGGGGCAGGCCGTCAGGAGGTGTTACGGTGGTGACCAGGTCACTTTTGCAACCAACTTTACACAGTAACTGTGACTCTTTCTTGGCCGTGAAAATGTACCAGTATGTTGTTTTCTCTGTTTACATGCCAACGAACTACAATATACCTCAATCAGACGAAAAGTTTGCGACAGCATGTGACAAGCTGTCTCGGTGTGCGTCTGCATGCCAAAGTCAAAACTTTCTGTGCATTATAGTCGGCGAAATGAACTGTGACCTGCGGAATCCGTACCGAGAACTCAGTTACTTGTGTCGTGTCTTAGCTCCACTGAGACCCGTTTTAAACGACTCAAGAGTTCACCAATGTCCATAACTCGGGTTCAACTTCATCACTTTACTTCATGCTAGCTTCGAACAATATCAATCTGAACGACCGGTCTCATTTGGACATAGATTTAGATGGACATAGATTTTGGACATAGAACCAGGGACCCATAAATTACTGTAATGACTCGCCATTCAGGGAGCATGTCATTTCCTATGCTTCTATGTTGCTATGTTGCCCGAGCCTCATCTAGTTTCCAAAAATTCCGCTTGGGTCGAATCGGCGTCCTTACTCAGATAGACAAAATCTGTTGGGACTATTCAGCATGCCACCAGGCACCTAAGCTAGGACAAAAGATCCAGGATACTCTTCCATTACAGAGAAATATTCCTAGTTCATCAAAAAAGCTGGGAAAAATGTTGTCTATCTGGATAGTCGGGTATTTTATCCCCGTGGGTATTTCTCGAACTATCTGACGCTAGGTCAAGAGTGCATCAGAAATCTCTTATTGACAAGCCCCCTGAATGGCGAGTCATTACAGGAAATTTATGGGTCCCTGATAGAACCAAGCAACCTTCCCTAGCAGCCCATTCCCCAAGTCGTAAGTGGTATGTGAAAACAGAATGGAATAAAATAAAAACCCTGTACCAGCTTCTACAGCCTACTCTGATGTCCCGAAGGAAGAAAAGCAACTACTACCAAACATCAAATACGGCCTTAGTGGAAGCATGTCACCGCTTTAAGTTCTGGCTCGGAGTTTGGACGTAGTGCGGGCGCCCTAGACAAGGTGCTGTTAATTCGTTACGTCTTCACTGTAAACGTCAGTTCAGTAAGTGCCAATCAACACATCGTGCTGATGTGATCGGCATCAACAGTGAGGCAGTGAAAAACAACCCCAATTCGGTATGATGATTCGTGAAAGGGAAGTAGCGTAATCTAGAGATTATCACAGATCTGCCTACAGACGAAGACTGGAACCTTCATTTTAGTGCCGAGTTCTCCCACCCTGATGCGGACCTTGAAAATAAATTTGATCATGAACTGGATACTCGCTTAGATTCAGTAAAGGTTGGGCGTTATAGTTTCTCCGTCAAAAATCCTGGGCGTCCTTCAGAAGCTGAAAAACAAGTATTCAAAAAGTACGACAGTCTTTGTGGTACGCACCTTGTTTCCGTTAGTTAAATTCTGATAAATCATCTGCCGGTACAATACCAGATGATCTTTAATTCAGGCATAGTCGATGTTTTCGGCGTTGGTACTGTTAGTCCGGTCTTAAAACCAAGAGCTGGAAGCTCATATGGCACTTACAAGGCTTGGTAAAAGGATGAAAGTAGGAATTTGCCAATTCGTGGGTTTGTTGTGATCATTTCTAAGCAAAACCCTTCTGATAAGAATGACGATGGACCTTTGGAAATTACGAGAATGTAACAAAAGAAAAATATTTTTGCACTTGGCTGTGAGGATTCGCACTTTAAGGGTAGTAGAAATTCATCTGTAATCAAAACCCTTGAGGCAAAAATGATCCTGGGCCCTTTAGGATCATGAATATATATCGTTTGATCAAAAGTATTTTTTTACTTTTCGGTTAAGATGCGCACTTTAAGGGTGCTAAAAAGTCATTTCTAAGCAAAACCCCGGAGGCAAAAATTATCATGGGGATCATGAAAATGCAGATTTTGCCTAAAAGTATTTTCTGTACTTTGCGGTTAAGATGAGTAATTTAAGGGCTGGTCGGATCTGGGAAGTGACACTTTGTAAGCCAATCTTACCAAGTCTCTAATGTTAGGCTACGCTTGTTCTTCCTACCAAGTGTCATCCCAATCGTTACACTCTAAGCCTGTCACAAAATGTATGCCCCCCCCCCCGACTCCCCACATCGATCGGATCCTGTCCGCACTTGAATTGGGACATCTGAGACGTGAGTTCTTTTCGAATATCAAGTTTCATTACGACCCGATCACCCGTTCAAAAGTCGGACATCTTTCAAGATTTCAAATTACCCCTCCCTGATCAACCCCCACCGATGCTCAAATCGGAGAAACTACTGTTCTTGAGTTAAAATTGTCAAGTGCCCCCCACCCCCACGATGCTCAAATCGGAGAAACTACTGTTCTTGAGTTAAAATTGTCAAGTCCCTGATACGCCTGCCAAGTTTCATCGTCATGACCCATGATTAAGCGTCTTAACTCGGGATCACCGGAATTCCGGAACCCCCACTCCAACTCCCCCGCAGTGCTCGCAGTGCTCGGATCCTGTCCGGTTTTGTCAACTCTGTATCTAGGGCTTGTGCTTGTTCTTCCCACCAAGTTTCATCCCGATCCGTCCACTCTGAACGTTTCACCTGATTTCTGGTTCCCCCCTCGAACTCCCCCCAAAGTCATCGGATCCATTCCGGACTTGAAGGGTGACATCGGATACACGAGGTCTTTCCAAATATCAATTCCCCGTTCAAAAGTTATAAATACGTCATCCAATTCCCCGTTCAAAAGTTATAAATACGTCAATATTCCGGATTCCCCCTCCCTCCAGTCCCCCCACTGTGGTCGGATGGAGGAAGTGACTATCTTCAAGTTATTTTGGTCTGGTCCCTGATATGCCTGCCAAGTTTCATCGTCCTAGCACATGTGCAAGCCACTTAACTCGGAATCACCCGAATTCCGGAACCCCCACTCCAGTTCCCCCACAGTGCGAATCCTCTCCGGTCTTGTCAACGATTGTATTTGCGGTTTGTGCGTGTTCTTCCCACCAAGTGTCATCCTGATCCGTCCACTCTGAACAAGTCACACGATTTCCGGCTACCCCCTCCAACTCCCCGCAAAATCACCGGGTCCTTTCCTGACTTGAAGTGTGACATCCGAGTCACGAGATTTCCAAATATCAAGTTTAGTTATCATCCGATTCCCCGTTCAAAAGTTACAACTACGTCAATATTCGGGATTTCCCCTCCCTCTACTCCCCCCACGGTGGTCGGGTGGGGGCAGTGACTATTTTCAAGTTATTTTGGTCGGGTCCCTGATATGCCTACCAAGTTTCATCGTCATATCACGTGTGTAAGCATCTTAACTCGGAATCACCGGAATTCCGGAACCCTCCCTCCAACTCCCCCAGTGCTCGGATAGGTCCGGTCTTGTCAACTCTGTATCTAGGGCTTGTGCTTGTTCTTCCCACCAAATTTCATCCCGATCCGTCCACTCTGAACGTTTTACGCGATTTCCGGTTCCCCCCTCCAACTCCCGCCAAGGTAACCGGATCCATTCCGTACATGAAGTGTGACAGCTGAGACAGGAGGTGTTTCCAAATGTCAAGTTTCATTAAGATCTGATTCCCCGTTCAAAAGTTATACATACGTCAATATTCCGGATTCCCCTTCCCTCCACTCCCCCCCCCCACGGTGGTCGGACCAGGGATTTCCCAGTCAGTTTGGTGGGGTCCCTAATATGACTACCAAGTTTCATCCTCCTAGCACATTTGGAAGTGCCCTAACTCGAGATGAGTGGACAGACCGACCGACCGAAAATTGATCGGTATATGGCACTTGAGCAGAGCTACAACTGCCATAAAAAGGCGTAACAGTGTCGCCATTACGTGTTTTTTTTTTCTTTCTTTTTTTTTAATCCCGCGTAGCTTCTTCTTCCATTTTTTCCTGTTTTAGATTGAACTAAAACAGTGGCTACGTCTCCACCTCCAACTCAGTGACATTAATACCAAAAATACCTAACAGTTTACCCTACTTTAACGTCACTTACACTTTCATCATAAGAAATATATTTTATTTTCACATTTTCCAAAATCTAAAAAAAAAAAAAAAAAAATACCTTAAATTTTCAAACTTTCCCTTTTCCGATCAAACATTCTCATATAGTCTAAAATACTTTAATAATTTACTTTTTTCTCTAAGGGTACTACCCCATATCCTATGCAAACCTTTTCCCATCATATCCTACCTAATACTAAAACTTTTCCATTCAATCCAATCAATTAATCTTAATATTTTAAATACTCAAGCAGACAAATCTGTAGGTTAGATCCAAAATAAACTACAAAAATAAAAAAAACCACAATACTTTACAATTTCTCTCTCCCTGTTTTGAGACGCCCTTCCTCCATAGGGCATCTCTCTACAGTGGAAAACAACACTTAAATCAAATAATTTAAAAAAAAATTCCAACAAATTTCTTTATCTCCCTACAGATACTTTGCCCCAAACCAAAAAATAAACAGCCCCCTCCCTCCATTTGGAATACCTTCCCTTACAAACAAAATGGAGAAGATATTCCAGATTTCTAACATTCAAACAAGTGAAAAACTCATCAAAGTAATGACTGCTCGAGCATAAGCATGGGCACTGTTCTTTTTTTTTTCGAAAAACAGAAGAACAGAAAACAGGGCATTTTGAGAACAGAACAGAAACAGAAACAGGTGTCGTAGAAATCAGTTAACCTGTTCTGTTTCTGTTCTGTTTTTCTTTAAAAACAGAAAACAGCTGTTTTGTTGAAAAAACAGCTGTTTAAACAGCTCTTTTCTGTTTTCCAGAAGTACCTAGAACAAACCGAGTTGCGTGTTTGTTTCAAGCGAATAAAGTTCCCCGTCTCAGTTCTAAGCAAGGTTGTTACTAGTCAAACAATTACAGGAGAAATAAAAGCGATACTGATACTAGATTTACAATGTTATTTTCTCGAGCGTCTTCTACGCTATGCGAGTGCATTGGTTTCGACCAAATAAAAACAGACCAAAAAGGCCGATTCACTGCAGGGTAGGACGGTTGCAGTGGGGAGGGGGGGGGGGGTCCCGTACATCATGTAACATAATCCTGAAGAAGACCCTTGCCAAGAAGGGCCGAAATTTAGCTCTAATAAATTTCGGCTGACGTATCCGTTTTGCAAAGTCGAATATTTAGAAATGTCTTTTCGTTATTATTATTTTAATTTCTCGATTAAGGGGATTACATATGCGAACTATCAGAAAAGGCCGATTCACTGGGCAGGACGGTTGCAGTGGGGAGGGGGGCTACATGCGCGGCTACATTTGAAGATAAAACGATCATGGGGGATCACAAAAATGCACCATTTGGTCAAAAATATTGTTTGCACTACGCAAGCTACTAACATTTATTGAGGAACAGACAAAGGACTAAATATCCCGACTCCTTTCCTTGGTCAAATATTCCCTGGGTTCCTGATGGTACAAAAGGAATACGTCAGGTGCATCTTATTAGAGCTATATCTCAGCCCCTATATTCTTTTTCCGTACCGTTTAAGTTCATTTTTCGAGCTTGATCGGCTTGAGCCTGAAGAAGACCCTTGCCAAGAAGGGCCGAAATATAGCTCTAATATAATGCAGCTGATGTATCGTTTTTGCACTGTCAAACATAATTTGCAGTCGTCTTGGGCGGAAGAAATATTTGGTTGCTGATAATAATTTAGAAAACTGGTTGACCTCCTCCCGGTATGTTAAACTTTTCCCAGAAACAAAACTGTAATACAGCAGCTTCGAGAAGGAAATTATTCTACACCCAAATTCGAGACATCTCTAAAACTGCAACTGCAGGCAGTGGTTCCAATCGAGGGGGGGGGGGTATTTTACATGGGGAAGGACTGTATTTGATTTTTGTTGGCACTACACAACAAGCCTACTGATATATGCTACTGGAGCATGAGACATTCTAAATTTTTGTTTTTTACTAGGCTACGATTCCTATGGCCGAAAATGTGTGAATTTAAGCTGGGTTGTAGTTACAGGTCTTTTCGCCTTAATGCCCCCTGGACGTGGATAAAACCCCATGAATGGTGACTTGATTCAAAGACAGGGAAGACTAAATAGAAACTCGGTTACCTGAAAATGGTATAAACTGTTAATATATTAATTACAGATTCCGGAATAGCTGTGTAATTTGGAAATAATATAAATTTCATTTCAAAATTTTTTATTTCAGACTCAAGAAACAGACTGCAGTCATGCCAAAATGAAAATGCAGGGTTCTTTTCGGTGTGGAATGATTGAAAAATTACGTTAATTATTATTTCGAAGAGAAAAAGAAAAAAATAGACGTAGATAGAAGAGAAACTTTTGACCTACCTTTTTCTAAAAAATTGTATAGTAGCCTAATCTTGGTAAGCCTGATGTAAAAAAGCCATACAAGTTCACATTAGTCAGACAGATTTTGAACTGAATGACCTGAACCCTCATTCAGTTTGATCTAACCCAAAATGCAGTCTGCTGATTGCCCCCAGTCCCCAGAGTCTAATTTTGCCATGTATATGCCGCGTGCTATCAAACAAATACGATACGATCGAGAACAAGTGGAGACGACAAGGAATCGTAGCCTGTCGTAACGAGTCCCGCTTCTAGATGGCCGCCACGACTACCTTACGATTGTCAGTGGAGTTCCCGCTCAAAAAAAGAAAACAGAAACAGACGGAAAACAGGTACAAAAAAAAAACAGAAACAGGTGAAAACAGGCATCCACAAAAACAGAACAGAACAGAACAGGTAAATAAAAGAACAGGACGCCTGTTCTGTTTCTGTTTCTGTTTTTTTGCAAAAACAGAACAGAAAACAGGTACCCCTAAAACAGAACAGAACAGAACAGTGCCCATGCTTACTCGAGCACAAACCTAACCTCAAAAAACAATTCAAAATTCAAATTTTTCTTTTTTTTCCAACAACAAACATTTTTCAATCAAATCAACATAATGTCTACTTTTTTACTTTTCTTCCATGATTCCTATTTTCTTTTTTCCGTCCATATTTAATTCAACCATTTCAAATCCATTTTCGTTTCCCACGCACTCACTCCCTCATTCAAACTTGCCAAATTCCTAAACCATCCGTCAAACCTATCTTTTTGGATATTTTTCCCTTTCTTTCTCATTTTCCAAACATGCACACATATGGACATAACCACAAAAGACATCGCTCTTTCACGGGTTCTCCCTTTTTCAACTTCATAATTTTAAAATTTTCTTTTTCTCCTCCAAACACTCTGCTCGCACTCCCTCTCTCTCAAACAAAACAAACAAACTCTCAAAAACTCCCTCGTTTCGCTCACATTCTAAAAACTCATGTGCCATTCCGTCCACTACTTCTACTCCACATAACTGGCACGCGGGACTTTCCGTCCGAATGAACCTCCTTACCCGGTTCCAATATGGCAAGATTCCATGTATCACTGAGAACATTAATTGACGGCACTCCACTCCACATGGTACTTCGTACAGGTTTTTGAAAGCTCGGTCAGAATTAACGTGAGGTGAATTCCGTTTTGCTGCGAAAGTCACTTCTTCTTCTTTCTCTATTAAATTTTTGATCCCAGCCTTTCTTTCCTCCGCCCTTATATCACCCTTCAGTAAACCGGCCTTGTGTATATCTAGTATAGTTTTCACCGTATCCTTTAACATTGGGGGTAGCTCCGAGATCCATTCTGTGACTTCTTTCCCGTGATCTTCATTAATGACGGGCAGTAACCACGTTCGGAGTAGCAGAGTATTTGGTTCGTTCTTTACCACTAATTCACTAATGTTTCTTGCGAACAAAGCCAGGCACTTTGATCTAAAATCAATAACACCCAATCCGCCTTTTTCCTTTGGTACATACATCATTTTCATCCTTAACTTTTCCAATTTTCCTATCCACAGGAATCTCCACAACTTTCTTTCAATAATCTTTGCATGTTCTTCTTCCAGTTTGAAAATTGGTGCGAGATAAAACAACAATGGAAAGCAGTATGTATTTACAAAGGTCACTCGTTCGAAAATTGTGCCTATGTAGGTTCTTTCTTCTCCGTTAAGAATTCCCTCAAATTTCTGAATTTTTTCTTTCCATGCAGTGTCACCGTTCATTTCACTGCTCACTTGCGCTCCCAGGACTCTTGTCTTTTCAACCTTCTTTAACCAACACTTATCCAGTTCTTGCTGATAATCTGCATTTGGGTTTAACAGGAGTATCTTGCTTTCTGCTTGATGTATTTTAACGTGGAAGTTTTCGTCGTACCCCTCATTTCCTTCAACCACTTTCCCAATGTCACCTGCCTCCCCGGTGAAAAAAATGCAATCGTCTACGAAAGCTGCTGACCTCAAAAAAATATTTTCTATTATGTTTATACCACTAATTCTCGATTCCACGTACTGAAAAAGTGGGTCAATGTAAATTTCAAAGAGGAATGGGAAAGAAGGGTCACCTTGGCGCAGTCCTCTTTCCATGTTCACTTGTCTCGAAAGTTCACCGTTGACATTTAACACGACCTCAACTTTTTTATAAAGTTGTTTAAACTTGTTCACTGCTTCTTCGTGGAAGCCAAATTTTTCTGTCATTAAGAGCCATAGATTTGTTCGTATTACTGAATCATACGCTTTCACCACGTCCACACTTAGCAAAGCCGCCAGGTGACATATATCATGTCTCATTAACAGTCCTTGATCCTTTCTCATGATCAGGTCCCTTATTACACTTAGTATATGTTGGGCTTATTTACCTTTTATTCCACCATGCTGAGATTACCCTTGTATTTTCTCCATCAGACCTTCCAGTCGTTTTGTTAAAACTTTAGAGGCAATCCGGTAATCACAGCATAACAATGCTATCGGCCTCCAGTTTTTAAGTATTACTTGTAAATTCATAGAGCTTTTAGTGATTGACAATATTAAGAATGTATGAGTACGCCTGATAACGAATTTGGGTTCAAGAAAGATATCAGCAGGAAGAATGCACACCATATACTGGCTAAAGTGTTATTTGAATGCAATAATTCTGGCTCTCGCCAGCCACCATGTTCGGCGAGCTTTTGATTCCGGGATCCGCGCACAACTGCTACTGAGCTATTTGAAGCGTGGTGTTAAATGCTTCGTTAATTTTTACTTATCGAAATATGTCTCGAAGCTAAGGGTAAAGGTTAAATTACCGACGTACAGGGGTCCCGTATTGTCGAGTCGGACGTTGCCCGTTGGAAAAGGCATACGCCAGAGTGCTATTTCTTCCCCTCGTATACATAATAACAGTGTAGTTGAGGCACAAAGACCAGTAAGAATGACAAGCTCAAAGCTTAACGCCGAATGTAATAATAAATAAATAAATAAATGCTCTTAAATTACACGATGCGTTGGACTTCAGTCGGTCGGTTGCGTATGTTGAAGAGACTGTTCGGGTTCTTAGAGAATAGAATGGGTAAATAAAATCATTCATTCATTCATTCAATATGAGTGTATGCGTTTATCATTTAACCCGAAAAAGAGCGAGGTTGTCCTTCAACCAAAAGTCTGACACTGAAACAATTGATATATGCTTCGGAGATCCCATTCTTCAACCTTCACCTTCGACCTTGTTCTGCCTCTTCAATCGGACATGAAAATAACGCGTTCCTGTCTTGTCTCATTTTTTGCGGAAAAGGCTAGAAAAGCATACGGAATACTCATTACTTCTAAGCTTCGCTACAATAGGCACATACTGGCCCGGCTATATTCCACATTCGCTATGCCGCACATACTAGTGCTGTCGTCATTCTGTTCACTGCTGACTACGAAAGATAAAAAAATGCATTCGTTCCACATTTTATAGGTATTGAAAATATCTTCTAGGACTACCTCCGTTGACCCGTAATTCTAGATTGTCGGCAAAATGTAATGTACCCCATCCATTTATTGCAGTATCTGAGCGAATTGCACGCTTTATTCGTTCGCTTGATGTAAGCCACACTTAGTATAGGGCTAAATGTGTAAATAAGAGTATTAAAATCTATGTGGTACATGTTGTGTGTTCTTTTCTTTTTTTTCATACTCAGTTTGCAACTTTTGTCTTAAAAATGGGTAATAAATTTCATTCATTCAGTAAAAACCCTAGAATTATATACAGGATTAGTGCATTTCTGGACTATTTAAGTAAGGTAATTAAAAGTATGTGATGATAGTATGAGGATGAGGGAAATAGTTCAGTTGTTCAAGCTCAGTTGATTCAAACTTCGCCCGCATATTGAATGTGAATCTTTAGTTGTTTTGTTTTGTTCAGGCACAAGGGCTTCATTAAACATCTATCTACACTGTAAAAAAACCTTGCAGTATTTGCTACTGGGATTAATCTTGTCTCTAAAAAGATAATCCTATCTCTAATTCGGATTAATCTTATCTCAGTAGAGATAATATTAATCCCAGTAGCAAATACTGCTATTAACTTTAATCCTCACTCAGAGAAACTTTTTACAGTGTATCGCCTGATCGCTTGCCTCACGGGACTAGACTAAAGCTGGCCGAGTTTCACTCAATATTTGCGTTTTTTTTATTAAAGTTTGAAGTTACCTTCAAACTCAAAGGTCTTTGCTTAACTACCGTTCTTGGTCGCCGGTCACACTTAACCGTCAAACTTCATGAGCTAGCAAGTTTCGAAGTTTGCTTGAATCGTCGAAGAAACGTTAACCGGGCAAGGATGGCTAAGGAAAGGCACTAATCTTATTAAGCAAACGGTGAACCGACTGCATTTGAAAACGGAAATTAAGCAACCGGCTACGCTAACGGCGAACACGATCAAAACGAAACTAATTATCTGCAAGTCACCGTGTGATGGCAATAGTGGGTGAAGGGCGGCTTGTGTGAATGGTTAATGGCAGGACAGTCGAATCTTCTGATTAGTGACTCTTCTCAAATACTGTGCAAATGCCTTAAATACTAGGCTGTGCGTACTAAAATCATTCAGATATAAGAAGCTGAGTATTGCAGGACGCCACAGTCGAGCTGGGGAGCGCAACAAGAAAGGATGAAGAGCTGTCAGTCCGGTTTGAAGAAAAGGCTGGGAAGCTTGTGGATGCTGGAAGAATTGACCTCGGATTGTCTTTACTCACAAAATCCATTTTCCTTTGCTCTGACGGTGAGTAGTCTAAGCCTCCTTTCATTCAAGCCAAATGTATTGTTGAAAACTCATTTCTTACATTAATCCATCTGATACTGTTGGTCGATATTTGATATTGATAGCCATATATCGATATATCGGACCAAATATCGGTATCCAATATCGTAATGAAAATATCGATCTGGAAAACGATATTTTTTCATTTATAATTATTGTAAGCAATCCAACATAAGTTACATTTATGTATCCAAAATTGGAGCAATATGTTCTTCGTTGCTCAATTTCTATGTAGGAATTTGAAGTTTGAGTTGATGTAGGCTAAGTTGCTTTTTTAAGAAAATTTTGCTCTTAAATTTTGGCGAAACGAGACGTATACTAGGAAAAGGTGGTACCGAAATATCGATATCGAATATCGAAAGGGAAAATATCGATATACCGAAAAATCCAAATATCGCTTCGGTGGACCATCGCATTTACAGTTAACAGATGGTGGAACTTTGCATTTGCATGAAGAAAAAAATAAGTAGGCTATTTCAGCTTTGTCTGAAGAATTTTACAATCCTATTTCACTGCTATTGGATGTCTCATTCATAGAAGTTGTTTCATATCCTGCATCGCAACATTTCCTGTGTACGGCTATACCCTGATTGAGCAAAATACATGCGTTTTGAAGAGGAGTGCCCCCCCCCCTTCACCCCGAGCATGCATCCGGAATTTAAAGAAATATTACATCAAAATTACCATTTGATATTTTAGCTTTAATGGACCCCTCGCGCTATTTACTCTTCAGCTTACAGCAATCGAAAATATTTGAATACTTTAAGACTAGGCTGTGCTTTCAACAAATAACCCACGGTTTTGGCTGATTTAAGCCGTTTTCAAGACCCGTTGATTTGTAGCGAAGACAGGGAAACAATTTACATAACCGGTTTTTCTGATTGAAAAACTTCTCGCAGACAACCGTCGACAGCGTGATTCACATCGAAGTTAGCAAAACACGGCAGGTGAGAAAATCAGCGTGGTTTTGTAAGAGGGGTTAGAATGTACCGTACGAAATTGGGTTCTCCGGGTTTAGAAATATATGGAGTGATTGTGGAAGTAGGCTGCATTAGTGTTGGAGGTAAGATAGATCCCTTAAGCAAGTACAGCTCTCAAGGCAGAGCTGTTGCGAGTTCAGCATTTCCGAGTCCGAGACCGAAGTCAGGCTCACGAGTCAAGACGAGTCCGAGTCCGTGAAAATAGTAGACAAAGACCGAGTCACGCTCCGAGTTTGACAGATATGCTCCTATTAAGCCAAACTTGATGGGTGGAAGAAGACATGTCGGATGCGGCATTTATGTGTCTTGAGTCGTATCCGGAGACAGTGGAGGGAGTTGGAGGGATATTCCCGAACATTTTTGGCTGGCATAGGGGTCAAACGAGTAGAGTGGAGTGATATTAATGAAACTTCTGTAAATCTAGTTATAGTATGAAGGTTACATATTTTGGGGCTCAGACCCGAGCCACCACGGTTGGGGGCACAGGAATTCTCCGAAATATGTCCAAATTGAATAAAACTTGATGGGTGGCAAGAGATGAAACCATCAATAACTTTTATATTTGTCAGAACAGGAAATGACCACGGTGGGTGGAGCTTGATAAAGCTTCCAGAAATTGTGTGGCATGCCTAGGGGTCAAACTAGTGAAGTACGATTGGGATGAAATTTAGAAGGTCCCAGGATTAAGAGATTAAATAGTATGATAAATATTATCCTTGCTAGTGGGTTCCATGTGTGGAAAGTAAATCCCGAATGAAAGGAGGGGGACCCCATTTTGGGGTCCCAGACCGACCTGACCTCATCGGAGGGGGAGGGGGTACGGGAGATTTTCCGGAAAATTTTAGTCCTCCAAGGTAATACTTAACTTAATCCTGCTGGAAAAACTGCGACATAACCATCCATTGGCCAAGCTCTTTAATTGGTCGCTGGAGATTTCGCTGGTATCCTGACTCGGCTGGATTTCGAGAAGAGACAAGTCCGAGCCTTGCTCCGTGAACGACGACTCCGAGTCCGTTTCCACCAGCTCTGTCTCAAGGTATGTCAACAGGATGCTGACTGGACTGAGAAATTAAACAATTTTATTTGTGATGTGGTTTCAAGGGTGGTTGATAAGGCTAGCTCTTGAATAGGGTCACTGGGACCTGGTTGATAGCGTAGAAATCTGAAGACTGACGGGCCTGACCTTAGCTTCCACTCTCAAAATCTATCAACAAAACGAGGGGTAGGGATGTCCTAGGTAGCCTTAGGGCTCAAACGCACTCTTCTCTCTCGGTAAAATAAATGTAAACTCAGCTACTTATTTACAACAGTCTCCTTTGTCAACAAGATGTTAAGTTGAATGCTGTCATGGCTACCCGGAGTCGATCAAGTGATGATATGCTGATGCACCGTTTTCTTCCAGGTAACCAAGGAAATTAAAAACATGCGTCATCTATCAGCAATAATCTGAACTTACTGCCTGCCTAGATGGCGTATGTGTTTACACCTTGGTTGGGAATGATAACAAAATATGATCTGACTTCCTGAAGGCACAACAATTTGCATTTCTCAGATTGGAAGATTTTGATTCTACCCCTTGAGAAGTTGGCGAGCGTATTGAGCATTATTACTAAGTATTTATTCGTGAGTAAACCAAACAAGGTATTTCACTCTATATACTAAACTAAAACTATATGACATCAAAATGAAAACACTAATCTAATCAGAAAGTCTCGAATGAAGAAAAATTATTACACAACCAATGATCACCAACTACGAAACTTCTAATCTCCTAGTTCTATTAAAAAAAAACAATAACAAAGTTTTTAACATACTCATTACTCACTACTAAATTCAAACCAAAAGGAAAGCTAAGACCTAGTTCAGATAAACACAAAGACAAAGACATTCGCTGGGTATTATATAAAGGACATTCAAATAAAAGATGGCTGCAAGTTTCAGGAATTTGGCAATAATAGCACAAGCTAGAAGGAACTTTACCAATTCTATGCAGGAAACTATTGAGACGACAATGGCCGGTAATAAATTGTGTCAACTGGTATTTTGGCTCAAAAGAAGAAGCAAGAGTTAAATCATTTGTACTTGAAAAGAAACGGCTTGGCCAATAGCTAATTGAATTTTGAAAATTACTATACCACATTTCAATAACTTAGATTTTAGAAATTGACGGTTTAAAATAAAATTATTATCAAAAATACTATGTCCAAACAATTCAGAAAGAACTTCATCTGTAAAAACGCTATGAAGAGATGATCTTTGAACTAAAGGGAAAGAAGGTGGAGTAAACATCGGCCAATTTTGAGGGCGGCCTTTGCGAGCATATCTTAATGCAGTTAGTTCAAAAGCTCTCATATGAATGGAAATTGATGTTATTACTTCTGACTGTGCACTTCGAAAAGATTTGGAGATTGCCAACATCGAAATATCGTTGAGCTGCTTTTAGTTTTCTCAGAATATGTTTTTTCTTAAGAGCAGCGATCCAAACTGGACCGACTTGTACAGTTTCCTAAATGCAAAAGGTCTTAGGCCCCATGTTGTTTTTGCCGCACATAAAAGACGAGTTGAATACTGTTTAGCTGAATTAATTCTACTAACAACATGGTCTGTCCACAATAATTTTCTATCCAAAATAACGCCCAAATATTTAACTTTTTCTTTCACTTCAATAATATCACCACCAAATTTCAGAGTGATTTTTGGAACTTTATGCTTATTAGTGAATAAAACAGCTTCCGTTTTATTTTTATCAAATTCAAGTTTATTTTTAACAGCCCATTGCTCAAACTTTGTAACCACTTTCTGAGGTATTTCTTCCAGTTGACAAATGCTTTCTGAACTTATTATCACACAAATATCATCTGCGTAAGTTTGTATAATACAATTTTTGTCAATTTTCTCATTCAAAAGATCATTTATGTTAATTAACCATAAAAATGGAGATAAAATTCCACCCTGAGGATATGATTTTTCCAGAGCCCTTGAAACTTCATTTTGGTATATAACTACACGGTCAATAAAATAACTTTGAACTAATTTAATCAAACTTCCCGGATATTCTTTTTCCATAAATTTTTTAATTATTCCTGGCTGCCAAGCGTTATCAAAAGCCCCCTTTATGTCGAAAAAAATACATAAAGGAAATTTCTTTTTTAATCTATTATTTTAAACAACAGTAAGAACATTATCTACTGCATCAACTGTACTTTTCCCCTTACTAAATCCAAACTGCAAAGAAGAAATCCAATTCTTTTCAGAACTTAAATTATTCAATTTCTGCATTATTACTTTTTCTAATAATTTACCTAAATTCGAAAGTAAACTAATAGGGCGGTAAGAACGGTGATTCCCATCATTTTTCTTTCCTTTTTTCAAAATACTGATCACATTAGCTTTTTTCTATTCGTTAGGAAAAATAGCGCAAATTTAAACATGCATTTAAGATTTTTGGAAAAGTCGCTGTTATCACATTAATATTTTTTTTCAAAGAAGATTTAAAATTCCATCTGGTCTGGACCTGGAGCTTTCATTGATTTCAGAGATTTTATAGCATCTTTTAAAACATCAGCATTAATTTCATCTTCTTCAGAAGTAACATTCTGAACAAAATTTGCAACTTGTTGTCTCACATCAGAATGGAACATATTATCATTAACACGATCATCTTTTTCAAACCACTTTGCAAAAGGTTCATCACCTGCTTCGTTCAGTGATGAAGTTCTGCTACCATCATCTTTTAACACATGCACAGGCTGAATACATCCGCCATCTGACCGACATATCTTATGAATAGTTTGCCATGGATCCAAGCTAGCTCTTTGTTCACAAAACCTTTTCCAATCTTCTCTTTTAGCTCTAACAATTTCATATTTATAATCTCTAAGGGAGTTTTTCATATTTACTTCACTTTCTAAATCATCTAAAATTTTATAAAGTCCCAAATTCCTTCTATAATCTTGTCAATTTCGGATTCCACCACCTTGCATACTTTTTTGATCTTGTACTACCAAAACTGGGGTCGAATCAGCAGTAGCATCAGAAATCAACTTTCTAAAACTTTCAACAGCCACATCTATCTCTTGTACAGACGACACAGGAAGCGAATACACATCATCTGTTCTACTAAGTAAAACTGAACTAAATATTCCCCAATTTGTTTTACTATAATCATACTTTTGAGGGAAAGTTTCTACGCCTTGCGCAGCATCTAACACTATTACAAAAGAAATATACAAATGATCAGACAATGATGGGGAATCCGAAAGCACCATCCATTCCTTAGCAAACTGAACTAGATTAGAGCCTACAGCTGTGACATCAGGAATAGAAGAGCCGACGTAATACGTCGGCACATCTGGTCATTTATTACAACTAAATTCTTACTCGCAAAATAATCTTCTAATTCTTTTCCTCTTCTATCACTGTTACTACTTGTCATTCAAATCGGGCTTTTAGCATTAAAGTCACCACCAACAACATGATTACTATGATTGCTTAACCCATCAGTCAGAGCTAATACATCAGATACTGACTGAATTGACGGAGGACAACATATTGACGAAACAACAACTTTCTGACTTGGCAAATAAATAGACACAGTTACACATTCATTAGACGAATCATCAAAATTAATATCTGCACGAAAACATTTTCAACTAAAAGGGCTGCTCTAAAAAACCTCTTATCGTAATAAATTTTTGAAAAAGAACCATGTTCCCTTGGAATGCACGAAAGCTTTCCGAACTTATTAACATAGGGGTCCTGCAGCAGAACAACATCTGGCTTTCTTTCTGCAAGTGTTTGTTGTAACTGCACCCTCGCAAGGAAAGAATGCTGCATGTTAATCTGGATGAAAGACAATTATTTATTCACATTATTTACGCTGCCTGATTGCGACATTATTGACCGTCGTCATACAGAATTCTGTCTATCAGTTTTGCTATAATCTTTTGTGAAGTTGGGCACTTTTTAATTGCGAACGACGCATGCGGGCTTCCGTCGGTCTTGCTACGGTGGCAGGCACTGCACGATGGGCGATCAGAAAACGATTTTGGGCAATCATCAATTGAATGGTTACCCATACAAAAAGAGCAGCACTGAATGCCTCTGCACTCAGTTGCTCGGTGGCCATAAAGGCAGCATTTTGAACACTTTATGAGGAACACATAGTCTTCACAGCGCTTCATCAAGAAGCCAAGTTTCACATGGCCGTTTAGCAGGATGGACTTGTGGAGTTTTGGGCTAACTTCAAGTACGACGTTAGCGCTGTTTCTATCTTTCCTCAACAGTGTGACAACTTTTAGTAGCTCACCATGATCAACCATGTCTTTAACATTATCGTTGCTTCGCAACAGCTCTGTGCGGAACGAATGTGACGTCTCCACATTCCGTGACGTCATTTTTTTCAATTCTTTCCCTCCAAACCAGGATCCTCCGATCCCCTAGCCCACTTCTTAGGATCCTTTGTTGGCCTCAGATGCGGCTTTCTCTGCCTGTATGGCTTGCGTGGACTCGTGAGTTGTACGCGGGGCTTTTGACGGGAGTCACGTAAGTGACCTGGTATTTACATTTGTTTGTTTGTTGAGTGTGTTTTTGTTATATTTGTTAAATAAAAATATACGATTATTCTCGGCATCTTTTTCTTCACTTGCACAGCTTTATACTTTGTCACCTCTACTTTCTTGTTAAATGCAGAAATTGCCTCTTCTGCATCGGACTCTGAACCCAGTTCAAGTATAATTTTGCCATTCTTCGCTGGTACTGTCAAAGTACCGCAAAATGTTTGCTGTCTTCGTCAATAGCCCGGTTAAAACTTTTGGTCAGCATTTCTAAATCATTTCGGCCGAGACGTTTATCACTATTTTTTTCATATTCAACGGGTTCTAGAATGACCGAATAAACGCTTGGGCCACGTACCGCAGATGCAAACGAACAGGGTGAGGTGGCAGCCGACTGTGCAACCCCAAACACAGAAATCGGTGTTTTATCCAGGTCACCAATGCGTTCTTGCAGTTTCACAATTCGCCATATTCCTGTTCAGCGCTTCCAAGCGGGCTAGTTTCTGTTAATCCCCCTATGCCTCACCATCATCACTTGGATCAGACATAGTAAAGCAGATTCACAGGTTAGTAACTGGAAAACCTGTCATCCGTGTCCCAGGTAATGGAGGTTTTGCGTATGTTTCAGCAACAGAAAGTGAGAGTGACCCATTCCTCTATGCGATTAGACTTGTTACTATGTCTACACAAGTGTTGGTTATAAGGCTCATAGACACTGTAAAAATTCGGATCTATAGGGTAGTGGGTCACTTTCACTTTCTGCTGCTGAAACACATGCAAAACCTCCATTACCTAGGACACAGATGACAGGTTTTCCACTCGCTAACCTGTAGGTCTATTTAACCATATCTGATCCAAGTGCTGACGGTGAAGCATAGGGGGATTAACAGAAACTAGTCCGCTTGGAAGCGCTGAACAGGATTATGGCCAATTGTTTTCAGGTGGCGATTCTCGTTACGAAGTAGTTCAGAGTTCTCTTCTATAACATTCTGATGTAGAACGAGGATCCGGTCGCATAATTCTTTGACATTGTCCTTCCCGCCAGGGACTTTTTTTACATTTCCGAAAACTCCTTTCAGCAGTCCTAATAACACAGCGACACTTTTAAGTTGTTCGACGGGACATAGAATGTCTTCATCATTTTGATTGGCAGCATCACTGTCCGAAGCCATTGCCACTGTTACTTGGGCGAAAGTGAGAGTCAAACCCGGTCAGCAGTAACCGTGTACATTTCTCGGAACGCCAAAATTCACTCGATTGTTTACAGTTTTTTTTTGTGATTTGTACGCAAATTAGTCCAAATAATGTGACAGATCCCTAACTGACCCGTTCTGCACTTAATTGTCTACAGTGTGATGTAATTTTTAACACTATTCACTGCGGAATGAGCAAGACATGCGATTTTTCCCAAATCTTGCTGCAAAAGAGGTCTTCACACCTTGAAAGCTAAACTGAGACCGAGACTTATTACTGATGCCAGGGACCCATAAATTTCCTGTAATGACTCGCCATTCAGGGGGCTTGTCAATAAGAGGTTTCTGATGCGCTCTTGACCGAGCGTCAGATAGTTCGAGAAATACCCACGGGGATAAAATACCCGCTATCCAGATAGACAAAATTGTTCGCAGCTCTTCTGGTGAACTAGGAATATTTCTCTGTAATGGAAGAGTATCCTGGATCTTTTGTCCTAGCTTAGGTACCTGGTGGCATGCTGAACAGTCCCAACAAATTTTGTCTATCTGAGCAAGAACGCCGATTCGACCCAAGCGGAATTTTTGGAAACTAGGTGAGGCTCGGGCAACATAGCAACATTGAAGCATAGGAAATGACAAGCCCCCTGAATGGCGAGTCATTACAGGAAATTTATGGGTCCCTGCTGATGCTCTGGAATGCAGAAGTTACTATTTTTGCTGCTGTGACTAAAATATAAAATAATAGGAGTTTTAAATAATAAGGGAATGATGAATATGAAACAGAGAAAAATGGTTAATAGAAATTTTGTTTTTTTAATAAGTTGAGTTTAATTATAAGGTTTTGATAATAGTTTTTATTGTTACTGTGTGGATGTGGAGACGTAGCCGCTCGCATTGGTTCGCCACATTGTGAGGAGAAGGAAAAAGAAGCTGCGAGGTTGTACAAATAAGAACTTTTTAGTACAATGATAGCGCTCGAGCGGGTCAGGAATTGCGTAACCGGAGAAGGGATGCATTTGAGAACAGAGCATCGGATTTGTACTGTGCTGTGGGAATGTCTCATGCGAGAGTTCATTTACTCCTAGATCGGTGGCAGCCTTCACCGCCACTGTGAAACATCTATTAACTCCTAGCATTTGAAAAATTCTTCGACTGTGTAGTTGTTTGGTAGCTGTACGAAACAGTTGCATGTATTCAGATGTAGTAGTGTGGAATACTTTGATTTAGCATGCCTCCGACTGGGTTAATCTTAAGTATTAGTATCCGATAGCATCCAATTTTACTGTAGTAGCATCCAGTTGGCTAGTAGTAGTATGCAGTGGCAACAGTTACAACTGCATTCTACTTTTTCGTACAACTCCATACGACTACTTGTCGAAATTTTTTCATCGGGAACGCTGATAATAAAACTTTTTTTTTCCAGAAAATCGTTTGGAAAATCTTCTACGTAAACGAGACGATTTGTACGAACTTGCCCAACAGTCCCCTAGGAACTTGCATGAACGGAGCCAAACGCAAAAGCATTGCCAGACAGCAAAAGAAAGGCAGAACAACTCTGTAGAAAAACTCGAAGAGAGGAATAAAGCTTACCCGGCTGCTAGCTCTAAGGTCGAGGTAAGTTTGTCTGCAGCTCTAGCTCGTATGTAGCCTCGTATGTAGCTCTAGCGCTATAGCTGTTCCTTCGGAACCGACGGAATGTGGTCTGTATGTCTCAGGTAACCCATATAACTTTTAAACTAACTACCAAATTATTTTTTGTGTCACTTAATTGAATACGCTGAATAATTTGGATTCTGCCGAGAGATTTTTTTTATTTTCCACTATCTGCTCTAGCTATGACATTCAGAATATCTGCGGCCGCCCCACAACGTGAATTCGATTATGACGCAAGAAATTTTATTCTCAACACAAACGCGGCTTTTCCGTGGGCAGTACGTGGTGAGCTTGGTGATGAATGCTTAGTGCCTGAACAAAAGAAAAATGCATACATCTTTCTGGTAAGGCATACAACACTGATGCAAGCGCATAGAGATACAAAAAATCACACGGAAATTCCACTATTTGATAATCAATTATTCCCGAATAGCGGAACAACGAAGTCATGCATTTTCAGTGGGTCTTCAAGCCAATTTAAGTGAAAAAGTAATGGGTAATTAGATTGTACTATCCCAGCCCTTTTCAGTTCAACTTTAAAGCATGTATACTTTATAACTCCTCAAAGCACTACCTGACAGGGTTCATAGATGTTTCACTTAGACCTGGTGGACTCGGACTCTGGACTCGTCTCGAGACGCCTTCTTCAATGACTCGGACTTTTGTCGGACTCGGATTTGCTCGCAGCAGCTCTGGTTTCACTACGTAGAATTGAGTGTGACATTAGCCCACAAAAATTACGACAGCGCTCGTTTGACAATGA
This sequence comes from Branchinecta sandiegonensis, assembly GCA_030848855.1. Classification (NCBI taxonomy): domain Eukaryota; kingdom Metazoa; phylum Arthropoda; class Branchiopoda; order Anostraca; family Branchinectidae; genus Branchinecta; species Branchinecta sandiegonensis. The sequence goes on along the minus strand of JAUPMV010000010.1, from coordinate 1,670,680 downwards.
CGCTTCGTCTGGCCACGCTACGACCCTGTTTCGAATTTTGCGACGTTATTTGTCAACGCTGTTTGTTAATTTACAGTTAGTGTAATTTACAATTACAGGGAACAACAAATTCATTAATACAACTTCCAAAAAAATATTGACGGGAAGAATGCGCAGGATACTGCAAAAAGCTACTGTAAGCGTTCCACTCGGACCACGCACGGACGGGATCGATTAAAAACGGAACGGAACGGAACGACACGGTGCAGGAGCAACGCGTACTAAAGACGGAACGCGTACTAAAAACGGGAACAACGTACTAAAATCTGGAACACTCCACCAGGAGGAACACTACTAAAAGAGGGAACGCTGCACCGTCCTTCCTTTTTTTTTAGTAGTTTGCTTTGGTACGAGTTCCAGATCATTCCCGTGCACATTCGCAAAGGGGCAGGGCTCCTGTTCTTTCATTCCGGTGCACGATCCCTGTTCTAGTAGTCGTGTTTCTTCGCTTAGCCTTGTTTTAAGCAGCGCCCTTGTTCTTTAGTACTTGCTGCAGGAGAAACAAGTACTAAAAACGGGAACGACAGGACCCTGTTCTTTAGCACTTACTTTCATTAGAACCAATTACTAAGAACGGGAACGCACGACTCCTGTTCCTGTTCCATGAGAACCAATTACTAAAAACGGGAATGTGCTACTTCCTATTCTACTCTCCCTGCTGCAGGAGGAGCACAGTTGGGAACCCTGTTTCCTTCTTCCTATTCGACTCTCACGAGGGGCAAAAAGCCGTATGATATAAAAATGTTGAGTATAGCAAAAGCAAAACCGAGCCATTGCATAGCCGCCGCACAACGACTTTTCTACAAATTTGAACCGCAAGTTGCGACTGTAAAACCATTTCAAACGGGACTGTTTTTGCTTTCGCGGTTTTCCATCACTCACTTTTCGGCGCGCATGATGTGGGACAGTCCTCCTGCTCTACCGCACAAAAAGAAGCTCTCATTTTGATGGTTTTCCTTAAAAACTTGTACACTGATACAAATCCCTCTTCCCCTTTCTCAATTCGTCTTCCTTTTGTTTCTCTCTTCGGAATCTCATCTTTATCCTTCTTCTGCGTTTTTCTCTTGATATTTTTCCTCTCTTCTGCTCTTTTCGTGTTAATGTAATCTCGGAGATCCCGAAATGCGAAGGTAATAATCAAAGTCAATTACTCGTAGTTTCTGAGAGTCATTTCTCCGTGTATCCTTATTACTGATGCACAATTAATGTGCTAAGAATTCATTTTTTAGAAAAGTTCTCGAGCCAAAACAGTTTTGACTTCTCTTTTCTTCGAACGATGTATTCTCATGTTCCCCGTGAGCTCATGGTCAATTACTGATCTTGGGCCATGGAACATGGAAATACATTATTCGCCAGAAGAATCCTCACGCGTGCGTTTTTTTAGTTTTTTTTTTCTTGAACCCGTAGCCGTAATTTAACTTATTTTACCGCGTGCGGTTATGATGGAAACTTTAACGGGGCCAAGCAAAACAATTTGTAGCCAAAACTGTTGACACACAAACGAGCATGGGCCTTGTGGTACATGTAATGTATCACGATCCAAACAGGACCTGAAATAACATATCTGAGATATGTGTACCCTTTTCGGTTCTAAAGTTTCATCAAGGTCAGATAACTCATTTCCAGATTCCCTTCTCTCTTGGATGGTTGGATCCAGAATTATGATTGTCACAAGGTTCCCAGGATCCGCACTCGATCTCCCAGTGACCGGATCCAGACCGGTTCTGTAGACCCACTCTGTTCTCTAGTTTCTGGATCCCCCCTCCCTCCATCCCCCTAGATGGCTGGATCCCGAGTTATGCAAGTCCCGAGGTCTCCAGGACCCCCTCGAACTCCCTCTGCAGTAACCGGATGTGTAAACGGTCTATCTAGGAATTAGACTGGTTCTTACCACCAAGTCCCGTCCCAATCCCTCCACGTGGATCCCGGCACGGGCAGATACCCTCTACAACTCCCTACACTTATCGCGCCGAGTCCGTGCTTGAATTTGAACATCTGAGTGAGACGTGCTCTTTCCAGTTTCAACCTGTAGCTCACAGCAACATCATCTATGAATAGCAGTAACGGCCGTATCCAGGGGAACTCTCCTCGAAATATTCAACAATAATCGTTTATTATATTCTTAAAACTATATTTTTGTTCTTGCTTTACTGATAGGCATGCATCAGGTCCAATTGATTCGGACCGACCAGCGGGAAGAACCCTTCCCGAAATAAATTCTTCTATACTAAATATATTATGGTAGTAGTGTTGGGAAATACTTACCCTAAGTACAGAGTACTTAATGAACTCCTTGCACTATTTACTCTTCAGCTTACAGTATTTTTAAAATATTTGAATACTTTAAAACTATTATGTGCTTTTAACAAATAACCCACGGTTTTGGCTGTTTTAAGACTTTTCCGAGCCCCGTTGACTTGTAGCGAAAATAGGGAAACAATTTACATAACCGGTTTTTCAGATGGAAAAAATTCTTGCAGACAACTGTCGACAGCGTGATACACATGGCAGGTAGCAAAACACGGCAAGTGACAAAATCAGGGTGCCCCCCCCCCCCCCCTCCTCAAGACCCAAGATGAAGCAACGACTCGCTCCGACCGCTGGGTAATCTGGTGGCGCGGATCGGAAGCGCCCGACATGGGGAGGCCGGGATCATAGTTTGACTATGGATCCAACAAAATGTTTTATCTTAGCAGGCATATGAAAATGTGTAGAAAAATCAAACCAATTGTTTGCATTATCGATTTCTTTTCGTATTTTTTTCCTGTTTTTTCTTGTTAACTCCCGTAAGTCCAAAGAAGGAAAGATGTAAACTAGATCGCAATATAAAAATGCCGTAAGTTATACTAAATTCGTTACAGCGACTTCTTGAAGATTCTGAAATTGAGCCAAATAATATTCAGCTTCCGAGACCCAAAATGCCAAACTGCACGATGACTTCTTCTTCCGACAACACTGAACGTTCGTATGGTGATATACATAGTTGTTTTAATCCTCTTACACGCCACTCGATCTTCTCGAAGGTTTTAACAACTCTTTTGACCTCCGCCGGGAGATCAATGAATAGCTAATGAGCAATGGCAAACTTGCTTTCAAGAGTGAACTGTGTTCAAGTAATTTATGGATGACCTTGGCTACCATGAGGATTTTGAAGAAAGCAAAGGTAACTGTGTGTTCGTAAAATCCAAGCCATCGAAAAGTGATGGTATCTCCCACCTTCTCGGCCCACAGGAATCAAAGACTTTAACTCATGGGCAATTTGGCCCAGTTGCCCATGAACGGGGGGGGGGGGGGCGCAACTCGTGGAGTATCTTACCGACCCAATTATCTGAAAGCACAAGGAATTTCGTCGTCCTGTCTTCAGCTATTAGTAACAGTATCACTGGGAAATCGGGTCACGTGGATCTAGGTGCTAGGATCCCCAAAAGGCATAAAGAGACCCTAATGCCAACGAGCCTGACAAGTTTGAACGTGATACATATCGATACCTGTCACGGGTCAAGAACTTTACTTTTGGCAATGTGGGCCGGTGGTGAGACTGGGAGTGGTGAAAGTACAAAATATCTACCCAATCGAAAGGCACAAGGAACTCTATCGCCCCTGTCTCCAGCTGCAGTCAAGGTGGTAGCATCAGTAACTGGGCAAAATTGGCCCTCTCAAGCAAGTGGCTGTGGGGACTGGGCCCCCAAAAAGGCACAACTAGACCCCAATGACCACAAGTACTCACAGTTTCAACTTGATACTTGTCATGGAAACCGAAAACGGAAAACCGGCTACCTCGGCCGCAAGAGTGGATTGTTCACAAATGAACACTTGTGGCTAACTAGAAATCGTATTACTTGTACTCTACTTAATTACAAAATTTCCAAAGTACTCGCTAATCGTACTTAAAGGACTCCTCATGCGTATTCTGCCTTTTATAAGATACCTAGCTCTCTGATGGAACTATAAGCTTCTAAAATCCCCACCCTTTCCCATCGTTTCCTTTTGTGCCTACGAATTTTTAGCCCTTTTTCGGCCGTGCCGAGTTTTGCCCGTTATACAACGTAAAGTTTGCCGGAATCTTCAAGGTCCACTGACAACTCTTTCACATATAAGGATACGAGTCTTCTGTTTTTTACTTTTTTTATTTGCTTAGTTTTCCGGGTTTTTGGGATCCCAAAACGTAAGTTGAGGGATACCTATGACTTCGCAAAAGTTGTCCGTCTGTCCGTCCGTCCGTCCGTCCGTCTGTAAGCACGATAACTCTCGAAGGGAATGAGATATTTTGATGAAACTTGGTGTGAGGATTCGTTGGGTCGGCGGACCAGTCGAGTTCGTAAATGGGCTTTGTAGCCCTACATTTAGGGGTGGGGGAGGGGGTTCAAATTAAGGGGCAAACAAAATATTTTGAAACAGCTAATGTGATAGTTGATTATGGGGTAAGAAGACATGCTGAACACGATGGTGAAAACCATTTTGTAATCGGACAAGTACCGGAAGCCCCCGAAACCGGAAAGTTTGTTAAAATTAAAAGTTTTATTTGGAGTTGAGCAGATGTCCGATTTAGGGCAAGAAGACATGCTGAACTTTTATGTGAAAACAATTTTCTTCCCGGACATGTAGTTCGCCCGGAATCCGGCCAAAACCGGAAAATTGTTAGAAGTTAAAGTTTTATTTCTAGCTGATTAGATAACCGATTTAGGGGTAAGAAGAGACGCTGAATCCGTGTGTGACAATCATATTTTACCCGGACATATAGTTCGACCGGAATCCGGCTGGAGTCGGAAAATTTGTTATAAGTTAAATTTTTATTTGAAGTTGATTAGATGTTCATTATTGGGGAAAGAAGATACCCTGAGTTCGTTTTTGAGCTTTCTTTTTTCGCCGGACAAGTAGTTCTAGAGTTCAGCCGAAACCGGGAAATTGGCAGAAGTGGCAGGAACTTTTCGTCAAAACAGATATGACTTATACGGGTAAACACACATGCTGAATCCATATCTGAACTTGGTTTTCGCAGATGATTAGCTATTTGGCCTTAATCTGTTTCTGAATTTTAATTGTAAGAATGTTCAAGGATTCTGGCGATGACTGGATCTGGCTAAGACAAGACCCAGTTGTCTGGATCAGATATTGAATTTTTGGGATCCCATCGAAAAGTTTGGTCTTGTTAACCATGGCGCGTTCAGTTTTCAAATGTTTGGCTCCCAGCCACCGCGTCGGAGAGCAGGAACGCTGGACTGAGTTGACAAGCGCTAACAAGAAAATAGCTACATTCAGGTGGGAAGTAACGGTACTTTCGAAAAAAGTTCTCTCTGATCCGTTTCATCGTGAAAAGATAATTTCTAGTAAGAGTTGTGCTTTAAGTAAAACAAAAAAAAACCTTTTGACAGAGCATAGTACGATTTCTGCCATGCAAACTCTTGATTTTGTATGCCATCTAAAATATGACTTGGTACTATGTGTGAGCGAGACTGAGACTGAGCAGGGAACACAAGGCCTCCTTGCAATAATGATTTCAAACTCATTTCACTTTAGCTTGCTTCATCATCACATTGTATGATGCACTGTAAACTGTTCATAATATCAACGGACTTTAGGATATTATTATAGCTATTAGCTGTTTGCAAATCTCAATTTATGTTTTTCGTGAACGCCCACTTAGCTTTTTTCTTGTCTACAGCCAGTTCGGAAAAACCTGTGCCAATTTCCAGATAGGCCTAGACTTATAGACCAGATAGACTTTTCTGGATAGGTTCTGGATCCAGATTCTGGATAGAGGGGTCAAACAGAACAGCCAGGAAAAGTGATTGCTGTTCACTTTTTACATGTTTATGAGTTGTTCTGCTAAGCCAAGATGAGCTGTGCCAATTTTTCTGTATAAAGTTCAAATAAAAGAGTCACGAAAAGTGATGGACGTTCTCGTACATGGTTATGGGTTGTTTTGCAAAGCCAAGATTAGTATTTACTTATTTTAGGCCATATCAGAATGACTGTTCTTAACTGGGTACCTTAGGTCAGGTACCTGTAAATTTTTCACATGACACATACTGAGACATGTGCCTTACAGGAAAAAATTGGGCAACCCATTTTATGTTTGGGCCTGTGTACAATAGGGGGTAAAGTATAAGACAATAAGGATAAAAGGCAAACAAATACCAATTAACAGGAATATGGACAATGGGCCCAATAAACTCAACATTCAACTACACTGTAATAAAAAACTTAATTCCGTAAGGGAGCTAGGTATATAGTAAAAGGCAGAATAGGGAATTGTATATATCACATATATATCCCAAACCCTATGATCCAAAAGCACAAAGTAATTTCATCGCCTTGTCTCCAGTTACTGTCAAGTTAAATTCATTAAAAATCGATCTCCAGTTACTGTCAAGTTAAATTCATTAAAAAATGGGCAATCTTGGCCCAGTTGCCCCTGAACCAAGTGGGGATGGGGCTTGGGACTTGCGAAAAGTATAGAGAGACCCAATGCTCACAAACCTACCAAGTACATGTACAAGGAATTTCATCGTCCTATATCCCGTTCTGGTCAAGTTATTAACCCCTAAAAGACACAACTAGGCCCCAATACCCACTAATGTACCATTTGAACTTGATACTTCCACTGCTTCACGAGCTATGAGCTCCACAAAATACAGTGAAAACCGAAAGCTGCTACAGCGCTTGCAATAGTGGATTGTTCCAAGGAACTTTTCACTAATGAGTGTTAAAAATGTATCTGCTTGCACACTTGTTCTCTTTGCATCAGTCTACCACAAAGGCTTTGTCAAGGAAACAGTTCCTGTGACCTGAAACTGAAAACTATATATTTGAGCAATGCTTTTCATTATAGAATATTTTTGTTTTGATGTATAAATAAGGTTTACTTTGGCAGTGGTCCTTTAACGTACGATGTTTCCGATGAGTTTTAAAGAAATATTGATCGATTCTCAAGGATAAGCCGAGAGTAAGCCTATCTAGCATTGGCATAGTGTATCCCGCATTTGTCGTAGGGTATGCAAAATGTCCGGATGAAAAATTCGTAGCCTGCGTAGTTGTATGGTAGTTGTACAAAAAAGTTGCATGAAATACTATGTAATAGCAAAGAATACTATCATTTAATGTGCCTCAGACTGGTCCAATCCTGAGTAGTAATATCCGGTAGCATCCAGTCATGCCATAGTAGCATCCAGTCTTGCTAATAGTAGCATGCAGAAGTATGCAATAACACGGTAGCCTTGAAGTAGAAGCATGTAGTAGCATCAGTTAGTACTGCATGCTACAATTTCGTACAACTTCGTACTACTATTTAAGATAAATTTTTCATCGGGGTTGGTTATACCCAATCGGCATATATGCTGATTATTTGACACAGGCCGTCCCAAAATCACGAGTTTGTGGTAGACTGGCTTGGGTTTGCACAACCCAACGTGCAGTGAATCCAACTGTGAATAGTTCTTGGCTAGTCTTCATTCCTGTTTTTACTGTAACCACATCATTCTGAGCCCTCTGGCTTCAAGGTAACTGGAAGCAACATTAGCTGCGTTTCTGATCGAAGTTTTGTTCGCCAATTCGCTTAGCCGGTTGCTTAATTTCCGTTTTCGAACGCCGTTGAAGTTCACCGTTTGCTTGATTAGTGTTTTTACGACACGGTGATCCTTGCCCGGTCGACGATTCAAGCAAACTTCGAACTTGCTAGCTCACGAAGTTCGACGGTCAGAGTTTGAAGGACAAAGAGACTGGAACCGGCGATCAAAAACAGTATTTAAGTACAGACCTTTTAGTTTTGAAGGTAGCTTCAAACTTCAATAAAAAACGAAACTATTAGGAAGTTAGTCTATTACCTGGAAACTTGGCCAAAGAACAGGAGCCTTTCCCCTTGTGCGAACGTGCACGTGAAAGATCTAGAACTCGTACCCAAGCAAACTACTAAAAAAAGGGAGGTCGGTGCAGCGTTCCCCCGTTTAGTAGTTTTCCTCCTGCTGCAATGTACCAGGTTTTAGTACGTTTTTCCCGTTTTTTAGTACGCGTTCCTCCTGCACTGTGTCGTTACGTTCCCTTCCAGTTTCTAGTTGATCCCCGCACGGACGACGGTAGGAGAGGAGGAATAATCACATTGGAGTCCAAGTCCCACCTAGTTCGGCATTTTTTAAATTTTGCATTAGGTGGTGATCCACAATCCGTTCTGCTTTGGGAATGAGACAATAGGCTAGGTGTGGTCTGAGTTGGTTGTCCCGTGAGTCGCTGGATGGCTTTTTTGGTTCTCGTTATTTATTTTTGAAGTCGGTGATTCTGTGAAAGGTGGTGGTCCTCCATTAGTTCTACTCCGGGGAATGCGTCGTTGGGGCTGTTGTAGCCTGAGTTGTTTCTCCGTTCCGCCACTTGGTGGTTTAGGTGGCGTGCAAGCTCTACCAACGATGCAGACACTGGATCAGGCTTCCATGCCGGATTTTCGGCACTTTCAATATTAAGATAACAAAAATCTCAATTTTGTTAATGATCATAATGCCGGTTCTGATGATGGTGCCGAAAATCCTGCCAGGTATTCCAGTGCGCGACCATCCGACCCTGGTTGTCTGTCCGAGGCGGAAGCCGAGGACTTCATCAATCGTATATAAAGTGATGCCCGGCATGATAGAATAAGCACGGGTCTGTCCGAGGTTCGGCCATAATTTGTCTACCCTCCATGAAAATAGCAACAAAAAGTCTAGGGTTTGTCCTGGATCTTGTGCGTTTCGAAAGCTCGCATTTAATTTCTATAAATATCATCGTACATTGAACACAGCAAGTATCAGGTATCCTAGCCTAACAATAAACGACATGAGATGTATATGACTGAAGGCGCATTCTCTCCGTTACCCGAGGACTCCTCTTGAGGAGTGCCCGCGTTTTTGTTTGTCCCAGAGACTCACTCCCCGTATTCTCACGAATCCCCACGGACGGGGAATGCTCCGATTACCATCACCATCATCAAAAAGGACTCCGTTCCAGATTCGTAGGGGAATCAATTTTGACTGGTGTTGGTGCAATATAAAATTAATTAAAAACAATCAGAATAAACAAAACCAAAAATAAAGTGGATCCAGACTAATTTCGTCAACTGCATCTTTTTTTATTTCGAACAAAATCCGTTTTGGAAGCTTTCCCCGTGTTCTCGCTGTTTTCTGTACGCGGAGTCCGCGTGGAGTGACTCCCTCTATTCTCACCGTTCCTTTAGATTCCCCAAGGAGTCTCGGGGAACGGCGAGAATACGCCTTAAGGTCTTCACAATACTTTTGTAGTCTTCTGGTTATAGCTTGTGTACAACGTGAGAACAGAAATGTTCGACTCAAAATATATTATATATCAGCACCTGACAGGCAGCATATGTACTTGGAGGTGGAATCTGGAAATTAATAGAACATAGCAAAGAGAAATCTGAAAAGCTTTGCACCAGTTTACGATTTTTTTCTGCGTAGATATCGCTTGACATAGTAGTCCGCAAAGAGCTGGACCAGCTTCTGACGCTAAAACACGACACAATTTGAATAGCGCCCGTGCATGGGCAGTCGAAGTTATAAAATACGTGAGATACTTGAAATACTTGTGTCAAATGTGCCTTGCCTACGATATGCGGACCACCATGTCACGCGGAGTCTACGCACTTGTAACTAAAACGTCGTATTCTTTTTAATTTTCTCTCTGTTGTTCTTCTTTTTTCCTGATCCAGCTCAATGCATATGCAACCTTTGTTCAAGACTTGAGAACTAAACTGGGGTACCCAAAACTAGAACAAGCCTAAAGTGTATTAAATTGAACATTGACATAACATGCCTTTCATTGTTGACATAGCACAGTCGAAACACTCCTAGAATTCTATAAGCTGACCCGGAAGGGTATTGGTTAACCGTTTGTTCTGGAGGAGGCTAATTTTGTTCTATTTCCAGCAGACTATGTCACTATTCACAGTCTCTTTCCATGACGGTTTACACACTTTGGCTGTGTATTTAGCTAGCAGGCAAATGAGTTTCCTAGTCTGGGCTCCGTCAGAACGGTCTAAACTAAGTTGTACTGGAATCCCACTCAAGTATGACGTCACACCCATTTGATTTATTTTACCTCAGAAAACGAAAATCTGTAGTTTATTCCTATTGATGAGTATACATTTAAATATATATATGTAGAGAGCCGAGCGCGTTTACAATTACAAAACGACCTCGGGAGAGACAAATCCTATGTTGGGTCCTCAATCGCATGACGTCACTATGTACGTCATGACTGTGTGGAATGGCGGTACAACTTAGTCGACACCCACAGAACAGGCGGTTACGTTGAAATAAAGCTCGTTGCACAGATGTACAGTAGAGTAGAGGTATGTTTATTTGAACGTTTGTTGACTTCGGACTTTGCCATTTTCATCCACTTGCTGTAACTAAAGTCAGCTACCATTTTGCCAAAGTAGGTAATTAAGGGCCTCTGACACCTGAATAGGTATTTTGGATCTTTATTCTACCATTTAGCCCAAAACTGCATTGTTCACATCTAAGTAACTGTTCAAACAAGCATAGCCTACCTCTACTGTACTCGAGATGGATCATCCGGTGATGATACCAAGGTTACCAGGACCTCATTTCCACTGCTTGAATCTTTCTTTGCCACTATATTAGAGCTCGCAGTATTTTTTTGTATTACAATAATGTTTATGGATGCTGTTCATTAACAATGATTAATATTTGAGCCGCAATCTATTCTACTTGGGTGAATGAGACGACTGATCAAATGCGGAGGCGCTACTCGCCAAAATGTTTGGGTGGGGGCGGGCAAGGTATTTACCGACTGGCTGGTCATTTTTACCGACTGCTTTTGCAGATAAAAATGCATATTCTTGACAAACTCCTTACCGACAAACTCCAAACAGTAGCCTCCGGTCTGTTTGTTTTAGACTCCGCAAGGCGAGGTGGATTTGTTCAGACGGTTACTGGGATGCTTCTAAGTAGTAAAAAAACATAAAATTCCCAGTTCTGCGAAACAGTAAGGAACATATTTACAGCATTCCAGCTACCATCCCAGTTTGGCAGTTGGCTGATAATGATTCAACATATATTTCTGTATCCTTATTTGAGACCATTCAGTTTTTGAGCTTATTTATGCAGATAAAGTCAGCAAAAATGTGATGCTTAAAGGCGAATATTGCTGTGTAAAATATTACGATAATATTCTACTCTAAATCGCGTTACCACAAACCTTTTATGTTATTAGCTACCATAGTTGCTGTGAAAACAAAAATCATTCCTGTCATTGGAACTAATAATGAAGCTCGAAAAATTGTACGATTTCCTCGAATGAGATATTTTGATTTGAAACTCTTATCCTGATTGTTTTTGTTGCTTATTTTAGAGGGGGGGGGGATAGTTTGTAGTGTGTTGGGTTTGAAATTTTGTTTTTGTTTTGTTGTTTGTGTAATTTTTACAGGTTAGCCTCAGGGATCTGATGGAGGGACCCGAATTTGATGGAAACATAGCTATGGAGGGAGGGATTTCAGACTGTTTATAGCTACAAACTATAAATGTAGGAACTATCAATATTACCTATCCATGAGCCTGAACCGTTTAGCGTTAGTTTTCACAAAGGTGGATAGTTTTGGGCTGATTCCTCCTCCAATACACTCATCCGAGCGTTACCTAAAGTCTTTCGTACCATACTTTATTAAACAGTTTAACTGTTCCTAGCTGCGCTGTGCAATTTTGACTTGTTTTTGTTTTTGATGTAGACGATTGTATTTACGAACTTGATTGTTTTATTTAGAAATTTTATACGAGATACGCTATGTAATTTTGACTTGTCTTTCGTTTATTGATGTATTTTATTTATGAAATTTTAATGTTATCAGATAAGTAATATTGACCTGTCGAGTTCATTGATAGTGCTTGAAGTGTCTTTATTTGTATTGACATATCCAAAGCTATTTTTATGTATTTAAAGATATTACGGATTAAATCATCATTTCATTTCATTCCTGAATCCTCCATTTTTCTTTATATAGAGTATTCAGTTAGTTGATTCTGTTTGTTGTTTAATTAATATCGGTCATTACCCTGCCCTAGCCAAGCAGTCCGTTTGTGCTTTCCTGGTATTTTTTCTGTATTTTTGTCATTAAATGTGGTCCAGCGGAACTGAATCTAAAATTTTGGAACTTCTAAAACTTTAGGGGGGAATTGAGTGGGGGGGGGGAGGTCGGAATAAACCCCATCAGAGTTTGCTGTAAACGGAAATTCTTGAGCTGAACCGTGCATTTCTCTGTGTCCTGTTACGGGCCGACCATGCGCCATAAAAATCGAGTTCATATCGTGGTTCATGAAATCTAATGAGAATCCATCTGCATTATCTGAAGCTTTGTCTCGTTTAGTTTAGGACTATAGTTTTGTCGACGAATGTTCGTTGGTATACCACGCCGTTTCGGATCCCGTCGAAAACTATACTTTTGTTGTGTCACAGTCTTTCGGGCCGTTCAGAAAAAAAATCAAAAGGATTGGCCAGAAAGTGAACGCACGCTCTTGAGCTGAAGTTCGTTCACTCTTTTTTGTTTTACTTATTATCCGTAATATTATTTCCGCTTGACTCCCTTTGTAAATTTGCTGAAGTAAATTTGCTTTTCGCCCACGAAGTTAAACCATAGAGATATTGCACACTATCCGATTATAACGGATATTGCTACACGATTATCTCAGGATCGTAACGAAAATTTTTTACATTGTGAGGTAGAGGACTTTCACTTTGAAATTAGATTATATCGGCGTTTGATCATCATTCTGAGCAAGGGACTTGCTGGAAATGTTAAATTGGGTTATTCCTTAATCGTATAATTCTATTTTTGAAAAGAGTTTCCATGGAAATAAGAGCTTGAAGGATTCACAGTTTGTACACAAAAACGGAGTCTCGAATCCTATTGGTCGATTATGACGTGTCATTCAAAAACCAACCAATAGGAAGGAGTATTCGTTTTTGTAGTGAAAGTTGAAACCTTCAAACTCTCATTTCTGATCAAACTTTTCTATAAAACTGTGATTATGCAATTAAGAAAAAAACAGGGAATCGTTTCCAGCTATTTACAGGCGTATAATAGTAATAAAGATATACAATTTGGTATCTAAGTCGAAAGCCCTATACTTCACAATTGTATAATTGTATAATATGATTGTAATGTATAGATAGTGGAAAGAGTAAATTTTGTTATTGAATTTAGTTTTGTTAATTTAAATTTATAAATAAAGATAGGACGGAAGTGTAAAGATTAGAAAGAATTGAAGAAGAAAAATAATCAAGAAATAAAAAAATAAACGTAGAGATAGAGGAAAGTGTAAGGTGACGCTAAATAGATAGGCTGGTCATGTGTTTAAGTTAAGAAAAAAAAAAATTGATAAGACCATTTGCGTCACCGAGGGCAAGTGGAAGCGTATTCACCTGGCCAATTCATATTGGACTGGAAGAACAGAAAAGATACTACGAGGTTTTAAATAAAAAAAAAGGAAAAAAAATACTTCACAGTGTTAAATTACTCTTTTTCTACTCCTATCCGTTTTCGTTGGGTAGGCTGCAATCTCTCTATCCTGTTAGTTTATCACCGTTTAAAATCTAATCTTGTAGAGAGGGTCTAGCGAGTATAAAATCTGTCACGCTCCCCTGCGCGAAACAGGTTGTCCCTTTCCCCTTAGTTTTTGGTACACACCAGGTCTGGATTCTGCTGACGGTGCTGTCAGCATTATTGGCTTGAGGGCTACGCTGTAAATCAAAATACTCTATATGACTAAGTCCAAAACACGCCAGAGATTCTCAGGAAGAAGGAGTAAACGTGTCCGTAGCGACTCAAACTGAATGACTAAAATCCTGAGTCAGCGCAGCTGTGACACCGTTTCTTCCTTTCTTCCGCAAGTACCCGGAGATTCTGCATCGACAGGGAGAGATAGTCATCACGAGTATTTCCTGACTGCATGCTAGTGTAAAAGTAGCTTTCCTCGCGAAATTTTAATCGACGTTCAGAGACATAAACCTAAACTGTTAGTTCTAATAATGTGAAATTTTTTTTGGTAGATTTTCTTAGAATTTAAATACAACCTCCACCTGTTATATAAAAGAAAACTAAGTTTTCAAGCCGTTAGACGCGACATTTTCGACCGAAGTTTATCATCAGTTTGCCTTTGTTTTAAATTCAACCTTCACCAATAATAGAACCTCCACCTATAATAGAAAAGAAAACTAAGTTTTCAAGTCGTTAGACGCGACATTTTCAACCAGAATTTATCATTAGTTACCTTTTGTTTTAGTTTAAGCTTGTTGTGTTCGTTTCCTCCTTTGCAAAATGGATTTTCTACTTATGCTAGGAAATGTGCGTTTCAATATAAACCCCTCATTCCACGAACTGAGTCTCGTTTTGTTGCACGCTGCAGGTCAACTTCTCGGCCGCTTCGGTGCTGATTCTTTCTGCAGCTTCAGCGCTTCTCGAGAATTGCGGACTTGCTTACTTGCTTACCGAGCAATTTCTGCAGGGCTTTCTGCAGGGTGCTGCTTCAACCACGAAGAAATCTTGCAGGCAGTGAATCCAAAACGCATAAGCAAAGAAGTGCTACAGAACCGACGCGGCAGCATTATTCCAACAAAAACGAGGCTCTGGTTATTTTTTTATTTTTTACCTTGCGCGGGGAATTCAAAAAATCTCTTCGCTGCTTTTGTAAAGAATAGATTAGACCCCCAAGTGACCTACTAGTCAAGAGGGGTCTTTAGTTCAGAAACCATCATCATCGTACAGAATAGATTATTACCTTGAGTGTGATGGTTTGCGGCAACGTGACCGTGTCATAACGTATACTAGGCCTGTGTGGTGATCTTCAAAGGTGTTTGTTTGGAATCAATTATTCACACCAGACTTTGAGGGATGAGAAGCTTGAGAAGTGAAATCCTGCCGAATGCTGTCGCACTCAGACCACGTTGCTTCGATCTCAATTCTCCTTTCAGTTCTCCTATTTCGCGTGTTTTTACTATGCCGGCGCGAAGGATCAAGAGCGGATCTTGACAATTGATTAACAGGCGTCTGTGGGATGAGCAAAACCTTGGAAGGTGCCTTGGAACCTTGGAATGTGAGCGTCGCCACATTCCGTCTTACCAATGGTAACGGCGATCCGTTCCTTAACCAGATGACGCTCGTGACCCAAGTTAGACGGCATAATATAGTATTGAGATGAAGCCAATTCTTCTTTTCTTGCGCTTTTGTCAGAATCGAGAACGGGGAAAGCCGTAAAGTTGCTTCAATAAGTCGCTTGTCCATTCTCGTTCTCCGTTTTCCTTCTGGATTGGTCAATAAAGGGTGGATGTTGAATCCGTGTAAGCAGGTGTTGTCCAAATTAGTGTTTTTGCAAAGCGCGAGAACTGAGAATTCAAATAAAAAACGCAACTACTGCTTGGGCAAGCTTCGGGGTTAACTATCTGTTCTGTCGAGCTTTGGATGAAAAACTTTTTTCCAACATAAAAATCAAGCTGCGGTTGCGGTCTTGGTTCTGGAACCAAGGTTCTTGGTTGCGGAAAATGAATTCGGAGTGTGGCATTCCCAAGTGTTTCGAAATGTTAAAGACAAAGTAAATTCCCAAATGTGGGGGGGGGGGTAGGGGAAAAGAGAGAGTGATTGAGAGGTAATTAATAGCAATAGAATTAATAGCAATATCATTTTCATGGTCTCTTGAAGGGTTTGCTTGTCTGTACGGAAGACTCAGGTATCTCGGTAATCTGGTTGGAGTAGCCTTTCTTTAAAGTTACCTGCATACGCAGTCCGGTAAGATGGCACTGTCGGGAAACCTGCAAAGAATGCATCAATAGGAGCGAGAGAGGAAATTTGCGTCTGACTGCAAACATCGAATGTACCAAAGGAGAAAAAATTAGTCTGTAGGAGGAAGAATAGCTTCGTACATTATGCCTTGAGACAGACGATCAGGCCTGCCCGGATTCTCCGCACCGTCACCAGTTGCACACGGTGAAGTTGAGATTTTTTCAACTTCAAGTTCGTATTATTTGTACACTACATCAATGCATAGTTGGATAGGCCTATACAGAGGAACACTCGAAGATACTAGGCCTAGGACATCCACTACATTCACTAACCGAATTTGAAAGCTGGTGATGGAATTGCAGAAAAAACGCTTGGAAAAACAAGAATCGTCTGCTCACTGCATTAACAGGTAACGTAGACCCAATGCAAGCCCTGTGCTCCCGCTATACTCAATGTGACTTAAGTCAAGGAAGAAGACCCATCAACCAAACAAGTCCTCAGAATTGTCTCAAACCCTATGTAAACCAATGAACAACATTGTTGTCGTGACGTTTCTGGATCTTTACTAGGCACTCGGTGATTCTTTATCGGCACGGAGACGTAGACATCAAGAGTATTTCCGTATAAATGTATACATTTACACTATAGTGTAAATATAAATAAATGTATGTATTATACATAAATGTATATGTTACACATATAGATGTATAGATTTACTGTATAGATAGTACGCTATAATGCACTAATGATGAGCGAACGTTCGAGGATATGATCTGGGCTCCCAGGCTGGCATTCAGCGTAGTCTATGGTTACCGTGAAAACAAAATGCTATGTGCTAAATGCTCATAATGAACGACACAGGTTGTGTATTAAACATTGTTTACACTGCACATATTGCATTGTACATTGTAATTAGTACCATGTGAGTCGCACTGACAAAAGAAGTATCCCAATCAAGCTCACATTGGAAGTTTCTGCTCCGGTTTCGCGATTTTGATCGGAAAGCGGCCTAGTAATGTTAGATCGGTGGTAAGGTTGGATAAGTTGGTGGCCACAAGGTTGTACTAAGATCAAGGGAAGATGCAAGCGTTCCTCCTGCAGGACTGTCCTCAGGACTGTTAGCGTAATTATAGACTGGAATGTCAGCTTCTGTCGTTTAACGTCGCATCTACGCTTTGCAGGCCTAGCTGCTCCTTCCCTACTACGTCTTGAATCTCCACTCCACTTTGCCATGGACATAATGAAATACCTACTTGAAGATCTGGACTCGTTATAATGAATGTCGCTCGTCTCTCTTTCTGACCTTGTTGTATCGGGGACTGCAATTCCCAAATGGGCCTGTGTAACGAACCATTGGACCTGTTGGCTTCGCGGTCATTGATTCTTGAATGTGTTGCTGATGATAGTCAAGATCTTGTGTCGGTACTGTAGTGCTTGTATGTGCCTGCTGGGACTGAGCCTTTAGTCGATCGTAATGAGTGTGTTCAGCTGTGGTCGTTGCGGAGGATTCGGATCGAAATTGGACAGTTTTTGTTCTAAATATTCGGTTCGATCTGGTCAGACTATAATAATTTTCCATACTGGGAATTCGGTTGGAAAATTGATGATTTGATGTTTTACAGAAGTATGGCTCGTTGGTAGAAATTTGAAGGTGTCCGATGTTCGTGCTCTTCAGTACGTTGGCCCCTTCCCCGAAAACGCTTTCGAGACTACGGCACCGAACAGGGCAAACTAGATCAGATGGTACGGTGCGGTGTTCGTTGGGCGCATGCTCTAATTGACCTGTATGTCCATCGTGCTGGGTGGGCTGGATTAAATTCGTCATGGAGGATTCTGATGACAAATCGACGTTGTCATCCGGATATATCTGTGGGAGAGCGCGATACTCGTAATTCGAGCTTTCTTGGAGGTTTGCCTCGTTTAGAGAAGTTCGTTGTTGTGACACGTCGTTCGTACTCGTCAGCATTTGATCATTTGGCTGGTAAAAGATTCTGTCGAGGACTGCAGTTGGGGCAGATGTTTTCATTTCCTTGGATATGAAGGTCGTGTTCTTTGGACCGTTGTATCTAACATTAGTTGACCCGGTGCTGTGCGAGGCGTGTGCCTGCCCCGGTTGAACCATATGTCCATCGTACTGAGTGGGTAAGTCTTTTCGTGACATTGTCCATTTGCTTGACAAATCAGCATTACCATCCGGATACACATGTGGGATTTGGAAATATTCCTGGTCCAATCTTTCGTGGAATGTTGGCTCGTTGATTGAAATGTGTTGATGTGAGCCGTTGTTCGTGCTTTCCAGAACTGGATCGTTTGGTTGGTGAAAGATAGCACCGAGCACAACGGTTTGTGTAGGTCTTGGAGTCACTTCGTTGGAAACTGACATGTTTTTTGGATCGTGGTATTCAACGTAAGTTAACCCCGTTTGGAGTGCCTGCTCTGGTCGTCCATCGTGCTGAGTGGTCGCATCTGTTGTTCTCGTAGCGGGTTTGCTTTCCAAATCAACCTTGCAATCCGAGAGTAATAGTTGTTGGGAGTCTGGATCTTCATGATCTGGCATTGAGGAGAAGCCCGACCCGCTGGTTTGCAGTTGTATCCCATTGTTCTTGCAAGCGTTTGGTTGGTGGAAGATATCGGTGTATACAGCAGTTTGTACAGATCCTGAAGGCGCTTCTCTGGGGAAGAAGGCCAGTGTTCTGGGTCCGTTGTATCCAGCAGGGCAAAGTGCAGCACTTGATTTGGTTATTGGGTACTGCAGAAGTGTCGGTGAACGACGCGAACCTCTGATCTTTGCAGTCTGAGCCTCGAAGAGGTTGATTCCAAGATTATTTGCTGAATGCGTATGAAGTGCAGACATCACACAGCGTCGCAAATGTACATTAAGGTTTTGTCGATTCCTGAAAACCTTGCTGCACTTTTTGCACATGAACTGCTTTTGCGATGCATGTGATAGTTGGTGTATTTTCAACACATGCGCGTAAGCGAACGACTTTCTGCAAGTGGAGCACTCATATGGTCTCTCTCCTGAAAGATTTATAAATATTGTTAGTACTTTTGTTAATTTATTTCTAATTGTAGTGAGAAGAACCTAAACGCTTCCTAAGATCGACCCGATTTTCCCCTCGAATAGATACCCAAACCTGCGAAACTCCCTTGAATAATTCTTCGATTCAAGGGAATCTCGCCGAGTGCCTTTTTATCGCATAGCCACTTTTTCTGATGTCACTTCCAAGCACTGCCCATTTCTATGGCACTACACTATGGCATAGCTCATGAAGCACCAGTTTTCACTGCACCGTTCAGGTATATAAGGGCCATAAGCCAGTGAATAATGAATAGTGCTACAGTGGAATCATAAGTGTATGCACGTCATGTATTAAAGGACCTGTCTTACATATAGTACTAACGCAATCTACTTCCATAATCACTCCATATATTTCTAAACCCAAAGACCCCAATTCGCACGGTACATTCTAACCCCTCTATCAAAACCACGCAGATTTTCTCACTTGCCGTGTTTTGCTACCTTTGATGTGTATCACGCTGTCGACGGTTGTCTGCGAGAAGTTTTTTCAGCAGAAAAAAAGGTTATGTAATTTTTTCCCTGTTTTCGCAATAAGCCAAGGGGTCTCGGAAAAGGCTTAAAACAGCCAAATCCGTGGGTTATTTGTTGAAACACCCTAGTTTTAAAGTATTCAAAGATTTAAAAATACTATAAGCTGAAGAGTAAATGCGAGGGGTCCTCTAAGCAAGTAACAATTAATAAATTTATGCTCGCGCTCTAGTTGGTTTGACTCTATAACGCCCTAGTAGATAGACCCTTCCCCACGCTACTGAATACAATGTAGGACCGGCAGTCCAAAGGTACATCTTAATACCGTATTACATAATCCATCTTCTTACTGGAGCCAAAAGACGGGTATGAAAGATATATTTTTATGCAAAAACTACTGGTCAACCGTTTGTTGCGACTGGCACCACACATCCTGCCCTCACGAGCAACACGATCAAAGCAGAAAGCAAAATTTGAAAGTAGACGATTAAAATATTCGCATGGGTTACATAGATGATAGATATGTATCGCTTAAATTTTTTCGAAGTATCATGGTAAAACCCTTATTGGTTGAAGTCGTCAGTATATTCAAAACATAAACACTAACAAAGCTGTAACATATTTTCACAAACATTTTTTTTTAAACCACACATGATCACATATTTGTTGAAGGTTTGGAACTGCCACTGAGGCCGCTCTTGCAGGCCGTTCTTTAGCGGTGTCAAATGGTTGTTGAAGCATACATTTATGAATAGATCCTCAAGCGTTTTCTTACCAGAAGCCATGCATAGTTTCAACCTACGGGACTGAAGGGACTCAATGTTAAAATCCTAGAGCAGCTCATCATTAGAAATTTAGGGCTATAATATAATAAATACGATTTATGCTATAAATCCATTGCCACAATTTGCAAGTTGGCCTACACTAGACTAATTCCAGTCTGGGGTACGGAAGTAAAAGATGCAGGAGATAAAGAAGTTTGCTACAAACCTGAGTGTTTCCGCTGATGGACTTTCAGTGGTCTCGAGGACATAAATGATTTTTCACAAATGTTGCATTTGTAGGGTCTTTCGCCTAAGTAAATAGAAATGATAAGATTGCCAGTCTCCGCGCTTCATTAAATGTGTACATGTCTTTATTGAGAACAAAACGCTAGTGTTGCGTTCAACATAAGACTGTGGAATGTAAAATAACGGCGAAATTGCTAAGGGCGCCTTTTGACCTGAAATCTAAAACCATCTCCTGTTTGTGAGCGTGTTCCACCCTCGTACCAATAGTAACTATTAGTTACTAAACCCGTTCCAGCCTCACGAAAAGTTACTACGCTGACCGTTCCAGCCTTGTCGAAATAGTAACTAATAGTAACTATTTGCTTACCACGCTCGGGAGCATGGTAAGCGTAGTAACCACGAATCTCTATCACGTGATTGGTCGGATTCACCCGTGGTATGATATTCCGCTGGAAACTACAAAAATCGTTCCAGCCTTGACGACAAAAAGGCAGAATTTGTGACGTCATGCGTGGTAACTACGGTAAGTAGGATGGAACACGCTCTGTATTTCGTGATGCCTGCCGTACGGACGGGGGTGGTTCCAATTCCTTTGGATCAGGGGCGTCACTATGGGGAGGGGGGGGGCTCCCCCCAAAGGTCTTGAGAAAGTTCACTTAATACAGAAGAAATGAAATTTTGCATGGTTTTTCGGTCGACTCGTTGACACATCGGGCTCTTTTTATACGTCAGAAATAAAATCCTGCAAACATCTGCCTGGCAAAACATAGAAGAAATCGAATTCTGCATTCTTCTGTCGGGCCTCGGTATTCTCGTAGTCACATCGGGTTCTTTTTGTACATAAAGAATTCAGAAGAAATAAAATTTTGTATGCTTTTGTCGGGCGTCGGTTGACCTGGGTAGGCACATCGGGCTCATTTATACGTGAGAAATCAAATCCTGCAAACTTTGTCGGGCGCACGCGTGAAGGCTATGTCTCGTTGGTACAACGGGTTATTTTTACACGTAAGAAATAAAGTAAATAAAGTAAATAAAATAAAGTACGTTTATCGGGCAACGTCCCAAAAGTTTGTTTCGTCGGCACATCGGCTTCTGTTTACACGTATGAAATAAAGTTCTTTACAGTCTTGTCGGGCAAAACACAGAAAAAATCGAATTCTGAATGCTTTTATTGGGTGTCCATGTTCTTGTCGGTACATCGGGTTCTTTTTATACATGAGAAATGAAATGATGTAGACATTTGTAGGGCGCCAATTTTTCTGGAAAAAAGACAGATTTAAAAAATTTTGCATGCGGCCCTTTGTTCAACTTGTTCTGGGTATAGTCATTGGAAGCTTCGCTTTTTAGGGAAAGCTGAAACGAAAAGTCGAATATGTGAATTTACATTAAAGGAACAATCTCAATTGATGCTTTACAGTTTACCCAAAATTTTGCCTGTGGCACATTTTGTAGTATTCTCTATTTGGAAGAACGGTGTTTCATTTATTTGGCGTTTTAGGATTTCAATTCTCAGGGGTTCGAAACACGTTAAAAGCTAAAACTTGTATTTTGGGTATAGATAAATTTTCCCGGAAAAAGGCAGACTTGAAAAATTTCGCCTGCTTCGCTTAGTTTAACTTGTTCTTGGTACAGTCGTTGGAAGCTTCGCTTTTTGACGAAAGCTGAAATGAAAAGTGGATTATGTGAACTGTATATACGAAATTACAATAAAGGAAGAAGGAAGATGCGGCAACGGCGTGTTTATTCAGCAGATTGTGGAGTAACATCGACAGAAATCGGACGTCCCCCCCCCCCTAAAGGTAAAAGGCTAGTGACGCCCCTGCTTGGGGTGAGGGGTGGACGACCTTAAATTATTCGACTGGCTAATGCCTGACAAAGCTGAAGAAAAGATTGACCTGACATGTCAGCTTTCGTGGAAGCAGCAAAGCCACGCAAGCAGTTACTAACTAACTTACTGTGCCCAAAAAAGATGAACCTGAGCCCCGCATGCGAAATTCTTTGATTGTTTTGAAACTGAGGCGACTCTGGGCGATTCCAAATGCTAGCTTTGATATCATGAATATTCTCGTTTGTTGTGAAAAGGATTACTTACTAATGGAGTAAAATTTGCACGAAAACTGGTATATGATCAGTTTCTCAAATGGTCTGGTACCTTAAAATTTAGTATGTATGTATACATTTATTTCTCCAACAAATGAAAACAAATGACGTATAAGATAAAAGAAAACGAAAAACACACTACGAGAGAATGTACTAACACAAGAAAAACAAAGACAAAAAAATGGATATCTAAATACAAAAGACAGAACTATTGCCTCAAAACAGTTGCCCAAGGATGAGCGGGCTGAGTGGGCTGGTAGCTTAATATTTAGGGTTCTGAAGAGGGAAGCACACGTTTTGGACGTTAAAGTCTCTTGAGCTTTTGTCTGTGCTACCGGACAAAGGCTTATCCAACACCCATAAGAAATAAGCCTCGATTGTAAACTTGCCTGAGTGTGTTCGGGAATGAACCGTCAGTTGCCCTTTCCGGATAAAGCCTTTGTTGCATGTCCAGCAAACATGGGGCTTCTCGCCTGTGTGAGTTTTCTCATGCCGGCGAAGTTTCCCAGAAATTTCAAATCCTCTGTAGCAAGTACTGCAGACGTAGAGTCTTCCCTGAATGGAAAGACCTTGTCAAAATCGAATAAGATAAGACACGGACCATCTGTTATGTGAATCTGGAAGTTCAGTGACTTAATGAAGAATAGATGTGTACAGAGATGGGCGAATCCGATCATGAAAGGATTCGAATCCGAATCCATGGATAGGTACGAATCCGATTCCGAATCCAAATCCACCATTTCACGCTGAGGATTCGAATCCGGAACCGAATCCGGATTCGAATCCGACCTTAACAAAAATCAAAATCATGTACATGGGCTATAGTTTAAAAATCAGAGGTAACAAGAAACACTGTGTAAAAATTGGGAAAACGGAAACTGGAAGGATGTAGAATAGAAATTTGAGCGGATTCGTAAGATTGAGGGTTTGGAATCCGAGTCCGAATCCGAATCCAGCCTGAGAATCTCTGGATGTGTAGTGTTAAAGGGAATAATGGTTTAGAACAGCTGACGAGGTTTTTCAGGGGAACCCTAGCCCACAGGGATAGGTACTTATAGTGGGTACAGTGTAAAAAGCTTCTCGGAGTAAAGATCAAAGTTAACTGCAGTGTTTGGTACTGGGATTAACTTTATCTCTACTAAGATAAAATTAATCCGAATTACAGATAAGATTATCTGTTTAGAGACAAGATTAATCCCAGTAGCAAATACTGCAAGATGTTTTTTTACAGTGTAGTATTGTGTTTGTTTGTATTTATTTTTCTCATATTATTGTCATGGCGTGTCTTCGCGTAAAAAAAAATTATAAATATATTTCGAAGACTTTGGCGGACAAACGTTCGAGATCTGCCATATTTTGTATAATGTCCTCGCCGAATGCTCATCTGACTCTTACCAGATCCCGGGTATCCAAATAGTTTACGGGATTTGGATCATCTTGATTAGGATCGCAACTTGTTCCTGTGTTTAAAGCACCTTGCTTCACTCCATGTACCGAGTGTGCATCGGAGCGTCTGAGCGGCTAGCCAAAATGTTTGGGGGGGGGGGGCAAGGAATTTACCGACTGGCTGGTCATTTTTACCGACTGTTTTTGCAGATAAAGACGAATATTCTTGAGAAAAAACGACTGTGTTGACGAAAAATCGGCTGATTTCAAGAAGATCTACCATTTTTTAGAGAAAATCGACTATTTTAACGAGAAACCGACTGTTTCATAAAAAAATCGACTGTTTTCACGAAAACTTGCGGCGTTTCGCACCGACTCGGCTATTACGCTATACGACACCCCCCCCCCTAGTCGTGACGCCCCTGCTTGCCACAGCGACAAGCTGACATAAGACGACTTGCCACGATATGACACCTCGCCAAATTTACACCGTAAAATACTTTATTCGGGTATTATTGTTTAAATGACACGTTGTACTTGCGATATTACTTCATTCTACTTCAGTAGTATATTTCCATCCATTCTCGCTCCCGAGATTCTGCTCTTCATAAGTGTATCCTGTCTCCTCTATTACCATGATCATTCGTGTCTCAAGGGTTTTGCTTGTTTTTGGGATTCTTTCCCGCGGTTTTCACGATTGATGAAATTTTATTTACGCACTTAAGAAGAGGAAAATAGTGCAGTACAGACAAATAAAAGGAAAAAATACACTAAGCTTTCATTAATGTGGTAAATGCACAAGATAAATAAAAATAAAGATTAAAAAAAGAGACTAGTAGGGTCTAAGAAATATTCTTCCTAGATAGAATGCGGAGAAACGGCCAAGGGCAGAAACGTGAAGGTCCTGTGCACTTTGCAAAAGGGTCAGAGGGTAAAAAGGTGGCAGTTTTACTGGAATTCCTATAACGTCGAGGAACGTAAACACAGAATAAATTAAATTGTGTTGCGAGGGCAATATTTTGGTTTTGTCGTGTTTTTTTTTTTTGTTCTTAGTCCCCCGATTTCGTTTTGTTACTGGAAGAGATTGAAATGCTTTGGAAGGCTTGTTAAAGTTGGATGCCCCCGAAAGAGAGGATTCATGTGGGGAAAGGGATCATTGAAATAGAGTTTGATTCGTTTTGATTTGTTTTTCATATTTTAGTTTGTCGTGGAAAGGTTGGAAAAAGTGGGTGAGAAAAAATGATATTAGTTCAGGATAAACGTAGAAAAGATAGATTCTATAAAGAAATTCATTGCTAATTATCGGGAGAAAAAAGTCGTGTGGAGGATCCGAATTCCCTTGTGCCAACTGGAACGGAATATTTATCATATTTGTTGGTGGATTTTTACTAAAACATTGTTTTTTGTGGTGAGTTATCCGTGTGGCGAAATGACACTATAACGGGGTCGCTCCCGCGGCGAACTGAAACAGTGGCAAGTTGTTTGTGCGAGTTGTCGGTGTGGCTGCATTGTCAGAAAATTCATAACAGATAACCCAAGGATGCGCTGTTTCAGCAGACAACATTTGGGATTAGATTATTGGTGAATATGTATAAGGTAACTAAGTTCGTGGTAAAGGTGGCGGGAAAATTTTCGTCAACTGTTTTTGTGAGTAAGGGGGCAAAACAAGGTTGTTGCCTGTCTCCGAAACTATTTTCTTTGTTTATTAACGATTTTCATGACTTTTTGTTGGAGGCGGGAGCTCCTGTGGTGTGTTTGGATATTTTTCAGCTTTGTGCACTTCTATTTGCGGATGACGGTGGTGCTGTTTACTGAGTCACCGGCGACTTTACAATTTTTATTGGACAGAACGCAAGAATATCTCGGTAAAAAGGATTTTTCATTTCATTTCATTTATTTCTGACCGCCAAAGCTGGCGAGTATAAAAAGGAAATAAGAATACAACACGGCCAAAAATTACATTAAACGTGGCCCAACACTTACACAATCAAATACTCAACAAATTTTGAAAAAAACAAATAAAAATAACATACCATACCAACAGACACAATCTATTTCAAACCTTGACCCAGGTTATGCTTTAGGCTATCAAGCTTAATCATGAACTTAGCGTGTTTCTGCTTCAGGATTTCAACCGGTTTTTTCATATTATAATCTTTCATCATCAAAGAAGAAGATTCAAATTTCGAAAAACGACATAAGAATTTCCAAAATTTAAAAAAAGTTGTTTTCAGGGAAGTTAAATTACCTTTTGAAAAATATGGCAAAAAAGGAGAACCCAGTAAAACATGTGGTAAAACTACACTATTAAAAATCTTTGCCAGTCGCTTCTTAGACAGATAATCTCTTAGGCAAACAATACTAACAAAACTTCTCGCAATTCTTTTTTCTAGATCAGCTATTATCAAAGAACGAGTTAGTACCATTGACGAACTAATAGGCAAACCTAAGTATTTTAGAGAAAAAACTGGTTTCAAAATAAAATCATCAATCTTAATAAAAATAGACTGCACTAAATCAGAAAAAATTATACCCAATATAGATAGCTTTAAATGTTAAGAAGAATGTTGTGATGGTATTCAGAAAAGGGGGCAAGGTTAGTGAGTTAGAAAAGGTTAACTTGAATGTCCAAGAGTTGATCGTAAAAGATTAACTTGTGTATTTTGGAGGAAAATTATCTTCTAACGGTAAGTTTGCAAAACAGATTGAATTAAGTGTAACAAAAGGTAAGCGGTGCCTATGCTCGATTTGGAGAGTCACCTAGGAGATATTAAGGACATTAAAATGCACAAGTCGCTGTTCCTGGCTAATGTTATAGCTTCTATGCATTATGGGTCCGAGATTTGGGGATTCCATCGGGGGGAAAAGTGGTTCAATCCCAGTATTTTAAGAGGGTACTAGGAGTTGGCGACAGGACAAGTAACTTAGTAGTTAAAGGTGACTTAGGATTATTGTCACTCCGTAGTAGGAGGTTAAATAGTATGGTCCATTTTTGGGAGAAAATATTGAGTCTACCTAGAGTTAGAATTTTGGCGGCTTGTCTGGAGGCCCTAAACGATGGTTCCCGTGAATCTTGGCCGGTGTTGATTAAGAAGATTTTGGATGATTGTGGGGTAAGTGAACTATGGAATAATGGGAATGGCCCATCGTTTGAGATACATGAGGTTACTAGGGTAGTGAAGGCAAGGTTAATGGACCAGGAGATTCAGCAGTGGCTATGGGAGGTGAGCTCGACCCCTTCTCTGAGGATTTATGCTCATTCAACGAGTTTATGGGGGGAGGAGCTTTATCTTAAGGTTGGTTTAGGACCCGATGAACTAAGGTGGATGCTGAGTTTTCGTGCAGATGCTTTACCGGTGGGTGCGAGAAGAGAAAATATTGGTAGAATTAGGTGCGGTTCTGGTCCTTCTTTTTGCCCGTTATATGGACAGATGGGTGAAGATGTGGAACACTTGGTTTGTTGTTGTAGTTAGTTGGGGGATTTAAGGACAGAAGTTTTTGGTAGGGACTAGGGAGGTTCTTCAAGTGGGGTCTCTGAAAGATTTGATGGGTAGCAAAGTGTTCCAAGAGTTGTGTCGTTCGGGTAGATTCCTGAAGGTTGCCATGGAGCACCGTGAACGTTTTATTGTAGGTTGATCCTGTGGTAGGGATAGGATTTAGTTTGTTTGATGGTTATTTAGTTATTAGAATTAAGAGTTGAGTGTTGAATATTTGGAATGGTACAATGCAGTTGGAGTACTTATTTATTTTTATATTTTGTCCCACTATGGCCCATAGGGCTTTTTTGGGAATACATTCATTCACATTCATTCATTTGGGATGTAATCTGTTAGATTTTGAAAACTTTTTGCATTGAACATTATTTTATTTATTTATTAATAGAAAAAGACGTCACGCCGAAGCTTCTCTCTCTATGCAGAACAAGCATTGCCAGGAAGTCCCTAAAAACCGCCGAAAATGCATCTGCTGATTTTTCCGGTATCGTGACGACAAACAAAAAAGTCAACAGACGCTTTTTCCACAGTTTTCGGGTTTTCCTGACAATGCTTGTTTTGCACAGCATTTAATGCATAATATTTTCAAAATCACAACAGATTACATACCAAGTGATGTCTGTTGAAACCGCGCATCCTTGTGTTATCTATTGTGAAATTTCTGACAGTGTAGTCATCGGTGTGGCGACATGTCTGTCTGTTTCCGTTACCAGTTGTCAGTTTGTCGAATTGACATGGCATCGCGAACGAGCTGTTCCTCGGCCTAACTGCTAGTCCGCGACGAAAGCTTAGATATCGACCTTATACGTTTTAGAGGTCTACATGACTTTAATCAGGCCACTGGAATTTCCGGTACCCCCCGGGAATCCCTGTCCGATGAAAATCATTTCCTTATTTAGCGTGTTGTTAATACAATGTATTATCTTTAGATTAATCAGGCTTCCTGTTTTGTCAGGAACTGGGTGTAGCTCCCGTACCATCTACTTTGATCAGTAGGCTACCAATAGACACTAATTTCGTGTCTTAAATTACGACGGTAATTTCAATCCGGGGAAAAATTATTTCTCCGCATGCAGGTATTGATATCAGTTTTTCGGGCTTTCCGAAAAGCCCGACTTTCACAACCGCAACCTGTAGGGAATCATCAAATTAGTGGTGGGTATTTTTTGTTTGTTTTAACCTGTAGTCTATGAGAAAATAATAAACACAGAGATTCACAGCAGGTCTTCTTGACCCTAAATGTCCAAAAAACGAAACGGATAGATTTTATTAGAATTACGGAAAAGCCGTTTTATCAATTTTTGGTCTGATAGGAAGAGAATTTGATGTTCTTCTTCTTTTTTTAAACTAACTAACCGAGGTTAGTTTGGTTATTTTGAATACCCAAAATGTTGTCCACTTTTAAAACATATTGATTTCATCAGAAGTATTTGGGTTTCCTTTATCGTGCCCTAGTAGTATTTTTGTTCTTCGACTGGGACCATGACCTTGATTTTGGATGACACCCTTTTGCTTCAGGGCCTTTACGTAAATTGATTTATTTTTATGTAGTTGTGTATTAATTTGCGTGTTAATTAATTGCGTTATTGTCTTAATAATTTTTGGTATCCCAAAACTTAAGTGACGGGATACCTATGATTTTGTAAAAGTTGTCCGTCTCTTAGCACGATAATGTCGAAGGGGTTGAGATATTTTATTCAGACTTGGCGTGAGGACCATTTGGGTCAAAGTACAGGTCAAGTTCGAAGATGAGCTCTGTAGCCCTACATTTAGGGGTGAGGGAGGGGTTTCAGATTAAGGGGCGAAACAATTTTTTTTTTAAAGCTAATGAGATAGTCGATATAGAGGTAAGGAGACATGCTGAATCCGAATATGAAAATTATTTTCTCGCCAGACAAGTAGTTCAACCGGAATCCGGCAAAACTGGAAAATTTGTGAAAAGTTAAAAGTTTAATTTGAAGTTGATTAGAGGCGTGTTTTAGGGGTAAGGAGACATGTTGAATCCGAATGTGAAAATTACTTTCTTGCCGGACAATTATTTCAATTTCTAACCAGTATATGGCGAGGAGACATGCTGTAATTGCAGCTTTCGACATACTAGCCTAAAGATCGATTAGAGACTCGGTATCGGGGTAAGAAGGCATGCTGAATCCAGTTTTGAACTATATTTCCTTGACGGATAAGCTGACGGATGGAAAGGAAATCTGGAATATTGAGTGATGTGGGTGATCGGGGTTTCTGGTTTCTGATGTTCTCTTTCATGTCCGGACGGGATCTGACAACTGTTGGGGGGGGGGGGGGCGGAAAATACGTGACCCGCATAGATTTAGAGAGCGGAATAGAACTCTGTGGGAATGACAAACAAATGCAAATAAAATAGAAAAACGAGATTTTCGGTTTTTTTTCTTGATCAGCTAGTTACCCTTTCAAGATGATGTGCGAGGGATAAATACAGTTTTGGATATTTCGGTTGCACTTCCGGCCCAACCGTCCTCAGCGAAAAAAAACAAAACAAAATCATAAAATCCGCCACAGTCACTACAGGAAAACGATGCGGAACCAACAGACAATAAGACGACATGTAACTAAAAACCCGAAGAACCATGCGGACTGAACGACATGCAGATGAAAATTAAATAACGAAAGATAAAATGTGCGTGTTCAAAGTGTATATGTACAAATTTATGAGTTTTTACAATTCTGAATTCTGTGTATATTTACAATTTACCATCCGTCTGGGAAAGCGCAGAAGCTTTCACCCAGAAAACGGCCTACTACAAAAATCCATAAGATGTTTGACTACTTTCAATAAAACCTTCCACAGAACTGTCCACTGCTAACAAGATTCATGCGCGACTCGCGAAATAGCCTCTTTGCTCTGTATGCCCCGAGGGTGTTTTACGGCTTTGTTATTTGTTCAGCGCCTCGCGAATTCGTATGTTCACAACATTGGCAAAGAGGCTATTTCGCGACATGCCGTAGCTCGTAGAAAATTTCTTAATAAAAATAATCAAGTTCATAAGCAAACTACATCAATAAAGAAACCAAAATTGCATACCGTAGCTAGTAACAGTTAATCTGTTTAATAAAGTACGGTACAAAAGACTTTAGGTAACGCTCGGATGAATGTATTGGAGGAGGAATTATTTGCTTCTTCTGATTCGTTCTGAGATTTTTGGTAATTCTTGTTTTTCGGCAACTTCTTTTTTCGGAGAATTCGGGCAAAATGTCACGATGTAATTCGGACGCTAGTACTTTTGTGCCAAATCTCATGGTAAGCATATGCCTCCTTTATCTTAACGACGTGATCTTTAAGATCTCCAGGCTTTTTTCATAATCTTCATATCTCATTCCCAATATGACTTTGCATTCTCTCTTTTGGATCTGCTCAGTTTTTCATGTTGATCTTCGGTGAGTGAGCTGTGCCTTTGCGTACATGCGTGCCCTGTTAGGGGTCTGATATACATTTTGTAGCATGTCAACAATGTTTGCCTGTTGAGGCCAAATTTCCGCAGAATTGAAAAAGACTTGAGTTGACCAGATGCTTTTTGGAGACCACTGACTTAACATGAGAATTCCACCTCAAGGCACTGTCGACATTTTGTCCGAGGATTTTGATGTTTTGGGTTGTAGTTATTTCGTCCGACGTGAGCTCAGGTATGTCTCTTTTTAAGAAGTTGAATCGGAAGAGTTTTGTCTTTTCTTTGCTTATTTCGAGTTTCACTGCCTGAGCTTCTGATTTAAGTTCTTCCAACACATGCATGGCTGGGTCTTTTTGCGGAGCATCGGAAAGTAGTCGGAATACTGTCAGAGATAAGTTATCAGCATATTTGTAACGGTTGGTAAGTTCTCTGATCACTCTGTTTATGACTACAACAAATTCAACAGGCCCTATCTTTGTACCTTGAGCTGCTCTGCATGTGATGACAAGGGCGTCAGATAGCTCCCCATTCTGAAGTTGGACGCACTGTTCTCGGTCTGAGAGAAAACTCCCAAGCATCCTCAAGACTATGTTTTGGCTCCCATGGCTGATGCTTCGTCGATTGCAATGGTGTGATCGAGATGGTCGGATGCCTTTACAAGATCAGCAATTAAGCTATCGACAAAGACTCCCTCGTTCTCCAGGTGCTTGAGGATGTCGTGAATAAAGCGAACCAGGTAGTGGACTGTACTAAAGCCCGGTCGATATTTCATTTTATATTTCGGCCCTTGTTGGCAAGGGTCCTCTTCAGGCTCAAGCTGGGAAATGAACTAGTGGAAAAACAATTAAAGATCCTTCCTTAAATATCTGATTTTGTGTACTTCTTCTCTGAAAATTGGTTGGAGTTAAAGCTGGTGCTGTTATTTCATTCTGGACACGGCTGCTGCTTTTGCTGTTCGATTGGGTCGTCGAAAGGGTTCTAGCTCTCTTAAAGTTCGCATCTTAACTGCAAAGTCAATACTTTTGATCAAACGACACATTTCGGCCGATGATCATTTGCGCCACAACGGTTTTGCTAAATGAAACCCTGAAAGTGCGCATCTTAACCGAAAAGTGAAACAAAAATTTTTTTACCAAATCATATATATAGAAATAGAATAGAATTTCTATTTTTTCAAAAGCAGCTGTCACAGCGTTACCGCCGAATTTGACATTTTTGTCATACAAAATAACGAATAACAGAACACACTATAGTCTTGTAACGAAGGAAAAAAAAATACTAAACAGGACTAACTTATCGGTTATTGTACAACTCAATAAATGCTGGAACAAAACTCCTTCTATATCTTTCATGAAAAGGGGCCACAGGGGCTAGTTTGGGGATTTTCTGGGATTTCTCTCGCAGGGGTCGAATACGTATAGGAGAATAGGGGGGGGGGGGAGTATTACGTAATCGGGGAACAGATACCCCATATTGATGTTCCCCAAGGGCCCATTATCGTTTTTGCGAAGAGGTTTGCCTACAGATGAACTTCTAGCGCCTAAAGTGCACATCATTACAGCCAACTGAAAAATAAATTTCTTTTTACCAAACGATATATTTTCGTGATTTCCAAAAGCCCTTGATCATTCTTATCTGAAGGGTTTTGCTTGCAGATGATCAGAACAAACCCTCGAATGTCCAAATTCCGACTTTCAACATCTGAACCAGGTTTGCAAGTGTCATATGAGCTTCCAGCTCTTGTTTTATGTAGCCTACTGTTGGATCTTCATTGTCAATATTTGGTTATGACCGTTTCTGCCTCTCTTCGGTGAAAGCTGTTTGACTAATTAAGTTGATTGAAAATTGGCTTTGCAATTGTGTCAATGGAAGACAGTTTTAGACGGTTCACAGAGCGGCCATACCTTTTTGTGTGTTCTTCGGTGGACTTCCAGTTTTACTTTCTCCTTAAAACTCTGACAGCAAATATGGCAGATGTGTGGACGGTCGACGGAGTGAGACTGAAGATGGCGCCTAAGGCGGGTAGTAGCGGAAAAAGTCAGCGTGCACTTTGGGCAACGCATTTCACCTGCAAAATTTAAGCCGATTAATCCGAGTAAGTAAGTAAGTCAGTAATTTATTTATGACCCACCATTTTGAAAAGGCGGGGTAAAAGAAAATAAAGAAAATAAACTAAACACATAAACACACAGAAAAAGACACTTAATTTTCAGTCTTCGGTCAGGAAGCAGTGGACGACGTCGTGCGCTGGTTGGGCCCTGTTCTCACTGATTTTTGAAAGCGATGAGGAAATATCCAAAAGGGTAACACTTGCATCTTGAATTTTGAATTTCTCTGTCAATATATGGTTATGGCATAATTTCGACAAGTGGAGCAGGTGCTTTGCATATTTAAAATAACATGATCTCATCTTTTTAATCTCCTTCTTTCTCAGAACATGAGTGACGCCAGAACGAAAGAGTATAGAAGGAGCGCAGAAGGTGCTGTGGAAAACGTGCGCATTTGTTTCTTCTAAACCATTGTTAAGATCGCTATAACAAGCTGTATAAGGATTTGCTTCATCGTTTCGTGTCTAGCTAGAGCAATCCAAGCAGGCGGCGATTTGATTAATCGAGAATACGCCTTTCGTAAAATTCTTTCCAGATTAGTCATTTTTTGCCGCTAGATGCGCTAGCATAAAGTAAACAATGACACGTTACTTCTTGGTTTACGTTTAACCAAGTTTGTTTGTGTACTTTGAGTTCCTCTTAGGCTTCAGTTCCTCGAAGTTCCTCTTATGTTTAGTTCAGCTAGTTCCTCTTATATTTAAAACTGTTTGTTTTAACTGTTTAATTGCCTCTGCCATCTATGTGTGCTCTACCCGACTATGTTCTGTCAAACTTCATCAAGTTTATAAATTCTGGCTTCTGACTTCAAAACTGATTGCTGGTTGAGTTGTACACGGGGCTAATCCGCGACTCGGTACGAACCGAAAGCCTAATCACTTATTCCCCCTTCAGATAACTTATACATCTAACGTATGGTTGTTATTGTTACTATGACACATCCGGCAATTCCTAATTGGATTTCATGAAGTTCATAAAGGATTGATTTCTCTTTTTCTCAATCATGCTCACCATGTCCTGCTCGAAGTAGAAGCTGACGTGTACGTATAAACTGACGTGTACTAGCTCTTAGAGCTTGGTCATACTTGGCTCATTTACCGGCTTTTGGGGTTGCAAAAGTAGAAAAAAGAAAAAGAACAAGATACAACTAATTCTGAATGTTGTCGTCTTAAATTCAGGAGATCAATTAGAGCAAAACAGAGTGTACAATTATGGTACAGGAACCCTAATTGCATCTGCTCGTTATCCCCAAGCTGCCACAAAGCCCATCAAATCTCACGTCCCCTATTTTCAGTTGTTTGTCGAATAGGCGGCTTTTTAAGGCCAGTCTGACCAAGCTCTTATGCAGCGTATTACGCAGATTTGAACAGCGCCTAACGATTCGACAAGTAACCTGCCCCTTATAACGGGCACTAGATGGCTCCCTTTCCGGGCGTGGTCTTTTGCTCCTTGCGGTATCCAGTTGACTGCCGAGGTTGGCAATGCTTGTCTCCGCCACAAGTGACGCCACGTTGACAATTACGAATGAAACGACAGCTTTTTTTTTCATCTTCCCTTACAACAAAGTGGATCAATGCGACCACTCGGCTACGTCTCCACCTCCACTAAGTAACATAACTATCATAGAAACATTAAAATTCCTTACTTAACGCTAATTCATACTCAAACTTAATTTCATCAACCACAATTTCCTTTAACCAGTGTCTCTATTTCATCTTAATTTTTGTATACTTTCAGACCCTTAATATTTTATTGAATTTGACTTTTCAATCGGTTATCCTATAAAGAAGGGATCTCTGAAGTTGATAAATAAGCCATTTCGCCCGATGCTTCCACCAATGGCGTGTCGATTAGCTAGTTCTCCTGTTTTCGTGAGCACTACTCGTGGACTAACTAGCTGGAAATCCTCGACCAACCTGGTGAAGGTCCCTATAGTTTGGTCCATACTCTTGGTCCCAGGGAATGGCTTGAACAGACGATAAGGATCCAGTCAGGGTCGGGGACTGGAATCCCTCCTATGACTTTCCTCCCCATCATCACTTACGTACCGAAGCGTCGAGAGTTTTGAACTGTGTAGCGAAAGGGAAGGAAATCCGGTCGGGAAACCTGATCGTCTGCTCCTAACATAAGAAGAGAAGGGGGAGTTCCCCTGCTTACCGGATTGGGGTGTTGTCGTCGTTTCACCTTTTGTCGCCGGTTTGGTAGGATCACGAGAGGCTGATGTGCCAGGCATGGCTCTCTGGGGGTCGGGAGAGTGCTTCATTGTGGGGAATCTGGAAGAGGTTTGGGGGTTACCAGGCTTTTCTCGTTTATTTGCTCATCCTCTTAAGTTAGAAAAGGATGACATGGGTCATTTGTAATATATTTAGGCTACTATGCCCATTTGACAAAATTTTTCAAGGAGGGAGTCTTACATACGAAGCAGAACATAAAGTGATCTTTATGCTGGAACGTCTGGCACACAACTATCGTATAAACTAATGGATATCCTATGTAGGCTCTCCATAATCTGCAGTTTCTGTTCGTTTCCTATTCTTGAAGGGAAAGAACGTTGGGGAAGAAAAGGACCTGCAATTGCAGGTTCTCTCCTTCCCCAATGCTGTCCCTGAAGTTTAGCCTGACGAAGACCCTTGCCAAGAAGGGCCGAAATATCGCTGCCAAAGCATCGTAGCTGACGTATCCATTCTATGCTTTGTTTGAATGTATGTTTCCCAGTCAGCTTGGGCTCAAGGAATATTCATTTTTATGGCACATGCCTTCCGGCCAAGTGCCATATACCGATCATTTTTCCGTCGGTCTGTCGGTCAGTCCGGTGATCGCGAGTTAGGGTACTTTCAGATGTGCTAGAACGATGAAACTTGGCAAACATGTTACGGACCCGCCCAAACTAGCTTGGAGGTAGTCACTTCCACCGTGGGGGAGTGGAGGGAGGGGGAATCATGAATATTGACGTGTGCATAACTTTTGAATGGGGAATCGGATCTTAACGAAACTTGATATTTGGAAAGACCTCGTGTCTCAGATGTCACACGTCAAGTCTGGAACGGATCCGTGGGTTTTGCGGGGAGTTGAAGGGGGGGGGGGACCGGAAGTCGTATCACCTGGCGGACAGATCGGAATGAAACTTGGTAGGAAGAACAAGCGCAAGTTCTAGATACATAGTTGACAAGACCGGACCAGATCCGGACACTGTGGGGGGAGTTGGAGGGAGGGTTCCAAAATTCCGGTGATCTATAGTTCAGGTGCTTCCTGATGTGCTAGGACGATGAAACTTGGCAGGCGTATCAGGGACTCGACCATTTTAAGTTCTTAAAGGCACTATTTACTCTTCAACTTGCAGTATTTTAAAATATTTGAATACTATGCTGAATACTTGAAAAACTATGCTGTGCTTTCAACAAATACCCACGGTTTTGGCTGTTTTAAGCCTTTTCCGAGACCCGTTGACTTGTAGTGAAAACAGGGCAAAAATTTACATAATCGGTTTTCTGATGGAAAAACTTCTCGCAGACAACCGTCGACAGCGTGATACACATCGAAGGTAGCAAAACACGGCAAGTGAGAAAATCAACGTGGTTTTGTCCGAGGGGTTAGAATGTACCGTAAGAAATTGGGGTCTCCGGCTTTAGAAATATATAGAGTGATTATCCACTTGTCGAAATTCTGTCGTAACCATACATTGACAGAGAAATTCAAAATTCAAGACGCAAGTGTTACACTTTTGGATGTTTCGCCATCACTTTCAAAACTCATGGACAACAAGGCCCAACCAGCACACGATGTCGTCCACTGCTTCCTGACCGAAGATTGAAAATTAAGTGTCTTTTTTTGTGTGTATATATGTGTTTTGTTTATTTTCTTTATTTTCCTCATTTACTCCGCCTTTTCAAAATGGCGGGTCATAAATAAATTACTTATTACTTACTTACTTATGGAAGTAGGATGCATTAGTATTATAGGTAAGACAGGTCCTTTAACTCTTTAAGAGCAGTCGTTTCTCCGATTCAACCATCGTGGGGGAGTGGAGGGAGGGGGAATCCGGAATCTTGAGGTATGTCCAATTTTCGAACGAGTGATCGTATCTTAACGAAACTTGATATTTGGAAAGAACTCTTGTCTCAGACGTCCCATTTCAAGTGTGGACAGGATCCGATCAATGTGGGGGGGGGGGCGGAAATTTTGTGACACGCTTAGAGTGGAGCGATTGGGATGACATTTGCTGGAAGAACAACCAGAAGCCCTAGATACACGTGTCAGAACCACGTCAGGAGGGGGGTGCCGGGAATTCTGGTGATCGCGATCTAAGGTACTTCCAGATGTGCTAGGACGATGAAACTTGGCTTGAACATTAAAGACTTGACAAGATTGGCCTAGAAATTGTTACTTTCCAGATCCGACCATATCTTAAAGTAGCCTACTCATCTTAACCGCAAAGTACAAAAAATACTTTGAAGCAAAATATACATTTTCATGATCGCCTTGACAATTTTAGCCTCAAGGGTTTTGCTTAGAAATGAATTTCTAGCACCCTTAAAGTGCGCATCTTAAACGAAAAGTCAAAAAAATACTTTTGACCGAGCCATATATTCATGATTCCAGAGGGCCCAGGATCACTTTTCGCCTCAAGGGTTTTGATTAGAGATGAATTTAGTACTACTCTACTCTACTCTGATGATGATGATGATGATATAATTATTACCCATTTGTATGAAAAAAAATTCGTCCTAAATGGCGTATGAAAAGAAGAAGAAAACTACTTTCCAAATAACGCCACTTGATGATCCCGTGCCCATACCGAGTCCTGATTGGAACTAACGGTTGTACCTGGATGAGTATTGACTTACTTTGCAAATGTGAGAATGCTTCTGATTTAACTCCTTTGACTTAAAGGACCTCTCTTGCTTATTCTGCCTCTTATGATACACCTAGCACCCTTATGGAAGTAAGAGCTCCTAAAATCTCCCCCCTCCCACCTTTCACCATTGTTTCGTTCTGTGCCTACGAATTTTTAGCGCATTTTTCGGCCGTTCGGCCATTTTTCGACCTAAAGTTATCCAGCATCTTCAATGTCCTCTGGCAACTCTTTCACACACAAGGCTATAAGAATCTTCTGTTTTTACTTCTTTTATTTTTTAATTTTCCCATTTTTTAACTACTGCACGTTCATTTTTCGAATGTTTTGCGCCCACTTGCCGTGGCGGAGAGCAGGAAGGCTGGATAGAATCGACAAGCGCTAACGAAAAAGCGCTAAATCTAGGTGGAAAGTATTGGTAGTTTCGAAAAGTTTTTTTTCTGATCCA
Organism: Branchinecta sandiegonensis; assembly: GCA_030848855.1. Classification (NCBI taxonomy): domain Eukaryota; kingdom Metazoa; phylum Arthropoda; class Branchiopoda; order Anostraca; family Branchinectidae; genus Branchinecta; species Branchinecta sandiegonensis. The sequence goes on along the minus strand of JAUPMV010000010.1, from coordinate 1,632,502 downwards.
TTTCACAGTGAAAAGATCATTTCTAGTATAGCACAGGAAAATGGAGGTTTGACCCGAAACAAATTGCAACAGAAATGATTTTTACACCATCTTGTAGAGAAAAAAAAGCTGAACACCATATTCAAAGTTGCATATCCTGGCTCGACGCAAAATAAGCGTTTTTTGTCTGTTTAGTACCATTTTTTTACGTATTTAGAAAAAAAATATAAAATTTTCGTGGTTGTCCGTTATTCTTGAACTGGAGTACGATTCTAAGGAAAAATGACAAGCTGAAACCGAAAATGAAGTCGGATTTGGAGTATAAAGCACCAGATATAATAGAAAAAACGAGATTTTCGGGTTTTTTTTTCTTGATCAGCTAGTTACTCCTCCAAGATGATGTGCGAGGGATAAATAAATTTAAAAAGTGAATGGCTCAAACAGCTCGGAATTCTATGTCAGGATCGCACTTTCGTTCAAGAAAATCGGACCAGTACGAAAATTTGCACTTTTTTGCTAAATAGGTTGAAAAACTAACATTAACTTTTTTCTGGTGCTTTAGACGCCAAATCTAACTTCATTTTGAGCTCCAGCTTGTCATTTCGCATTAGAATCGTACTTCAGTTCAAGAATGACGGACAACCACGAAAATTTTATATGTTGTTTCGAAATACGTAAGAAATGACATTAAAAGCCAAAAAACGCTTATTTTGCGTCGAGCGTGGATATGCAACTTTGGATATGTTGTTCAGTTTTTTTTTCCTTACAAGATGGTGTAAAAATCATTTCTTTTGCAATTTGTTTCGGGTCGACCTCTTTTTGGAGCTCATTTTCCTGTACTAGTAATAGTTGTGCTTTAACAAAACAAGCATGTATTTTACCGTCCTGTTTATAGAAAGTTTCGTTAAGTTTCTTAGAAAGAGTGAAGAAATGGTCATTGCATAAATATCCTGTTTTCCGTAAATCGAGGAAATTAACTAATTTTGTCATAAAGCTGAAAGGGCGGTCCCCACACTTAAAATTTCGTCATTCTTTGTCCTCCCGTCTTTCACTGAGATCATCCCTTTATCTAGTAAATAAGTTTTCACTTTCTTCGCGTTTTCACTTGTCGGCTAGAAGCATGTAGGCCATCCTCGAAGTAGGACCACTCGCTTCTTATGACCGTCCTTTTCAAGACCTGCCGTCTGCCAGATACTTCTAAAAATTTATTCTGTAAAACTAGTGATGATAATAAATTAATCTGAATCGATGCCATTGAGTCATCGGTCGTGTGATATAGAGCGTGTCCGAAAGCTTTGAGACTGTAAATGCTGCATTTAATGCTGCAGTTTTATTTTTATTTTCGTCCGAAAGCTCTTACCTTATATCAGGGACCCATAAATTTCCTGTAAAGACTCGCCATTCAGGGGGCTTGTCAATAAGAGATTTCTGATGCACTCTTGATCGAGCGTCAGATAGTTCGAGAAATACCCACGGGGATAAAATACCCAACTATCCAGATAGACAAAACTGTAGTGCTGAACTAGAAATATTTCTCTGTAATGGAAGAGTATCCTGGATCATTTGTCCTAGCTTAGGTACCTGGTGACATGCTGAATAGTCCCATTAAATTGTGTCTATCTGAGCAAGAACGCCGATTCGACCCAAGCGGAATTTTTGAAAACTAGGCGAGGCTCGGGCAACATAGCAACATAGAAGCATAGGAAATGACAAGCCCCCTGAATGGCGAGTCATTACAGGAAATTTATGGGTCCCTGCTTATATGCAGCATTAAATGCAGCATTTACAGCACTAAAAGCTTTCGGACACGTTCTTTATTTCTTCTCTGACACTTCTAATTCCGAAACTTAGCCTTAATCGCCAGCTCCCCAGTTCTTTCTTGAAAATTCAGCGTAAAATTTAGCATCTTCGCTGAATTTTTCAATGAATTTAATGCTGAATTAATGCTGCATTAACTGAGCGAAAATTTAAGTCCGAAAGCGAAATGCTACATAAAATGCTGAATTAATTCAGCATTTTCGTTCGTTTCCGAGCTTTCGCAAAGGCCTTGACACAATTGAGTATTGGGGTCTCCACAGGCAACAAGGTTCAAGGTTTTAATTCAATCAATCAATCATTTATTAATACAAAATCACACTTCTATATAAAATTATTATTTAGAGGGTCAAGCCGGGACACAAGGTCGTTTGACAAAACCCCCCAAAAGCCCATAGCTGCCGTAAGCCATCGTAACGTGTCGAAAGAGCAAGAGCGTGCCAGTGAGAGCAAGACGAGTCTGGACGAGCAGGGTTTTGACGGCTTTTGCTCCCTCGTCTCTTTCATGTGGACAATGTGACAGAGGTGACACCTTCGGATCATGTTGGTGCCGAGGGGCCATGGGTGTGAGTGAAGGCGCTTACCAGACGGCAACCCACGCCACAGCCACACTTTGTGACAGAGCAATTCTCTCATTCGAAAGAAGTTATTGGGATCCCAAAACGTAAGTGGAGGGATACCTATGGCTTCGCAAAAGTTGTCCGTCTGTCCGAACGTCCGTCTGTCAGCATGATAAATATCGAAGGGAATGAGATATTTTGATGAAACTTGGTGTGAGAATTCTTTGGGTCAAGGGAAAGGTCGAGTTCTTAGATGGGTCCCATAGCTGTATACAACCACTCTTCTAGATGGTCAAATAATTCAGTAATAAACAAAAATGCAACATTTAGACGTAAAACTCAAAATCAACTTATATAGTTCAGAAAATTTTGCAGAAAAAGAAGAATATTTACCCTCTCGTCAGGCATAGTATATACAATCACGCTTCTAGATAGTCAGACAATTCAGTAATAAACAAAAATGCAACATTTAAACGTTAAACTCAAAATCAACCTATATACTTCAGAAAATTTCGCAGAAAAAAAAAATATTTTCCCTCTCGACAGGCATAGTATATGCAATCACGCTTCTAGATAGTCAGATAATTCAGTAATAAACAAAAATGCAACATTTAAACGTTAAACTCAAAATCAACCTACATAGTTCAGAAAATTTCGCCGAAAAAGAAGAATACATACCCTCTCGTCAGGCATAGTATATGCAATCACGCTTCTAGATAGTCAGACAATTCAGTAATTAACAAAAATGCAACATTTAAACGTTAAACTTCGAAGTTTTAGAAAAAAGAAAATGATGTGTTGAAGAAACTCGCAACGGTAATATATTTACGTACTTTTCCATCAGCTGTTGGTCTGACATGATCCTTGGTTCTTGCATAGGTCACGTATGTTAGGCGACTGATAAACTCGATCCTTTGCAACTTTTTATAGGTAGGTCGTGCTCAGTATAGTCCTATACGATCGAGATCAAAGGAAGATTATGGGTCGCAATCACTTGCTTTTAAGAGGGCCAAAGAACACTTAAGGCGGGTCTTTTGATGACGTAGTTATAATACCGAAGAGATTGTGCAATCATGCACATCATGGTAAGTTGATGACGTCTCCAGGTCTCAGCTGAAGATATTTTCCCAAAAGATCCCCGCGTTTTCAAATAGTGTGGTACGAATGTAGCACGAAAAGTTGGTTAATTTATATGGCAAGTGCCATATAGCGATCGCAATTTCTGTCCGTCCGGGTTCTGCTAGTTTGGGCACTTCCAAATAAACTAGGACGATGAAACTTGGCAGGCTTATCAGGGACCCGACCGGATTAAGTTGCAAATAATCATTTCCCCGATCCGACCGTCTTGGGGTGAGTGGATGGAGGGGGAATCCCTCTGTCGAACGGGCAATCGGATCTTAATGAAACTCGATATTTAGAAAAACCTCCTGACTCAGACGTCCCATTCAAAATACGGAGCTGATCCGGTGACTTTGGGGTGAGTTTGAGGGGAGAACCGGAAACTTGAGGAAACGCTTAGAGTGGAGGGATCGGAATGAAACTTGGTGTGAAAAACAAGACAAGTCCTAGATATGTTCGGGTCGGGACATTCATCTTCGACGATGAAATTCAACACTTCACGTTGCACGTTGCCCAGGGAACACAATTCTAGTTTGTAATTGAACCCTGCTTTATTTTTGCTCTTTTTGCCTGAAACCTATAGGATGTGCGTAGTAGCTTAAAGTTTAACTGAAAAGGCAGCTTTAACTCCCGGCAATGGCTTACATTTGTCGTTGATAAATATTTCAAGCGTACAGGGACAAGCAAAAGGTACCACAAATCCGAAAGAAGAAGTCGTTCGATGAACTCGATTATCTGTGGATAACAGACAAACCGAGGAACGCATTTTTTTTCGGGGTTTTGGGCCTATTTAAGTGAGTAAGTGATCCGCAAATATACTGTCGGATCTCAGCCGTATTCGGTTAATGATGATGATGATGATGTTTTATTGATCCACCAAAATTGATGATAATAAGATAAGTGATTATATGAATACGCAAAAACAAACCAACACTAAAAGAACTCTAATCTATCAGAACGACTAAAATAAACAACAACCCATGAAAATGGCGAAGGCAGATAAAATACCGCAAACAATGACAAAAACTGAAGGAAAAAAAAGTTAAAATTTAAAAATTCAAAATTTAAACAAACAAAAAATCAGTAAAAATAATTTAAAACTCATGGAGGAAAGATGACAAATTATGTTAAACTTTAGTCACTTCATATTAGTTAATACATGGAGTGCATACACTTGTTATTCCACTGTAACACTGTTCACTGGTCTTAAGACTAGCTGAAGATCAGAGCAAAATGCAAAATATAAGTTAACTCTGCTTAAGATCGACTGATTCAGTTAATACCTCGACATTGGTCAAGTCTGGATAAAGCAAGAAGGATTAATGGTTGGGGCTGAAACCTCCTGGCATTTTGTCCGCAGATTTGAGTTATAATTGGTAACGTTAGGTTTGGTAAGGATCGCAGGATTGGTGAGTTCACTTGCGTTGCTGGTGTTAGACCTAGTGTAGTTGACTACGTGTTGGTAGACGTTCGTCTAACGAAGGAACCACTCAATGTTGAGGTTTTGGTTAGCTTAGTAGGATCTGACCACTTAGCTCTGTTATTAGAAATGAGATTGCCGGAGGAACAAACATCGGACCCTATGGAAGTTGATGAAGAACAACAACGCCCGATGATACGATCAATTCCACGATATTGGTCTCGTGAGGAAGAACAGAAACTGAAAGAAGCATATGCAAGTGAAGAGTTTTGTCAGCGGATAGAAGATCTTCAGAGACAAGAAAAGGCTAATGATCCGAAGATTGTAGAATTTATTGAACTTGTACATGATACAGCAGCTCAATCAATTGATAAGAAAAGTAAAAAAACAGTATTTATTGACGCGGAATGTAATAGTAAGAAAAAATAATTAGTTAAAGATTTAAATAAAATATAAAGGGCAAAGAATGAAGAAAATAAGATAAGTCTGTTAAGGGTTTATAGAGAAAAAGGAAAAGTTTACAAGAAGTTAATTAAAAGGAAAAGAATGATGATAGAAGAAGTAGAAAAAAAGAGTTAGTGGAATCTTACGTAAATAATAAAATGAGGGAGTTCTGGAAAAAAGGTAAATGATAAGAGTTGCGAAAAAGGGACGGAAACTCCCCATCTACAAACATGGCGAGAGCATTTCAAGGGATTATAAGAGCAGAATCAGGAGAGTGCTCAGCCATTAGAAAAGTGGCACCAGACAGAATTCCAGCATTTTGATAATGAATTTACTATGCCCATGAAAGGGCATGATTATGAAATGCTTAGCCCGATAACAGGAGAAGAGATTCAAGAAAATCTTAAACGAATGGAAGGTAATTCGGCGGTAGGGGCGGATGGAGTTCCTACGCGGCTGTTGAAGAAATTTCTTGTAGTATTTATGTCATTGTTTGTAATAGTTTTCATATTAGATTCTGGCAACATGAATTTGGCCGGCGTCTTGGAAGACATCTATAATGCTCCCGTTTTTTAAAAAAGGAGATAGGAATCTACATCGGAACTATAAGCCTATAACATTGGTTTCGTGTATGAGTAAGATATTAGAGAAGATAATTGATTCTAGGCTAGCAAAATGGTTGGAGAAGAATAAGGTAATTAGAGAGGAGCAGGCTGGATTTAGGGTAGGATATAGTAAGTATCGATAGGATATTTGGCTGCTCATTAGAATTATTAGTCACATGTATGTAAGTAGCCTAGCTATAGTCAAAGCAGTAGGGAAAGGAACATCTACACCATTTGGAGTATTGAGGGGAGTGAAACAGGGTGGCACATTGTCACCTAGGTTATTTTGTATTTACATTAATGATTTAGTAGATTATCTACAGAGCCGCTGGGCTCCTGTAGTGAAGCTAGGAAGCTTAGCCTTGTCAGTGTTATTATTCGCCGACGACGCGGCTTTGGTAGCTCTGCAACCTATCTGGATTAAAAAAAACTAAACCTGATCGTTAATAAAACCTTCTCTTCTCTTGCTGCTGAAAAAGAAGAAGATAAATAGAGAACTCCAAATGCGGATTTTGGCTTTGGACAAATAAGACGTCTATTTTTTAATATAATAATGATTTTCTACTGGTTTGATAAAAATTTGTGGAGTGGATAAAAATTCTATACTCTCAAAATGAGCTGATTTTATGCTTTGCAGGAATGGTTTCCGAAGTATTTCAAGCAGAGACAGGAATACGACAAGGATGTCCCCTGAGTCTATTGCTATTTGAAATATATTTTGACCCACTACTCAGGATGTTAGAAATGGAGATTCGAGGTATCCAGTTAATGGATGAGGTGCTAAAAGCAAAAGGTTTTGTAGATGATGTCACCACTTTTACCTTCGATGATGAGGATTTCCAACGAGCAATAACATGTACTGAGTTGTATTGCGAAATCTTCAAACTTCAGCTAAACAAAGAGAAATGTGAAGTTCTTCTGCTTACTGAAGACAAGGCAGTTGACCATATTCAAGGGATACCTGTCAGAAATGAGCTTAGAATCCTCGTAGTCGTATTCCGAAAGGATTGGCGAGACACTGTACAGCATAACTGGCAGAGTGCTCTAGGTAAATTCATAGCCGCAATTCAATATGGACAGAATAGAGGTCTGACGATTTTCCAGAAAGCACAATATGTGAACCAATACTGTCTACCGATAATATGGTATACATCCAATGTTTTTATTCTGCCAGCAGCAACACGGGTAAATTTGAAAGAACAATTTACAGATACATCTGGCAAGGTAAATACCGTCCTAAATTAAAAATAACAGATCTGTTCTTAACGAAAGAAGAAGAAGGTTTACAGATTATACACATAAATTCAAAAACAGAGGAGCTGTTTACGAGAGCTGTAGATGAAGGAATAATGTGTAGAGAAAATTCAGTATTACTAGCATGGCAAAGTGATGAAAAGAAGTGCACAAATCCACTGAAAGAACCTTTTAAAACAATTAAAGAACTCGAAAAGATGGGAGTTATTGATTTTCAAAAGAAACAGATAGCGAAGAATGAAATGAAGACATATTAGCTAGATCTACCACTGACAAAAACTGTCACGGATGGAAGAATGAGTAAGGAGGAACTATTGAACGCAACCATACTGTTGAACACATCGATGCTTCAGCCGAAAGTAAAGGAGCACATGTTTTTTCAGATACACAATATCCTACATACAGAGGAAAGAAAACACCGAAACCAGCCTCATATTTCATCTGGTCAATGTAGGCTATGTGGTGAGACTGAAACATTGGATAATTTTTTTGTAGAATGTAGGGCAAAAGAAAGAATGGTAGGTATACTAGAAAATATTGTTCGAGGAGTTGGAGGATAAAATGAGAAATGAAGGATTAGTAAGCAAATTTTGCTTCAAGAATTAGAGAATGGTAAGATGAATCCAATTAGTAGGACATTGACATTTTTTATTTCGAATTTTTGTTATTTTATGTGGATGGAGATGGAGATGAGTTAATCATGAAGAAAATTGATATTGTATGGAATAGAATGAGAGGAATGAATAGGAAAGTGTTAAAGGAGAGATTGAATGTGGATATAAATATAGATGAATTCTTGTGAGATAATATTAATTTTTGTAATTTAATTTAATGTTTATAGATCTTTTGTGGACCATTTTAATTTTTTTAAGTGAATAAATTTTCTCTTCTAAAACTTTGTAAAGAGAAGAAATTTTTTTATTTATTTTTATTAGTTTTTTGTTGGAATTTAGTTGTTTTTGTTTCTTTTTAACATGAAATATGAAAGGAATGAGATTTGAAGAAAATTTGATTTTGTGTTGTATAATTTATGCCACCGTGTAAAAGGTTCTCTATGACGGAAGAACATCTTTTGAGCGGGATGAGCGATTTTATTTAATTATTGGTTCAGTTTTTGTAGGATGTTCCTTGATTGTTTTATGGTAAAATGGTCCGCATAAAGAGAATTTTAAATATTATTTAAAATATATTTTATATATTTTTTATTTTGGACTGGAAGAACAGAAAAGATACTAAGAGGCTTAAAAAAATAAAAATAAAACAGAAACTGTAATATTTGGTAAGAAAGGGGATAACCCTGAAAAATTTATATTTAAAGGTAAAGAATTATCCCAAAAGAAATGTTTTAAGAATTTGGGGGTTACTTTGATGTCAAATAGTAGTTGGAAGGAACATATTGCAGAGATGGGTAAAAGAGGTAAATATGCATAAGCACGTTTTTAATTCTAAAATTTTACCCAAGATCCAGTATGGGGCTGAGCTCTGGGGTTGCGAGGCTGCTAAGCAACTTGATTCGATTCAGCTACAACACTACAAGAGATTAACTGGTTTACATCCAACAACCCATACACAAGTAATGAAAGGAGAATTAGGTTTGCTGTCTCTTAGAGCGCGTAGGCTAGTGCAAGTAGTTGGATTTTGGTTAAAAATACTAAGTCTCTAAGAAGATGGGCTGCTGAAAGTGGCATACTTAGAGGCCCTGGGGATAAAAAAAAAGAAGCGTTCTTGGCCTTGGCAAGTGAAAAAGCTGATGGACGAAGCTGGACTATCTATGCTTGGAATGATGGCCATGGTGATGCCGAAGATTTAGAAATTTTGATGGGAAAATTTACTTCAGTACTTCAGGACCAAGAAACTCAGTTATGGAATGAGGCTATTCGGAAGTCGGAGTCGCTCACTTTATTATCCGAAGTTTAAGAATTTATCTGGATTAGATTTTTATTCTAAGCTAGGTCTACCCGCAGAAGTATTAAAGATGTGGTTCTAACTCCGGGCGAACTGTCTCCCATTACGAAGTAGGAAAAGGTTTTTGAAATGAATAGGTCTTTGCCGGTGGCCGAATGTGCTTGCCGATTTTGTGGTGAGGTTGAAGAGAGTTTATTTCATCTGCTGACGGATTGTCGGGGGGGTGAAGGAAATTAGAGATAGCTTTTTTGGTGGGGTACCCATACTATTTCCTGGTATTATGGAGTCGACGAATCGTCAGGTAATTCGGTCGGTATGTGAATATTTCAAGTGTATGCTGGAAGTTTAGATTGGAGGGAATTTGGTTAATAGTAGAAGGGTAAAAAGGAATAATTTTATTGTATGTAATGTTGATGTTCAATTTTGTTAGTTAAGTGCTAGAATGAATGCTGATGTATGGCCCTTTGTTGGCTTTAATAAATTATTATTATTATTATACCCGAACGGTGCTTCGTGAGCAATGCCATAACGCAATGTCATAGAATGTAAGAAAAGATTGCTTGTGTTTAAAAAGGCACTTGGTCAGAGTCCTTTGAATCGAATAAGCCGCTTTCACATTGACGCGTTGAGCCTTTCACACTAAGCTACGCAACCTCTGCGTCGTGCTTGCGTCGACGCAGCGCGAGCTTGCGCAGACCAATAAAACGCAACGCCAGAATAGAACCAAGTTCTATTCTTGCGTTGCGTCGACGCGTACGCATCAGATTTGTCAGTGGAAAATGGAAGTTTTTGAAGAAAAACTAAACAAAGAACATGCTGATGATGAAGAAAAACTTGCTACTACTGAAAGAAATTAAAATTCAACAGAAGAAATGGAGAAAAGAAAATGTAAATAGCATCTAGCGCGAAAGCTTCTCGCGCAGGTGTGAAACATACGCTGCGCAACCTGTACGCAACGCAAGATAAACGTATACGCAAGGCAACGCATCGCAACGACGCGTCAATGTGAAAGCGGCTTATTGATTCAAGGGACTTTCACAGACTTGAATATCTATTCGAGGGGGAAATCGGAATGATCTTAGGGAGCGCCTGGGTTCCTCTCACTACACTTATGAGCTGTTTCTTCGTCGCCGTTTGTCGTCTGGTTAACCGACTTGTGGACTGAGGTTGGGGCTCCGTTGAACCGACCCTCTTTCGTTCTGAGGCAGAAAATTCGAATCTCCCACGCAATGTTGGAGGATGCGTTTTGCATCACTGGGAGAACGGGATGGAATGCCGAAAAACATACTCGTGCTGATAAATAGGTAAGTTGGCTAGATGACAGAGAATTGGCAGAAAACGCAGCTAATGTCGTCCATGACTGTTCGTTTACTTTTCAGATAAAGATCAACGATCGTGTGGGCCGATATGCTGTGGCGACAGCCGATATAGAGGCGGGGGAAGCTGTTATTATCGAAGACCCAACGGTTGCCATCCAGAGACCTGAGACCTTGGGGGACTTTTGTCATGGCTGTTTCATCCGGTCAGTATGACATCACTGATAGTAGCCTTAAATTCGATGCACCTCTGCAGTTCAATGAAGGTCATTGTACAGCGATTAACCTAGCTCGACAAAACCGGACATGAGTCAGCACTGGCAGATACTGACGACTAGGGAGCCAGGATCGTGAAGCCTTCCGAAATCTAATTTCGCACATCTTACAGATTTCAGCCCTATCAGGCACAGAAACATGCAAAATTCAGAAGCTGAAAACAAAACTAATTTTATCTTCTTGTCTCGTCATTCCAGAGGATTGAAAAATCTCAAACATTGAAAAAACGGCTTATACATTTACATCCTAAATATTGCTCCTCGTAAGGGGTTAACCCTTTTCCTCACCACCTGGATGCAGTTGGACTACGCCGGCACTGTTAATTTTGGAAATGTCACCATGTATAAAGTCTTATGCTTGCGAATATTTGTCTTCTCTTTTTATTTCTCTTGTATTTGAAAAAGCCGGAGGGCCATATACTAGTACAGGTTATGAATAAACATAAACGTAAATAACCGCACAAGTAATCTACGGAGAGCTTTCTATATTCCAGCGCTCTAGACACAAACCTACAAATCTTGCTAATCGACTGGGTGGATGCACACTTCAGGATACCAGGAAGGGTCGGGATATCCCCACCGAAAATCTCCCTCCGGGGATCCGAAAGCTCTTGGCACCGGCTTAGAAAATGACCGATATCCTCATCTTGTCCACCGCAGAGAGAACAAGCATACTTCCCATCCGGATTCTTCTTATTTCTATCTACCGTGCAGTGGTGGGCAATTAGCCTTCAGTTGGATCCAGTACCTCAAATATATCGCGGGTAGATTAAGTTTAAAATAAAATTCTGGCTCATAAACTGTTTTCACCATACTATAATTTCTAAAGGGAAAGCTAAGGTAAAGGTATAGGTTTCAGCACTAGCCTTGACAGGCCAAGCTGGCGGTGCTGATCTCCGATTCTCGGCCCTCGGCCAGGAAGTGCAATGGGGGGTTGGGGGCCAGCCATCCTGTGCTTTCACACCCCCTTCCTGTCACCTTCCCCGGATTTCTCCAGGTACCCATTTGAAGCTGGGTGGACTTTGGCTTGTCTTACAGGGTTACGCCACTAACCCCGTCCCAAATCAAACAGTAGGCACTACCGAGACTCGAACAAGCGACCCTTCACTTGCGAGCCCGGCGCGCTGACCACTCGGCCACGGACGGACTTTCTAGGGGTATCCGATGAAGAAATAATTCCAGACCATTTCTGTGTTTCCTGGTCTTCAATAATTCTCAGTACGTCATGTTTGAAACCTGGAGATTGATCAGGAGGGCCCAATCCAGCATTCCAAGAATATGGAAGTCCAACCTCATCAGGTATAGGACAAGAATGTTTCATGCCGACATTGAGCTGTGAGCCACAAGAGAGGCCACGTTCGCGTCAAGAAGAAGCTGAAGATTGAGGATATGACTAAAATAATGCCTAGGTATTGATATGGACTTTAAGACTAAGTAATTACCTACTCTAGAACACCAACTCCCGTTCCCTGCCAGACTTGCACATCAGCTGGATTTTGCTCTTACGAATGCCGAGACCGGTCCTACAAGCTATATCACCGATTGGAATGCCATCTGTTGAAACTGATTGGAAATCACGTGCTAACAGCTGATTGGCTCCTTGCCCTCAGAAGTGTCATTGTAGACGTCGAAGGGAGACTACGTGACTTTGAAGTAAGTTGCATTTAAAATACGCTTGATGACGAACTACATTTACTGTTACGCTTTTAAAATCACAGATCACATCCCAAGTGTTGTCTGTTGAAATTGCGCATCCTTGTGTTATCTGTTATGAAACTTCTGACAGTGCAGTTGGCGTGTGTGTACCGTTGATTCTTGTTTAGCAGAAATGCAAATGTCTTATTTGATGGCGCTTATGGTGCGTTCACACACAGTCCGATTTTCGCAGTCGGATACGAATTTCATCCTTCTCGAAATTTTGACGCATTGCAAGCAAGTTTCTCCATAGTGAGAAGGGGGGGGGGGTGATGCCCGCGGATCGAACCAAAAAGTGCAAAAAAAACATATATGAAAGGTTAAAGCTTGTAGGAAACGAATATTTTTCTACGTTTCGGGCGGGGGTGAACCCCCTAACCTCCCTGGATACGGCCTTGGCCTTGAGTCTAGATGTGTTGCGTGCGTGTTTTCGTATGCCAAATTTTATCGAATTGTATGAATGAATGAATGAATGTATTCCCAAAAAAGCCCTTTGGGCCATAGCGGGACAACATATAAAAATAAATAAGCACTCCAACTGCAACGTACCAGTCCAAATATTCAACACTCAACTCAAAATTCTGATAACAAAATAACTATCAAAGAAACTGATACCTATCCCTACCACAACATCAACCTACACTAAAACGTTACTTCAACGGATAAGGATAAGCTGAACGGATAACCTCAGATTGATTCTTTTCGGCCCTTTTCGTCAACGGCCCTCTTCTTACCCACTCTAGAAAAAAAAAACTGCGATTAAAGTTTAAGCGAACACGACTAAGACCCGGCAGTCTATTAACATATCACTTATTACTTAAAAAGGCTGAAACCCGATAAGAATGTGTTGCTCCGTTTGTCCACTATCCACAGAGAATCGAATGAACTTGCTCTTTTGGGTTTGCGGTACCTCTGTGTGCTTCTTGCTCTATGCTTGAAAACAGAGCAACGAGAAAGGTAAGCCGTTGCTGAAAAATAAACTAAAATTGACAGATTCCTTGCAAGACATGTCTTAACAGCGTCTTCTTACTTTCTTCAGCTGTAACTTTGACGAGCTTAGCGCCTTTGCCATATAAATGCAGGCTTTTGCTAAATTCGAGTTCTCCGCGTCTGGATGAATTTTGTTTTGTTGTCCCGTAGCCTCCAAGCCACCCCTGTTCATGCCTACTCGAGCGCCAAACACTTTATGACCACATAGCTCCTCCTCCAAGGCGTGACCACCTGTCTCTTGTCACGACTTGACTCCTCCTCAAGGTGTAAAAACACTACTTGACTCATCCCCTGGGAGGAGCCAACTCTTACCCATCCGCCATCCTGGGGACCGAGGGGCGGAGCCAGGAAGATTCATAGAGGGGACCTAATGCTTTGGACTCTGTCATATTTCGGCAGAGTCCAGGCCTCGCAACTAATTCAAGCCTTAGAGCTAGCCGCCTGCCCCCGGCCATCACTTTCTCATGGTATGGCTCCTCCAACAGGGCGGGGCTTAGCAAAACCTGTCACTTGTCATCGCTGGATTGCTCCCCATATGAAGAGCCAACTGGTATCCACCAGCCAATCAACCTCATTGGACTTGGCATATTCTCACCGTAATTACTAGAGCCCCGGGTGAAAAAATACAAAATCCCATAGCTGAGTCAGAATAATTCGGTGAATTCAAATACCAGGTGTAAAATTAAGCTGCCTTTTTCAGTTAAACTTTAAATAAATGGAATTCCAATGTCCTATTTTGGCGAGTTACTTCTAATGAATTCCTGAAGTCGGCACACACCAATGAAACAATGGAGGCTGTATTATTTTTTTGCAAAGTTCAGAATATGTAATTATCGGAGCCAGCGTTGATGAACGACTAAATGAGTTTCAGTAGGGATGTTCTGTATCGCTAGTGGTGCTAGTATCGCTGCTATTCGAGTGTGTGTCAATTTTGTCGAGTCTTGGCGCTACCCGGCCTAGTGTTATTTTGCTCTGCTCTGGGACAAACTGGCAAATTTTCTGAAGAAAATACAGTTTATTAAATTTCTTCCTCCTCATACTACGTTACTTTACGTTACGTTTCTTGTTTTTTTTTTGTTTTTTTTACGTTTCTTGGTTTTTGCAGTTGGACAAGTTGGACAAATTCAACCCTGATATTTTATAAGTAGCGAACTGAAAGACAAAAATGCTCCTCAGCCGGGATTTGAACCCAGAACCCCTTACAAGGCAGCTGCTACCATTTGAGCTACTGAGGGGCTTGTGAACATAGGTCGCAAACCACCCGAAGGCGAATTCTTCTAACCAGTTCACATCCCCATGTCACGGAAATTAATAATAATAGATCAATCAATCAATCAAGTTTAATCCAAATAGCAAAAAGCTAGAAGAGGATTACAAATTTACGAAATACACAAACACGAAATAAATTAACTAATACACTTACAAGATATGACCAGAAATACATAGATGGCACTTTACACAAGGGACTTTTATGTAAATATATTCGAAAAAAAAACTGTTTCTGGTTTACCGGTCACGGTATAAGTCCCTTGTGTAAAGTGCCATCTGTGTGTTATTATCAACCCTGAGGTTACGCAGAAGAATCAAGGTACGGAGGGCTACATACGCTAGGCTTTCTATATCGACGTAACGGCCGTAAGAGGTGTGAAGGTGAACAGTTAAATTACTTTCTTCAGTCTGAATAGACCTTAATGACGTATAATGTTGTAGACTTACTTTACCTCACTAGGTTTCTTTCAGACCCGGTAGATGGATCGTTTGAGATTGCGGTGTGGTTGAAATCTTTTTTTTTTGGCCGGTACTATCAGCGCCACAAGGAAGTAGTGTAACCGGTAGTAACCGGACTTGGGCTCAGGAAATTTATACCTTTCCTGTCAACAACCGGTGTTCAGAGGGAGACCCCACCTTTGCTTTACTAGAAATTGCCCCACAAGTTTGTCTCGCTTTAAACGCCGCAAGCGTAGCTGTTGGTGCTACGAGTATAGCCCGTTTGCAAAGCATGGAAAGCATAGCTCTTGGCGCTACTTCCTAGTGTTATTTTGCTATGTCCCAGAGAGAACGTGGATCTACGAGAGAAAAATACAGTAAGTTGTCTTCGATGAAAGCGATGACAAATTTAGAAGAAAATACAAATTCTGCAGTTGTATGCTACCACCAGTCTGAAGGGGTCCGCTGCAGATGTGAAAGAGATCTTAAAAAAAAACACGGAAAAGCAACGTTAGTTTTACGTTTTAGTCCGGAGGATCTTTGGGGTGCCTTATCGCGGTAGCGCAAGCGGTGAAATCGCAGTTGTGGGTCCATAGCTGTAGGAGAAACTAGTGTTCCAAACGGCTGTATTCAAATGATAGGTGCCAGTGATTTGGGATGGGGTCAGTGTTGGGACAAGTGTTATCTTTGTACGTAAGTGTGAAGTATCAAGTACTTCCGAATCTGTACTAAAGTATCAAGTAGTATGTTAGTACTTGATTAGTGCATCAAGTACTGCACAGTGAGAAAAAATAGTCTCGAGATTCATAAGACTTTCCTGTGACTTTTCATTTGTTGGATAAACACTGCCAAAGAAACATTTCAGTGTGCAAATCGATGTGATCTAAGTAGAATGTAGCCTACTTGAAAATGTATTGGTGATTGAGGCTTCAAGTACAATGTTTACAACGGATACGTCAGCTACGATTCTTCATCAGCGATATTTCGGCCCTTCTTGGCAAGGGTCAGGCTGACGAGGACCCTTGCCAAGAAGGGCCGAAATGTCGCTGATGAAGAATCGTAGCTGACGTATCCGTAAGTTTCAATGTTTCAAAGTCAGCTTGGGCTCAAAGAATATTTATTTTAAATAAGTACTAAGTATGAAGTATTCCAGGAGACTTGTACTAAACTAAAACCTAAGTACTTTGATTTTTTCATGAATGTGTCAGGCCCAGTGAGAAATTATGTCTAAATTTTGTGTGTTTATACTGTCATTTATCTTGTGTTGTTCTCTTTACTCCGCTATCACCTTGTGTATTTGGCGGGTTACAAATAAAATATATCTATTTGTACTCGAGTAGTATTTGTAGTACTTTTCAACACTGAATAGGCTTGTGTCCCTTAGCTGGCCAAGAGTGGTTGCGAAATCTTTCCAGTTTATTCATAACACGATGAGCACAAAATGTTGAGTCGCGAATACAACATATTTACAGGCGACCCCTGGGCCAGGGATCGGCATGTTGCCAGATCGCTTGCCGATCCGCGACTGAAACAAACCGGAATGAATTACACTGAATAGTCAGTCGACAATAATGAGTCACGACGGGCGAGCGCGAGGGGTTAGTGCCTTCTGCAAATCGCAAGGAAGACAAAAGTTGTGCTAGGCACAACATTCCCCTTACAGAATCGACCTCGGTACTGGCCTGAAGAAAAGATTGACCAAGTAGTGAAATGTCACTGCCACAGGAAGGATGCCTGACATTTCGCTGTTTGCTGGAGCGATTTATGTTCTTGTCTTTTCGCCTGACATTTGGGTGATCTCATTATTGGTATATTCGCAAATAGTTTTTGCCAATTCATTTCGCGGAACCGTCGTTACTGAGACCGAGCCAGGATGACCTCTTGTCAACTGCTAAGTCAGTGAGCCCTGAAGGAACCAATCATAATTTATTCTACATCGGAAGCCGGACGCAGCCGTTAATTGTTTTTGGTTCAAGTTCAAGTTTTTGGGATCCCAAAACGTAAGTGGAGGTATACCTGTGACATCGCAAAAGTGGTCCGTCTGCCCGTCCGTCCGCAAGCACGATAACTCGATATTTTTATTTTGATGAAACTTGGTGTGAGGGTTCTTTGGGTCAAGGGTAAGGTCGACTTCGTAGATGGGCTCTTTAGCCCAACATTTAGGGGTGGGGGGAGGGGGTTCAAATTAAGGGTCAAACAAAATGTTTATAAACAGCTAATGTGATAGTCGATTATGGGGTAAGAAGACATGCTGAACACGATGATGGAAACTATTTTCTCGCCGGACAAGTAGTTCTGGCGAAAACCGGAAAGTTTGTTAAGAGCAAAAGTATTATTTGATTTAACGATTTAGGGATAAGAAGACATGCTGAACACTTACGTGAAAACCGTTTTCTACCCGGAAAATCTGTTAAAAGCAAAAGTTTTACTTTAATTTGATTAGATCACAGACTTACAATCATTTTGTTACCCGGTCATGTAGTCTGTCCGGAATCCGGCTGAAACCGAAAAATTTGTTATAAGTTAAAGTTTTATTGGAAGTTGATTAGATGTTCTTTGTAGGGATAAGGAGATATGCTGAACTGAATCGCTCGGAATTCGGCCGAAACCGGAAATTTGGAAGTAGGAAAGCAGGCAGTATCAATCAGTATCGACAAAATAGATATGGCTTATTGAGGTGTATCTGAACTTGGTTGTCTCAGATGACTAGCTATTTGCTAAATTAATCTGTTCCCAGAATTCAATAGTAAAAATGTTCAAGGATTCTGGCGAAGATTGGATCTGGCGAAGACAAGACCCAATTGTCTGGATCAAACATTAAATTTCTGGGATCCTATCGAAACCTGTTTAATTTATGACACTAAGAGCGTGTTACACCGTACTTACCATAATTACTACGCTTGACGGTCACGAATTCTGGCTTTTTGGCGTCAAGGCTGGAAAGCATGTTTCTATAAAAAAAATTCTATAAATAGCAACTAATAGTTACTATTGTCAGAAGGGTGGAACACGCTCTAAATTACAAATAGCCTACATTTAACAAGCACTGTCGAGTATAAAAACTCGTACATTCAATGCTTGTTACTAATTTTACCTTAACGACAACAACTGTACGTACCCTATAAATCTATCATAAATCTAATAAAATATAATCTAAACTAGTATAATCTGACCTGTATAATCAAACGTGCTATCTACCAAATACCCCATCCCTCCTCTTAAAACAAGACCAATGTTTTTTTCAAATATCTCCGTTTTCTTCTGTACCTTCCTCGTCGCATGCGCAATCATCGAATCATGGAGAAGTTTTTTGTCTTGGACCCAACTGTCAAGCTATAAGAATTAAGTAGCCATCTTCTGCCACCACCCAACCGCCTTCCTGCCCATTGCCCAATGCGCCTGCTAATGCAGTAAATTTATTGTTCTTTTCGTGTTTCGTTGTGTGTTTCTTGTTTTGCGTTCGCTTATCTTTTGTTGTTGTTATAGATTTTGTGTACCCTCTGTATTTCTTGTCAAGCGTTCATTTACCTTTTTTGTATGTACTGTGCAAATGCCTTATTACTATGCTGCATGTAATAAATTCATTCATTCATTCAAAGGTTTTGATGGGATCCCGAAAATCTTACATTTATTGGACTTCTTGATCCAATCAATCGGGTCTTGTATATTTCCTGTCGTCGCCAGATCCCGTAAACAGGCTGTTTTCCCCAGACTACGACCAGAATACCGATACTAGTCGAGACTATTCCGATCCAACATATTCATATACACACCTTGTAAATTTTATCGGAGGATTTTGTTATTTCAGACTATTTCCAATTCTTATCGTCCCATTTGCCCGGTATTAAGATGAAGCAAGTAGATCAATTCAATCCTATTATCTTTATGCCGAAAAGCACGAATTTATTAGAAATGTTAAACAGTAGATGAAGTGCTCGTTTTTCCACGCATTAGGGCTGGACGACTGATCAGCTGAGAGAAGAAAGAATTAATATGAATTTAACATGCATGCTTGCCCTGAAATCAAAGCTCTAAACGACTTCAGAATTAACTTTCACTTTTATGAAATTTCTGGGTTGCGGAATTCTCGACGAATTCCTTGTCGAATGAACAAATGAAGTTCAGATACTCAATCGAAACTCTAATCAACTTCGAAGGAACTTCTTCAAGTGAAAAAAGAAATTCAGGCTTTGGCCGGATGCCTGGCGAACCGCATATTCGTCAAGGAAATGAAATTCAAGAACGGACTCAGTATTTCTCCTTACCCCTATATCCAATCCTTAATCGAGTTCAGAAAATAACACCACACTTTCCGGTTTTGGCCGGATTCCGGATGAAGTTCTTGTACGGCAGAAAATTATGTTCAAAGCTTGATCCAGTGTGTTTCCTTACCCCCATACCGAACTTCAAATCGACTGCAGAAACAACTCTTAACTTCTAAAGTGAAGATTTTTGTACCTTCCTTGATAGTGGGCAAGTTCGTGACTAACAGGCTGCGGTCTTTACTTACCAGTGTTTGCATGAAGTGCGTCCGCCTGTGTTTTTAGATTTTATAGACAAAATAATGATTTGCATGATTATTTTACAAGGAATGCTACTTATCTGGTGACGGAGTATAGGAGTGGTAGACGAACTGGCTTTTTAATTAAACATTTGGGCCAGGTGGTATGGAATTCACTCCCAGATAGTGTTAAGGCGGCTGAACACCAATAATTGTTTAAAAAAAACAGTAAAGAAATTTTTGTTGGAGGGGTGAGGAGTCACGATTCAGAGAATGAAGGTATAAGTTATTATTTCTTTTTTTATTACCTTTTTATTTCTTTTTTTTTCTTCTTTTTTCTTTTGTGTGTTATATGGAAAAAAATGATTAATTAGTGTTGAAACGAAATTAAGTTATTGTTTAAGTTGAGTTGAAGTAGTTTGTGGTAACCGCCTAGTGCCAGTGCATTTATGTCTTCTCATGGGCGGTTACTTATCATGATGGGTTATTATGTATATTAGCAATAAAATAATCTAATCTAATCTTCCTTTGTGACCTTGCATAAGGAAGCTTACCCTAAGCTGAGAGTATTGTCCTTGTTAGCTCCATGTTTTCTTTTTAGTTATTTGACATTCCAACCAAATTGCCGTACGACTATCATCAGAAGAAATATAAAGCATATTAGCTTTGTTTCCTAGCATACGTTTTTTTCCTTATAATCAAGTGAGTTACCAGCCACGCAATAGTTGAGAATCACAAATAGTTGAGAATAATACAAGCAAAATAATAATCTGGTACCAGAACAATCACCTTCAAATCAGGCTCTGCTTCTAACAAATTACCCACAGCTTCGGCTGTCTGAAGCCGTTTACCAGGCCCGTTGAATTCTAGCAAAAGTACGGACAAATTTAGATAATTGTTTTTTTTTCTGACGGGAGAGCTTCTCACATACAAAGGTCGGGAGCATGATACGCATTGATTATATCGAAACGTGTGAAAATTGGTGAGTTATCTATATTATGATTCATATTTGTAAGAATATTAGTATATAACTTTTTTCGAACAGGTATGTAATGCACATCCTCCTATGACCCACGGTCAGTTATTTTACAATAATCTTCACAAAGAAAGTTAGCGGTAGATATGAGAGGATGATATAAGTCATATCAGCCTCCAGAGAGGATGTTAGAAGTCATATAGCCTCCGGAGAGGATGATATAAGTTATATCAGCCTCCAGAGATGATTTCTGTTCGAAAAAGTTATAACAGTTAACACACCTCCATCTCGGTTGATATCTGAATGACAACCTCGATGGCCATTGAAAAATATCTACCGACGGCTCGGATAGGTTATTTTCAATGACCGTCTCGGTGTTATTTTCCGAAATACCAACCTCGATGTCTGAAGTTAATCTTTTATACGTTGAATTTTTGCTAGAATTCTCGTCAGCTTTTCATTTCTTGGTCTCATTTAACAGGGAGGCCGGAAGTACGCGTTTTCTTACGGTTGTTATCACACAACACTCGTTTCTTCTGCATACTTGTTGACATAATTAGAAACCGAATAGTAGAATATTGGAATAATCTCCCAGAAAGTGTTGCAAATCCCGAAAAGATCAACCAATTCAAAGCAGGTGTCGACTACCATCTGGCTGAAATTCAGTTTAGTGTGTAAAGTGTCCCGAGAAATTTATAGAGGCGAAAGCGTTATTATTGCAACCACATTATTATTATTATTATTATTTTATAACTATTTCCAGGAAGCAAGTTCTACCACTGGAAACAACTTCAACCTCTTCTGCTTGGAAAGCCACAGTCGAGATATGCCGATGAACGCAAGAGCAGTAGAGGCGTACTGTGCAGCTTTTTTGGTGAAGTGCCAGTGGGCAGTTGGTGCGATCGACGTTGCAGGTTTTTCCCCTTCTTCAAATTTACAGGCATATATTTGACTGCGTTAGTCGGGCAAGTCAGCTGAGTTTTAGAACCACACAGGTTATTTTTCTAGCCTGTTTCTAGCCCCTGAAGAGGAGCCTTGTCAAAAAGGGCCAAAATATCGCTAGAATACAACTCAGCTGGTGTATCCGTTTAAGGCAGTTAAACATGATTCGCAGTCAGCTTGGGCTGAATACATATTTGAACAGTTGTAGGCTACTAGCAAAAGACTATGAGTTGCTTATAACTTAGATAACTACAAGGGGCTTTCACTGTCTATCGCTTAAAGCACAACTCTTACTATAAATGATATTTTCCCTACGAAAGGGGTCGGAAAAAAAGTTTTTCAAAAACTATCCAGCCTTCCTGCTCTCCGACGCGGCGGCTGGGAGCGAAACCTTTGAAGATTGAACGTGCCGTGGTTACAAAGTTGGAAAACTAAGCATATAAAACAAGTTAAAAAACAGAAGATAATCGAAAAAGCACTAAAAATTTGCGGGCAGAAAACGAAACATGGAAAAGGGTGGGGATTTTAATAGCTTATAATTCCAAAAGGGAGCTAGGTATATTATTAAAGGCAGAATAAGGAAGAGGGGTCCTTTGAGAGACAGATCCTCTTTTCCCTTTGTGGGGTCGCTTCTTCCACCGCCTGGCATGCGCTAAGCTAAATAGTCGTGTTTCATCAGCGTCGTTTTAACCTCTGAGACGAATTTCCACTTGTAAGAGTTACTACCCATGATAACAGGCTCGAGTTTGCCCCCCTCCCAGTTCAAACACTGCGTTTTTTCGTTAGACCCTTCGGTCTGCAATACCAATGACAACGTGTTAGACTAACAGGTCTGGGATCACAGACTTTCCCACTGACCCATAGAACTGTCCATGATAGCACTTTTGCCTACCTGTAACACCACCTTACCCCTTAGAAGCACATTCTATTTGCTTTGTTTTAAGGAGAGCAAATCATTTTTCTGCTTACAAATCTTGCAATGTAGCACTCAGAACACAACCTACTTTTGGCTGTAGTTGCGTGCCATCTGGCGGAAACTCAATTAGCTTGTAAATACTCTATATGACTAGTCCAAAACACGGCAGTGACAGTGTTGCCAGATGGTGCGCATTTGCGCCATTTGGGCGCTTTTTAGAGGCGGCTGCGCTTCGAATTTTTCAAGTGTGCGCATTGCGCCAAATTTGCGCATTTCCCCAAATATCGGCGCAAATTGGGCGCATTTTGCTCTCCATATCCCTTAGAAACTGAAAACCAGATCAGGATTTGTAAGAGCCACACAGTGATTTTATATCCAGATTCCAGATCTTGAGGGTTGCGGGGGAAAATATTCACTGAAATGTCAAAATTGTCGTTTGGGTCCTTGGGAACACTGATAATTGATGCTTGCTGGTTCGGAATTGACCGTCTTTACTGATCCATGTCTTGAAAGCCAGCGAGCACGATATTTGGATACGAGAGTGTATTCGCTGCTAAGTTGTTGGGCTTGTCAGGTTCATGCATATCTGGAACGTGTTTTTTTGAGAAAATATCTTTTCTTTCAATCGTTTTGAGAAAAAACGTTTTTTAAATCGTCTTGAGAAAAAAATCGTTTTTTCGATTATCCTTACTGTTTTTTTTCTCATAAAGATCATTAACTTTTCTCATATCTTGCTCATCCCAGAACCAGAGGCATAATTATCCAAAAATATACGGGGAGAAGGGGGGGGGGGGGGTATTTATCGACTGCTTGATTGCTTGATCATTTTTAGCGACCGTATCTAAGACAAATGATTGTTTCGAAGATTCAACATCAACTGCTTTTACACAAAAAGTCGTAACTCAAAAGTAAGCTCATAACTTACTCCGCCTTTTCGAAATGGCGGGTCATAAATAAATTACTTACTTACTTACTTACTTACACCAAATTAAAATTTCAGAAATGATTTTCGTTTTAATATTTTGAGAATATCTACTGTTTAATGAAAAATCTACTATTTTCAAGAAGAATTGCAGCGCTTTTCGCCAACTCGTTTTTTTACCGACTGGACGACAACATGGCCCCCCCCCATCCGATTTCGTAAAAAAAAATTTTTTGCGAAAATGCGCCGAAGGCGCATTTTTGCTTCTCTTCCTGTGCGATCTTGTGTCAAGCATCTGGCAACACTGGGCAGTGATCCTCGGGAAGAACGAGAAAACGGAGCACTAACGACTCAAATTCAACATCTCAATCCTGTGTTAACCAATCACGGCAATGTTTGGGAGCAACTGTGATACCGCTTCCGGCTCTTCCGCTTAGGTACAGGGCGATTTTGCATCGGCAAGAAGAGTTAGTCATCAAGAGTATTCATGTGAGGGAAATGCGCTGAATAAATTGTAGGCCATTTTCTGCGACCCCAGAAAGATGCTATGGCTCGTTTGCGTAGCCCACAAGCCTGTTTCTGCGTCCAGCAAGTTTTGTGTGGCCCGCACTGTGGCTGAAATTCGACAGATGATTCTCGAGGTCATTTTCGATTTAGTCGCTTGAAATGGCGGGAAATTTAAACCTAGTGCAAATTGAAGTCCAGATATGAACATTTTCTACTTCATTAAGTAAATAGACAGAAAAAGAGGGTTGATCGGGTACAAAATAGTAAGGGCGTAAGCTGTACTTACTACTTATCGAGATCTTGTCTGGATTGTATTTTTATTTCCCTTCATTTTGACTACAGCCCAAAAACAGATAAAACACATTTGGCACACATTTCTGCTTCCAAAACAAACACTCAGAAATATGTGGCACACAAATGTGGCGCAGAAAAACGCATTGTGAATGGCACATTATTGACCATGTCCACAATAGCGTAAGCGGAATCCGTTCATCAAACAATATTGATGTGTGTGTGTTCGGAGGGGGGGGGGGGCACTGATTTTTTCTTGTTTCTTGTCTATAAGAGATTCTTGCTCAGAAGACTTCAAATAAAACTTCAAGTTGATTTCGTCCCGACTACACGGTAGTGTGTTTGTACACTCAATCCTTTCACCTCCTAATTTTTGTGTTTTGCTCCTGAAACATTCAAATGGGAATAATAAATTAAACCCTTTATGTCAGATAAGAGCCAAGTACTTTGGCAGAGTTTTTTTTTTTTTTATTCTTCTCTTGAGAAACTTCGGACCGTCGTGAATTTATGCAGAAATGTTGCAATTTTTGGGATGCCGAACCTGGCGGTAAAAGGATGCCAAGGAACAAAGCAACAGATACAGAAAGGACAGTTTGCATTTTATGTGATTTTATTTTATTTCATTTGTTTTGGGTGTGCTCGCCACTCCGTATAATAATAAATAAATAAAAATGTCGGAGGTGACAGCGGAGTAGAAAGAAGTTAACAAGAAAGAACAAGAACAAGACCAAAGGCTTCGATGGGATCCCAAAAATTCAATATTTGATCCAGACAATTGGGTCTTGTCTTCGCCAGGTCCAGTCTTCGCCAGACTCCTTGAACATTTTTATATCAAAATTCAGAAACAGATACGGCCAAATAGCTAATCATCTGAGAAAATCAAGTTCAGATATGGATTCAGCATGTATGTCTACCACTATACGTCATATCTGTTCTGACGAAAACTTTCTGCCTTCTTCTGCCAATTTTCCGGTTTCGGCTGAATTCCGGAACTACTTGTCCGGTGAGAAAAGAAAGCTAAAAAACGAATTCAGCGTATCTTCTTTTCCTACTATCGAACATCTAATCAACTTTAAACAAAAATTTAACTTATAACTAATGTTCCAGCCGGGTTTCGGGTGAACTATATGTCCGGGTAAAAAATGATTGTCTTATACGGGTTCAGCATCTCTTCTTACCCCTAAATCGGATATCTAATCAACTAAAAGTTTTACGTTTAACAAATTTTCCGGTTTTGGCCGGATTCAGGACGAACTACTTGTCCGGGTAAAAAAAATATTTTCACATAAGTGTTCAACAAGTCTTCTTACCCCTAAATCGAAAATCTAATCAACATCAGATAAACTTTTACTTTTAACAAACTTTCCGGTTTTTGCCGGATCCCGGACGAACTACTTGTCCAGCGAGAAAATGGTTTTCATCATCGTGTTCAGCATCTTTCTTACCCATGATCGACTATCACATTAGATGTTTAAAAATATTTTGTTTGCCCCTTAATTTGAACCCCCTCCCCCCCCCTAAGTCTAGGGCTACAAAGCCCATCTACGAACTTGACCTCACACTTGACCCAAAGAATCCTCACACCAAGTTTCATCAAAATATCTCATTCCTTTCGAGAGTTATCGTGCTCACAGACGGACGGAGGAGAGACGGACAACTTTTGTGATGTTATAGGTATCCCTCCAGTTATGTTTTGGGATCCCAAAAAGCAATTAACAACATATTTAGTTAACATTAACAAAATCAAATTGACTCAACAAATTTGTACACTTTTTTAGTTTGGCCTGAAGAATTGGTGAAAGGCGTTATGTAGGCGATGGGTTGGATGATGTAGACTGTAATCGGATCCACAGATCCGCCATTTGACTACCTGACTAAGACCCTTGCCAAGAAGGGCCGAAATATCGCTACCAAAACATCGTAGATGACGTATCCGTTTTACGCATTGTTTGAATATACGTTGCAGACAAACTTCGAACTTGCTAGCTCACTGACTAGCTCACTGACTTTCAAGGAAAAGAAAAATAGACGAAAAATAGACGAAAATCATGTTTCATTTAAAAACCCTTTCCCAGCGCCGCGAAACCCTGTCATTTAACCTTGGAAAACAAATCCTACAAGACCCAACCCTACGCCCCATCCTGCACCCTGATTCCGCCGCAATTCGAGTCAGGCCTGGCAGAGCAGCTTCTCAACCGATTCCAGTAATACAACCGGTCACATGCTCTCATGCCCGGTATCAGCGTAGCTTCGTGCCCTCATTCGTGAGCCGGCTCAATTCTGAAGCAGTTTCAACAACTGCCAGTATCTAAACATACATCTAAATTTTCATTTGTTCTTTAGATTTTTACTAACTTTTATTTCTGAGAATCTTGTTTTGTTGTTGTTGTTGTATTTATTCACTCTACGTTTGACGTCATTTTATCTTGATACAGTTATTTTTGTTGACAAAAAAACGAAAATTCGGCTAGTCCGTGAATGGTTTGGAAATCAACTGAATTGAATTGAACTGAAATTGAAAGATTAGTGAAGAAAACAAGATTAGATTTATTGTCAAGTTACTGAATTTCGCTTTTGCTTTTATTCAAACAATGCTTACAACGGATACGTCAGCTACGATTCTTCATCAGCGATATTTCGCTTTTTGTTTCCTTCCCCGACGTTGACCTAGAGGATTGACAGTCTGACGAGGACCCTTGCCAAGAAGGGCCGAAATATCGCTGATGAAGAATCGTAGCTGACGTATCCGTTGTAAACATTGTTTGAATAAATGTTTCAAAGTCAGCTTGGGCTCAAAGAATATTTATTCGTTTTTGCTCAAAGCGAACGCTGACGAGCTTCGGCGACAAGGGACCAAAAACGGCTTTGGATAAGAGACCTTCGGATTGGAAGGTAGCCTCGAACTTCGATAAAAAACGCAGCTTTTTAATGTGATTGTAGTCTTCAAGGCTTTTTAGGCCCACCACCAGGATGAATAAATGGTCTCTAGGTTGCGATTTTGTTAGTATTTTCGGGACTGTTAGGCCACGTCGAAAGGAACGTACCTCTAACGCAAAACAAGTTTTTCTTTTTCTAGGATCTGCTGGTACTGAAAGAAAAATGGCAGCACTGTTGTTTCGAACGCTTCAGATTGCTAAGTTCAACACTCACAGCATAATGGCGCAAGACAGTAGCGGACAAACCCCGGGAAGAATGAAGGTAGGCCTGGCGATCTATCCCGTTTTGGCCCTGCTGAACCATTCCTGCAACCCGAACGTGTTCAAGTAAGCCGAGTTTTCTTGTAGCTTCAAATGTCATGACTGTAGAAGACTTTTTTTTGTGAATATTCAACTTTACTAACCAAATAGCTTGAACAGATCACCGAAGACCGTTAGGAAGCAACAACAGACAACAAGTTAGATATCAGCTCAAAAATCCATTACCACCCCTGGAGCAAAATCCTCAGAGCCTAAATGTGTATGTATGTAATCGTGTTCAGTTGTCAATCAGAGAGTTTTTCAGTTTTATTTGTTGATTTTTTTCTATGAAAGTGTTATGTTTTTCTTTGGTTTTGCTTTTCTTTTCGTTTTATACTCTGTCCTTTTTCTTTTTGAAATGACGGGCGATTAATCAATAAATAATACACTTTATGGAAAACGATGTGAAATAGCTATAACACCGAGAAGTAAAAGTCATTAATGACGCCTGAACGGTTAGGAGAAGAGTGTGGTTTTATTTAATTTTTCTCTCTTTTTTGCAATTTTCCGTTATCTTATCTTGTAACTTAGATCGCGCTGAGCACCATCTACGCTGTGGCATAGCTCTGGCATTTACCGAAAACCAAGAGACGCAGAGAATTTACCTTTTTAGTATTTTTGTGTAAAAAGATGGCTTAATTTTCAGATGGCACTCATGGGACCTTGTTATAGTTTTTATATTTTTTTTTATTCCTTGAGCCGAAGCTGACTTTGAAACATTTATTCAAATAAAGTATACAACGGATACCTCAGCTACGATGCTTCATCAGCTTCGTAGAATCAGCTGCTTCATCAGCTTCGTAGAGGCATCGTAGCTGACGTATCCGTTGTATACATTATTTGATTTTTTTTTTTTTAAGTAACAAAACCATCACCTAAAACATTGGGTGAAGCGTGTCGATCTTGTTCATTGCTAATTAACTGTCAATCGCAAAGTCAGTGTAGGGTCCTAAACTCTTTTCTTCCACTTCCGATTGCTTTGCTCCACGACAACCCTGATAGTTCGTTTCCTGTTCTTAAGGGTTCACCCACAAGGGCTGAAATACCAAAAACTAGTTAAGCATCACTTATTCCCTTAAAGTTTAACTGAAAAGGGCTGGGATAGGACAATCTATTTACCCATCACTTGTTCACTGAAATTGGCTTGAAGACCCGCTGAAAATGCGTTACTTCTTTGTTCCGCTATTCACGAATAATCGATTTTTAAAAGTGGAATTTTCGTGTGATTTGTGGTACTTCTATGCGCTTGTATCTGTGTTGTATGCTTTACGAGAAAGACTTCCGATATTTTTTGTTCAGGCACTAAGCAGTCTTCACCAAGCTCATCACTGGCCACTGAAAGCCGCGTTTGTGTTGAGATTAAAATTTCCCGCGTCACAGTAGAATTTGCGATATGGGAACGGCCGCAGATATTCTGAGCGTCATAACCGAGAAGTGGAAAAAAATCCCTTAGCAGAATCCAAATAGTTCTGTGTATTAAGTTAAATGACACAAAAATAAGTTGGGTTTTCAGTTAAACTTCAAACAGACTTGAAAACCCGTCATGATTGCCATTGCTGAGCTATTCTCGAATAACGCTCGGAATAACGATTGTTCACTGGTATGAAAGATCTTCAAAGTTGTGGTAGGTCGTAAGTAATTTCAGATAAATAAGAGCAGAACAACACCGCAAATTACTTGCTGTCAATACGCAAACTTGTTTTACTGCTACTTCTGTGACTCTTCTTTCTGAACTTATTTTGCAGCAAGGCATAGATAAGATTTAGATACAAACAAACAAAAATAATACCTTGTATAAGCACCTATCCCTATGGGCTAGGGCAACCCTGAGGAACCTCGCCAACTGTTTAGTACTCATAAAACAACTATTTCCCGTGACCCTGCACATCCATTCTTCGTCCACCTCTCTTTAACTTACTCCAGAAATTTCTAACATAAGTTCATTCAAATTTTCGCATTCACACAACAAAGGTTTCAAATTCTCATCACTACTACAAATAGGAAGACTGAGAAGAGAAACTGCTGAATATCCCTCGTCATTCAGGCAGTGTAGTGGCGGGCGAATTTCTTCTACATGTATATTTGGGAGTGACCGACTTTTAACACGTCTTTTTGTTACGCTCTGGACGTACCATGGCGTTAGAAGGCTAGAAATAGGAGGTAGAAACTGACATTTTATTCTTGTAGGTATTTCATTGGAGATCGTGTTTACGTCGTAGCACTGCGCAGAATCCGCAAAGGTGAAGAAATATCCAACTGTTACGGACCTCGATATATAAACGACAATCTTTCCTATCGCCAGAAACTGTTATCAACCAAATTCTATTTTAAATGCGAATGTGAAGCCTGCTTTAACGAATGGCCAACCAAAGACGATCTGAACATGTCTGGTGCTTTCGAATATGGAGAGAGCAGGACCCTAGTGTCTAAATCCGGAACCGAGTACGGCGAGATGTCTGACGATAGAGGACTCTTGAAAAAGGCGGCGGCGATATGGATGTGTGCAAGGAAATTGGCGTTAGATGGCAGTGCAGTAAAGGCAGTTGAGTTACTGAAGAAAGTGATGAAATTGATAGAGGACGTTGAGCATCCATCGCTTTTGAAATCGAACATCGAGTGGGATTTCGTTCTGTTTAAATCCATGGGTGGTAACTAAGTCTCGATTTACGTCCGTTTAGATGTATTCCAAGTCACATATGAACCAGAATAAAGATACAATTTACAAAAGCCGAAAGGCAGTACTGCAGAAACATATCAAACAAAAATAAAAATGGTGTACATACAGGGGGGTATAAGGTAAAAGGTGATTGTAAATAGCGGTAGTTACATAACAACCCACAAAAAACAGGTTAAAACGGGTGTCCCGGACATTTTCAACAGGTTACCGTTACAAGTGCTACAGCTTTAGGGATCAATTTCACCCCGCACAGCCGCTTACTCTCTGTTCGGATTTTAGTGTGTGAGTGGTCATATTTTAGTCATCAGTAATAGCTGATTGGTTAAAGAACCCGATTGTAAGCTTTCGCGTCCTAAATGTAACTCTTTTCGTTGGTTGTATGGGTTCAAGTGAAACTGCAATGCGTTAGTCAGTGTTTGTTGGCGAAGACCTTTCATCTCTTCCAGAAATTAGGCGCTTTCCTGGTCTGTCTCTGCAGAAAGAAAATTGAAAAAGAACGTCAGGCTGATTGTCCGGGCTGCCGATCCCAATTTGGTTGTCATTTGGGAAGTTGCTCTTTAACAACGTTGCTGTCCGGAAATTAGTTAAAAAAAAAACAAGAATAATACAACCAACTTCCCTTATCACTTCATCCACCTTAAGTTCGTAGACCCCTAATGTCGTACGGCACTGTCTAACCCTCCTAAGCAAACCGCACTAGTTTCCACTTTCGTTTTTCACTATTTTTGGTACGTTTCATGTTCCCGACGATTGTTTGTGAGAAGTTGATTCGTCAAACAAACCGTTTATGTAATTTTTTCCGTATTTTTCCTAGAACTCAAGGGGACTAGAGAAGAGCGTACAACAGCTTTAAAAAGCTTAAGTAGTCAGATCCTAGTTTTAGAGAACTTAGCTGCTTTAAAAATTGTAGTACAAACATTTAGTGGAACTTTGAACTAAGACAGGCTCTGAGCCCCGAGTGCAAATCGTCGCCGATGTGCTCAGTAATGGACGAACTAATGATATTGTTCTATAATGTATAATGTTGATGTTGATGTTCTGTAATGTTTTTCTATGTCGCAGAGGGGCCCGGCCGTGAAGAAGGTACCTAGAGAAACCTAGGGTAAAGCTTGGTGTTTACTGAACGCGTGTTCGCATTCATCTAGAGGCGTATTCTCGCCGTTCCCCGAGGACTCCACTTGAGGAGTCCCGCGTTTTTGTTTGTCCCGGGGACTCACTCCCTGTATTCTCGCGAGTCCCCACGGACGGGGAATGCTCTGATTGTCATCACCATCATCAAAAAGGACTCCCTTTCAAATTCGGAGGGGAATCAATTTTTGCTGTTGTAGGTGGTATGTAAAATTAATTAAAAAGAATCAGAATAAACAAAACCTAAAATAAAGTGGATCTAGACTAATTTTTTCAGCTGCATATTCATTTTTCGAACAAAATCCGTTTTAGAAGCATTCCCCGTATTCTCGCTGTTTCTGTACGCGGAGTCCGCGTGGAGTGACTCCCTCTATTCTCGCCGTTCCCTTCGATTCCCCGAGGAATCCTCGGGGAATGGCGAGAAGACGCCTTAGGCCAATACTCTATATGACTAAAATCCAAACACGCCAATAATCCTCGGGAAGAACGAGAAAACGTAGCACTAACGACTCAAACTCAACAACTCAATCCTGTGTTAACCAATCGCGGCGATGTTTGGGAGCAGCTACGATACCACTTTCGGTTCTTCCGCTAGGTACAGGGCGATTTTGCATCGGCAAGAAGAGTTAGTCATCAAGAGTATTGAGCTTCGCCCAGTGGAAAAATTCGCGCCGCGCTATCTGACTACAAGTCGAGTTTTTTTTTTCTTTTTTTTGAAGATCGTCAAATTACCGCACCTGAAAGCAAAGCGTAAGATGTATTAGAGGGCTTGTTTTAGTATTTCACTTTCAAAACTCTTCCTGTTAGTTTGTCACTTTTCCCGTCGAGGAATTGTGGGAAATTTCAGAAGGTTTGCCCACAAACACTCGTAGAATTCGTGGCTGAGGTCAGTGAGAAAGGAGATGCACATGCGCTGAGCGAGCTTTCAATTGTTTGCATGCAAAAGTTGTTTTTATTATGCTCATTTCGAGAATTTGTCTTTCATTAATTTTTTGTTTCGAATTTATCCCACTTCTAGAATTGTGGGCCAGAAATAATCATTATTAATGTTGCTGATCGAGAATTACAGAAGTTCGGTCAGTGATTCTCACTTTGCGGTATTCTCTTATTTTGTTATTTATATAAGTCTATCGATATTCCCATCCTTGTCTACTTTTATTTCTTTTTATATTATTTGTTTGTTTAATTGTGGCTGTGCCTTGGCCTTGCTTTCGGTTAGCTGTTTGATTATTTAGCGGATGGATATTATTGGGTATGATTCGTCATGTTTAATTTAATTTGGTTTTATTTTTTTTTCGTGTGCGCTCGAGCTCTGCTCTCAGCAGCGGAAAGTGGTAATGATCGATTTTTTTTGTAAATAAAGATAACCTTGAACCTTAGTAAGTAGTTTAGTGTTAGTGTTAGTACTGTATGAGTGGTCATATTTTGTCATCAGTAGCTGAGTGGTTAAAGTTTAACTGAAAAGCCAACTTATTTGTATATCATTTAACTGAATACATTGCATTATTTGGATTATGCTAAGAGATTTTTTTTTACTATTTGCGCTAGTATGACGCTGAGAATTTCTACGGCCGTCCTTGCAACAGAAAATTCAACGATGACGCGGAAAATTTGAGACTCAATACAAACGCAGCTTTTCAGTGGCCAGTGGTCAAGTCGCGGAAGGTAGCTCACTGGGTGAACACATAATTTTCGCAAATCGATCTTGTCAAGCATTTAACACAGGTACAAGTAACACAAATCCGACAGGGAAATTCCACTATATGAAAATCGATTATTCGTGAAAATCGGAGCAAAGAAGTAACGCATTTTCATCGGGTCTTCAAGCCTCTTTAAGTACATAAATGATGGAGAACTAGATTTTCCTATCTCAGCCCTTCTCGGTTAAACTTTGAAGAACCCGCTTACAAGCTTTCGCGTCCTATATCGTAACTCTTTTCGTCGGTTGTATGGGTTCAAGTGGAACTGCAATGCGTCGTCAGTGTTTGTTGGTGAAGACCTTTCCTCCTCCCGTACGGTGGTGAGGAGCCGAGACGGAGTTTCAAAAAGAAAATACAAAAACATAAAAAATAAAAATATCAAAACACATAACATAAAAAATGTCAAACTTACACGATGATTATACACTGTAAAAAGTTTCTCCGAGTAAGGATTAAAGTTAACCGCAGTAGTTGCTACTGGGATTGATTTTATTTCTACTGGGATAAGATTAGTCCGAATTAGAGATAATCTTATCTCAAAAGAGACAGTATTAATCCCAACAATAAGGATATCTTTGGCTTTGTTCGACTGTGAATAATATTTGACTAGTTGACAGTTGACGAAACTAGTCTGGATCCACTTTATTTTTGGTTTTGTTTATTCTGGTTGTTTTTAATTAATTTGACATTGCACCAACTCCAGCAAAAACTGATTCCCCTACGAATCTGAAAGGGAGTCCTTTTTGATGATGGTGATGGTAGCCGGAGCATTCTCCGTCCGTGTGAACTCGCGAGAATACGGGGAATGAGCCCCATGACAAACAAAAACAAGGGGGCTTCTCAAGTGGAGTCCTCGGGGAACGGCGAGAATACGCCTATTGAGAGGCAGTGAGTGGCATTTTAAACAGTTGAAACATGGGTAGGCAACAGGCGTATTGGGAAAAGGAAAGGGAACAGCGAGAATAGAGGGAGTCACTCACCGCGGATTCCACCTAGGAAAACAACGAGAACACGGGGGTTGCTTCTAAAATGGATTTTGTTCGAAAAAAAATGTGCAGTTGATGAAATAAGTCTGGGTCCACTTTATTTTTGGTTTTGTTAATCCTGATGCTTTTTAATTAATTTTACATTGCACCAACAGCACCAAAAATTGATTCCCCTCAGAATATGAAAGGGAATCCTTTTTGACGATGGTGATGATAATCGGAGCATACCCCGTCCGTGGGGACTCGCGTGAATAAGGGGAGTGAGCGCCTGGGACAAAAAACGCGGGGACTCGTCAAGTGGAGTCCTCGGGGAACTAGCGCATCCAGCCGCAAAAAAAGAACTAATTTGGAAGGATTATATGAAGGGCGTATAAAAAATATTTCTGTTCTCGTTATCTTACACATTATTTTCATGTTATATCAATTTTTCGTCTTCTGTCCTAAAACTAAAGTATTTCTTTTTTGTCCTTTTAAAACAAGAAAATAGAAAATATGAATTATGAAATCCGAAACTTCGGAGGGATTCTTATTTCTTGGAAGCGCTAGAGGAAGTTTTGTTCAAAATGTGAGGCGCGAATTTCAAATTAAAGTAGTAATCTGTGATTACCCTGAGTGAACGGCTGTTGTATTTTGGATGATGCAGCCGATGCAGGACTAAGCAGGATCTGCCTAGCATTCGAAAAAGAAGTAAGTTAGACGAAAAGAAAGGCAGGAAAGGGACCGACAGCAAAGTTGCACCCAG
The DNA here is from genome assembly GCA_030848855.1 of Branchinecta sandiegonensis. NCBI lineage: Eukaryota > Metazoa > Arthropoda > Branchiopoda > Anostraca > Branchinectidae > Branchinecta > Branchinecta sandiegonensis. Next base: position 1,597,894 of record JAUPMV010000010.1, on the reverse strand, counting down.
GGGAAATTCAAGTTGAAGGAAGTATCAACAGATCAAAGGAAGAGAGTCGTAAGGCCTCTGCAACCTGTTTGTAAGGCCCTTGACCCTGTTAGGAACTGGGACATTGGGTAGGAATGGTTATAATCCCTTGGATAAAGATTATTGAATTGAATGTATGTTGGACTAGGCAAAGGCTTGGTAAAGCTCCATTGGCAGTAGTAGTCAGGGGCATCACGACTGGGGGGGGGGGACCAGGGGGGACTCCCCCAATGCTGTCGTCCAGTCGGGAAAAAAATAGCCGAGTCTGCACGAAGCTCCGCGATTTTTCGTGAAAACATTTGATTTTTTTCACGAAAACAGTTGTTTTTTCTGAAAATCAGTCGGTTTCTCGTCAAAACAGCCGATTTTTTCCAAAACTGTACTTTTTTTCTTGAAAAAAAAATTTACCAGCCAGTCGATAAATGTCTTGTACCCCCCCCAACATTTTGGCTAGTAACGCCTCTGGTAGTAGTAGTAGTACACAGTAGTCTAGTGAAAATCTGCTGATTTTCTTCAATGGAAAGACAAGTTGATCTGAATTTGTCTTACTTGTTTTTAGTTTTTAACTATCTAAAATACCTAGCAATAATGTTTAAAATACACCATGCCAGCACCATGCCACTTGAATAAATTATTTATTTAATAAGAGAGGATGTCCTATCCAGGTCCTGTTTAACCTAAATTATCATTAGGCTAATTTAACAAGTAAATTCAGGTATAAAAAAAGTAACTGAACTTGCCTAGAAAAATTTGTTGATACCATGAACTGAATATCCATGGCCAGCTGCATCAGTAAATTTCCTATTCTTAGCACTAAACAATCACAAGACAAAATGGCTGCTGCCATGTGTTGGGCCAAGATTGCGGTATGATGCTATGATTCTCAGAATTTTCTGTGTGCCAGAATTAATGCCGGATCCACAGTTTTTATGGCACTTGCCTTTCAGCCAAGTGCCATGTACCAATCACTTTTCTTCCGGTTGGTATGTCTGTCTGTCTGTTGCTCGGTCAGTCGGTCCGGTGATCGTGAGTTAGGGTACTTCCAGATGTGCTAGGGCCGATGAAACTTGGCAGGCGTATCAGGGAACATATCAGATTGAATTGAGAAAAGTCATTTCCCCGATCCCACCATCGGGGGAGAGGAGGGAGGTGAAATCCAGGATCAGGAGGGCTAGGCAAGCATAACTTTCGAACGGGCATCGGACACAATGAAACTCAACAGTTGGAAAGAGCTCGGGTCGTGGATGTCCCATTTCGTGTCCGGACCAGATCCGGTAACTCTGGGGGGGGAGGGGGGAGGGCTGGATGGGGGACTCGGAAATCTCGATACAGGCTTATAGTTGAGGCACCGGACGAAGCTTGGTGAGTAGAACAAGGACAAGTTGTAAATACATTTTTGACAGAAATGGACCGGATCGGTGCACTGTGGTGGTGGGGTGGAGAGTTAGAAGGGGTTTCCAGAATTCCGGTGATCTTGAGTTAAAGTACTTACAGATGCACTTGGACGATGAAATTTGTCAGGTGTATTGGGACCCGATCAAATTTACTTGGAAGTAGTCATTTCCCCTATCCAGCCATCTTAGGGGGAGTGGAGGGAATTGGATCCGGACTACCAGGATTTCAGGCATAACTTCTGAACTGTTGGTCGGATCGGAAGGAAACTTGACAATTGATACTCTGCATATATACTATTCTCTGTTTAGTGGAAGGGGGCATTATTTGTGTGAGTTCGGGACTTCAACTTAAAAGCTAGAACTTGTGTGGGAAGTAGCTGAATTTTCCCAGAAAGGCTGATTTCAACAATTTGTCCCGCGGTGCTCATTTTGTCTTGGTTACTGTCGCTAGAAGCTGCTGCAGGTACGTCGCTTCTCCATTGAAAGCGGAAACGACGGGCCTGCTGGAATTTCTGTTATCGAGAATGACGTTTTGGTTGACCTTATACAAATCGGTGTTAAAGTTCAACCGAAAAGGGCTGAGATAAGACAATCTAGTTATTCAGCACTCATTCACTAAATTGGGCTTGAAGACTCGATGAAATGCGTTACTTTGTTGCTCCACTATTCATTAATAATCAATTTTCAAATAGTGGAATTTCCGTGTGATTTGTTGTACGTCTATGCGCTTGTATTTTTGTTGTGTGCCTTACGAGAAAGATTTGTGATTTTTTTTTCAGGCATTAAGCAATCTTTACCAATCTCACCACTGTCCACTGAATAAGTTGCGTTTGTTTTGAGATTAAAATTTCTCGCGTGACAGTAGAATTTACGTTGTGGGGACGGAGATATTCTGAACGTCATAACTAGAGAAGATAGTGGGAAATAAAAAAAATCCCTTTGCAGAATCCAAATAATTCAGCACATTCAGTTAAATGACACAAAAATAAGTTGGCTTTTCGGTTAAACTTTAATGTTGTCTCTTAAAATGCAAACGAGATTTCACATGTGGGGCTATATTTGTCTCATGTCGATTGTTTTTAAACGGTATAATCCGCGAGTATCACAGGGCCAGTGGTATGTTTTGAGGACGTCAGCCCCCCCCCCCCCCGTCCTCAAGACCATGAACTGCCCAGGGGTGGCCGAAGCACTCAGGCCAGGGGGGGGGGGGGTGAGACCCCTCATTTCAACGACTTCTGGAGCACAATATACGACTTGCACGAACCGACAAAAACGAACCGTTGCTGCTTTTTGGCAACGGCGCACATTCCCCGCCAACAAGTAATAGAACCGGTGAAAAACTAACTGAACTGCAATGGATCAGCTGAAATTATTGTTGTAACCATATTTTGTATATACATAAATTCACAACCTCAGCTTTTCATTTCAGCTTTCGCTAAAAAGGAAAGCTGCCATCTCCTGTACCCAGGACAAATTCAAGGACGTGCCGCAGGCGAATTTTTTTAATCTGCCTTTGTCTGGGGAGATTTAACTACTTACCATATACTACTTACCATACAAATTCTAGCCTGGTTTTTCAAATCTCAAAAATTCCAAGCCTAATCGCCAAATAAATGACACACCGTCTTCTAAATAGAGAGTATGTACTATGAAATGCGCTACAGGCGAAATTTTGTGAAAAGCCCAGGAACAGAGCGTCTTTTCGCGATTCCAGAAAAAGTAGGCTAAAGAGTAACCATGAAATCACAAATCTCTCCGTCGAAAAAAATGGTAAAATAATGGCCATCGAAAATAAAGTAAAACAAAGTAGATTTGTTCCGAGTTCATAGAAAAAAAAGTGATTTTCACGTTGAAGACATGCATACTCAGAAACAAAATGAGGAAAACAGGTTTTCCGGTGCTTTTAAAAAACTTAAAAATTCGGATTTACGGACAAAACGCGCGATAGGACTTTACAGATTCGCCGACGAGCCTTAAGTTGCTCCTGTATCTCTGTTTCTGGGATCCTAAAACGTAAGTGAGGGATACCTATGACATCGCAAAAGTTGTCCGTCTGTCCGTCCGTCTATCAGCACGGTAACTCTCGAAGGGAATGAGATATTCTGATGAATCTTCGTGTGAGGATTCTTTGGGTCAACGGTAAGGTCAAGTTCGTAGATGGGCTCTGTAGCCCTACATTTAGGGGTGGGGGAGGGGGGTTCAAATTAAGGGGCAAACAAAATATTTTTAAACACCTATTGTGATAGTCGATTATGGGGTAAGAAGATATGCTGAACCCGATGATGAAAATCATTTTCTTCTCGGACTATTAGTTCCTCCGGAATCCGGCAAAAACCGGAAAATTGGTTAAAATTAAAAGTTTTATTTGAAGTTGATTAGACGTTCGATTTAGGAGTAAGAAGACATGCTGAAGACTTGGATGAAAAGCATTTTCTACCCGGACAATTAGTTCGTCCGGAATCCGGCCAAACCGGAAAATTTGTTAAAAGCGAAAGTTTTATTTGAAGTTGATTAGATGACAGATTTAGGGCTAAGAAGAGATGCTGAGTCTGTATATGACAATCACTTTTTACCCGGACATATAATTTGTCCGGAATCCGGTTGAAACCGGAAATTTTTATAAGTTAAGTTTTATTTGAAGTTGATTGATGAAGCTGATTCGTTTCTGAATTGTTCTTTTTTGCTTGACAAGCAGTTCGCTCGGAATTGGGCCGAAACCGGAAATTTGGCAGAAGTAAAGCAGGAAGTTTCGGTCATATCGTCAAAATAGATATGGCTTATAGAGGGATATCTGAACATGGTTTTCTCAGATGATTAGCCTGGCGAAGACTGGATCTGGCAAAGACAGCACCCAGTTCTCTGGTTTTTGCGCCTTAGGCGTCATAGGCGTCATTTATTCATGTCATGTTTTGATGTCATGCTAACAAACTCGAGAATTTTGGACAAACCTCTTGATCGTTCGTTTCCCATCACGCAAAACTAACAAAACAACAAGACAACCGTTATCTGAAAAATATTCCGTATTTGGCTTTTTCAATAAATGATTATTATTATTATTAGGCTACTACTACTTTTATTGGATTTTATTATTTTTATAAATTCTTTCCGGCCCATATTGCATGAATTGCTCTTCCATGCAGCTCCAACAGGCGTTACTGGCGAAATTGAGAAGGTACCGTACTTACAGACATACCCCCTTTATGATCCTGCCGAAGCTTTAGCATTGTTTGAATTTCCCTAAATTGACGTGTATCAATTTCTACTGTTTGTGGCCGTTTACAGCTGCATCGTCGTGCTTTGTGGCTATTTGAAGCTACAATTTTTTGTATTTTAGGTACCGTATGCATTATCAATCAACCGGTATTGGACTACAACCAAAATGGTTTTCAATCAGTTCAGCTAGGCTCTGGCCACTTCCGAGAAATTGAAAGAAGGTGTGCATGTCTCATAAAAACAACAAAATAACATTCTTTGTGGTCAGTCCAACGAAAAGAAATGGCTAATTGTCTCTTAACCAAAGCATCGCTCAAGGCCGTGCCCGACAAACTCTTGATTGCTGCGACTTCAGTGCTGATTCAGACATCATTGAGTGATGCACCTGTAGTCTGTTAGATAAGTGTAGCGTCTGGTCTACTATCAGTTGAAGTATTGTGAAGACAGACAGAAAATGTGACGTCCCAATAGTGAAATTATGCTCATCGAATGACTGGAATTCGTCTCGAATTTTCTCGCAACAAGCAAATGAGTTTGCTACAGGTGAGGAGTTCCTGCCAGTCCTGCCACAAAACTAGTATATCATTATTTGAAGGAATGTGTCACGATCTCCTGTCAGTAACTTTTTCAGTGACATTGTGATAACGAAGGGATTGGAACTGATCTGACACATACAGAACAAGCTCTAGAATGAGCTACAGACCTCAGAATCAATTCGAGCTAATGCATTGCCAGTTGACTTCGCAAAAGGTGACTTCAAAATCGTGACATTCTCAACTGTCTTTTGCTCATCCGAAATACTCGAACCGGCCAGAGAATTCAGAAAAATCAGTACCCCATTAATCACATAATGCCTGTCCCTCCACCCAGACGAAAACTTAGTAAGGAGAACCCACCCACGAGCCAGAACCTCGCATCTGCAAGGGGGGTTTCTCGGTTGCCACGCGTTATTTCCTCGACCGCCACCAAAGCGACCCCGAATAGCAGTGACAAAGCTGTAACCGGTCCGTTTGTCAGAAATGGGTCGGTGAGACGAACATTTACGAAAGAAAAAGAATTACCCAAAACGGGCAAAGAAGGTACCCCGCGAGCCTCCAAAGTGAACACCCAGTCTCGAAATGACGGTAACTTAGTCAAGAACCCGCTGGAGACAAGACCCAGCCCTGATAGCAATGCAAATGGATTCGTAAAGAAGCCCGCCCCTAAGGGGGCTATTGCTTCCACGCATTTGCCAAAGCAGCGGAGTGGTTCTGTAAAACAGGAAAACATGGTAAACAGTGTTCTCAACGGCTCTGTTTTAAACAAAAGTTTGGGGACCGATACCTCGTCTTTGAATCTCAGCAACCTTCAACCGTCTGTTTGTGATTCATTTGACTCTGAGCCAAGCGTGACTAAAGATGGAAGTGGAGTCCATGCCCGAGACTCTTCGGCTGATAGCAATGTCCAACCAAGGCAAAATAAACTACCAACGCCAAAGATTCAACGAGTTCCGTCCCAAAATGGAGTAGTGCCCCCAGCGCGTTTCAATTCCCGCGAGCGACTAGCAACTCCGGAAACCCGGAAACTGGATTTGTCGTCAGGTTCGAATGCCGTGCCAGCTTCTGCACCTCCAAGAAAGAATTTCAGAATTGTTCGTAGCGTCTCAAGTGACGAACCAAACGCAGAAATTAAGCCCAATACAAAACCGTCAATCTCCGAGTCTAGTCTAATGATCAAGCCGCCTTTACGACCCTCGAGGATTGGTTCAAAAATTCCTTTGAGCAAAAATCTGACCAAATCTGTGTCAGGTGGATCATTGCCTTTGAAGAATGCCGGTGGTGCGATCAGCGCTAGCCGTCTAGCACCAGTCCAGGCAAAGATTCATATGGTGCCTGGTTCTGTTGATGGATTTACTCTGCGGAAAAGTAATGCTCAAACAGTAGCGGTCGATGGCAGACAGACGGTCAAGTCAGCCGTCGTTTCAGGTGCTGACAAGTTGTGGCGAACTCCTTCAACCAGAGAGTCGCCCAGCGAGGCGTTGAGGAAACAAAGGCTTCACAACCCAGTCCAGCGAGCTTCCTCACTGCGGTCGTCACCAAGGCCGGTTGTAACCGCTGAAGTCAAGCCCGAAGCCAGGTCACGCTCGGTAGGACAGGCGAAACCAGATCAACCTAAACCACCTCCCGCTATGGCTGCAGAAGTTGACACTCAACACCTGTCAGTACCTGCCAAGTTGATTCTTGTTGCTCAAATTGCTACCGATGAAACCGTACAGGCAAGCTCTGCCAACTCCCATGCACAGCAATTAATCAGTAGTAGTGACGAATCGAAATCGTCAAGTTCTGGTAATTTGTCCAGCGGAGCAGAAATAGTTTGCGGTACACAGATGATCGGTTCAAGTAAACCGAAAACAATTCCTCAGCCAAAAGCTGGAAAGATACCTGCGGTCGAAGTATCCCTTGGTCGCCAGAGTGAGTTTAAGCCCCAGCTCGCCTTCAAACCAAGAGTTGCCACTCAAGCAAACAGTTTGTCAAAGGCAATAAACCACTCAAGTGATTTGACGAAGACTTCTCCCATTGAGAAATTGGGTCAAGTGGAGACCACTACTACCGTGTCAACTAGTCTCTCAAGTACAAAGCGATCTAATATTGTGTCATCTCAACCATCCGGTTTACTTTCCGAAGTTGATATTCTCACAGTTAACGAGCTAGAAATTGATGCTAATTATCATCCAATTGAAATAAACAGATCTAATTTCCTGTTTTCACGGCGACGTCAGTTAAAAAGCGAAGACACTGGCAGTTTGGAAGCAAGCACTAAGCGTTTTTCAGGACTTGTCGCGAAGAAAGCTAATCGAGCCCGTGAAGAATCGAAGCACGAGCTGGATTTGCATAGATCAGAGGAGAAAATCGTTCAGTCGAAACCACCTCGCCATCAGAAACCAGATCTCTCGTTCGGCCACCTAACCTCCGACCCGGGCGGGTGTAGTACGCAGGGAGAAATTCTTTTGTTACGTGCAAGCGTCCTACCCGCGAGCGAGTACCCTGACAAGACACCGGTAGTATTGAATCATGAGCTTGTGGGATGCCAAAATAATTCTTGTCCAGTCGAAAAAATGCAGCAGAAGCCTGAACAGGCACAAACGAATGGAATGATAGAGTTAGATCAAGAAGTGAGTTTCAGTGAAGCACTGAGTAACGATAGGCAAGATGGATTAAGATCTTTACAAACGATGGAAAAGAGGAGTCAATCCTGTGACCGGCAGTGCATCGGGAGTGAAGGGAAGGCAAAAAGAGAGACGAGTCTCTCCGAAAAGCCCCCAATCCCTAAGCCGGCCCGCCCCTCGTTACTTAGAAGAGCTGCCTCGAGTAGTGCATTGTTAGTGAAGTCTGGAAAGCCTCCTAAGGGCTTTGTTAATAGTGAGATTTTGATTGTGAAGGATGACAGAACTATCGTGCAGATCATGACTGGCAAATCGCCTAGCGATGTTTTTGGGAAACAAAGCGAAGGAGACACAGATGTTTCTTCAGTGGCTGACACTAACGTTGAACAGTGCAAAGCAGCTGATGACGCCGTGATTGTGAGATTAAATTCCGATGTAAGTGAAGCGTCGAACTCAACCGCTGTGACGAATTTAATGGAAGCCAGAAAGGCTGACCATCCGCAAATTATCACACGCATACCGGTACCAGCACAGTGTGAAGTGGAGGACATTCTCGTGAGAACGGAGTTGCCGAAAAAACAATCAGGTGACATCGTCGTTAATGATGCAAGCTGTGATATTCAGTTCTTACCCAGCAGTGATAACGACATATGCGATATGCCCCCACCGGGATTTTCCATGTGCGAATTTGATACGAGTACGTTCATGCAAAAGCTGACAACGCCTGCGAAAACTTTCGAGCATAAAAATATGCGGTGTGTTAGAAGCGTTGACGGCAGCCCATCGAGGTCTTCATCCCCAGCGAAAAGCATTCGGGAGTACGAGACAGTCTACGCCAACATCAAGAGAAGAAATAGTGAATTCACAGTGGAAAACCGCAATGAAATCATATATTCAAACGTTCGACGGGGTAGTGATTTATCCAGGACGTCAAGTCCTATGGCGTCAAGTCCTATGGAATATGGTGTCAGTCCTGCTCGGTACGACACTGTGCGGATGGGTGGCGACCCATCATCCGTGTTCATACCACCGTACCCAGCCTACGCTACCCCGATCGAGCACGAAATGGTCTATGCGACTATTCCGCATCGTAGGAAAACACCTGAAGTGTACGAGTTGCCGCGGCCATACGATGGAAACATCTACGCTACGTACAGGAAGGCAAGGCCAGATAGTCACACTAAGATGAATGAACATCCGCGAAAAGTTGATTTTATCCAACCTGTCAATCAAAAGGAACTGTACTACTCATCCGACTCGCCATCAGTGCAGGAAGTGTCACGTAGGTCAGGATTAAACCCGAGACATTTGATTGACAGCTGTGACTATGCAGAGTTTCTGGATGATGAAGGTAGTGCCCCCAGTGAATTCTCTGCCTCTGAATTTGCCCCCCGTGGTTTCACTCCTAAAGCGAGAAAAGCAGGGCATGGTCTGAAGGCGAAGATATTACGTAAGATGAGTAGCATGTCGAAACCCAAAGCGGAAACGCCAGTGGGGACGACCTACAAGAGAAGGACAGGGGAGACCCCTAATTATGCAACTATACCTGGACGAGGCCACCGAAACTTCAACCATTCTATAAGCCGAGAATTGCTTTCAAAGATGGAGGCCGAGCGAGAATCGATCCAAGGATCGTCTGCTCCACTGGAAGACTTTGACGACGCACTTGAAGCGGATTTTCCTGACCTGGCTGAAGCAATTCGTTACGAGCGATTCAACCCTCCAGTTCTTACCAACCGCTTGTCTCGGGTCGACTTGGTGGAAGACCCAGCCTACCAGTCGGCAGTGATGGTAATTGGGGGAGAAAAAACGGTAGTGCCCCTTTTCCGCGAACCACCAAGCCAGGAGTTTCATGAAGAAGACGACTCTAGAGGAGGTCAAGATAAATACGGACAAAAAGAACGGCCACATCTAAAGCAGAGGTAAATCCTTTTCTTTTTTTCCCCTCTAGTGCAGGTACTACTAAAAACACAAAACTAGAACTACGAGCCCGTATGGAGCTTGTTACGAATAGGTTGTTCAAGAAGGTAGATAAAAATTAGAACCCATCAACTTTCACTCAAGTCTGACCCCTTTTTTTCTCATACTCCGCTAATTTGCATATTTGTTGTGTCTCAAGTGTGTAGCCTCTATGACACCTTCCAGATTTCCGGAATCTAGGGTGTCCAAAACCCCGGATTTCCAGACGTTTTTTGGCCTGGCTTCACCTTCCAGATCCGTCTCGACGAAAAGGGATGTCTGGATTCCGGAAGAAAAAAAATCTGGGATGTGCAGCCTGGCCTTAATTCAACAGATCCGCAATTCTGGTTACGTTGACTGTCGAGCGCCACAGAGAGGACTCGAACTCGGGACAAGGTCCGAGCAGTGTTATGAGCAATCCGAAGTCCGGAGCATTTTTTTCTTCAGTATCGTAGAATGCTTTCAGCACATCTGTTATTTTTATCTCATTTCGCTTACGTCCTAGTTCATTTTCCGTTTTCGTTGAAACCAAGTTTTGACTGAGGTGCCAGTTTTGTCGGACCGAATATTCGCGTTGCGATTCTAGACGGTCGCGTCGCGAATCTTCGCTGGCTTGGAGAACGAACATTGGGCTTTAGTCACTTTGCTAATAGGGTCAGCTGTTAGCTCTAAGTACCCTAGCTTGAACCAGGAATCGACGCAACCATGTGACTGTCTAGAAGCATAAGTCATTGACTCAATCAGTCATTGACTGATTGAACCCGTGGCTATCCATCCTCTGCCAGTAGTTCTTGTTAATGTACATAGTGTGTAAATACTTTTGATAATGTTCCGTAGTGTGATTTCTCTTTTCTTTTTCATTTTCATACTCCGTCCTAATTCCTTGTGAATTTTCGGGTAATAAAATTACTTACTTACTTACTGGCAACGAGCCTTTCTTTGGGACTGTAGGCTAGGCCCCAGCTTTCAAAATGCTCTCTGTTCGACATACTATAAGGGTTGGGTAAATTTTACCTTCTAGGATTCGTGTCGCTCTTTCTTGACCTGGGGTGCGGGTAGACAAAGGAATCATCACGTTTTTTGCTGGTTAAAAAATAGGAAATAAATAATATGCTTTCCTTCTACTCTCCTGAGCACCCAAGTGGGGGACAGTAATGCGTGTAAAGTCCTCAGACTGTCTGAACCGCTAAAATGTTCTCTCACAAGTTACATAAGTCTGCCACAGAGTAAATTCTGAAGTAGCCTAAACTGCTGGACGCTGTCAAAGTAGATCCCGGCAGGACAATCAGGCACAGATTTTGGGCCAGGCACGGAGTTCCAGGGTCTAGAACTCGGTGGCTGGCTACGCCCGAGCACGTGCCTAGGCATTGTGATTGGCTAGGCATGCTTGTGAACGCGGCTTAGATTGAGGTAGGCTATAACATAAAATCGAAGTATAATTAGATGCCTGCACCCTTTGTATTTTTTTTCTGTTTTAATTTTACTTTTAAACCACAACCTGCATAAGTAAGGAGACAATAGCAGCCCTTCCACCGTGGTTACGCATGACATAAATGTGGCTAGATATGGGTTTGACTCATATATGCCTAAACCCGCAAGTAAATACAATTAAAATATTCCCAGGATCGATATCATTACTTCCACTCAACTTTGAATCTTGCGGTTGTTACTGTCAGGCAGTTCTGCATATAATAATAACCTGGCGATTATTTTGGCTGCAAATGTGTTATTATTTAACACTATCGAAGTAATGGGAGCACTGACAAATTTGCATTACTGTATGTGGAATAACCAACAGCAAACGAAGAGAAAACCTTTAATTATCATAGAGGGGCGGGTTTAATTTACTGCTTAATTAGGATTTCACCGATTGAACTTAACTTCGTTATTTATCGTTTTTGTTTATTTATAATACTTCGTACTTTGTGTTTCTACACTTTTACTGGTAATAGAGTTCGTTCATTCATTCTAATGTGCGCTTCTCGGCCTCCTCTGTCAAACATTCCAGGATCATTTATCAATAAATAGCAGTATAACTGTACCAGTTTTCGGCTGGTAGACCGGCTTTAAGGCCTGGGCCCTTGATAGTGCTAAAGTGCCTGCAGCAAACCAACAACTTGGCATCAGGAGGCTAAATAAACAAGACCTAAGGTTTCGATGGGATCCCAAAAATCTAGTATTTGATCCAGACAAATGGGTATTGTCTTCACCAGATCCAGTATTCGCAGGCTAATCATCTGAGAAAACCAAGTTCAGATAGTTTGGATATACCTCTATCAGCCATATCTATTTTGACGATACTGACCGGTTTCGGCTGAATTCCAAGCGAACTACCTGTCCAGCAAAAAAGAAAACTTAGAAGCGAATTCAGCGTATCTCCTTATCCCTATAAAGGATATTTATTCAACTTCAAATAGAACTTAAACTTACAAAGAAATTTCCGGTTTCAACCAGATTCCGGACGAATTATATGACCGGGTGAAAAATTATTGTCATATACAGACTCAGCGTCTCCTTAGCCCGAAATCTGTCATCTAATCAACTTCAAATAAAACTTTTGCTTTTAACGAATTTTCCGGTATTGGCCAGATTTCGGGCTAACTATTTGTCCGGGTAAAAAATGCTTTTTATATAAGTGTTCAGCATGCCTTCTTACTCCTAAATCTGTCATCTAATCAACTACAGATAAAACTTTTAGTTTTAGTCAACTTTCCGGTTTTTGCCGGATTCTGGACGAGCGACTTGTCCGGCGAGAAAATGGTTTCTATCGTCGTGTTCAGCATGTCTTCTTACCCCTAAATCAAATATCTGATAAACTTCAAATAAACTTTTACTTTTAACCAACTTTCGGTTTTTTGCCGGATTCCGGACGAACTACTTGCCCGGCGAGGAAACGGTTTTCACCATCGTGGTCAGCATGTCTTCTTACCCCATAATCGACTATCACATTAGCTGTTTAAAAATATTTTGTTTGTCCCTTAATTTGAACCCCCTCTCCCACCCCTAAATATAGGGCTAGAGAGCCTATCTACGAAATTGACCTGACACTTGACCCAAAGAACCTTCACACCAAGTTTCATCAAAATATATCAGTCCCTTCGAGAGTTATCGTGCTGACAGACGGACGGACAGACGGACAACTTTTGCGATGTCATAGGTATCCCTCCACTTACGTCTTGGGATCCCAATAATAAACTAATTAAAACACTAATTACAAATAAGACCTGCCCAATGTTTAAGATTTAAACCACGAAAAACTCCCATTCGCTCTTACATAGCTCTCCCCTCCTCCCCCAATGCAGCCAACTCTTCACAAATTAAAGTATATTATCGTCCGAATTAATTATGTTTTATCGCAAAAAAGATAAATCGTCTTTACGACTCGCTAAACTGCTGTTGTTGATTTCTGTGAAAGTCTGTAGGCTACAGTCTTGCTAAAATATTTCCAGATGAAATAGTCATTAACCAGAGGTGCCATTTGAGTAAACCTTAGGGGGGGGGGGAGGAGACCAGTTTTGCACCCATTCCAGGTTTGTTTCTCTGACTCAAAACTGAATTACTCTTCCATGGATAAATACAAAGGAGTTTTCGAATTCATCTTCAAGTAACGCAATTGCTTTGGATTTTACCCTTTGAAGCCTGTTTAGGGAAAAAATAATACCAAGATGAAAGATTGTGTGCCCTCCTCAATCTAGGAATGCATACCCCCCCCCCCCCTCACCAAAATTGCGCTTTTGCCCAGAACCTACTTCCTTTCAGAACCCTGTGCAAAACGATCACTAGATGGAAATTGGCGGTGTTTTCCCTTAAAGGGAAAAGCGATGTTTTTCTCTTAATTCAGATAATTGGTAGTGCACTAGTACCCTAGCCGCACTCGTGTCCTGCATGTCTGGTAGAAATTTTAGCCGCGTCGGAGCAAACGCTACCGTACTACATTATTTATCTGCTATATGCTACTACATATCATTTGTTTGACCCTAGTTGGTCGTATCCTAGTTTAAAAAAATTAAGTAAATTGTCAAAGTGGACAAGGAGTGCTACCTTTAGTGGCTTGAAATTTGAAAAATGCCGCTTATCAGCCTTTGGAAAAATACCGTCGATACGTGTTGGCCTTCTAAAAATTCTGCACCTACCACGTAGGATTTCGTGCCAGGGTCGTAAGCTAAAATACAAGTTTGTCAGACCCGGTTCTGCGATACCCGATTGCCTGGACCAAGAAGCCCATAACTGTTTCCATTTAGGATCCCAGAGGAACCTTTGGCCTTGTTCATTTAGCCGGGCGTGCTTGCTTTGTTATTTAACTCGTATACTTTTTTATTTAATTTTATCAAACGACTTCCTCTCGTCAACTTCCACAGTGTACGGGTTTTGTATGGTGCTGTGAGTTAAAACCTAAATGAGGCATGACTTACTGAAACGTAGAAGTTCGTGTGGGATCATAAGTAGCTGATTAAGTGTAACTTTGACCCCAGTCCTTATCAGGTAAAAATTTCAACGGCAGTTCAGTGCTCGCTCGCTTGGTATTTAGTAGCTTTTGGTCAGTGCTTCAAATTACGACTTTGCTTATAGGAAATAAAGAACAGGACTTGAATAGTGACATTTAATGGGTTTGAGTTGATGCATTTTTCGCGCAGTTGCGCAGTTTGGCCTCAAGCGTGTTGGGTTCCACGATCAGGTTACTATATTTAGTGTTTCTATGCTACTAAAGCTTATGGAACAAGCTCTAGTTGGCAAACAGAAGTAGTGCTGAGCAAGCTCTTTCTGCCAAAAGGAAAGTGTTCAAGTGGGACATGAGCCGAGGATTAAAGTAATTTAGGGTTTTCCATCATCTTTGGTGATATCACACCCTGATGTTCCTTAATTGTCGGTAGTTACAGTGATTGAGGAGGTTACCATGCATTTTAAATCAGTCGAGAACTCTGATGCTGAATACGATGATGACTTTTTAGTCTTGTCTCACGCCGAAAAGCCCATTTGTTACCTAAACAATGGGTATCAATCAAATAGTCCATCTTCAAAGGCAGAACAATCTCCGGAAAGGTCGAAGAGGTCGACACGACCAGTGAAAGTTGAACAGAGCGTGTGGCGGCATAGCTATTCAGCTCACTTAGCCCTTTCTCGACTTGGTGTAACCCCAGTGACCCCTGTCAGCAAGCACTGCTTGACAAGACAATCTAGCGGGGGTAAAAGTGGCTCAGTCGAGAATATACTGCTGAAAACTAGAAAGTGGCTTGGCAGCCGGAAGGACATCAGGGACATCACTAAAGTACAAGGAAGATCGCAGAGCTTAAATGCTATTAACGCTCTTGGTACGCATCGGCATACCATGGCTGGTATAGCAAGTAAACCCGAGCTGAATGTTCATTCCGGGTCTTTGAAGAGACAATTGCGATCATTATCCAACTTTAGTTTGGCGTTCCGCGAAGGAAGTGCGTCCGCTAACCGCTCAAGTACATCCTTTCCCAGGCGTGAAACAATTAGCGTAACCCCAAGCAAGGAAAGTGAATCTGAACCAACCATAGATACAGAAACCGTTGGTGAAGCGAATGCAGTTGTCAATGAGAAGGTTATACGAAGGCCTGCGAGAGCATTGAGTTTTTCGCTGCAAAGAAGGTCGCTTAGTCCTTTTCGTCTTGGCTTCTGGTCTTCTATAGTTCCAGGTACGGACAGTAGTCGCTTTGCTAGACCAACGTCTGCGCCTCAGGCATCTGGAGCCATAGCTGTCAGCCACGTTGGTAGTCCCTCTTCCATCGGCCCCGAGAAGGGGGAGTTCAGACCCCGAGTCAACAGTTCTTGTAGCACGAAAAGCAATGTGCTTGCCTTCTTTGATTTTGCTGACATATCCAACTACCACAACGATGACACTAGTCCCGCAGATGTCGATGCCGGATACTCTTCTCAAGGAGACGGCACACCACTTAGGCGAGCCGCTTCAGACGAAGAAGTAATCAAGGGACTGCAAGCTTCTGACGAACAAGTTATTCGTAGAAAAAGATTGTCGACTCGACGAAGCTATGTCCCTCGGCTGTCCAGTGAAATAATCTTGGAGGCCGACCCGTACCTCGAAGGGACCAATGAGGAGTATCCTAGCAACATGACGTACGAGGATTTCATCTGGAGTATGAAGCAGGCATTAGTGAACGGCTCGCTTGAAGCTTTGGCTTCGTCTCCCCAGACGTCCACGCCAATCCTTAGCACTTTCAGAGCGGCAGCTGCACAGCCTTCAAAGAGGCTGGAGGACGGATTTTGCGAAGAAGAACAGCAAAGAGGGATTGACGTTGAGAATGAAGAGCTGAGAGGAGCAATGGAGATGCAAAGGAGAAGTAGAACTTCGTCCGTCCCGTAAGTTCTGATGGTCGGGAACCTCGGCACTGTCACCGTACTTCCGAGTTATTTCATATCGTTTGTCTTACCTGGGATCATGTACGCATATTCGATAGGGACGATAAATAATGGGTAAAAGTTGTCAACGTCTAGAATAGCATACCATAGAAAAAACCATATAGTATAAATCCACTACACTGTGTTCTAACCATTTTTGGATTGAAAGAAGAAAAAATACCTGTTTTATTCATAGCCTACATTATCATGTTGCCCTTAGTCTGTAGGTAGTAATTCTTTTACTGATTGCTACTTACGGCGATTGAACCGGAACGACTGTTTGGGGACCAGTTAGCTTCGCAGTAGTCCAGTAAAGCCGCCTGATATTAAACTGGCCCACAATACCTTTAAAGCACAAACAGCAGTTGATACAATATCTGTTCCAGCATTCTAACCCACTTGGGCATTGCATTCTGTGTTCCAGCATTTGGGCCATTGCATTCCATGCTCCGGCATTCTACCCCACTTGCCATTTTTTTTATTCTGTTTGAAGTGTTACGTTGACTTACCTTTGCTAGCTATTTTGGTCAATAAACTATATATATATCTGTATATTGCCTCCTTTGATATGTGCTGTGTTTACCAAAAAAATACAGACCCATCCTGGCTATGATGAAAAACACGCGAAATTTCCAAATTCCTTGGTTCCGATCAGTGTCCTCGGAACCAACTTAGTAAAAAAAATTGGAAACAGATTAAGGCAAATGGTAATAATCTAAGAAGACCAAGTTCTAATATGGATTCAGCATGTGTGTTTACCCCTATAGCCTGCGCCATATCTACTTTGACGAAAGTTCCTGCTTACTTCTGCCAAATTTCCGGTTTCAGCAGGTTTCCGGGCGAACTACTTGTCTTGCAAAAAATTGAAGTTCAAAAACGGAGTCAGCGTATCTCCCTACCACTATGTCAAACCTCTAATGAACTTCAGATAAAACTTCCGCTTTTAACAAATTTTCCGATTTCAGCCGGATTCGTGGTGAACTATGTGTCCAGGTAGAAAATGATTTTCATACACGAATTCAGCATGTCTTCTTATCCGTAAATCGAACACCTAATTTTTCGGTTTTGGCCGGATTCCGGGCGATCTGCTTGTCCCGCGAGAAAATAATTTTCATATTCTGGTTCAACATGTTTCCCTATCCTGAAATCGAGCCTCTAATCAACTTCAGATTAAATTTTTATTTTTGACAAATTTTCCGATTTTGGCCGGATTCCGAGCAATCTACTTGTCCGACGACAAGATCATTTTCATATTCGGATTCACCATGTCTCCTTACCCCTAAATCGGACATCTAATCAACTTCAGATAAAACTTTTACTTTTAAGAAACTTTCCGGCTTTGGCCGGATTTCGGGTGAACTACTTGTCTGGCGAGAAAATGGTTTCATATTCGTATTCAGCATGTCGTCTTACCCCGTAATAAAAAATATTTTTCCGCCCCTTAATTTGAAACCCCTCCCCCTCCCCTAAATATTCAACTATCGGGCCCATCTACGAATTCGACCTTTCGCTTGACTCGAAGAATCCTCAAACCAAGTTTCATCAAAATATCTCATTTTATAGTTATCGTGCTGACAGACGGACGGACAGACGGACAACTTTTGCGATGTCGTAGGTATCCCTCCACGTCAGATGTAAAAATCATTTGTGGTAAGAATTAGAGGGAAGTACATTGAGTACGAAAATTGCAACCGATTCCGAAATTCATCGGCGGATCCAGTATCCTCATTGCATCCCATCTAGGGATGGGCCTGAATGATTTGCAAATTGCTTCATTTCAAGATTTACAGATAGATGTTTCGTCATACGTTTTCATTTTTTGGTATTTGCCAAGTAGTATCTTTACCGTTGTTCCCGTCCAGTATCCTTTGGCCAGGTGCCCACGGCTCCACTTCGCAAACGGTCTTAACTGCATTTTTGTTTCTTAGCATGGAACTGATAACGACCTATCTAATTAGCGCATCATACACCATCCCTATATCTGCTTGTCGTGTTCACATAGTATTTAACACTTTCTTCTACCCATATTTTTCATTGGTTCGAAAATTTCTTCAATTTTTCTTCAAATTTTTGAACCATTCAACTTTCAAGCTTTAAACCCTTCTTTAAATCAGTTTTAGGTCTGATCTTGTATATTGTCGGTAATGGATGTCGGCAGGTAAATACTCTTATATAACATGGACGCTACGGCCTCTTTCTAGGGCCTTTCTACTTCCTAAGCCTAAGGTCCTCACCTTTTGAGTATCAGAAGTGACTGGAGTATATATTTCTCTGTTCTTTATGATTATTTCAGTATCTTCCAGAACTGAAAAACTACCATAGCACTACTATAACGCACTAGCTACATCTGGAGTGTCGCAAGTGGCAGGGTGCAGGATTCGTGTAAAGTAAAACTCCGGTAGCACATGCGCAAATGTTAGGCCGTGGAAGGTTACGAACTGATTTGAGAAAATGGACTCGTAAGGAGGGTCCGGAAAATTATGGAGCGCTTTAATACGAATATAGTAAGGTTCCAGGATTCGTGTGATACGTTATTATTTCGTCCCCCGAGCCGCTCGTTCCAGTTTTCGTGTGTGAGGGTCCAGTTTTCGTGTAGCCACTCGGTCCGGTGGCGGAGGGTCCGGAGTTCCCGGGTTCCAGGATTCGTAAGACCCTTCCAGATGTGTCTTTTACGATGCCCTAGCTTAGGTTCGGATAGTGAGCGCTTCCCTGGTATTTTGACGTTTACAACTTGTAAAATTGCCGGGAGATGGAAAATTTAGACAGGAGGTAGTAGTTAAACCTCGAGTTAAACTATAACTTTTCCGTATTGTACGTTTGAGAGTATGCACTGTGCATAACCTGTATGCCCATGGTCCTTGGCTGAATAAACACTATTCTGTTCTATATCATTATTCTCATTATTTGTGTCAGTGAACAGAAGGTGACACGTGGCATCACCTTATTCTGAATTAATTCATCTTTTCTAGCGCTTCGTTTCCTTGGAGAACAAATAACGGCAATGGAAATCACGTGTCTGATACATCCATGGGACAGTCTGGCAAATTGGTCTCGAAAGGCCAAAAAAACGGTGAAGCAGGAATTGATGCAGATGCGGTAAGTTGTATTTTCGCATTTCCAACAGTTTGAGTCATTTGTCTGGATGCGCATCAGCGTTAGACTGGCTATCAACTAAAGCTTTAGTTGCGCAAAAATTTTAATTAAACCACATTCAAAATGTTAACGTAAATGTCATTGTTTTCTTTAACTTCATTACTTCATTTTTTGACATCCTTCATTCAGCTAGCCTTCCTTCACATACAAACTTTCGATTTTGACTGATGTATTGGAGCGGTCAAAACAGACAAAACAAACAACAAGAAATATGATAAGATACCAAACGGCCAAGGTTACGAAGGTTTAAATGACTGCATCTATATAAACAACAAGACCAAAGGTTTCGATGGGATCCCAAAAACCTAACATTTGATCCAGACAATTAGATCCAGTCTTCGCCAGGCTAACCATCAGAGAAAACCAAGTTGAGATGTCCCACTATAAGCCATATCTATTTTGACGATACTGACCGAGACTTCCTTCTTTACTTCTCCCGAATTTCCGGTTTCGGCCGAATTCCGAGCGAAATAATTGTCCAGCAAAAAAAAATCAGAAACGAGTTCAGCGTATGCTTATTTCTATAAAGAACATCTAATCAACTTCAGATAAAACTTTAACTTATAAAACAAATTCCTGTTACAACCGGATTCCGGACGGATTATATGTCCGGGTAAAAAATGATCGTCACATACAGACTCAGCGTCTCTTCTTACCCCTAAATCTGTCATCTAATAAACTTCAAATGAAACTTTTGCTTTTACCAAATTTTCCGGTTTTGGCCGGATTCCGGGCGAACTAGTTGTCCGGGTAGAAAATAATTTTCACATAATTTCACATGTCTGTAAGCACGATAACTCACG
Organism: Branchinecta sandiegonensis; assembly: GCA_030848855.1. Taxonomy (NCBI): domain Eukaryota; kingdom Metazoa; phylum Arthropoda; class Branchiopoda; order Anostraca; family Branchinectidae; genus Branchinecta; species Branchinecta sandiegonensis. Next base: position 1,577,831 of record JAUPMV010000010.1, on the reverse strand, counting down.
AACGGAATGAGATATTTTTAAACTTGGTGTGAGGATTCTTTGGGTCAAGGGTAAGGTCAAGTTCGTTGATGGGCTTTGTAGCCCTACATTTAGGGGTGGGGGTTCAAATTAAGGGGCATAGGAAATATTTTTAAACAGCTAATGTGATAGTCGATTAAGGGGTAAGAATACATGCTGAAGACGATGGCAGAAAACCATTTTCTCGCTGGACAAGTAGTTCGTCCGGAATCCGGCAAAACCGGAAAATTGGTTAAAGGTAAGAGTTCCATTTGAAGTTGATTAAATGTTCGATTTAGGCGTAAGAAAACATGCTGAACACTTATGTGAAAAGCATTTTCTACCCGGACAACTAGTTCGCCTGGAATCCGGCCAAAACCGGAAAATTTGTTAAAAGCAAAAGTTTTATTCGTAGTTGATCAGATGGCAGATTTAGGGGTAAGAAGAGACGATGAGTCTATATATGACAACCATTTTTTACCCGGACGTATAATTCGTCCGGAATCCGGTTGTGACCAGAATTTATTCAAACAATGTTTACAACGGGTACGTCAGCTACGGTTCGGGGAAGGAAACAAACCTGTAACACAGTAACACAGGTTTGTTTCCTTCCCCGAAGTTGAACCAGAGGATTGACAGCCTGACGACGACCCTTGCCAAAAAGGGCCGAAATATCGCTGATGAAGAATCGTAGCTGACGTACCCGTTGTAAACATTGTTTGAATAAATGTTTCAAAGTCAGCTTGGGCTCAAAGAATATTTATGTGACCAGAATTTTTTGTACAAGTTAAAGTTTTTAGTCGAAGTCGATTACATGTTCTTTATAGAGATAAAGATGTACGGTAAATTCGTTTCTGAATTTCCTCTTTTTGCTGGACAATTATTTCGCTCGGAATTCGGCCAAAACTGGAAATTTGGCAAAAGTAAAGGAAGAAGTTTCGGTCAGTATCGTCAAAATAGATATGGCTTATAGAGGTATATCTGAACTTCGTTTTCTCTGATGACTAGCCTGGCAAAGACTGGATGCGGCGAAAGCAAGACCCAATTGTCTGGATCAAATATTAGATTTTTGGGATCCCATCGAAACCTTTGGTCTTGTTTCTTTCTGTAGCCTACTTACTCTGTCATCCCGCGTCTTTACAGCTAATAATGGGTATCAGAACAAATTCATCAGTTTATTAAAGTTTAACTGAAAAGCCAACTTATTTTTGTGTCATTTAACTGAATACACTGCATTATTTGGAATTTGTTAAAGTTTGACTGAAAAGGGCTGAGACAGGACAATCTAGTTACCACTTATTCACTTAAAGAGGCTTGAAGACTCGATAAAAGTACGTTACTTCGTTCCTCAGCTATTCACGAATTATCAAATTATATAGTGGAATTTCCTTTTCGGGTGTGTGGTACCTTTATGCGCTTGTACCTGTTTTCTATGCTCAACGAAACGATTTACGAAAAATGAGTGTTCACGCAGCGAGCTACCTTCCGTAAGCTGATCACTTGCGACTGAAAAGCAGCGTTTTTATTGAGATTCAAATTTTCTGCGTCATAGTAGAATTTTGCGTTGTGAGGACGGCCGTAGACGTTCTGAACGTCGTACTACAATGTAAAAAGTTTCTCCGAATAAGGATGCAGTATTTGCCATTGGGATTAATTTTATCTTTATTGTTATAAAATTAATCCGAATTAGGTATAACCTTATCTCAATAAAGACAAGAGTAATCCCAGTAGCAAATACTGCAAGATTTTTTTTTACAGTGAGACCAAATAGTGAAATAAGAAAAATCCCTTAACACAATCCAAATAATGCAGTGTACTCAGTTAAATGATAGAAACATAAATTGACTTTAAGGGATTTTGTTTCTTTCATTTTTCATTATTCACCGTAGCATGACGTTAAGAATACGACCATCCTCACAACGCAAAATTCGACTATGACGCGGAAGATTGCAATCTCTATAGAAACGCGGCTTATCTTTCGCATGAACAGTTATTTTTCTTAATTTGTTTTCGTCAAGGACACAACACAGATACAAGCACATAGAGGTACCACAAATCCGACAGGGAAATTCTGCTATGTGAAAACTGATAATTCGAGAATAGCGGAACAGCGATGTAACGGATTTTCATCGGGTCTTCAACTATCATTTAAGTGAATAAGAAATATGGGTAACTAGATTGTCCTATCTCAGCCCTTTTCGGTTAAACTTTAAGACCAGCGTAACAAACTTTTTCGTCACTGGTGTTCTGACCCCAAATGCCTTACAAAGCCCCAAAAACGGGCTCTTGTTTCTAGCCAAATTCCTAACATTTTTCAGTTGCTATCAACTTTTTATGTGTCGTCGCGCGACGCCTTTTCTTAACCATTCCTGTCTGAGTCATTAAAATGCCTGTGTAAACTACTCGTACCAGCAGCCACGTCTGTCATATTTTTCTAGTAGTCCCAGTATGGAAACAGTTTGAGTAAAACGGTTTTGACTCATCTGTTCAGTGAATCAACTTGTCAGGATCCAAAAGAAAACATCGTCGGAGATAAGATAACGATTAGTAAGTGACACTTAATCGCCTATGGTACATTCTTGCGGCTTGAATATTTTAGACGTTTCCTTGCTCCTTAATAAAATGTTTGGATTCCTATCTTTTATTTGTATTCTCCGTACTCTAGCCGTACTCGGTGTTTGCACACTTCTACAGGCTATAAAGTTCAATCAATCAGATCGAAAATAAGATTGTCTAATTAATTTTCGTGCTTGTGAACCACAGAGAAATTGCGGAATAGCCTAAATGAAAATAAGAGAATGCAAATATAACATATGACTTAATACACAAATAACGGACTATAGCCTACGTGTCTATGTTGAAGAAATCTCCATATCGATGTGTCCGATGTGTCCGTCCGTCCATGATCACCATTACTTACGGACGTTGGGATCTCATCTCAATTGCGATGGGACTAGGAATGGGAAATCAAACGTAGACCAAATGCAAAGCCAGGTTGATGGATGGGCTTCGGCACCACAAAAATTTAGGGGCGAGGGGAGGGGCTTTGCAGTTTAGGGACGGACAAATTTTTCCGGAGTCGAAGTGATTATGTCGCTTAACAAGTGAATATCATGGTAATTCAGGGTTGTTGTTTTATTTATGTTTGGGTAATTTCGCCGGTATCCGGCAGTTTTCGGAAACTTGAACAAATGAGATTACCATACCAGTGAAATCGACTATGCTAATTAAAATATCGGCAAATAGGCAAATCAGCAAAATAGCGTCTCTGTAGACTGTCTCTAAATTCAGAATACCAGCAAATTAATTAAGCAAAAGCCAAGTTATGAATCCTCATCCGCTCATCTCAGTAAAGCTAAAAAAGTATCAAAACTTTCCACTGAAATAATCGCATTCTACGCTTTCTCCATAATTCGAGTCGAAAAAAATGTTTCCCGTTTCATTCATACTCTCTGAAAATCTCCATGAATTGAAGTTTTTTATTCAAAGTTTTGTAGAACTTTTGTACCCTGCGGAACAAAATAACTAAAATAAAAGTTTAGATGTAAGCCTGATCTTCTTTTCTCTGCCCACCTGGGTCTCACAATGTCAGTGGAAAAACTATGATTTATTCATTAGGTTTGCAATATCTCTACGAAATTCTTAGTTCCCGTTAATTTTTTTCTACATCCCTCAACTTAGGAGTAAAAAAAGATAAGTAAAAATAGTAAATGAATCGCTACAGTCTAACATTCTTATTCTCCTTTCAGCCTATTCAGGTTTTTAGACACTTTTTTCGCTTTTCGCGGAATGTCCTTTCTTTTTTAACGCTTTGGAGAAGGAAAGAGGAAATCTTTGTGGGCAATTTCTAGGTCTCTTTCGTTGTTTCGTAGACCTTTTGCGCCCTTTGCAATGTGCCAAATTGCACCCTTTCACGTGGCTAGAATTCAGCCAGAAAAAATTCCACTCGTCTGGTGTATCTCCGGAACAGGAAGGAAGGGTGGATTTTCATTCGTGGGAAGTTTAGTGTCGGTTCTGAAGTGGAACGTTGAGGATTTGGAATAGAGCCAGAACGTGATTAGGCGGTTGTAATATGGGATGGTGAGTTTTCAGTTTCGATTTGTATATCAAAATGAGTAGCGAACTGAAGAACAGAAATGATCCTCCAGCCGGATTTGAAAATGGAACAACAGTTTTGGTTTTCCGACAATTTTGGGAGTCCTACTTTTGTCCTCTTTTCATCGTAGAAGTCCCCTGTATCCATCTTCGCTGAAATATTTATTTTTATGTCATTCATTGAACAACAAAAAGTATGTCAGATATTTGATAGATTGACTAGATATTTGCGGAGGCTAGCCCCATTATCATGAGCTTACAAAAATACTACTATATTGCTGGTATAATTACAATTCTTCTACTTCGTCCACAATGTCTCTTTGTACATGAAAACGTCATTGGACATGTCAATACAAATAAAAGTCATTATACAGTTTATGATCTCATAATTGGGATCGATTTGAAACTTAAATTGAAACTAAAGAACGCCTACTTCACACGATAATAAGTATGTCAGTGAATTGTCTTTGACTGTATTGGCATATGATCTATGTTTGATTTAATTGCTTAAAACTGCCAATGAGACGGCAAAAAGTAAAAGTCTAAGATGTACGCTGACGGCACGTTGCCTATACATATAGGCTACCATAAAATACGAACTGAACAAAACTCGCTTTTAACTATTCCAATCTCGATTCCAATTCTGATGCACTCTCACAAGTTTCAGACTTGCAAGTTGTTTGCTACGCGAAAGCCCCTTGGAACTCCCTTCTTTTCCCAAATTTCTCTAGCCAGAAACATTTGAGGACTAATTAAGATTAACAAAACATACATTTTTTGTTTGTACATGATTACCAAGCCCCTGAATTAGGCTGTAGAAGTGCATGGGTACACGTTGCAATTAAAACAGCGATCTCGATTGTTTATTAGCGCACTCATGTTAATTATCCATCGTTCGCTGGATGAGGTCACTCTTGTAATTATTCCGATTGAAGTTCAGCTTTGTATGTCCGTATTTGAGAGGACGGTATTTGTTTTGATTAACGAGTCTGACCTCGTCGCCCACCTCCTAGAAATAAGTCTGGCCAGTAGTTGTATGTACATATATGTGACCGAAAACTCTTGATGACTGACTCTCCTTGCCGATGCAAAATCGCTGTGTACCTAGCGGAAGAGCCAGAAGCGGCACCACAGCTGTCCCAAACGATCGCCGTGATTGGTTGACACAAGACTTGAGTTGTTGAGTTTGAGTCGTTAGTGAGACGTTTTGTCATTCTTCCTGAGGATCACTGGCGTGTTTTGGACTTCATATAGAGAATTTGAATAACTGCTAACTGCGAATGGTCGCCGAGTAAAATGCAAAAACCGAAGTGCCGTGAACTGTCCCTTTTCCGTCGGTCTGTCGGTCCGGTGGTAGGCCAAGGAGCTAGGTTACTTCGAGATGGGTTAAGAGCACATTGGCTTAGGGACAGAAAGATTGACTTTGAAATTATCCGAGGGGTTGCTCACTCGCTGGGCACCACTGTACACCCTCCCTAGGCACCGCTGGGCACCGGCTCTCGCCCCGAAATGAAAAATGGCTGGTCACCGGCTCTCACCCCGAAAAGAAAAATGGCTGGGCACACCTGGGCACCGGACACTACTGTACAACCATTTTGGGAGTGAGCAACCCCTCGAAATTATCATTTCCTGAATCCAATCGTCCGAGGGGTGGTGGCCTAAGGGTGAATCTCGGATCGGGGGGAACGCGTAATTCTCAAACGACTGGTCCAGTCCGGATGATACTTGACAGATGGCAAGAGCATATATCCTAGGTTCTCTATTTACATGTCCGGGAGTTGAAGTAGGTACCGGAAATCTTGTGACACGCCTAACGGCCAATCTGGTGGAGTGATTGGGACAAAACTTGGTGGGTGGGACATGCCATATGCCTTAAATTTACAACTTATAGGTTCATGGTTTTTATTTACACTTATTTAGGGGAGAAGGGCCGACGATCGGCAGGGCCCAGGTCCGTCATTTGATTTTATAGGCGAGCCATCTTTCGAAATTTCTAAAAGTAGGGCTGGACGTTGTCTCAGTTGCTCCGGATGTTTTGATTGTAACTTCGATTCTCTCTGTTCAGTTTTGAAATTTGTGTTGAACCGTTGTATTAAACCGTTAAAATTAAAGTTTTTGGGTTCACAAAAAGTTGAAAAGTCGGTATAAAATGTTTACAGAAGAAAAATCTATTAACGGTGCCGATTTTGGGTAGGCTTGATCTGATATGTTCCATTGTTGAGATCAAAGGCATCGGTTATTTTTGTCTGAAATTACAGTTTTCTTGAAAGGTGGCCATAATCCCAGGTTCGGCCCCTAATCCAGGCCCTCGTTCGGTACGCAATTCTCCCTGCCGCACGTAGGCCGCACATGCTGGAGTAGCATAACAGTAATGTGCATCAGCTACATAACATTTTCAAGTTCTAGGTTTACATTCCATCCTTGAGCGGGAATAATAAATAAATAGCTTGTTTCTAGTCCGGCGTAATATTATTATATATATAATAATAGAGATAATAGAGAGCTTTTGCCGATATTTCAGCAATGTCAGACATCCTTTTTTTACTTCTCCAAAGTACAAACTTCAGTTTCACAGTATTAGACATTACAAGAACACTTGAAAGATGGTTGGCCATTGGCCCTAGTACGAGATAGTGACATGCCGAACCTGGACCAATGTATGCCGAACTTGGACAGCGGTGGGACAGGTTCGGCACTTTTGACCAACTTTAGGAATACTTTCGCTCACAGCAGGATAGGAATCGGAAGGATTTTTTTTTTCCAAAGCTAGGCAAGACATGAGCAAACAATACTGAGTCGCTAAACTTCAAAAACACGCGAAAGTGTGACCTGCCTAAATACCTATCCAAAATAGTGCCGAACGTGGGCCCTTCTCCCCTACAACATGACTCTAGATATGGGATCAAAGCCGGAGAAGCAAGGTCTATCGACAAAAACCTGGTACAGTAATATTCATTCATTCATTCATTTATTTATTTCCCTCAAAGAACTATAATGAGGAGTACTAAAATAAATTTAAAAAACACTGTCACAAATAAGTTTCAAAACAATAAATAACAATTGACGTACTTTAAACAACACAATGTACTTACTTAACAATTAACTTTTATCGAAAAACGGAAACAGATTCTTCAGAGTCAGAATATTATTAGCTTTAGCTACAAAAGTACCAAATTTCTGCTGAATTGCCAGGGCAGGATCTTTAACTGAAAGGGAATTAATTAGAGGTGTATTTCTAGCAAATAAGGGGTATCCAAACAAAAATTTACAATATTTAAAATAGCACACACGGACACTAGCAATCATACCACGATTAAAACCATTCACCACCACCGCTAGAAAAATAACTATTGGCAAAACAGTTGACTGGTATATACGGGCCAGAATATCACGTCTAAGCTTACCCCTCAGATGGATTAAAGCTCCAAACGTCTCACGGATTATTAGTTCATATTTCTAACTACAATTGATTGAAAATTACGTTCCACTGAACAATAGGGAATTCCAAGGCAAGTCACAGCATCAAGGGGTTGGAAAAGGTTCCCACCACCACAGTTTAAGGACGAAATACCATGCGGATCATTAATAACAAAATATTGGCACTTAGAAGGACTAACACAAAGGTCTTTTTTCCTCAGTTCCGCCACCAAAATATTTGAATTTACAATTAGCTGATCTTTACAACTAGCCATAAGAATTATATCATCAGAGTAAGCTATATATGTACAATCAACAGCCAGGTGTATTAGAGATGTTTTTAAAAGCCGGAAACATTCAACAAGGAACAACTCTATTTGACATAAAACTAATTCAGATTTGGCTACTGTGATGATCAGGCCACTGCGGGGTTGGAGGGGTGGGGGTCATGGAAGAGCCATCTACCTATGACAACACGAACCTTAGCTGATATGGATGCTAACTACCTTTGCAAGTGCCAGATGATCTGTCAGCCATTGTCTATTAGAGCTTACTTTGCACTCCTATCTTTTCCATCGTCTTTTCGAGTACTATATTTTGATTGGCCGACTGGTATATAAGTTTTCTGGAGATCTTGTTTCGGCCAAAATTACCTGTGAATATGCAAAATCCTAGGCCTTTTCCTTTGCTTGTCTCTCATCGTGATTTGTTGTGTGTGAGACTTTATTTATTTGATATGTATTTTAAATATTTTCCGTTTGCTTCGAACTACCTTTGTGTTGGCCTACCGGGGCCTGGATGCATTTTGTTGTTGTTGTTAATATGGTAACACACATTTTAGTACTGGCCAAACCCTGTTCTTTTTATCCAGAAATGTGACAATGCTCCAGAGCTTCCTTTGAAGAAGAAACGGTTACTTAGTGGATTCGGAAGTTTTCCGGTTGTAAATCTGTTTCTAACTGTTACCTAGGCAACCATCGCCGCACGAGAACGTCTATATATGTTTCTAATCGAATGCTTATGTTATTTGCCTGTATGAAAGGAAAAATGATTCTAAAATATTTGGCATGTACAAGGTGAACGGTGAATTGCCTAGGACCAGTTTCGTCAAAAATTATATGAATATCCGCTAGGTATCGATGATGTATTCCCCATAGTAGGTAGCTAAAATGTTGAGGTGTCGTTTCCGTTGGACGTTTTTTTTTTTTTTTTTTTGCTTTTCAGGGCTGGTAGCTCGCTCATCAATTTCCGGTAGGTATGCTTTATGTTGTATAATATAATAATAATAATAATGATTTATTTGTAACCCACTGCACAAAAACAATGTGAAGATAGTGGAGTAGAGAAGAGAAAGAAACAAATAAACAACTGAAGAAACACTAATACAATAAAATTAACACAAAAAATCAACAGAACAAACGGATGAGCCCGTGATAGGGAGTAAGCCGTTCATATGCTTGTCCAGATAAATTTTTATGAATGATGATTTTGTTATGAAATATAGTTATAATGTAAAATAGAAGGTAACAAAGTTCGTAAGAAAAATAATATAGCGCGGTATATTCTCAACAACAAGCCCGGCTAGCTCAGTCGGTAGAGCATGAGACTCTTAATCTCAGGGTCGTGGGTTCGAGCCCCACGTTGGGCGAGCTTTTTGAGCTCCGCCAGAATAAATAAAGATGTTTGGTTATTGTTGTATACCACAGTATTTTCTGACGCATCTTCCAGAGAGTTTAACCTTTCATGGCCTCCTTTTTCCTAGCCTGTCCGCTCAACCCACTCCGGGAGAGGTAGTAAACTGTGCACAGCATTTTCCTTTCGGTGAGGAAATGAGGGGCCCCCATCTCCCCGCTTAGCCCTGGAACATTCACACACTGCACCAGGTCTTCCTTCAGCGCCTATCCATGATTGTCACTACTACTGCATGGGTAGTCCTTGCATTTTGGCATGTCAAAGGCGTGTCCTTGCTTTTGGCCCGGACAAGGACTCTTGGTTTCTCATTTTCCCGCGATGCTGTCAGACAATACACCATCTGTTCTTAGAATCCTAGTTGACATGCCTGGCTAGCTCAGTCGGTAGAGCATGAGACTCTTAATCTCAGGGTCGTGGGTTCGAGCCCCACGTTGGGCGCACTTTTTGGCGCTTTAAGCCTAATCTCAAGGCTGGTTCTTTCCGAGTATGTCTGCCTTACCCCACCGCCTCTGGCGGCGTTCGTTTTTCCCCGGTTCCCCTTTTCCGCTTTGCCCCGAACGTTCCAGTTTCCAGGCTACCATCTCGGCTGACTAAGCCCGTCTTCTGACGAACCTAAGAATTTCTGGACCATAACTTGTCACTTGAACTTCAGGGTATGCCAGATGCCCCGATCTCCTTGATTTGGCACCAGACACTCTTAAAGGATGATGTTTCTTCTCAGATGTTCTGGAATAGTTGACCGCTTTACAACAACTATAAGCTACGATTACAGAAAATTACAAATGGCTTCGGCTGTTTTTAGCCTATTTCCATGTCCGTTGCCTTGAAGACAATCTTGGCAAAAATTGCAGAACCAGTCTCCTGACGAATAAGCTCCTCGGAAACAGTCATCGGGCGAATTACAGATCACGGAAAGAAAACAATCGTGGCAAGCGTGAGGATCAGTGTATTGCTATTTGAGAAGCTAGGATATACTTATTTATACACTTACTAATATTATCATTTATCTTTTGTGTACCCTCTGTATTTCTTGTTAAGCGTTCATTTACCCTTTTTTCTGCATGTACTGTGCAAATACCTTATTACTAGGCTGCATGTAATAAATTCCTTCATTCATTATGAAGTGAAGAATCTCGGGAATGAGAATGGATGGAAATACTTCTGTACTGAAGTAGAATGAATTACTATCAGTATGACGGTCCTTCGTTTCCCTTCGCAGCTTAACGATTAAAACGATTTAACAATTTTTCGTAAAAACAGTCGGTAAAATAACCAGCCAGTCCGTAAAAATACCTGCGCCCCCGAAAACATTTTGTCTAGTAATGCCTCTGTTGGTAGTTTTAGGCTTTCGGCAATCAAAAATGAGTGAGGCGAGATTTTGAAGCTACAGACTAAATCGATTTTGTCACCTTCACGTACCCTTGACAGGGTCTCGCGTACCACCGGTTGGGAACCACTGCCCTAGGTCATACCGCCCTAGGTCATACCGCTCTAGGTCATACCGCACTGGTCATACCGCCCTAGGTCATACCGCTCTTCAAACCAAGTCCAACTCGGATGCCTCGAATTTAAGCGATTCACGAGATTTTCGGTGCCCCCTCCAGCTGCCCCCCCACCCTCCCAGTGATCAGATCCGGTCCAGACTTGAAACTGAACATCCAAGACACTTTTTCTTAATACTTTTGTATCTGACACGCGCCGCCCACCCTATGCTCTGATTACGGGATCACAGCCAGCAAGCGATCGGGCAAGCGATACATACAGCAAGCGATACATACCGCCGTAGGTCATACCGCCGTAGGTCATACCGCCCGAGGTCTAATCAACTTCAAATAAAAATTTAACTTATAACAAATTTTCCGACTCCAGCCGGATTCCGGTCGAACTATATGTCCGGGTAAAATATGATTGTCACACACGGATTCAGCGTCTCATCTTACCCCTAAATCGGTTGTCTAGTCAGCTAGAAATAAAATTTTTAACTTCTAACAATTTTCCGGTTTTGGCCGGATTCCGGGCGAACTACATGTCCGGGTAGAAAATTGTTTTCACATAAAAGTTCAGCATGTCTTCTTGCCCTAAATCGGACATCTGATCAACTCCAAATAAAACTTTTAATTTTAACAAACTTTCCGGTTTGGGCCGGATTCCGGGCGAACTACTTGTCCGTCGAGAAAATGGTTTTCACCATCGTCTTCAGCATGTCTTCCTACCTCTAAATCGAACATCTAATCAACTTCAAATAAAACTTTTACTTTTAACAAACTTTCCGGCTTTGGCCGGATTCCGGATGAACTACTTGTCCGATTACAAAATGGTTTTCACCATTTTGTTCAGCATGTCTTCTTACCCCATAATCGACTATCACATTAGCTGTTTCAAAATATTTTGTTTGCCCCTTAATTTGAACCCCCTCCCCCACCCCTAAATGTAGGGCTACAAAGCCCATTTACGAACTCAACTGGTCCGCCGACCCAACGAATCCTAACACCAAGTTTCATCAAAATATCTCATTCCCTTCGAGAGTTATCGTGCTTACAGATGGACGGACGGACAGACGGACAACTTTTGCGATGTCATAGGTATCCCTCAACTTACGTTTTGGGATCCCAAAAATTACGAAAACTAAGCAAATAAAATTAGTAAAGAATAGAAGATTCTCATTTCCTTGTGTGTGAACGACTTGTCAGCAGACGCTGAAGATTCTGGCAAACTTTGCGTTGTGTAACGGGCAAAACTCGGCACGGCCGAAAAGGCACTAACAAATCGTCGGCACAAAACGAAATAATGGAGAAAGATGGAGATTTCAAAAGCTTATAATCCCATAAGGGAGCTAGGCAGGCCCGTATCCAGGATTTTTTTTCGGGGGGGGGGGGGGGGGGGGGGGGGGGTTGCCTGCGGGTCGGATAAAAAAGTACAAAAAAGACATAGATCAGAGGGAAAAGCCTATAAAATGACTATTTTTGTATGTTTCGAGGGGGGTTTCAACCCCCTAACCCCCCCCCCCTGGATACGGCCTTGGAGCTAGGTATATTATAAAAGTTTCTGCTCAGATGTTCTGGAATTCTTGACCACTTTACAACAACTAAGCTATGATTACAGAAAATTACACACGGCTTCGGCTGTTTTTAGCTTATTTCCATGTCCGTTGCCTTAAAGACGGTCTTGGCAAAATTTGAATAACCAGTCTCCTGACGAATGAGCTCCTCGGAAACAGTGATCGGGCGAATGACACGTCACGTAAAGAGAACAATCATGGCAAGCTGATAATCAGTGTATTGCTATTAGAGAAGATAGGATACACTTATGAAGTGAAGAATCTCGGGAACGAGAATCGATGGAAGTACTACTGTAGGGAAGTAGAATGAATTAGGCTACTATCAGTACGACGGTCTTTAGTTTAACTTAAAGGAGTTATATCACAAGCATTCTCGCACTTGCAACGTCTAGAACGTCGGAAGCGCCCGACATGGGGAAGCTGGGATCATAGTATGACTATTGATCTAACAAAGTGTTTTTATTGCAGCAGGCATATGGAAAATGTGTAGAAAAATCAAACTAATTATTTGCATCATCGATTTCTTTAAGTATTTTTTTTCTATTTTTTCTTGTTAATTCCAAAGTCCAAAGAATTAAGGATGTAAACTATCACAATAAACAAACGCCGTAAATTATACTAAATTCGTTATAGTGATTTCTCGAAGATTCTGAAATTGAGCTAAATAATATTGAGCTTCCGAGAGCAAAAAATGTCAAACTGGCCGATGATTTCTTCTTCCGACATACCTAAACGTCCACATGGTGATATACTTAGTTGTTCTAATCCTCTCACACGCCACTCGATCTTCTCGAAGGTTTTAGTAATCTTTTGACCAGCGCCGGGAGATCAGTGAATAGTTAATTAGCAATGGCGGATTGCTTTTAGTAGTGAATTGTGTTCAAGTAATTTGTGGTTAACGTTGGCTACCGTGAGGATTTGGGGGAAAACAAAGGTGTGCTCGTAAAAATCCGACCCATCGAAAAATGATGGTGTCTCCCACCTACTCGGCCCACATGAATCAAAGACTTTAACTGATCACCTTCTGCGCCTCAGGTTTTACGGGAAATTGAGTAAGAAACCCATTGCTCTGGAGCACAACAGCCTGGAATTCCAGAAGGTGTGCTCGTAAAAATCCGACCCATCGAAAAATGATGGTGTCTCCCACCTACTCGGCCCACATGAATCAAAGACTTTAACTGATCACCTTCTGCGCCTCAGGTTTTACGGGAAATTGAGTAAGAAACCCCTTGCTCTGGAGCACAACATCCTGGAATTCCAGGAGTTGGCAAGCCTGGCTAGCTCAGTCGGTAGAGCATGAGACTCTTAATCTCAGGGTCGTGGGTTCGAGCCCCACGTTGGGCGCTACTTTTTACCCGCAGAGACCCATTCAGCAAAGCCCACCATCCTTTTTTTGCGATCCACCCAAAAGGCTCGGTGAAATGCGAATTCCGGCTTTCTCTCTTGTAAGAGTTGGCTTCAGAAAAACCTAACGTGACGTTGTATACACTTCGCCAAAAATAAATGCCGAAACAGCACGTGCGTCGTCATAACATGAAGAAATGCAAAAAGAGATGACGAGATTTGACACTAACGAGGACCTCGTAAAGAAGAATGGCTAACTCTAAGAATCACCGGAGCATGGTTCACCGGGTCTGCCCAGTGTGCTCATTTATGTGACCCTTTAGTGCCTTCATTGCTACTTGGTGTATACCATATCGGGCAGTTCACAGCTCCTCCGTATTATAAGACCTCGGCGGTAACTTTAATTCAATTAAGGGTTAAATAATTTTGCTATTGTGCCTTCCAATCGTCCACATATGGAGTCACTCTATTGTCTATAAATCTCGCGCCAAAAATTACCGAACGGTTTCTGACCCTATTCACATTTGATACGAATAATTTGTATAGAATATATAGGCGTATTATTTTATTTGTTGACCCAGCTTACAAAATCGCAATTGAAACCGTATTGAGGATTGTGCAAAAGAACACAATGTACTACGCGTTGACGCATGTCAGTGTATTTCTGTCGGCAGTCCTGCACTGTAAAATGTTTCTCCGAGTAAGGATTAAAGTTAACCGCAGTATTTGCTACTGGGATTAATCTTATCCCTATTCCCTACTGAGATAAGATTAATCCAAATTAGAGTTAAGATTATCTGTTTAGAGACAAGATTAATCCCAGTAGCAAATACTGCAAGATTTTTTTTTACAGTGTATGAACAAGTTTAAAAAAAAATAAACTAAGTTGAACTGATACGTCTTTCAGGGTAATGTCGAGGATAATGTTAGCTACGTGTATTTCTGAAAAGATACGGTACATTACTGAAATATTGCCTTTAGTGCTTTAAAAAATAGTTGAATACAATAGTTTGTATTTTTGTAGACCTCATTGGCAAGCCTCGACAACGAAATGAGTCGGAACAAGAATTTTCGTAGCCAATCAGCCTGGGACTTACGAAGGTGAGATTCGTTATTTGTTCTATACTTTCCGAACTCCGGTCATGCCTTCGGCCCAACTGTGGAAATATTAATCACTACATTTTTATTTGGTGATCCTCGGTTCTGGTGTAGATTATTCTCTTCTTCCTTTGACAAATTTGGACGTTCGGAGCAGGTTCAGAGCTTTGTTTTAGCAACTTTAACCTCATTAACTTCGTTTCCGAGGTTACCGAACTGTCAACAGGAATATGTCAAAGGTAATTTTAGGCCTAGTCTAATAGCACTTCAGCAGTTGTCATCCCAGCAGGCTTGATGATGGGTTCAGCACTGTTATTACGAGGACGCGATTGTAGGCCTAAATCTCAGCCTAAAGCCGCTTTCACATTGACGAGTCGTTGCGTATGCGTTTATCTTTCGTCGCGTACAGGTTGCGTAGTGTATCTTTCACACCTGCGCGAGAAGATTTCGCGGAGAACTTGGCTCTATTCTTGCGTTGCGTTTTTTTGTCTGCGTTAGCTCTGCGTTGCATCGCCGCAAGCGCGACGCAGAGATTGCGTAGCTCAATGTGAAAGGCTCAACGCGTCAATGTGAAAGTGGCTTCATCGACTGGCTTACTGACTGCCGGCTATACCCCACCTCTTACGGAGCTCCACCCCCCCGTTCGTTACATTAGCGGGGTTGTAAAGCTGGTCTCCTAGGGTTCTTATCACTCTTCTCAGCGACCATGGTTTCTAGGTAGGGCTAGGGCAAGGGCAAGCACGTCGTTTGCATAGTTCAGTAATTATGAAAGAAGTACTGTGCTCCGCCACTGCTCTCTTGGGCTCCCAAGCGAGGTTCTCAACACCTATGATGGTAAAATCAGAAGTAGTGTTGGGCGATATTTGGATTTTTCGATATATTGATATTTTCACTTTCGATATTGGATAATCGATATATCGATATCGATATTTCGGTACGATGTTTCGCTATAGTATTATGTATCGTCTCGCCGAAATTGAAGACCAAAATTGTCGTAAGAAAGCACCTTGCATGAACTCAAACTTTAAATAAATATAAACTGGATTACGAAGAACATATTGATCCAGTTTCGGATATATTTTTGGATTATGTAAAATTATTATAAATGAAAAAATATCGATTTCGATATCGATTTGTACGATATATTCGATATCGATATTTGGTCCGATATATCGATATATCATTATCGATATCGAATATCGCCCAACACCAATCAGAAGTCTGGGACGGAGAGCCGGCGAAAGATAAGATGATTGTATAGTGTTCCCAAAATGTAAGCCTGATAAGGGAAGGGTTTGTCCAATTGTCAGAAGACATAATTAAAAAGGCCAAATATGTTTTTTTCTGGATAAAAGGGAGTATAGCATAGCAACACGTTCCCAGCAAGAAAAGTAATAAAAATAAAAGGATACATTGCGAATATTCGTGAGGGCGATCATAATCCTTGCTGATATATAAAACTATATGACTGCTAAACATTCATTGATGATTCATTATGCGCATTGAAAGAATTTAAGAAACCCGCGTCGAACCTCCTCCAGTGGTGGGCAAAGGGGTCAGACACCTACCAGTAGCAGTCCAATTCAATTCACTTTATTCGAAAAACATGCGACGGGCAGAGCCGGTTATTAGTTTTTGTTGTCATAAAATAAACATGTATGTCAATCGATGAGCCAAAGTTAACATACACAAAAGTACAATATATTCAATTAACAACTATTTTGCAGACTAAAAAACCTAAACGCGTGTGCAGTTTTTTAGTGTTTATGACTAACACCTTTCGTGGAAGCAAAGTAGCATTATCACGAAAAGCTGCTTGGCATTTTTCGAAATTGACTGCTAGTAAAAAATAAGAAAATATTTGTATTGTGGGATATTGTATTGTTCGTGAATTGTTAGTGAATTATTGAATTAAGAAGGTCTATCAAAATTTGAAAGGTTTAAATGTGTGAAGAAAAATGATGGAAACTTTAAAATTAAGGAAAAATACCGGTAGAGGGAAAGTGTTAAATATTATATAAAATGAAAGGTACAGATAGAGGGTAGGGTAGGTGAAGCTAATGAGGTAGGTCGGGCATTATCAGTTATAATTTGAAGACAAAAAATAATGCCACCGACCGAGGGTAAGGTCAAGGTTGGACGGGAACGAAGATAAAGGTGCTACGCGGCAAACAAAAATTATAATTAAAACAAAATAAGAGAAGTTGGCTGAAGCAGAAACAGCGTATTTTAAGATCTTCTTTAACAGAGGTCCAGGAGTTGATTCTTAGAAATAACATCTTCGGTTGATAATAAGTAAGTAAGTAAGTAATTTATTTGTAACCCGCCATTTCGAAAAAGCGGGTTAAATGAAAGAAAATAAATAAAACACATAAAGAGACAGAAAAATACACTAATTTTTAATCTTCGGCCAGGAAGCAGTGGAAAAGGTCATGCGCTGTTTGGGCTCTGTTGTTAAAGGACACCTCTTGCTCATTCTGCCTTTTATAGTATACTTAGCTCCCATATGGAATTATAAGCTTCTAAAATCCCCACCTTTCTCCATTGTTTCGTTTCGTAACTACGAATTTTTAGCGCTTTTCAGCCTTGCCGAGTTTTCCTTATACCCAACGAAAAGTCTGCCGGAATCTTCAATGTCCAATGACAACTCTTGTCATTGGAGGATGTGATAATCTTCTGTTTATTACTTCTTTTATTTGCTTAGTTTTCCAACTTTTTAACCAAGGCACATTCAGTTTTCAAATGTTTTGCGCCCAGCCGCCGCGTCGGAGAGCAGGAAGGCTGGATCTAGTCGACAAGCGCTAACAAGAGAATCGCTAGTTTTACTGTAGGTGGAAAGTAATGGTATTTCCAGAAACATTTTTTCTGATTCATTTAATAGGGAAAAGATCATTCCTGGTAAGAGTTGTGCTTTAATGATTTTGTATAGCGACGAAGAAACATCCAAAAGGGTAACACTTACATCTTGAATTTTGAACTTCTCTGTCAATGTATGGTTATGGCATAACTTCGACAAGTGGAATAAGTCTTGTTAAAACGAGGGCAGATAGTCTGGTTGTCGGTATGGATTTTTCAAAGACGTTGCTTATCCGCCAAGAGGCAGCGATGGCCTGCTGAGCGATAAACAAATAAATGAATTACCTCACTTCAGGGGACATCAGCTAAATGAATTACGATGAGGAAGCATTCAGACATTGAAATAGATGCCAATCACGTTGAGCACGCGGCATAGTTGGTTAGCGGCACCGCAGGAACCTCATTGAATCAATGAATCATTGTCTGAAGTATGTGTTTTTTGTGGGTTGGGTATTTGCTGAGGTATTTGCACACTGTTTCCATGTGACAATGGTTTGAAAGTATAATTAGACGCCGCGCCGAATATCGGCGGCGTTACGCTGAAAACCGTAACATTTTGATGTATTCTTGTTCTTGCATTGTGCTGACGAAAATTATTGCACACAGTCTGCAATCCGGAGTTTATTTTTCTGGTTTGTCGCTCTCTGGGCCAGTCTACAACAAACCCCTGGTTTTGGGAAAGCCTATGCCAAACGCTGGGTATATCCAGCGTTTGGTATACCGTATGCCTAACGCTGGATACACTGTGCCAAATGCTGGATACTGGAACCCAATAAAATATTGATGATTTGAGTGAAGCTCAGAAATCAACCAATCAGAATTCAACTATAGTGAGGTAGATCAGGGTTAGGGTGCCAACAGCTATCCAGCGTTTGGCATAGGGTCTCCAGCATTAGGCATAGGCTATGCAAAACGCTAGATATATCCCACGTTTGGCATAGGGTATCCAAAAATCAGGGGTTTGTGGTTGACTGCTCTGGGTATTGATGAATTCAGTGAAGAAGGCAAGTGAAAAGTTATATGCCAGCAACTTCTGCCCAACGCATGGAACATCAAGACTTCTGATTTGAATTTTTGCTTGAACTTATACCGAGATAACCAGTGTTGCCCTATGCCCGAGCTAGCCTTCCACCAGCATCCAAATACGAAAACTCGACGTCGAAATACCAACCAAGTTCCAGAACATATTTTTTTCCCCATCAAGATAGTGAAATGTTCAGGCTGTTCAGGCAGCTCTGGTTTGTCTTCGATGGATTTGTCTAGCACCTGTGTAGGCAACGCTTTTAGAAAAGTCGATTTTACATGGAGTAATGGAATGTAAAAGAAATGCCAGACAGTAACTAAGTTCATGTCCTCTTAAGCGTCTAACACGCTTAAACAGTCTAACAGTTTAAAACAGTCTAACGCTTAAACGTCTAACAGTCTATACGTCGTTTGGAAGTTGCTTTCACAGGAACATTACCCGATTTTAGGAGAAAATAGGGGCTATATCCCTGTTATGGGAAATTTTATGGAACTTTTCAGGATCCTTACCGTTTCAAATGTGTTCATTTAAGAATGAAGAATAATTATTCTAATGTTTGAATCCTAACTTTCCTAACTTGTACAAGTTTTGTAGCTATGAAATTTTATGAAGCTAAAATAACCGAAGAAAGACCGGATTTCAGTTCTGCCGCCGAAGCTTTTGCCCCTCGCCGCCACCGATTCTTCAAACTGGCGCGGCGTCGGGGTGTAAGTATAATATCCACAAACACTCAATAAGCGCATCTTTTTGTTAAAGCACAAATCGGAGTACACTGCAAAAAGTTACTCCGAGTAAGGATTGAAGTTAACTGCAGTATTTGCTACTGGGATTAATTATCTCTACTGGGATACGATTAATCCGAATTAGAGATAATCTTATCTCAGTAGAGACAAGATTAATCCCAGTAGCAATTACTGAAAGATGTGTTTTTACAGTGTGAACCGTTCTCTGTGCTCCCAAGTTGATTGTCTTGCTGTTTACGAGCTTGGTGCGTTGCGTTCGCTGCACTCCTGGCTGTCTCTGCTTTTTCCGCACCGGTGTTCGGTTCTTGGCCTATGGGCGTTTTTAGTCTCACCGGTGACGTCACAAGAACCTGCCTGCGGTTCTGGTTCTGGTTAGGCCGCACCGGTGAGCACCAACCAGACACTGATTGGTCCGAAAACGGGTTAGAAGATCGGGGAGCAGTCATCGGTGGATGCAAAAACGCGTTATAAGAAGCATCGATGAAGCTACGTTTACACGGAGGGTATTTACACTCACTCCGCGGATATTTTCTTGGTATTTTCCTCCGCAACAGCAACAAATCCCCGGGTATTTTGGACTTAAATTTCGCGAACTTTTTACCCGGGGATTTGTTTGTCGAAGGGTATTCTTCGACGTCAGCAACAACAAAATCGGATTTTCGAGCAATAATTTTGACTGTGTCCATATAAGAAGTGATCCCAATGGACACATGTTGGTGTCCATTGTAGAGAGATATCCTGAGCTTTACAACCTTGGAATCTATTGCCACCTGACAGTACTCTCCCTTGAAAAGTACCCATCTCAACAAAAGGAGGGCGAAGCGCCCTAAAGATGGAGTAACAAACAAAATAAATAGAAAAAATAAACACTAACACTAAATACAAAAAATATCAACAAAGACGATTAAATAAATAGCGCTGACCATGGGTGAGACAACATTGACAAAGAAGAACGAAACTCCTGAAGCCGTTTATCAATAACAGAAGTTGGAGAGATTAGGCGGAATTTACTCATCAAATAACTGTTTCTGGTCCAAGGTGGATAACTAAGAAGAAATTTCGCAAAACGAAAATACACTCTGCGGACAGATAATTTCTGAGATTCTGTAAAAAACTGCCAAATTGGACAAAGAGAAAGGGAGATGGGGGACAGCTAGACTGTTATAAAAAATCGTGTGAACACTTTCCCCTCTCGTCGCCGGGGAAAAATACCCGCCGTGTAAATAATCACGGCAAGATTGTACTGCGAAATAGCACTAACGAAGTACCAATGTTGTGAAGATAGCCGTGTGGTAGGCCAAGATCTGGTTTCGGCGACCACAAACCGGAAATAAGGGCTATTCCAGCGGCAGTCAATCCAGAAGACTCCGATCAAGCTGGTTGACACATCCTAGCGAATCTTGAATTCACATATCCAGTCAAGCCCGGGGCCTACTAGTCGAGATGAACCTTACATACCAGTAGTTAATGTACTTGATGAACATTGACATAAGCGAACGTAACATAAGTATAAACTGTTATAGTGGGCCCTAAGTAACAAATCCTCTTACCATACGATGTGATCGGTGTCCTGCTCTGACCAAATACGAAACAGAACTATTTCAGTCTCGGGATTTATTCCGTAGCCAAACGTTTGAATGAAATACATCAAAGCCTGACGTTAGATTACCTGAGGAGGTAACTAGAGCTAGGGAACAAAGACCGAATGACCTAAGCCATGGTGCCGGTAACTTAATGGTGGTGATGAAAACCGAAGAAATTTTTAGAAAAGTAGATGATGGAGGTAGGAAATAAACCAAAAGGACAGTAGCAGAGTAAAATGTTACGGGATGTTTCCATAAGACCAATCTATATTTTGAAAACTTACTTGGTTCTTTCCGTTCTTTCGCTTTCGTATCTTTAATTATGTATTTTTAGTAGTTTACCATTGGACACCCCCTTTGCGAGGGGTTGCTCATCGCTGGGCACCACTGTACACCCTCCCTGGGCACCACTGGGCACCGGCTAGGCACCGGCTGGGCACCACTGTAGAACCATTTTGGGAGTGAGCAACCCCTCGCTCCTTTGTTAAAGTGTATTTTACATTATCACTCATCTGGCCTTTATGCCTTACTTCCGCCAAAAGCTGTGTAAAGTTGTTTCATTATTTTTTTCAAAAATAAATTAACCTGAATATACGGTAAACAAATAGTCGGTCCCGCAGGCACATTTTACTTGGGTTCCATGAATCACACTTTTCCCACGATCTGATAAACATGTCTCATTGAGTGCGATGCCGAAATTGTGCCACCCATGCAATCGATCTGTAAATAAAACCGTATTCTTCCCAGGGTCAACCACCCAATTCTCGATAATTACTGGGTCAGGTTTCGATCGTACTTTGATGAATGGGAGAGAACAGAAAAAGTGTGCGTCTCTCATCTCAGCTACAGATTCATTTCCGGTAATGTCTTGTCTGTGCTTACTCGGATTTTGCTCACCATTTGGGTTGGGTCTCGGGTAGTTTGGGGATTAGCGTCTCGTTGTGTGGTCCTAATGGAGGTAGTATGAGAATTCGTGTTTTCTGTGAGAATTATATGGATTAGGCCAGTGCAGTCAATCAGTTCGGTTGAAGAAATAGATGAGTGTTACGTTGTACCGACCGCACGTTCATCCGTGCTACCCGATCACGGTTGAAAAGCAAAAAAGTTAATATTAACTTTTTCTAGATTATAAATATTACAACATAGATTTGAGACATAGCCGTATGGGAAGAAAATATAGATACGGTACCAGTGGCTTACATATGGATCGTTTCCCCGGATTTCCAGTGCCGCATGTCTTGTCTAGATGGCGTGCCGGGAAGAAGGTGAAGTATTTAATCCCGAAGTCCTTTCCGCATAACTTGGGCACCGTTTCCCCCCCCCCCTAATTGATCGTTAGTAGTACTATAGGTTGTTTAATGAAATCCTAGTCTCTTACTCTCATATCATGGTCTTCGCACGGACACCTGGTTCTAAAAAATAAACTTGAAATCCGAAAACATGATATTCTCAAAGTTTGTTATTAGTCAGTTCCGTTTTAGCCGGGGGGTTATTGTGTACGGGGACGTTTATAGAAAGGGACGTTTTGGTTTTGGACTTTTCTGTAGGCAACCCCATTTTGTACTTAAGTAGTTTTTATTTTGTTTCTTTAGATCAATATGATTGTGTCTGATAACGGGCAACACTTGTGTATTCATGAATTATGTGCCACTACAGTAAGAAAGGATTGCAATAGCAATGTCAAACTTTTTTATCTGTGATCGTTTTCCTGAAAGACGTACTTGCGAAAATCTTATCGCTATAAAAAAAAAAAAGATCTAACGCTTCGCTGTAATTTGCTGTCCGGTGGTAAACAGCTTTCGTGGTTCTGACTGTTGACCCTTCGTCATATTACACGGAAAAGATTAGCGCTTATTTTTTATGATCTGGGGGAGTGCCTTATCTGCATAGAAATCAGTCCCAACACGAAAGTTGCGTAGTATATTATCTGATAGTGAGGCACCGGCGGCTTATCTGTCAGCCGATCTGGAAAACGTCTTGTAACTTTTGTTGCGCGTATCTTTTAAATTGAGAAAAAAACACTCGAAACGCAACCTGAAAACTTCTTATTTCCACTGGACGCTTGTAGTGTTGTAAGGGACAGCAAATGTAGAAAGAGCGCAACGGTTTCACGAGGCCTAGGAAAGACGCACAGATAGGTGTAAAATCGTTTAAATACATGAATACTGATTTAATCCGTAATATATTTAATGTATAAAAATAACTTTGGATTTGTCAGTATTCAGATAAAGGCACTTCAAGCACCAGTTGTGTTTTTGCAGATACCATGGTATCTGTTACCACGGTAACCGGATCTGCAATTAGTCTTTGTTGCAGTTACTGTGCCATCTGATATACGGTTGCTCTGCAAAAACGACAATTGCCGAAATTGCACTTTTCCAAGTGGTCCCAAAAGAAAAACTGAAATTCAATCACATCACTAAGTGCCAAATCTCTTTCCCACTAATTTGACAAAGAATGATGAAAGTGGATGACTTTTTCAGATACCACGACCAGTTACCACGGTCGACCGCGGTATCTGAATATCAGATACCACGATAACTGGCCAGATATCACGATAACTGCAAAAACGTCTTTTTACCGTGGTAACAGATACCACGATAACTGCAAAAACTTCTTTAGACCGTGGTAGCAGATACCATGGTATCTGCAAAAACGCAGCTACTCAGTTATCAGTAAAAAAAAATCAATCAACAAGACAAGTCAATAACATATCTATAACAAATAATTTTTTAAATCAAATAGTCCGGTGGAAAGTCGGTTAGTATTTCGGTTCTTCCTTTCTACTGCACTACCTTATTGGTACAACCATCTGCGTGGTCAAGAAGTTCTTTCCCTTTTTGTCGGATGGAATCTGTGACGAGACTTTGTGTCCAGACGTGACTTACTTTACTTTGACTGGAAATTTCTCTCCTGCCCGTCTCCCATTGTCGTATACTCAACACGTGTGATAGATAGGATAAAATAGATGATGAGTAGATAATCTGCTCCCCGAGCAACGGGAGTTTTGCACTGTCTTCAGAGTAGGAAGTGAAAGCTCTTAGGTTCTGCTCATTATCTTATGAATCCATATTTTACTATCTATAGTCACAAGTGTTGATAGTGAGGCAATGGAGGACCTTCCGACTCCTCTTCCCGATGAAAAATGTGTAGCCTGCGGAGTTGTATGATAGTTCTACGAGAAAGTTGCATGTATTGACATGTAATAGTAAAGAATACTATCATTTAATGTGCCTCAGATTGAGCCAATCTTATGCAGTAGTATCCTATCTTGCTAATAATAGCATGCAGTAGAATGCAGTAACACCGTAGTCTTGACATAGAAGCATGCACAGTAGCGGTATGCTTATGTGAACGTTTGTTGACAGTGGTCTTAGCTTTAGACAAAGCTTTCACGCACTTGCTTTGTCTAAAGCTAACTACCAGTTAGCCGAAGTAGGTAGTTAAAGGCACCTGAAAACACCTGTAAAAGTATTTTCGATCCTTGTTCTACCATTTAGCCCAAAACTGCACTGTTCGCATTAAAGTAACTGTTCACATAAGCATATCTCTACTGTAGTAGCATCAGTTTGTACTGCAGGCTACTTTTTAGTACAACTTCATACTACTATTCTGAGATAAATTTTTCATCGAGTCCTCCGAATGGTGGGTGCCGCTGTCGGATAACTCCAACCGTGTGAGCTCGTTTTTCAAGCGTTCCTCGATACTCTAAGAACTATTGCGTTCCTTTTTGGCTGCTGACCCCTTGCGGGAAGTTACCGTCCGTTGCCCAGAACCTTGGTGTTTCTGCCCTCGATTCTTTTTCTGCATACCATCGGCGAAGATTTATAAGGCAGGATTATTCTTTTTTCTTTCTTCTCCGTTTTGTTTTTTTATCTTGCACATTCGCTTCGTCGTCGAAGCGATCGTCCGGTCGCTGTATTTTCATTACCTAAAATATTTACTAAAAATGCCACCGTGGACACGCAACAGGTACCTAACAAGAAAATTCAGCCTGGTAGAGACCCAACGAGGCTGTAGACAAGCTAGTTCAGAAAGTTCTTCGAACGGCCGCACACCCGGGTTACCAGTACTTTGTGCCCAGTGGATGACCACTGATTAACTAGACCTTTGTGTTTTTCTTCATTTGTAGTGCTGTATAGATTTTGTCATTGATCGCTAATTGTATTTTCTCTCTTTTGTTCTTTATTTCTTTTTCTTCCGTCTACTCCGTTCTTGTTCGGTTTGAATGTAACGGGTTATAAAGAATACACATACATAGATACAGCCGAATGTAATTATTCTCCTTTTCTTTGTTTATACTGCGCTATTTCCGTTAGAATTCTTTTTAGTAAACAAACTTTTTTTTAGTAATAAAATTTAATCGTCAGAGATAATGACGGTGTTTTTTTTTCCAAAAGGTGATAAGCGACATTTTTCAGATTACAGAAACAACTAACAACCTTTCACCTGTAGGCCAGGAAGGATTTAGAAGTCCCAGGCAAAAAAGTGTGTACTTCTGTAGTGGTTGCTCCGATTAGGCTGACAACCCAGCCAGACACGTAGGATACAAGCGGATAGAGCACTACTGATGACTCAATTTCGAGAAAAATGTCCCTTATCACCTTTTGGAAAAATACCACCGATACTGGAAGTCCTAAATTGTTTCCAGCTTTTAAATCATTGATCTTGTTTCTGACGGAAAGTTTGACTTTTTAGACCTTGGTCACAAACCTCCTGCCATCGACCTGACGGGGACCATCTAGTCCGGAAGCCGAGCCTGGGCTCTGAATCGCCAATATCAGGATCACGTTGTAGCTCCCCTGCTCCTAGTACCGGTAAGAGCCATGCTTAGTGTGTTTTTTCGAAGGGTTATGTCACTATTGGCGTGTGGGTTGTACCAAGAACGAATAATCAGATAGAACCTCCGTCTCCCCATCTCTGTACTATGACTATGAATGAATGAATGAATTTATTGCATGAAAAAAACCATGGGGTCATGGCAACAAAACAAAAAGAAAACACAACTAACTACACTCTATGGGACAAGCCAACGCGTAGGAATCTAGCCACCTTACGGATATCCCCCATATTTGTACTTCCAATCTTTTCTAGTAGCCACTCCTCCCTAGTAATTCCCACCCCAAATACTTCGTCCCTTAAATCAGTCAATCCTTCACATTCACACATAAAGCGGAACACAGCCTCATCCATCTTTCCACACATCGGGCAAAAGTAAGGGCCATTCTTGCGGAGTCGAGTATTTCCCCGTACCTTTTCCGCTGTGAACGAGCGGAGGTTAGTAGCTTCGCGCCAAATCTCGTTTCGTTACCTCTACAATTAGCTATATCGCTGTGAAACCACCTCGAGGAAAAGTAGAAGACAAAGCTAATTGGTTCTTCGGAAGCGCTCAAGAGCGGGGCAATGCGCGGAGTACGCCTCCTGCATTTTCTTTCTCTGCGACGAGCAACGGCGAAGACGGAAGTAGAGTAGGCGGGTAAAAAGCTACAGTAAATACCTCTAGGTCCACTCAGTTTTGTCGGGGTATTCATAGTCGCTGCATGGTACCAAAGACAGAGGTTCTACCTGATTATTTGTTCATGGTTGTACTATGTGGCAGCCGTAGGCTAACAGTGCCAGCAAAATATATACTACCAGTTGACACTTACACTGTAAAAAAAAAAAATCTTGCAGTATTTGCTACTGGGATTAGTCTTGTCTCTATAAAGATAATCTTATCTTATTAGAGATAAGATTAATAAGATTAATATAAAGATAATCTTATCTTATTAGAGATAAGATTAATCCCAGTAGCAAATACTGCAGTTAACTTTAATCCTTACTCGGAGCCGGAAACTGTCGTAGAGTATGTGACGAGCTAAAAGGTTTGTTCTCCAATGCGATCCTGATCGTTATTTCTCGATGAACTATAGAAAGTTGCGTTTTTCGGGTGTAGTTTCATTGTAGTTTGCAAAGACGAGTTTTGGGTCTCAACCCGGCTTTTATTACACAAACTCAAAATTGATTTGCTCTTTTGGGGGTAAATTAAAGTATTTTCGAATAGCCTATACCTTAAAGCAAAGTCATTGCTCTGTATTTTGCCTTCTGAAATGTATTTAGCAGCAAAAAAAGAGGATTTGAAATGTAAGGGGATCTGCCCCCCTCCCCCCTTCCCCCAATGTCCTCCCGGACTTACCCAGTCGTTTCCCCCGTTAGTTGGGAAGGTGGCTCAGTTTATTAGCGTTCAAATAGCCCCCAGTTTTGGATCTCCTCTTGCTCTATAGTTACTTTGCCCCCTTGAGATAAACTAAGTCTAGCATAGATCAGTTACTTTCACGCTCTTTTAGCGCAATCATTAATTTCGTTACTTTGCTGTGACGACAAGCTTGAAATGACACAGACGTTCGGCTAGCTCGAAAGCGGAACAAATCATCAAAACAGTATGAAGAAACCAGGAAGAGCTCAACAGCGAAATTGTGCTTATGTTAAATCAGTTCCTGTTATCACAATGGTGATCTAACCATACATAATTACGATTAACGCTTAGAGAGCGAACCACTCTTGTTTGACGTCATCCAAGTTTATGGTTTCCTTTGTTTTTGGCGCCGTTTACGATTATTACGAAAATAATGCAGAGGTTCCAAACTTTCGTGATTGCCATGCTGTAACGGGGGGGGGGGGGGCTGCTGGATCGAAACAGGACAAAGTTTTCTGCATATCGCCGCATGCCGTTGGAATTCTCAGCTGTTGTGCTGAAAAGTGCTAGCTATCCAGAGCGTTTGTTACAGAAATAAATGGATGATTCGCCATTTTCAGTTCAGCGCTTCTAGCGGATTGAAGTAAGATTGGAAACGCTGCCCGAGTTGACTCGTACTCATCACCAAAACAAGGCTGACAAATTAGGATTTAGTCAAGTTCAGCCCAGATCATTCGTGTAAAATCTAAACGAAAGAAAAAGCTATGGCAAGCCATTATTAATAATCGAAAAGAGTCAGAATCAGAAACAAAAAGAAATTCAAACCAAATGCAGAAAATCTCTACCCGACCAACGACCCAATCGAGCAGCAAAAACAGCAGCCGTATCCAAAATGAAATCACAGCAACCTTTTACTCCAAGCAAGACTCACGAAGGAATTTACGAAGTTAAATATTTAACGCTAGGCTAGAATCTTTAGTTTTGTATTTCCCACAAGTTCGCTTTTCCAACTTGATCGATTTTGAGCCTGAAGAGGACCCTTGCCAAGAAAGGCCGAAATATAGCTCCAATGAAATTCAGCTGACGTATCCGTTTTGCACCATAAAAAAAAAAGAATCAGATGGTTTAAGTTTTGGCGAAGAATGTCAGGTGGCAATCTGAAGTGGCCTTTCCAATTAATCCGCCTTTATTTCAAAATGGAGAAACATCAGAAAAGAGCCTTACATCGAAAGATGTCCGTGAAAGACTACCGTGATCACATACAGACGGACAAACGGAAATATTTACAATATCGCTATTCTCCCACACTTTCATTATGGAATCCAGAAGTAGAAGACGTTGTTGCAGCTGCAGGAATTTGGCTTATACTAGTTGAGCGCTCCGAGCGGATTAGTCTCTGTTTGTCCTCCTTCCCTTCGTCAGCATCCGTCACACACATATTTTACAATAGATCCAGAAGTTAGACTGAAAAGGAGAAGCTTTCATTTTTTAAATTAAATTAGACGAACTGGCTTTTTACTTAAACATTTGGGCCAGGCGGTATGGAATTTACTCCCAGATAGTGTCAAGGCGGTTGAACACCAACAATTGTTTAAAAAAAGGGTACAGAAATTTTTGTTGGAGGGGTGAGGAGTCACGATTCCGAGAATAAAGGTATAATTTATTATTTCTTTTTTTTATTACCTTTATTTATTTATTTTTCTTTCTTCTTTTTTTTTCTTTTGTGTGGTTTATGGGAAAAATTGATTAATTAGTGTTGACATGAAATTAAGTTATTGTTTAAGTTAACTCGAAGTAGTTTATGGTAACCGCCCAGTGCCAGTCCATTTATGTCTTCTCATCGGCGGTTACCTATCATGATTGGTTATTATGTAATTTAGCAATAAAATAATCTAATCTAATCTAATCTAATCGGGTAAAATTTAAAGTATTCGGTAATCGTCGCGATAAGGGATTTTTTCTACTGTAGGAGACACACAACATAGCAAAGTTTCCGTCGAGCGTTGATGATGCCTACTGTAGGAGATACACAACATAGCACAACATAGCAACTGAAAATTGTCCGACACTTGTTCGCCAAAATATACATACTACGGACAGGTACCTCCAGGGGCGTAACGACTGGGGGGACGCCCCCCCCCCCCCCCCCCAATGCTGTCGGCCAGTCGGTAAAATATAACCGAGTCGGCGCAAAGCGCCGCGATTTTTCGTAAAAACAGCTGATTTTTTTCATGAAAACAGTCGGATTTTCTGAAAATTAGTCGAATTTTCGTCAAAATAGTCGGCTTTTCAGAAAATCAGTCGATTTTTTTCAAAACTGTCTTTTTTTGTTGTTGGAAACAGTCGTTTTTTCTGCAGAAACAGTCCGTAAAAATTACTAGCCAGTCGGTAAATGCCTCGTCCCCCCCCCCCCCCCCCAAATATTTTGGCTAGTAACGCCGCTGGGTACCTCAAGTACTTTGTACCCTAGTTCGTACACCACTTTAATTCTATGTAGTAATTGGTAAGGTAAATTGTACATATTAAGTGTCGACTGTGAATTTTTAAACTTATTATCAAAATGTCTTATATAGTGTTATGTATCGGTGGCAAATTGTTCGACGATCCAATTCTAGCGAGCGAATTGTACGAGCTATTAAGAAAATTAAAAGAGATTATGTTTCAGTCGAGCGTTGATGATGGTGATGTTTATTGGGGGTCTAGGAGGGGCTAAATCGAATGGTTTAGGAACACTGCCCCAGTATTAGCCTACTGAGAACAGGATATGAGGATAACCAGAAAATCTTGGTGAGACTGGAGCTCACGTCGTTACGACAAAAGAGGCACCTGCTTACCATGAGATTCGGCACAATAATACTAGCATCCGACCGACATCATGACATTTTGACATCAAGACATTTTGCCCGCATTCTCCAAAAGAAGAACAATTGCCGAACTGACGGAAAATCACGCAGTTGAAGAAGCGACACATTTGTCTGTAATAAAACGTTTTCTGCCCTCTAGTACATGAATCCGAGAGCTACCTGAAGCCTTTTCACTTCCATTTTTCTATGGAATGCCGACGAATCTTTGGACTATCTTGATATATTTTGTTTTTGAACTGATTGTTTCATTTTTTTATATCCCGATGAAAAATTTGTAGTCTGTGTAGTTGCATGGTAGTTGTACGAAAAAGTTACATGTATGCAGTAGTACAGAATACTTGAAATTTGTGTGCCTCAAATATTGTCCTAATCTTAAGAGCAGTATTCGGTAGCATCCAGCCTTGCTCCAGTAGCATCCAGTCTTGTTATAGTAGCATCGGTTGGTACTGCATGCTACTTTTTCGTACAGCTTCATACTACTATTTTGAGAAAATTTTACATCGGGACAGCCTACTTCGAAGGTATTATGGATTAATTCATTGTTTATTTTACTATGTTGACCCTGAAGTGGAATGTAGAGGATTCCCTTTCTCTCAACTTAACGCCATGGATCTTTTCACTTCCTTCCTGTAACTGATAAACTAGAAACTTTCTTTTGACAGTTGTCTGGACAATGTTGATAGATTACTGCAATTACTATCTTGGTTAAAATCAAATATGAGAACTAAGCTGACCAACATAATGCTTGCCTATGTTATGGAATCGATCGGTTGTGGTTACAGTTTACGCAGTCCGTCGACAAAAAAGAGATAACAGAGCTAAACTGACGAAATGAGACGTTTATTTGCTTTCATTTCTTTTTTTTAAATTCCGTAGGGTATCATCTGTAGGTTCCTGGCGCCTGCGATAAGCTTCACAAATCAATATTAGTGCGACTGTCTCGAGCTGTAGCTCGATGGTACTTTTCCGGACATTATCCGGAAGGAATTTAGGTCGTAAGCACGTCTTCTGGAACCCTGCTTTAGATATTCAGTTATGGCAGCATTCCATTACTTTTGTTGTGTAAGTTGGGGGGAGGGGAGGGGGGATGAAAAATTTGTAGCCTGCGTAGTTGTATGATAGTTGTCCAAACAAGTTTCATGCATTGATGTGTAATAGTAAAGAATATTATCATTTAGTGTGCCTCAGACTGGGCCAATCGTAAGCAGTTATATCCAGTAACATCCTTTCTTGCTATGGTGGTCTGGTCTTGCTAATAGTAGCATGCAATAGAATGCAGTAAAACGGTAGCCTTAACATAGAAGCATGTAGTAGCATCAGTTGGTACTAATGCTACTTTTTCGTACAACTTCGTACTATTATTTTGACATAAATTTTTCATCGGGGGGGGGGGGGGGGGTCGAAAATTGAAGAATTTGCTAGTGTTCAAGGAACTTCCTTCAGTAAGTTAACGCCAAGGAGCTTTTCACTTTCTTTCCTGAAACTGAGAACTTTCTTCTGATAGGTATCTGGTTAATATTGATGGATCACTCAAATCAGTACCCTGTTTTACCTCAAATATGATAATCAGACTTACCAACAGGATGATGGCGACTCATACGTTGTGGTTACAGCCGCCTCAGTCCATGAAACCGGAACCGGGGGGAGGGACGGTAGGCCTTCAGTTGTACTTATGGATCTCTGGCGCTTACATCAGCTGGACAAATAGATATTTGGGCTATTGTCGTCTGTAGTTCGAATCTCGTTTTTTTTAGATTCAGATTCAGATATTTTTTACTTCACCCAAAAAAACACAACTACTTTATACAGAAAACTCAACAACCACATATAAGACAAAAATCCTGTGGGTGGCTGTTTCACCTTTTAACTTAAAATTATTCAATAAATAGCCTAATAACAGAAAAATTAATCTAAGATGTTTTCAAAAAAAAGAAAAAAGAGGTAAAGAAAGAGAGGAAAAAAAACAGGAAAGAAAAATGATTCCCTCGTCACAACCTACCCACCGCCCCCCATCTCACCCCCCCCCCCCCCCACCCGCCTCACTCCCCGCCTCCCTACACCCCCTTCCAACAACCCACAAAATTCGCCACCTTTTTCAATTAAAAATTTCTTTAACTTTCTTTTAAACAAAATTAAGTACCGACCGCTCTAATACTATCCGGGATATTTCGCATATTTCATTTTACTTTGTTTTGTTGTGGGGAATCGTGCTCAGGTCAGGGTGCTCTCTCAAGTTTAGGCCAAATCGCTTTTCATTTATTTTTGTTTTTTTTAGCTGAAAAACTAGGAATGGGGAATCCGCACTTGTTTTTCCTTTCGGTTTGTAACTACCAAGACAGCACAAATTGTTAAATAAAGGGGTACTTAAGCTCGACTTAGGTTACACCAAGAACAAATAGAACCTCTGTCTTGGTACCATGCAGCGACTATCAATACCCCGACATACTGAGTGGACCTAGAGGTTTACTGTAGCCTTTTACCCGTCTACTCTACTTCTGTCTTCGCCGTTGCTCATCGCACAGAAAGAAAACGCAGGAGGCATACGGTACTCCGCGCGCTGACCCGCCCTAGAGCGCATCCAAAGAACCAATCAGCTTGTCTTCTACTTTTCCTCAAGCCAGCTTCACAGCGATATAGATAATTGTAGAGGTAACGAAACGTGATGTGGCGCAAAGCTAGTAACCTCCGCTCGTTAGCAGCGGAAAAGGTGGAAATACTCGACTCCGCATAGTCATAGTACAGAGATAGGGAAACAGAGGTTCTATCTGATTATTTGTTCTTGGTTACACGGATCTTACTGAGTGGGTGTTTTTGCATTTTGTGAGCTTTTAAATAGATAGCCCTCAATATATATATATATATATCTGAATTTAAAAGCTATTAAGCTATATACGAAATATAAATTCACTTCACAAAACCATACTAAAACAACCACACTATTTTTCACTTTCATAACTTAATA
The DNA here is from genome assembly GCA_030848855.1 of Branchinecta sandiegonensis. NCBI lineage: Eukaryota > Metazoa > Arthropoda > Branchiopoda > Anostraca > Branchinectidae > Branchinecta > Branchinecta sandiegonensis. Next base: position 1,544,923 of record JAUPMV010000010.1, on the reverse strand, counting down.
AGCATCACTATCTCTCGCACTCATAACTTGATACCTACCTAACTATTCTCTACGAAACTAATCACTGTTTCTACCATATTATAAAAGCAAACTATAAATCAAGGAGACGAGGACTTCAGGATACCTAGAAACGGCCCAGCCCCTCGTCACTCGAATCACAAAAACGACAAGGATACTGCGCTCCCGGGCTACCAATTTTCCTCTTCCAAAATTTTTTACCAACATTTTTTTATATTTCTTTTTTCTCCTGCTTGGTAATACAAATGGTTCAGTTGTCTTGGTCGATTAGATAGATTCTTTAGACGGATGAGATTAGCAGTTTAATTTCGCGTTAAGTTGAACACCTAAAGGCGACTTGAAAAGCTCTGCATTTATCGCTGGAACGGATCATCAGTATCGGACTGGGAACTGATCATCAATATTGGACTGGAATCCTGCCAAGATTATCAGCACCATAATCATTACCACACGGGAAAGTTGAATATTTGCAACTTTGTGTGAAATGCAGAAGATCCGATGAAATGCATAAGATCCCACCGGAAAACTTCGGTGGTCCGTAGTTAAATACAGTGGTGGGTTATTCATGTTTCGGACGAAACAAATAATGTAATTCGATGAGATCCCAAAAATGGAAAATGAATTCCGGCAAAAATACTTGTCTGACAAGAAAATAAAGTTCAGAAATGGATTCACCATGTGATCTTACCCCCGATTCGAACCTCAAATCGATTAAAAGTGAAGTTTTGCTTTTTACCAAATTTCCGGTTTTTGCCGGATTTCGGACGAACCACTTGTCCGGCTAGAAATTAGTTTCAGATAGGGCAACAGAGCCCTACGAACTTGGAAAAAAAAATCTTCGTACAAAGTAAAATATATCAACCCGTTTGAGAGTTATTATACTTTTACGAAGGCAGAGGTATCCGTGAATAACGTTTTGGGATACCAAAATCGAAGGTGAATTGAAGGTGATGGGTCATGACCGTAGGCTACCTTTTAGGCAAGATCTGGGACAGACTTTTGGCCCGATGGGGCCACATTAGACCTACACTGTAAAAAGTTTCTCCGAGTAAGGATTAAAGTTAACTGCAGTATTTGCTACTTTATCTCTACTGGGACAAGATTAATCCGAATTAGAAATAATCTTATCTCAGTGAGACAAGATTAATCCCAGTAGCAAATACTGCAAGATCTTTTTATACAGTGTACCGTGCTTTGCTCCACCGCTCTTTACGGCTAGAAACCACCATCCCTGCGGTTCTTTCCAGCTCCGGGAAACCAACGTACCGAATAATCCCATTACTCCTATCTCTCTTGTGGACGAGACCTTTCTAGGAATTATTTTCTAAGGTGAAACTCGTTTTCCAGGATCTGAGGGAGTTCTACAGAAATTCCGAAAAAGTTTTTCTCTTCGCTTTCACAGGCGCCTCGCAAAAAACAACGAAGCAGCGTTGCCAGGTGAAGATTCGCAATCGGGAGACAACAGGCTAAAGGGCGATGTGGATGAAAACACAAATTCGGCGTTTAGGTAATATATCCTTGAACATCTGTATTTTTGAATATTTGTAGTCGGTAGAAGCTTCAGTTATTTATTACAGGTTTGTTTCCTTCCCCGACGTTGACCCTGAATATTGACAGCCTGACGAGGACCCTTGCCAAGAAGGGCCGAAATATCGCTGATGAAGCATCTAAGCTGGCATATCCGTTGTATACATTAATTGAATATATATCCTTGAACTTCAGCCAGCTGTTGAAGCATCGTAGCTGACGTATCCGTTTATGCATCATTTGAATATATGTTTCAAAGTCAGCTTAGGCTCAAGGAATATTTAATAATTAGTGAGTTAAGTGAACTTATTTACCCATCAGGGTTCAAGAGAACATACGATGGAGTATAAAGAAATGAAAGAAAAATGGAAGGAATACTTAAAGTTTAACCGAAAAGGGTTGGGATAGGGCAATCTAGTTACTCATCACTCATTCACTAAAATTGGCTTGAAACCCGCTGAAAATACGTTACTTCGTTGTTCCGCTATCCACGAATAATCGATTTTCAAATAGTGGAATTTCTGTGTGATTTGTGCGCTTGTATTTATGTTGTATGCCTTACGAGGACGATGTATGATTTTTTTGTTATTCAGGCACTAAACAATCTTCCCCAATCTCACCACTGCCTACTGAAAAGCCGCGTTTGTGTTGAGATTAAAATTTTGCGTCATAGTAGAATTTTCGTTGCGGGGACGGCCGCAGATATTCTGAACGTCATAACTAGAGTAGATGGCGGAAAACTAAAAAAATCCCTTTGCAGAATCCAAATAATTTAGTATATTTAATTAAGTGACACAAAAATAACTTGGCTTTTCCGTTAAACTTTAAAGACACCTCAAACTTGTAGATAACATCACAAAACTAACTAAGAAACATAGATTACCAATAGTGGCTAGTGACCTGGTTTCACATCCTTTGAATGTCGGGGGGGGGGGAATGTCTTGCTTCTCACCGCGGTCCGCTAATCGGATCGAATTACCTTGAAATTCTCGTAGGGCTTCTATCACATCGGTGCATGTAGATATAAAGATTGAAAGGGCTATGCAGCAAAATTCGGCAGAAGCCGGATAAGGTCAGTTAAAAAGTAATCATACTTAAGGTTTAATGGAAAAATTGCCACAATAGCAAAAGCTAAACAACAGGCAACAAGGAGAAAATAAATAAACACACAGTAATAACTAACAACATCTAAATAATAAACCATCAACACAAAACTTAAGACAAAATACAAAACAAATCAAGAACAACTCAAGAACCGAACAGGCACAAATGAACAACAAACGTGAAATTTTTTGGTTATTAAAATAATTAGTAACAAGGGGGGAGAATTAGTGGAGCCGACGTGCGGTACTTGATGCTGGAAACGGCTTAAGTAAATTGGAGTGTCTCGTTGGGTAAGTCGGTTCTGGGAGTTATTCGGGAAGGAGGTGTCGGAATCTGTTTGACTGCAGAATTTTCTTACCAAAATCTGTTGTTAAATTTAGGCGTCTTTTCTTTAATGGTTCAAGCCGGAGAGTTTTAAGCGCCTGGTCATAATTAGTGTATTAGTGAGAAAGTATGATTTTAACAACCCGCGTCTGGATTCGCGTCTGGATTCCACATTCTTTGTGTCAGCTTCAGCAACTTTTTTCGCCAGCTCGTCAAGTGCTTTCGGTTTGCTTTCAAAAGGATCTACTGACTTTTTTGTTTGTCGTCATGATGTCGGAAAATTCAGCGGATGCTTATTGGCGATTTTTCGGCTCTTCCTGGCGGCAACTCTTGTCATGCAGAACATTTTCAAAGACAAAAGACAACAACCTGAAGTGGCGTATGTTACACATTGTCTGTTGAAACTGCAGATCTTTCTGTGCAGACACTTCTGACAGTGTACCCTACACAACCACGGTGGTAACACACAAAGGATCGTGAAACGATCACACGGCGGTTCTGGCGGTCTGGAAAGCTCTGCTAGTTCGTGCACCGGTTGTTTTTGCGATTTCGTGAGAATTCGTGGTAACGTCAGAATCGCCCCATGCTACAGTCAGTCAGTCATTTCCTGTAATGACTCGCCATTCAGGGGGCTTGTCAATAAGAGATTTCTGATGCGCTCTTGACCGAGCGTCAGATAATTCGAGAAACACCCATGGGAATAAATAAATCAATCAATCAATCAATTTATTTAATTCGTGATATTACACATCACATAATAAAATTACACTAACACATGAATTTTCTTACTAAATATATACAATCATTTTAACCATTCGGTGGCTCGGGGCAATAGCACAGTCGACGGAAAAGTCGGTAAAAATGTCCAGAACGGCATTCTGCATTCTCACGAATTGCCTTTAAAAGGGGATGATCGGAAACTTCTAACCTTGCAACAAAACTAACTATCGCTTTCCGCCTCATAACATCAAAAGATTCAGTTTCATTTTCTAAAAACTTTTGACTAGCAGAGTAACGTCGATTATATGAAAGGAGATGACGGAATGCATTGTTAAAACAAACTTTTAGTTTACGCATCGTCGTCTCAAGATAGTTATCAGAAAGTGGGAGACAGCATAATTGTGTGCAATACGTCTTAAATAAAATAATTCTAACCGACACAGTACAAAATTTAAAATTACGAATTAAGTGGTTCGCACGCGCGCTAAGACCCCGATACCCGACTTTCCAGATAGACAAAATTTTTCGCAGCTTTTGTGCTGAACTAGGAATATTTCTCTGTAATGGAAGAGTATCCTGGATCTTTTGTCCTAGCTTAGGAACCTGGTGGTATGCTGAATAGTCCCAGCAAATTTTGTCTATCTGAGCAAGAACGCCGATTCGACCCAAGCGGAATTTTTGGAAACTAGGTGAGGCTCGGGCAACATAGCAACATAGAAGCATATGAAATGACAAGCCCCCTGAATGGCGAGTCATTACAGGAAATTTATGGGTCCCTGCTACAGTAGAGGTATGCTTATTTGAACTGAGCACTAAATGTTCTTCTACATTGGTTATAAAACAGTAAAATGGACTGAAAAAAAACAAACTTGATATCAGCTAACAGCCAACTGGTCTAGTCCTCTTTTGGCACAGACAAGTTGTTGTCACTTTGATTTTGCACTTTAAAAAAGTGCTTCTTCTTCTATTGGGGTATGTTATTTGGTTTGAGCGCCGTCTATCGGATGAAACAACGTGCCGCTTAGCGAAAGATGCAGTATTTGAAAGAAGAACTGTATGGCGATTTAAAGCATGGGTTGGTGGTGTCTTCGGCGACCGTTGACTGTGAGAAGACGTTCAAAAAAGCAAACTTCTACTGTAGTTCATTATGTCTCATATAGGTTTATGAAACATCTCCTGGTTAAAGAAACATCTCCTTGAGGGTAGTTGGTGAGTGGAGGGTTTGGAAGACGAGAGAGGACTAATTGACAAATTAATTAATTAATTTTTAGTTTATTTTAGTGAAGGTTTGATTAGTTATATAATATGGTGGTAAATGTGTACTGGCTGCATTTTTCTAGCACGTACGTGCTTTGTTTGTAACCGGTCGTCAAGCCGGAATGATTTTTTTTTTAGTAAAGTTGTTGTCCTTGTACAGAAATCAGACGTGAAAAGGGTTCTTTTCAAGGGACTGTATTCAGCGCCACAGAATGCCACAGTCCTTCTTGATTTGAGCAGGCTTAGGTGTGTACTGTGTCCTGTTGAAATGTCGCTATCCGGATGTGTCGCTATCCGGATCAAGTCTCACCTTGAGGCCACGTCAGGCCACGTCTCGAACATTCAGAAAAAAAACATAATTCGCGTGGCATTTTTCCACCTTCCCTTTTTGGTCTTCCCCCATTCTTTCTGATTTCAATCAGACCGTGCAGAATCTTTTCAGGTAATCCCTTTCTCAAACACTTGAAAATCATCGAGGTAGAAACACCTCTTGGAACGCCGTTGCCTTAATCTTATCGATTCGAGGATCTAGAAGTGAACAGTCCTGCATAGAAATACGCGAGAAACTTCGCAGTTCCCTCGGGCAAAATATTCGAAAGCAGGTTGAACATCACGTTTCAAACGATGGAGATAATCGCAATCCCGCTTGTAAAACGACAGTGGTACTAATTGTATGGCTGGTTGCACTCTACCCCCCCCCCCTTCCCCTCCAAATATGTCCAAATCACGACCGTATCCAGGAACTTATTTCGGGGGGGGGGGGGGGCTGTGGAAAAGCCTAAGAAAAAGACTATTTGTCTATGTTCCGGGGGGGGGGGGCAGCCATCCTTGTAGGTGATGTATCTAAATTTTAAGATCGGTCATAACTATTATAAAAATAGCAGACCAGAGAATGTCCTTAGCTGCAACCGCAATAGGTTGCGGAGTTGAACAGAGTTGAAACTTCGTGGTGTGAAATTTTTTGAAAGATACGTAATGTAATGTAATGTTTATTTTTCACCCACCGTACAGGAAAGAGAAAATGATGAGTCTATGGAAAGTAAATTAAAGAAACAATGAAAAAGACCGCACAAAAAAAGAAAACAAAACAGAAAAATCACACTGATAATTCAAAATTATCGAAGAACACTTAGAATTTGGACAATCCCCTGTTGGAGCTTTAAAAATCGAATAGTGGAGTATTGTCTTCAAAAGCGTGGGGAGCAGGAACGCTTTGTGAGGGCAGAACCCGTGCACCGGGTTAAAGCAGGTGGGTCCCGCCACCTGTTCAGTTGAACAGTGTCCTGAGAAATATATAGATCGTTTGCAGTAGTAATAAGGCTGTACTACGCCTTCCCCCCTCTATTCATGTTCTATGTTCAACGAAAACAGCCGTCGTAACTGTAACTCAAACAAACTAAAGTTGAAAGGTCCACTTTTTCAGGGCCAATTATTATCTCGTTTTCTTCGTTTGCAGTTTCTGAGACTTTGGCTGGTATGAACCCGATATAGTAAAATTAACCCATCTAGCCTCCCCCCCCCCCTCCCCCATGGAGTAATAAAAATCTTACTGGACGTTAAAGAATTTAAAGTTCAACTGAAAAGCAAATTTATTTTTGTATCATTTAGTTGAATGCACTGAGGGATTCTGCTAAGAGATTTTTTTTATTTTCCCCTATCTGCATTCGTAGTAAGGTTCAGAATATTTACGGCTGTCCCCACAGCGCAAATTCTACAGTGACGCGGAATATTTGAATCTGAACACAGACATGGCTTTTCAGTGAGCGGTTATAAGCTTGGTGAACACTGCTTATTGCCTGAACAAAAAAAAAAATCATAAATCTTTTTCGTCAAGCATGCGACAGAGGTAGTACCAGAAATCTGACAGGGAAATTCCACTATTTGAAAATTGGTTATTCGTGATTAGTGGAGCAACGAAGTAACGCATTTTCATCTGTTCTTCAAGCCTCTTTAAGTGAATAAGTGAGGGGAACAAGACTGTCCCATCTCTGCCCTTTTCAGTTAAACTTTAAGCAAAAAAATCAGCAACTTGTCCTTTTTCCCTAACAGCAATAGAAACGAGCTTGCCGAATCAAGTATTCCAGCCAAGCCTCCCCTTTTTCATTTCCATTTAATTTCATAGCTCAGGTACCACTAAATCTGTCTGTCACCAAGAAAGATTAAAAGTAATATTTTTCGGAAACGAAGTAGTTTGTGCCATTCCGAATTCTCAAGTTGTCTCAGAAAGTTAATCTATTTCATTGTCGAAAGGCTCGCATTTCCAACGCGGAAAATAAGCTAGTGAAAAGAGGCTTTTACCGATAAAAAATGTGTGTTGTCAAAAAAGAAATGGAAAATACAAAATGAAGAAGTACCAGCAAATTAAGTGGTTTTAGAGAAAACTAATGTTATAAAATACGAAAGAAATTCCGAGGCTCGGTCATGATCGAAAGCAAGGCTTAAGCAACTGTTTCTTGTGCATTTACTATATTATTGAAAGCTCAGATCATTTTTTTCCTTTTATTTGTCTATACTGCGCTATTTTCCTCTTCTTAAGTGCGTAAATAAAATTTCATCATCATCTAAAACAAAAACTGTAACATTTTTTTGACCCCACATTTCCTCGTCGCTCGAGTTTCTCCTGACGCCCATACAACATAGTTAATAACTCCGGTTGAACTTTTACCCTCGCTTTCACCAAGGTCTGTAGGGTTTGTGTGAGAAGCAGGGCTATTGAGCAAGAAAACAGATTCTGTACATTGGTTTTGGGGGCTCGGGCATGGTGTTACAGGAAAAAGGTGGGAAATGGCTAAATTTTCCTGTTTGATGTCCTTACTCTTTATTTGCCACAGTGTTCGGGTCCATAGCCTGACGAGCCAACAATTGTTTTGTTTTTTATGTCTGTTGCAGTCCTTGGCTCAAGTGCCATATACCGATCGCAATTCCGTCTGTCGGTCGGTCCGCTTTTTGTCACATTTTTTTAGTTAGGGTGTATCCAGATGTGCTAGGACGATGAAACTTGGCAGATGTAACAGGGACACGACCAAACTTAGTTTCCCGATCCAACATCTGGGGGGGGGAGTGGAGGGCGGGGAATCTGGAAAATTGAGTAGTGTGGAACTTTCGAACGGGTGATCGGATTGGAATGAAACTTGATAACTGAATAAAGGACATATCTCTGATGTCCCATTTGAAGTCTGGACCGGATCGCTATGGGGGAGTTGGGGGGGGGGGGGAGACTGGAAATCTCGAGAAACGGTTAGAATGGAGGGAAACTTGCTGGGAAGAACAAGCATCTGCCCCAGATAACTCATTTGCACAATTGGGCTGGATCCGGACCCTTGGGGGGTGGGGAGGGGAGTTTCCCGGAATTTCGGTGATGTCAGTTTTGGGGATTTTCACGACGAAACTTGGGAGGCATATCAGGAATCTGATCAAACTGACCTGTAAAGAAAAATTTACTCGATCCGATAGTCGGGGGGGGGGGAGGGAGGGGGAATCTGGAATATTGAGTCATGCGTAACTTTGGAACGGGTGATCGGATTTGAGTGAAATGTAATAATTGAACAGAGTCTCTGGTGATCTTTTTCATGTCCGGACCGGATCCGACAACAATTGGGAGGGGGGAGACCGGAAAATACGTGACCGGCTTATATTGGAGAGATCGGAATGGAAATTTGTGGGAATAGCAAAAAAATGCTCTGGATAAATCACGAACCTGATTGGCTCCAGCGACTGTGGGGGGAGCTTTGAGGGGGGGATCCGGAATTCCGTTGATCACGAGTTAAGGTACTTTCAGATGTGCTAGGACGATGCAACTTGGCGCGAATATTAGAGATTCGATAGTATGGGCTTAGAATTCGTCACTTTTCGAATCCGACTATTCCTTAAAAAGAACATAATCATTTCTGTCTCCAAACAGAGCCCTTACCTACTACGTACAGTTGCAAGTGCCATATGAGCTTAGAGCTCTTGTTTTACCTTGTAGCCTATACGATATTAGAGAACTTTCAGACATTGCTGAAGTGGAAAAAGACTAAATGTTTCGTTTGCCCCGGAGTGGGACCCACAGCCTGGCGAGACAATAACGGCTTTTATTATTATTATTATTTATTTGAATCCTTCAAAACTGAAGAGTAATGTATAAAAAGGAACAACAACATGTCAGTCAGACTCACACACACTTACATACTAATAAACAGCTGACCGTTAAAGACAAATTAGCCTACTAAATATACAACGAAGTACATGCAAAAAAACAAAGCTCAAAATAAACCAACTAATCAGGGCGCTTTTTTGTTACAGTATGGTGTTAAAGGACTTGGAAACATTAGTTGCGTTTTCGCAGATACCATGGTATCTGTTTGTCACAGAACTCGAATTATCAAAGTTATATTAATCAACCGAATTAAAGTTATTATGTGTTTAACATAATATTTTGTAGAAAATTATTCGGTGCGAAATTATCTTCTTTTATATTACTATCAGTAATTGAAGTGTTTTCTTCTTTAAGTTTAATAGATAAATTATTACATTAGTTTGAAGTTAATGTGGTTCTTCTTTTCGATTTCTGCGACAATTAGTATATACTCCAGAAGTGTGTATAGTTGTATATAAGAAGCTCTATTTTCAATACCGTAAATCTTCAAACCACTGTCTGTTTAGGGCCTATTTTTGGAGGTTTGGGCGACCTTAAAACAGTCCGTGAGTCGGCAAAGGGTTTCCAGCTCTAAAACCCTTCCGTGCAGTCGCTAGTGGGCACTGTCCGTAACACTGTTACCACGGTAACTAAATCTGGAATTATGGTGCATTTACACACTGCGTAAAATCCGAGCATATTTGAAATCCGAGCGTATTTTACGCCCGTATTTGGGCTTGAAAAGATCTCTAGCAGTACGGACGTATTTGAGAAATCGGTCCGTTTTATATCTAAATACGTCCGTATTGCTAGAAATCTTTTCAAGCTCAGATACGTGCGTAAAATACGCTCGGATTTTACGCAATGTGTAAACCCACCATTAGTCGTTTTTGCAGTTACCGTAACTGAATCTGCAATTAGTCGTTTTTGCAGTTAGGCTACGGGTGAATCTGATACACGGTTGCTCTGCAAAAATGACTGTTGCTGAAATAGTACTTTTCGAAGACATCCCAAAAGAAAACTGAAATGCTAAACTTCTTTTTCACCAATTTGACAAAACCTGATGAAAGTGAGAAGACTTTTTAGATACCACGATAACTGCAAAATCACTTTTGACCGTGGTATCAGATACCACGGTACGGTAACTGCGAAAACGACTTTAGACCGGGATATCAGACACCATGGTAAATTGTAAATAACCGAGTTTTTGTGTCCTCAGTCTCAGTCATTTACGTTTATTTTTAAACAAAAAACTTGAACTCGGCAAACTTTTTTCTAGATTTGGTCCCATTGCATGGCGAGCCAGTAAAGACCGGAAACGAGCGAAAAAGGCCGCGTCGAATCGAACGTCAAAGTGCAACAGTGGAGACAGCGGGATTCAAGTAACGCGACCGCCATCTGCCGACTATGAATGTTTGGGGTTCGTTAATGAATTTCCGCCGACGGTAGCAGCTGTAAGTACTCCCTCCACCCTCTCAACGTCAGCGGTGCAAGCCAAACAAATCCGAACTGGATTCTGGCCATATCTAAACCATATATGTGACGGTGCAAAACGGATAAGTCAGCTACATTTTATTAAAGCTATATTTCGGCCCTTCTTGGCAAGGGTCCTCTTCAGGCTCAAGCCGCTCAAGCTGGAAAATGAACTTGTGGAAGAACGATTAAAGATTCTTCCTTAAATATCTGATTTTGTTAACTCCTTCTCTGAAAATTGGTCGAGTTAAAGCTGAAAGGGTAGAGTTTCGTCTGCATTTTAGTTTTGGAGTCACCTGTCTCTTCTTCTTCTTTTCACCTAAGATGGATACTTGTGGGCCGAAATATAGCTCTAATAAAATGTAGCTGACTTATCCGTTTTGCACCGTCAAATATGATGCGCAGTCAGCTTGGGCTGAAGGAACATCTAAACCATATAGATTTTTTATATTAGCCAGAATAAGTGAATTTTACTGCAACCCTACCAGCACTGGGCAAAACTTAGGGAAATGCCTCAGAACAAATAAAAAATGTGAAAAAAAAATTAAAGATTACAAATAGTTGAAATGCTTGAGTAAGCCACGAATTACCTCAGAGTTTGTTGGCGGAGGAATATGTTCTTGTTTCGTGTGCGTAGGGTCTTAAGAATGTCTGGTATGAAAATATTAACAATAATAGTATGGTATAGTAAAAAAATAAGCCATTGGTAGATATAGTCTGGCATGATGGTTCTGTGATATCGAGAATTTGGAATTCGGTTGTCGGAACACACGAGAAGATTATTTCTTCGTTCTGACACTTTCTATGTCGAAAAGTTCGAGGCTTCCGCTGTGTTAGGAGTAATGTTGTGTAGATATTAGTTGCGTTTCTTATCCGAATTCTCCGTTCTGATTTCTCGTACAAATTACCGTTTTGCTCCTGTGGCTTCTCCATTCTCGCTTTTGACGAGAGCTTTTGATCGAGAATTCACCATCGGAGCTACTTCTCGATTCTGCAGAATCGCGAGGCTTTAGCCGTTTTCGTTTCTGACAAATACGCAAGAAAAGGAGAATTCGCTTTATCTGAATAGTCCAAAAACACAAAATAGGTTGCGAGGAGAATCGCAAGGAGAATTCGGATCAAAAACGAAACTATTATTCTACAGTCTCGTTTCTGAATTTTCTCGGTTTCGGCATCAGGAGCTTCGCTTAGTCCCGTGTATGTCAACCGTCAGTCTGTCTGTTTAGGACCCGCTGAATGCAATGTGACAATGGAGCAGAAAATCTGAGCAAAAAGAGGAAGAAAAAGTTCGACAGTGAATAGAAGTTTAGGTATAGTCGGGTGTGAAGAAATCAAGAAGGCATCATTCCTTCTCGTTGCCTATTGTATATTGCTTGGTTCCGTGCTACTCTTGGTTTGACATTGAGGATTTTCAATTTTGGAAATACCAGTAAATAAAACTTTTTGTTTATATACAATCAATCAATCAATCATCGTATTTATTCCTGAATATCTGTTTCTCAACATGATAACCTTGGACTGTCAACTTAAATACGCCCCCATTAGGTTACGAGTCTTATTTAAAGCTAAATGCAAAACTGGATTTTTGGTTTCGTACATTCATTCATTTTTTATCAGGCCTATATAATATTTGAACAAAGGTCTCCATAACTTAGTCATTAGCTTGCGAAAATAAAGTTTCTTTTTGAATTTTTTAGGATTCCCCAGAAGAAAAAAATCGGCGGAGCTCTCCTCGCCACTACCCCCTAGGTGGCAGTGCCACCGCTCCTCAGAGCCCTGCCGAAGCAAGCATCCCCCTGAGGACAAACCAAGTACCTGAAAATTACCAAGAAGAAAGGTAAGATGGCACTACCTTTAAACCCACCAGTCATGTTGTCGCCTAGAGCTTGTCGTCGAAAAAGATAAATTACTAGGGTGAGCTTTAAAGGCTAGCTGAAGTACATAGCAGGCGTAAGAAATAGAAAACCGTGATTTTCGGGTTTTTTTATTGGTCAGCTAATTATCCCTCTAGGATGATGTGCGAGGGATAAATATAAATTCGGATATTTCGGTTGCACTTCCGGCAAACCGTCCTTAGCGAAAAAAACAAAAAACTAAATCATAAAATCCAGCACAATACCAACAGAAAAACGATGCGGAACCAACAAAACATACAACGAAAATGCAAAAAATGCAAAAACGACTAATTGCAGATCCAGTTACCGTGGTAACAGATACCATGGTATCTGCAAAAACGCAACTAAGGCTGTTACGCCTCTTACTTCACAAGAACTCAATTTCACTACAAATTTAGAATAATTTAACTACAATACCGTAGTAGTATTACTAATCTAAGTACAAATTTGGAGACCAAGACATCTGAAGCAATAGCGAAAAATCCGTGGCTTTAAAATATAAGGATGCCATTGGTACGGTTGCACTTTTTAACGGAATAGTCAAAGATCGCAATGGTTCTCTGAATTTCTCAAGCTTCTCAAGCTTGGCGGAAGCCTCAAATCATTACTGTAGATATTGTAATTATTGTTTACTCTTGGCTCGAACACGCACATACACCGGAAATCAAATTCTTTCCTACTTTGTTGGCACACACTTTCCCTTTCACCCTTAGAGGGTCTAGTGATTTTCCGATTTGCAGAATCATAACACGCACCAGACGCAAACCGCAAAACTTATCGCAGTGCCGATTAGTAGGAAATAAAAAATCCCTCAAACACAAAGAGAAAACCAAAAATGTCAGACTTCGTCCAAGTTGCGAAACTTTGCCAACCAGTCTAAGAAAGTGGTTGTGAGAGATTGTTTTTTCTTAAATGGAACGGATTCTTTTCCATTTTCTGAATATACGGATGATATGGGCACGACGGAGCCGTTGAAGGAATACACAATTAAAAAAAAGCATTTCGCTGAGAATGATAACTTTCGGTTAGTAGTGGCGTCAAGAATAGAAATGTTTGGAAACTGAAGTCAGTTTCAGTTGTCAGTTTCATGTGAAATAAGAAGGATATAAACTTTTCGACGAAACTGCAATGAAGCTGTCAATTGTGAGAGGTTGTGGAAATAAAATCGGACGGTCTCACGAGGAATTATCCAAAAAACCACTATGGTATATTACCCTTTTTCTGTTCTTCTAGTTACAAAGTGCACAATAAAATATCCATTCTACTGATCTCGGCCTGGAGTCCATGTCGGTTTTTAAATGATTATGGGCTATCTGGGAACCAATCAGCATCGGCCGCGTCCAGAAGACCTCCTGCTATACTTGACCGGTAGTTCTCCTGATATATTTGAACAGATCGATAATTTCATGTTGGCGATATTTGGATTTTTCGATATATCGATATTTTCGCCTTCGATATATTGATATCGAAATTTCTTTGCCATGTTTCGCTATAGGATACGTCTCGTTTCGCCAAAATTCAAGAGCAAAATTTTCGTTAAATAGCACCTTGCATGATCTCAAACTCCGAATAAATAAGAAATGAATTTCGGAAAACATATTGCTCCAGTTTTGGATATATAAATGTAGGTTATTTTGGATTATTTACGATAATTATGAATGAACAAATATCGTTTTCGATATCGATATTTACGTTTCGATATTCGATATCGATATTTGGTCCGATAGATCAATATATCGTTATCGAGCAGCTAAAACAGCAACCGTGTCCAAAATGAAATCACAGCAACCTTTTAACTCCAAGCAACTCTCACAAAGGAATTCACGAAGTCAAATATTTAACGCTAAGCTAGAATCTTTAGTTGGTTTTCCCACAATTTCGTTTTTCCGACTTGAGCGGCTTTGAGCCTGAATACGACCCTTGCCCAGAAGGGCCGAAATATAGCTCTAATAAAATTCAGCTGACGCGTCCGTTTGGCACTATCAAACATGATTCGCAGTCAGCTTGGGCTGAAAGAATACTTCGTTAGTTTAATTTGGTTAGAGTGGGTTTGAGTACGAATGTTGGGCCTATTTTTGTTTTGCTTAACATACGCGGGTGAATAAAGCATGTGCATTAATGTCCCGGCCCCTAACATTTACTCGTAATGACTGTATAATAGATGTTCGTCAAAACTCAAACAAAAGTTCGCAGCTTTCAGGTCTACGTTGACAAAATGCCGATTTTTCCGAAAATAGCAATTTACTCCATAAAAAATTGAATAAAATCCTTAGCTTTTCAGGTAGTTTTCTTGCGACCCCCCCCCCCCCCTCTCATTTACTAATTCCTGCATATTTATTCGACCATTGGGTAATGACGTATAGCCAAACAATATCGGTAAATTTTGGTGTACAAACTCTTAAACACCTAATCCTCCGTAAAATCCTCCCCCCTGATTTTGAAACTGAATGGCCAAGACTAGTTGCGAACCCAATTCCAATACTGCAACCTGTTCAATGCACCCACGTAAGATATAGTAACAACTTTGTTCCGGCATTTGTTAAACTGTTTGACGCTTCATCCACCATTTAAGAGCTCACATGATTTTATGTTGGTTTTTAATCACATATGTTTGACCGGTTAGTTTAGTGTTTTTCCTTTTTTTTCTCTCTGTTGTTTCGATGCAAACCGAAATAGCAGTTGACTCGGCAGTTACGCTTGCCTTTTTTTGTTTATATATATTGATGTGTATTTAAATGTTTATGTTGGAATCAGTTAGTCGGCACACGCTATGAGTAAGATTCTAATGAATAAACGACTTGAACGACAAGCAAGTAGCTAACCCTCGAATACAACACTAATGGTCCATTTACACACTGCGTAAAATCCGAGCTTATTTTACGCACGTTTTGAGCTTGAAAACATTTCTAGCAATACGGACGTATTTGAGAAATCGATCCGTTTTGTATCTAAATACGTCTGTATTGCTAGAAATCTCTTCAAGGTCAAAACGTGCGTAACATACGCTCGGATTTTACGTAGTGTGCAAACCCACCATAACCACATGGTATTCCACTACTTCTTATCCAGGCTTGCGGTTTGAATCGGATGATGAACACGGTCTCCTTCTAGTAAATACTAACCTGTAAAACTCGTCAAGCCAGTTCGCTCTTATGCGGTTTCAGACTGATCGAAATGAATTCAGTCGCACGTATTTATTTCTAATGAGATGGTCAGTGTATTCGAAGGATATAGACTTTTTGATAATAGTTATGTTTGTTGTTGCAGCTGTTTTGGCTCGGGAAGGCTCAGGCGTGCAGTGAGTCAACCACTAAGGAACGATCAACATGAAGAAAAAGGTAGGCTTCCATTTGTTTTAGTGTTAATAATAAAAATAGTAATATAATTGCAATAATAAGGCTTTCGCCTCTATAAATTTCTCGGGACACTTTACACATTAAATTGAATTTCAGCCAGGTGGTAGTCGACACCTGCTTTGAATTAGTTGATATTTTCGGCAATTACACCAATTTCTGGGAGATTACTCCAATATAATTTGCGTTGTTTCTTACATTTTCGTTTCGGTACTATATTTTGTCTGTACTTAGACGGGTTATAAATACAATTTAATGTAATTTTATTTTATTTAAATGTGTAAAACAAGACTAGAGGTTTCGGTAGGGTTCAAATGGGATTTTACGTCTTGAAATAAATGTCGAAATTCCAACCGGAAAATCTATCCGAGAAGACAAGACAGGAAGATTCTGGTTCGATAGTTAAAGCAGGTGAAATTAATCGTCCGGTGCACATTATTCAGCATCTGATGAGTTATTTTTGGGATCCCAAAACGTAAGTTGAGGGATACCTATGACATCGCAAAAGTTGTCCGTCTGTCCGTCCGTCCGTCCGTCTGTAAGCACGATAACTCTCGAAGGGAATGAGATATTTTGATGAAACTTGGTGTGAGGATTCGTTGGGTCGGCGGACCAGTCGAGTTCGTAAACGGGCTTTGTAGCCCTACATTTAGGGGTGGGGGAGGGGGTTCAAATTAAGGGGCAAGCAAAATATTTTGAAACAGCTAATGTGATAGTCGATTATGGGGTAAGAAGACATGCTGAACACGATGGTGAAAACCATTTTGTAATCGGACAAGTAGTTCGCCCGGAATTAAAAGTAAAAGTTTTATTTGAAGTTGATTAGATGTTCGATTTAGAGGTAGGAAGACATGCTGAAGACGATGGTGAAAACCATTTTCTCGACGGACAAGTAGTTCGCCCGGAATCCGGCCTAAACCGGAAAGTTTGTTAAAATTAAAAGTTTTATTTGGAGCTGATCAGATGTCCGATTTAGGGCAAGAAGACATGCTGAACTTTTATGTGAAAACAATTTTCTACCCGGACATGTAGTTCGCCCGGAATCCGGCCAAATTGTTAGAAGTTAAAGTTTTATTTCTAGCTGACTAGACAACCGATTTAGGGGTAAGAAGAGACGCTGAATCTGTGTGTGACAATCATATTTTACCCGGACATACAGTTCGACCGGAACCCGGGTGGAGTCGGAAAAATTGTTATAAGTTAAATTTTTATTTGAAGTTGATTAGATGCTCATTATTGGGGAAAGAAGATACCCTGAGTTCGTTTTTGAGTTTTCTTTTTTCGCCGGACAAGTAGTTCTAGAGTTCGGCCGAAACCGGCAAATTGGCAGAAGTGGCAGGAACTTTTCGTCAAAACAGATATGACTTATACGGGTAAATACACATGCTGAATCCATATCTGAACTTGGTTTTCTCAGATGATTAGCTATTTGGCCTTAATCTGTTTCTGAATTTTAGTTGTAAGAATGTTCAAGGATTCTGGCGATGACTGGATCTGGCTAAGACAAGACCCAGTTGTCTGGATCAGATATTGAATTTTTGGGATCCCATCGAAAAGTTTGGTCTTGTTGTAACTGTCGGAATTCTCTGAATTCTGTCGACCTATCCATCGATATACGTCTTCGCTAAACTCCAGGAAATCATATAAAACCGTTCGACATCTACCGTACTAAAGACAGGCGTACGAACGGACATATTCGCTGTGAATTCCACGTGAATTTCAGTGACGATGAGGGTTCTTTCTGTCTGTTTTTATTTTCAAGGACCTCTCGCACTATTTACTATTCAACTTACAGTATTTTAAAATACTTGAATACTTTAAAACTAGGTTTTGGCTGTTTTAAGCCTTCCCCGAGACCCGTTGACTTACAGCGAAAACACGGAAAAAAATTACATAACTGGTTTTTCTGATGGAAAAACTTCTCGCAGACAACCGTCGACAGCGTGATACACATCGAAGGTAGCAAAACACGGCAATTGAGAAAACCGTACGAAATTGGGGTCTCCGTGCTTAGAAATATATGGGGTGATTATTGAAGTAGGTTGCGACATTATAGGTAAGACAGGTCTCTTAAGATTTTAACCTCATTGAGTGAAAGAGGAGTAGTGGCCACTTTTGCTAGCCTGTGTTTCAATCTCTAATACGGAAAGAGGAGAAGACAGCTACGCCGGATCCAAAAGAGCTCGGTTTGTTTATTAAAGTTAGCAGTGTTCCGAATTAGTTTCCAAAGGATCCACATGGTTGTTGACCAGGGGTTATCCACTCCCGGCACCTGCTGTACAGCCTTTCCCAGCACCGGCCGAAACCAGCGGTGCCGGCCAAAAATTAGGCGGTTCCCGCTTCCAAACATGCTAATTGTAATGTTCTAACACGTGGCAACCGGTGCCAGCTGCTGTCACCGTGTGCCACTCACTTGCTTTATACTAAAATGAGAGTCGGCAGCCCCTCGGTTGCTTGACCAGCTCATTGTAAATGATGATATTTCATGATCCTAGGTGTAAACTAGATGTATCCTTCTTTGAAGCTGACCTTACTTAGAACGGCTACAGAGAACTTGATGGAATCCAAACCTAGCAAATACTTGTACAGTCGTGTATATTTTGAATATCTTGTCATTTTGCTCAGTTGTCTTTGCACCCTGAAACTGCAAAATTATGGTGTCGTTTACTGTTGCAACAGTTTTGCATTTAATAGTGGAAAAACGGATACGTCAGCTGAATTAAAGATAATTTCGTAAACCACATTGGCCTGACATATCCCAAAAAATCAACGAAGAAACCAACGAATATACCTAAATAAAACGCGAATATTTCGGGAGGACAACCGCCTCCCTTCTTCAGCCCAGACAGAAAATTTCGAGGAAAAATGCCAAAACGAGGATGAAGATCAACAACCAAGAAAATTAAAACAAAGCAGAAAACCAACAAGAAACCCAAGATTAAAACAATTGGAAGAATTGAACAAAATGGAAGAAGCTCAATACTGGCGAGTCGCTCGCATTTTTCCTCGAAATTTTCTGTCTGCACTGAAGAAGGAAGGCGGTTGTCCTCACGAAATATTCGCCTTTTATTTCAGAATATTCGTTGGCCTATACAAACCCCATTTTCGTTGGTTTCTTCGTTGATTTTTTGTGGTCAGCTGAATTTTATTAGAGCTATATTTCGGCCCTTCTTGGCAAGGGCCCTCTTTAGGCTGAAAGCCGCTCAAGTTGGAAAATTTGTTTTTTCCACAAGTTCGTTTTTCCATCTTGAGCGGCTTTGAGTCTGAAGATGACCGAAATATTGCTCTAATAAAATTCAGCTGACGTGTCCGTTTTACACTATCAAACACGATTCGCAGTCAGCTTGGGCTGAAGGAATAGTTAAAAGTTTTGCATTCTTTCCTAATCTTACGAAGTATCACAAAAGAAGACACATAGCGTAAAATCTAAGCAGCAGACTTCAACGAATCTGATTTCTTTGTTCATTTCGACAGAAACCTGAAAAACTCGGCTCTTGGCTGATGTTATGTCTTTGTTTATACACCGTGAAATGTTGCTCCGAGTAAGGACTAAAGTTAACTGCAGTATTTGCTACTGGAATTAATCTTATCTTTACTGGGATAAGATTAATCCGAATTAGAGATAATCTTATCTCAATAGAGACAAGATTAACCCCAGTAGCAAATCCTGCAAGATTTTTTTTTACAGTGTATTCCCATTTGAATGTTTTAGAGGCGAAAACAAAGTGATTCAAAATTTGCAGAAGTGTTCAAATAACCATACCACTACAGTAACTAGCCGTGCGATGAAAATGTTATTGCTGGTAATCCTTTTGAACAAGATCTACGAGCTCATATGGCACTTGATACGAGTAGGTGGTTCAAATAGAGTAGATGACAAACCAAAATACCGCGCCTTCGACTTAGAAATACGATACCTAGTTTCACTTAAGTCGGAGCATTTCCGACATCGCCTCGGATCACCTAAGGCAAATGACTTTTCTATCTTCCGAGTTTCACCACAAAAGATCCACTCGTTTGGTCCCTACAGGTGCCACATGGTTCCCCCCCCCCCCTCCAACTTCCCCTACCGAGTCCGAATCTGGTTCGGGCTACAAAATGGATCGTCTGAGGCATTTTCTCTTACCACCTATCAAGTTTCACTCAAATCTGAGAGTTTTTTGGGAACTTACGGTAACTCTCCCCCAGCGTGGTCGGATCCAGCTCGGACCCTAAAATATGTCATCTAGAGCATGTGATTCTCTGCATTTTATGTTTCATTTAAATCGCTCCACTTGTATGACTCCTATGCGAGCCAAAACGTTTCCAGGGATCCCCTTCTAACTCCCCCCACTGTGGCTGAATACGACTCAGAAACATCAAGGTCGCATCTCTGACATCTCCTATTCCCGTCCATCAAGTTCGACTAGAACCGAAGCATAGCCTATCCACAAATTTCCAGTCCCCACTTCACCCCCATCCCCTATCGTGGCCAGATCCGATCCAGACACCAAACAACAAATCAAGGCCGCATTAATTCGCAGCTGTCCAACTTGCATCCCATCCTGCCCTCCCCCCCCCCCCCCCTCATCCAACTCTCCCAACGCTGCCCGCATATGGTTCGGACGAATGTTTTGCTTGTCTAGGTCACCGATAAAGTTTCATCCGAATCGAACTACCCGTTCGCAACCTACGGAAGCCAGTTATTTCTGGATTCCCCTACCCTCAACTCCCCGAAGATGGTCGGATCCAGGAACACAAGTTTTCAAAGGGCATTATGTCGGGTCCTTAAGTGATTAATACGCCTGCAAAGTTTCATCGCCCTTAGAATAGCTGGAACTATCCTAACTGGCGATCACCGAATCTGAGAAACACCCTCTAACTCCCTCACAGAGCCCCGATGTCATCTGGTTCTATCAATTACGTATCTAGGGCTAATTCTTGTTCTTCCCACCAAGTTCCATCCCAATCCCTCACCTCTAAGCGTTTCGTGAGATTTCTGGTGCCCCCCCCCCTTCACCCCCCCCCCCGAAACGTATTGGATTCGAATAGAATTAGACATGGAACACC
Organism: Branchinecta sandiegonensis; assembly: GCA_030848855.1. Lineage (NCBI taxonomy): Eukaryota > Metazoa > Arthropoda > Branchiopoda > Anostraca > Branchinectidae > Branchinecta > Branchinecta sandiegonensis. The sequence goes on along the minus strand of JAUPMV010000010.1, from coordinate 1,524,086 downwards.
TGAGACGATAGTTATTTCCACTTGCCAAGTTTCATTCAATTGTGATCACCCGTTCAAAAGTTATGCGTGCCACCAGATTCCGGGCTCCCCATTCCTCCACTCCCCCCATGGTGGTCAGATCCGGGAAACGACTATTATAAAGTCAGTCTGTTCGGGTCCCTGACATGCCTTCCAAGTTTCATCCAGAAGTACCGAACTAGCGGGATCACTGGAATTCCGGCCCCCCCCTCAAACCCCCCACAGTGCCCGAATCCGGCCCGGTTATGTCAACAGTGTATCTAGGACTTGTGATTGTTCTTCCCACCAAGTTTCATCCCGATCCCTCCACTCTAAGCGTTTCCCAAGATTTCCGGTTCCCACCTCCAGCTCCCCCCAAAGTCGTCGGATCCGGTCCAGATTTTAGGCGGGCCCTCTGAGACACGGGGTCTTTCCAAATATCAAGTTTCATTAAGATCCGAACACTGGTTCAAAATATATAAATACCTATAGATTCCGGATTTCCCCTCCCATCACTCCCTCCACGATGCTCGGAACGGGGAAGTGACTATTTCAAACCTAATCTTTTGGAGTCCCTGATATACCTGCCAAGTTTCATCGTTCTAGCTTTTGTGGAAGTGCCCAGACTAGCAAGACCTGGACAGAGCGACAGACCGACGGACGGACAGAAATTGTGATCGCTATATGGCACTTGGTCGAAGGGCAAGTGCCATAAAAAACAGAGGCGTCTAATCAGTCTAGTCGCTAACTTCTGCGTAGTATTTAATTTGTCTTTCGATTTTCATGGTAAACGAATTCCAAACGAAAACAAAACGAATTCCAAGCATGACGTAATTTAATTATCGTTAGCGAGAATACAAGAAAGAAGAGTGACAAGCCTTGTAAGCTTACATACTTTTCAGAAAACAAACAAACGAAGTCGTAACTTTTGTCTCTAATCATTTGTTTCTTGTCTAAACATGCCGCTAGAGGTCGTCTGAATGACGCACGGCAAAGCCTGCCATCGAGCCATAAGTACACTTATCTTTGCGATATAAATGTTTTCGTATGGCTAGATAGGCTTTAAAATGTTATTGCTCGGGTAGATATGCGATAAATAATTTTTATACGAAGCGTTTTGCTGTGTACGCACTTCTTGCCTGCACTGCTTGCCTTCTTCGGTTTGCTGGGTCAGAATTTATTTCGTCTTTTTTTCACGTACACAATCCCCGTTCGGATCCTGTCCCATTGTGAAACACTATCTAGCAAAATCCCATGTTCCAGTTTTCTGGGATTTCTGGGACTTTCTCCGGAGACAAAGGTTGCAATGGTCTGCAGTTGATCAAATTTACCAAATTAGCCGATTTTTGTAAGGTTTGAAGCCAAGCTGACCATTCATTACGAAAGAAATAGAAAAACGTGAATTTCTGTTTTTTTCTTGATCAGCTAGTTATCCCTCTAAGATGATGTGCGAGGGATAAATATAATTTCGGATATATCGTTTGCACTTGCGGCGAACCGTCCTCAGCTAAATCATAAGATCCAACACAATACCATCAGAAGAACGATGCGCAACCAACAGACCATGAAACGACATGTAACTAAAAAAAACTAGCAAAACGATGCGGATTAAACGACATACAAATGCAAACAAAATAACGAATATTAAAATGTGCGTGTTAGATATATTTATCCCTCGCACATCATCTTAGCTGATCAAGAAAAAAAAACCCCGAAGATCACGTTTTTCTATTTCTTTAGCCATTTTTTATATCCCGTGAATTATCCGGAAAAAGTTTTAGGTACTTAGTATTCATTATCTCCTATCGACTTCTTGAACATGTATTTGTGACGAAAAAACAAGAATCGGCTAGACCGTGTAAGTGTTTTGAAATAAATGAGGTTTTAATTTGATTGATTGAAATCAAATGTCATTGAATGCCAACCCCTTGACCCAGAGATGTTAACCACAGATGAATTTGATGCGTTATTCTCAGCCGTTTAAGTTGTGTTTTTCGTTAGTTTTTTTGTTTTGGATGGTTAGTAATGATTCTGGTTGAAAATGTTTTTTTTTTCTGGCTTCCCAGACCGGGCAAGTCAAGCTACTTTCTTTCTTTCTTTCCTTTTTTTCTTAATTTTTGTCGAAGTTTTTGTTGTTGTTCATGTTTTATTTGAGGGTAATTAGTCCCTTACCGGTTCGCCTCTGGGCATTGAAGATTCTAGTTTTTTTTAATAAACCCTTCATTCATTCAAAAACCTTTAGTCAGGACTTTGACATTTTAGAAATTCGACGGCCGTCACCAGAGGGATGCGAGGTCGACTTCGGCGTGGGCTACTCCTCAGAGGATGAACTTGAATCAGACCATGTGCCCCAGCATTTCAAAGAACGGGCCCTTGACCCCCTCTCAGCTCGGGAGCCCCAGGTGCCCTTAGATGCTGTAGCCCAGTTCGACTACACTGCAGAGGGACCCGGAGAAGTGAGTTTTCGGAAGGGGGACAATATTGTGATCGTCCAGTATATGTATGAAGATTGGTGGTATGGAACGTGTGGAGGGGAGAGTGGTTGGCTCCCAGCGTCGTTTGTAAAGGTTAGTGGAGCGGAAACAACCACACTGATAGGCGTAACGCTATTTCCGATCACTCTGTACTATATCTTTCTGGCACTGACATACGTAAACTACGTACATGTTACTACAAATACTGTAAATACCTGCTTTATTTGCCTATATCGTGTCGAAATCGGAGAATAATCCGAAAATACAAAGCTCCCGATATAACGGCAAAACTCCAGGAGCTTCCTAATAATTTATCTGGACAAGCATATGAACGGCTAACTCCAAATCACGGGCCCATCCGTTTGTTCTGTTGATACTTGTGGTTATTTTTTTGTACTAGTGTTTCTTCAGTTGTTTATTTGTTTCTTTCTCTTCTTTACTCCGCTATCTTCACATTGTTTTTGTGCAGTGGGTTACAAATAAGTTATTACTATTATTATTGTATTGTATTATCCCGTTACAAGAACAAGTAAGCTAATAGAACCTTCGTCTTTGGTCCCATGTAGCGGCTATGTATGCCCCGACAAAGCTGAGCTGAACTATAGGTATTTGCTGAGCTCTCAGTTGCTACCCGTCTACAAGGTTGCCACTTGACTCAAATAAAATGTACTACCCAAATAACAAAAAAGTACTACTAGAGGAGAGAATGTACTACCTACAAAAAATTCACGCGCGTTGTTTTCCGCTGTTGCTGCTGCAAATCACGTTTGCATGACCCTACCAATATGACCTGAATCGAACCTTCATTAAAAATAGGAATTTCCTTCAGAACCAGATTAAAATCAAAGTAATCTGATCAAATATTTCAGATAAAATAGGCAACATATAACTAGGCCCACATGAACTTCGACAGAAATGGTAATTTTTTCGAATAATAGCCTACTACCTTTCTTGAAATGTTCTGCATAAGTACTACTTTTTTCAAATGTACGACTAGCTCACTACTTTGAAAAAAATGTACGAAAAAGAGTACAGTTGTACTACAGGTGGCAACCCTGCCAGTCTACTTCCCTCTTCGCCGTTGGACACACAGAGGAGTTGTCGCAGGAGGCGCGCTGACCGCTCAGCAGCGTGTCCAGGCAACCAACCGGCTTTTACTTTGGTAGTTTATTCTTCGGGGCTTTACAGTGATATAGCTGTTCGCAGAGGTAACGAATTGTGATGTTCCGCGTAGCTCCTACCCTCCGCTACACTGTAAAAAAAATTCTTGCAGTATTTACTACTGGGGTTAATCTTGTCTCTACTGAGGTGAGAGTATCTCTAATTCGGATTGATCTTATCCCAGTAGAGATAAGGTTAATCCCAGTAGCGAATACTGCAGTTAAAGTCTTACCTATAACAGCAATACCTATAAGTCTTACCTATAACAGCAATGCAACCTACTAGCAATACCTATAAAGTCTTACCTATAACAGCAATGCAACCTACTTCCATAATCACTCCATATGTTTCTAAACCCGGAGACCCCAATTTCATACGGTGCATTCTAAGCCCTTTAACAAAACAACGCTGATTTTCTCACTTGCCGTGTTTTGCTACCTTCGATGTGTATCAGGCTGTTGACGGTTGTCTGCGAGAAGTTTTTCCATCAGAAAAACCGGTTATGTAAATTGTTTCCCTGTTTTCGCTACAAGTCAATGGGTCTCGGAAAAGGCTTAAAACTGCCAAAACCGTGGGTTATTTTTTGTAAGCACAGCATAGTTTTAAAGTATTCAAATATTTTAAAATACTGGAAGTTGAAGAGTAAATAGTGCGAGGGGTCCTTTAACTTTAATCCTTAACAGGAGAAACTTTTTACAGTGTAGTTTGCGTCGGGCAGGGATTTATTCGACTCCGCATGGTCATGTGACAGAGATAGGGAGACGGAGATTCTTAGATTATTAGTTCTCGGTTCCTAGCAATAGCAACTAAAGACGTTTTTCTTCTGCCCAACAGATGATCTGGGGAAAATAAAGGAGAGCGACGTACTGCTCTGTCAGAAGTTTGACAACATTTTTTTGCAGGTGAAATCTAGTCAAGAAACTGAAGAAACGGGGAATCGCAGCCTGCAATCTTCTACTCAGCTTAGGTCTAATGTTGTCGAGGAAATACTCCGAACAGAAAGAGACTATGTCAAACATCTCGAGGACATCGTTGAAGGGTAAGAGGAGATGTTTGCTATAAGACCCAAAATATTTGAAACACATCCCTCTGGCATTGCTTTCTAGAGTGTCACTGTTATTTTTATTTATTTATTTGTGACCCGCTTTTTATATAACAGCGGAGTATGAGTAAAATACACAAAATAAAATACACATATTAAAACACTAAACAAAACAATGTATGATCAAACATGACTACGTTATTTACTGTCTTTCCTTCAGTCCTACAAATATCTTGGGTTCACGGTGGCTCCGTCCCTGAGTGACGAGCTCCATGTTAAAGCACTTTCACGTTCGCTGTGCTCCAGGGCTAAATTACTCATTCGTAAGTTCGGGAAATGCGACCATGCCATGATTTTCTTTTCAAAGCTTACTGCACTCCGTTGTAAGCTCTAGGTTTTGTGCAGTTTTTCTATCAATCTTCAATCAATCTTTACTATTCAACAAGAGCTGTAAGCTCATATGGCACTTGCATGTGTCAAGATGATTTGATTGATCAAAAGTAAGTTTCTGGAACTTCATTTGTAAGCAAAACCCTTGAGGCAAAACTGCTAATGGGCTGATGGGCATCACGAAAATGCATATATTGCTTAAAAGTATTTTTTTTACTTTGCGGTCAAGATTGGTACTTTAAGGAATAATCGGATTTGGGAAGTAGCAATTTCTAAGCAAATGTTGTTGAGTCTCCAATATTCCAGCGAATTTTCATCGTCCTAGCACATCTGGAAGTACCTTAACGCGCGATCACCGGAATCCCAGACCCCCCTCCCCCTCCTCCAACTCCACCCACAATAACCGGAGCCAATCCGGTTCTGTAAATGATTAATCCAGAGCATCTGTTTGTCATTCCCACGAAGTTCGATCCAGATCACACCAGTCTAAGCGGGTCAAGTATTTTCCGCCCTCCCCCCAATAATTGCCGGATTCGGTCCAGAAATGAAAAAGGTCACAAGAGAAAAATGTCCTCTGTTTAATTATTAAATTTCACTCGAATCCGATCACCCGTTCCAAAGTTACGCATGACTCAATATTCCGGATTCCTCTCCCTCAACCCCCCCCCCCCAAGATTATCATATCGAGGATTTTTTTTTTATTCCAAGTCAGTTTGACCGGGTCCCTGATATGCCTTCCAAGTTTCGTCGTGAAAATCCCCAAAAAAACGGAATTCCGGGATACCCCCTCCTCCCCCCCCCCCCTCAAGTGTCCGGATCCAGTCAAATTATGTAAAAGATTTACATGGACCAGATGTTTGTTCTTCCCAGCAAGTTTCACTCCGATACCATCATTCTAACCGTTTCTCGAGATTTCCGGTCCACCCCCCCCCCACCCCCACCCCACCCCCCCACCCCCAGCTCCCCCGCGGTGCACGTAGCCAATCCGATTCAGCAAATGACTCACCTAGAGCATCTGTTTGTTCTTCCCACAAAGTTCCATCCCGATCCCTCCATTCTAAACGGGTCACGTATTTTCCGCCCCCCCCCCCCCAATAGTTGCCGGATCCGGTCCGGATATGAAAAAAATCATCGGAGAAATGTCCTCTGTTGAATTCTTAAATTTCACTCGAATCCGGTCACCCATTCCAAAATTACGCATGACTGAAAATTTCGGATTCCCCTCCCTCCACTCCCCCCACCATTATCTGATCGACAAAATTTTTATTTTGAAGTCAGTTTGATTGGGTCCCTGATATGCCTGCCAAGTTACATCGTGAAAATCCCCAAAACCACCATCACCGGAATTCCGGGACCCCCCCCCCCCCCCCCATAAGTGTCCGGATCCAGTACAATGGTCTAAAGGACTTATCTAGAGCAGATGCTTGTTCTTCCCAGCAAGTTTCACTGCGATCCCTCCATTCTAACCGTTTCTTGAAATTTCCGGTCTCCCCCCCCCCCAGCTCCCCCCTGGCTACCGAATCCGGTCAAGACTTTAAACGGGACATTATAGATATATATTCTCTTCAGTTATGAAGTTTCATTACAATCCGATCATCCGTTCGAAAGTTACACACTTGTCAGTTTCCCGGATTCTCCTGCCCTCCACCCCCCCCCCCCCCCCCAAAAATGGTCGGATCAGAAAACTGATTATTCCTAATTTTGTTTGGTCGGGTCTCTGATATGCCTGCCAAGGTTCATGGTCCTAGCACAACTGGAAGTACCCTAACTCGAAAAAGTGTGACAAAATGCCCTAAATTTTCAAGTTTCCAGCGCCCCCACTTCTCCGCATATGGTCGGATCGGGAAACTGATTATTTCCAGGTTATTTTGGTCGGGTCCCTTATATTCCTGCCAAGTTTCATTGTCCTAGCTCATCTGGAAGTACCCTCACTCGAAAAAGTGTGACAAAATGCCGTAAATTTTCAAGTTTCCAGCGCCCCAACTCCCCCGCATATGGTCGGATCGGGAAACTTATTATTTCCAGGTTACTTTGGTCAGGTCCCTGATATTCCTGCCAAGTTTCATTGTCCTAGCTCATCTGGAAGTACCCTAACTCGAAAAAGTGTGACAAAATGCCCTAAATTTTCAAGTTTCGAGCGCCCCCACTCCCCCGCATACGGTCGGATCGGGAAACTGATTATTTCCAGGTTAGTTTGGTCGGGTCCCTGATATTCCTGCCAAGTTTCATTGTCCTAGCACATCTGGAAGTACCCTAACTCGGATATGTGGGACAAAAAACTCGGACCGACCGACAGACCGACAGACGGAATTGTGATCGGTATATGGCACTTGAGCCAGAGGCTGCAAGTGCCATAAAAATATTCCTTACGGTATTAACAAAAAAACGAATATTTGTTCTCTCGTCAAACATAACTATACACAATTGCGCTTTTACATAGTCAGATTTTCACTAATTACAGAAAAACAAAATTGCAACAGATTAAAGCGCTAAACTTCAGTAGTTAACACAAAAAGAGGAAATGGAGTTTGATTAAAATTTCGCGTGGAAAAAAACTCACAAAGGAAAGGACAAAACTTCTTCCGTACCGCGCATGAATTGCCCGAATGGGTTGGATATTAGGAACGGGTTGTGCTGCCATTCTCTGTGGCCTTATACGGTCGGGAACATGGGGAGGGGGAAGGATGTGACGATGGTTGGGGTCTTCCAGTAGTTGGTCACCAAACTTGGTAGAAAGTTGGTGTCTATGGTTTGACAAAGATATGAAACCGAACCCGTTGCTTTGTGAAGTGTGAGAACTCTGTTCAGGTTCAACAACAATTCGTTTCGCTGGCTACTCGGTCTGTCCATAAACTGTAGTGCTTCCTGTTGGTGGAGGCCTCCCATCTTTTCCGGAACTGCGTCATCCCTTTCAGGATACTTGCTTTGGATAATCCAATCCTTCTGGTGCTTTCCGGGGCCAGTCCACCACAAACCCCTGATTTTTGGATACCCTATGCCAAACGCTGGATATGTCTAGCATTTAGCATACCCTATGCCTAACGCTGGATACACTATGCCAGGTGCTGGATACTGTAACCCAGTAAACTACTAATGATTTGAGTGAAGCTAAAAAGTCAACCAATCAGAAATCCTCTATAGTGAGGTAGGTCAAGGTTAGGTTACCAACAGGTATCCAGCGTCTGGCATAGGGTATCCACAAATATCTATAGTAGACTGATCCGCCGCTTTTTCGCCTTGGTGGACTTGGTCTGGTGAGATCTACACACAACAAACTTGATGTTCAGGCACCATCTTTGTTGCTTGTATTTTTCTCCCTTTATTGTTATTGATTTATATTTTTTTTTTTTTTTTTTTTATATTCGCCAGTGTTGATCCTTAGTTCATTCAGTAAATACAAATAAATAAATACATAACCTACAGGGGCTACAGGCACATTATACATGTGCTTCATTCCTGGAATCTCAGGATTTGCGGAGCTCGACTTTTCTACTCAATAATTTATCGATGAAGTGTATATTATATACATATATGAATATATTAACACCTTGCAAAGGTATATATGGATATATTAGCACCTCAGGATTCGTATATCCGAACTGGATACAGACTGGATGGAAAGTTCATCCGGAAAACGTCTTTTGCGAATTTGAGCCAGCCACACAGAAGGCGTATTCTCGCCGATCCCCGAGGACTCCACTTGAGGAGTCCCCGCGTTTTTGTTGGTCCCGGGGACTCACTCCCCGTATTCTCGCGAGTCCCCACGGACTGGGAATGCTCCGATTATCATCGCCATCGTCAAAGAGGACTCCCTTTCAGATTCGGAGGGGAATCAATTTTTGCTGGTGTTGGTGCAATGTAAAATTAATTAAACATTCAGAATAAACAAAACCTAAAATAAAGTGGATTCAGACTAGTTCCGTCAACTGCATATTTTTTTTTCGCACAAAATCCATTTTGGAAGCTTTCCCCGTGTTCTCGCTGTTTCTGTACGCGGAGTCCGCGTGGAGTGACTCCCTCTATTCTCGCCGTTCCCTTCGATGCCCCGAGGAGTCCTCCGGGAACGGCGAGAATACGCCTATAGGCGAATGCCTTCCAAAAACGTAGCCTCAAATTGGGCAAATCATTATTAGTGCTGATTGCGGAGCTGGGGATGACTTAGACTTGACCGACTCAGATAGGCCCATTCGTAATATATATATACATAGTATATATATATACATCTTGTTAGCAAATTTTCAGTTCCTGATATAACTTTAAAGTTGAAGATACTGCACAGAAAACTCTCCGGTACGGCTTATGCGCGCCTATCCCCTCACCACCGTCTTATCCGTTTCTTTCGTTGATCTTGTGTATATTTCGTTTTCTTTTTTTGTGTTTCTTTACTTATTCTTACTCCACCATATTTACTTCATGTATCGTGTGTGTGATAAATAAATTAAATTAAATTCAATCTTTACTGAAAAACCAAAGGCCGTATACGGGATAAACAAACAACTCGTAGGAAACTAGACAAAATAACAAACTAATAAACAGCACTTCTCAACTCGAGTGCTTTTTGCACAGTGTCCAAAAGAAACAATCACTCTTGGTGACGTAGATCGTAAGATACCAAGAAGCTGCCGACCATTCACAGAAAATAATTAAACCCCTTAAAGCGCAGCTCTAACTAGAAATGATCTTTTCACTATGGATCAGGAAAACGTTTCTCAAAAATAACATTTCTTTCCACCTGAATTTAGAGATTTTCTTGTTAGCACCTGTCGACTCTATCCAGCTTTCCGGCTCTCCGACGCGGTGGCTGGGCGCAAAACGTTTGAAAACTGAATGTGCCGTGGTTAAAAAATGGGAAAACCAAGCAAATAAAAAAAGGCTAGAACAGAAGATTCTCATATCCGGATGTGTGAAAGAGTTGCCAGCGGACGCTGAAGATTCCGGCAAACTTTAGGTTTTGTTACGGGCAAAATTCGGCACGGTCGAAAAGCGCTAAAAATTCGTAGGCATAAAACGAAACAATGGAGAAAGGTGGGGACTTTAGAAGATTAATTCCATAAGGGAGCTAGGTACGTTATAAAAGGCAGAATAAGCAAGAGGGGTCCGTTCAGTGCGAAAGCTCCTGGCACCTGAAAAGAAAATGATCCAGACGATTCCCATCGAGATGGCAAAGAGGACAAACACGTACTCTATCCGGACACCTAGAAGTCCACCCTGCAAATCCGCATGGGTGAAGGCTGTCGCTTTTTCTTTCCCTACCTTTTAACAACATCCTCCGAAATTCGATATTTCGGAGCAAAGGATGCTCTCTTTTGTAGGATTAGACCTTAATCGATGAACTTTCTGTCTAGAAAGTGTAGGAACAGATAAGAGCGCAAAATACCAGTTCTAGGCTTGGTTAATGTTACACAGACAATTCGATCGGCGCTATTTTGACGCTTAAAAATGGACAGGTTATGATGATGATGATTTATTATACCCGTCAAAATAAGCACGAAGACGGAGTAAACGATAGAGAAAAAAAGAAAAATAAAGACGAAATGTTAATGGAAAAGTAAAATCTAGAATTAAAAGAATTAAAATTCTGAAATTCAATTCGGCGCTCAGACAAGTATTTTGGGATCCGTAAGAATTCGAAAACACGGTCAACTTGAAACGGACGGAAGACAAGATAGTCTGCCAGATACCCAGTAGGTAAAGAAAAAGGATTTCGAATACTGGCGATTATACCGAATCCCGATCATTATACCAAATAGATTTGTAACGGTAGCCTATTTGGGATTGTGTATAACTACCGAATCCCCGTAAAAATACCGAATAGTTCTGCTGTCGAAAAATTACTGAACATTTTTAATAAATTTTAGGCCTCCGGCCCAAAATTTTACCGAATCTCAAAAAGGTACCCTTGCGACTCCCCTCCCCCGATAGTCGGATCGGGGTAGTGACGACTTCCAAATCAATCTGGTCGGGTCCCTGGTATGACTGCCAAGTTTCATCCTCCTAGTACATCTGGAAGAATTTGGGATTCTGTATAACTAACGAACCCCCGTAAATATACCGAATAGTTCTGCTGAACAATGTTAGTAAATCTTGGGCCTCCGGTCCAAAGTTTTACCGAATCTAAAAAATTTGGGGGGCTGCTGCACCCCCCCCCCCCCCCCCTGCGACGCCCCCGGCTGCTATAATTATATAATTGACCGTTTCCATTGGCTTCCGTCTCAATTATCAATGTCAACGAGCTCTCGTGGAAGTTTCGGATAGTCCGAAGTGCGAAAAAGCTATGGAGTAGGTGCAAAGGACCAACCGGCCGATATCCTTAATTGGCCGAGAGCAGTGTTGCCACTGGTTGCAGAAGTGTATGTTTCTTCAGAGATATTCGACTTGCCCCAAGTTCAGAGCTGCCACAGAATTCGTCGATTCCAAAGTTTGGCTAACTTCAAGGCAACTTTTTATGGCGCTTGTAGCCTCTGGCTCAAGTGCCATATACCGATCACAATTCCGTCTGTCGGTCTGTCGGTCGGTCCGAGTTTTTTGTCCCACATATCCGAGTTAGGGTACTTCCAGATGTGCTAGGACAATGAAACTTGGCAGGAATATCAGGGACCCGACCAAACTAACCTGGAAATAATCAGTTTCCCGATCCGACCATATGCGGGGGAGTGCGGGGCGCTGGAAACTTGAAAATTTAGGGCATTTTGTCACTTTTTTCCGAGTTAGGGTACTTCTAGATGAGCTAGGACAATGAAACTTGGCAGGAATATCAGGGACCCGACCAAACGAACCTGGAAATAATCAGTTTCCCGATCCGACCATATGCGGGGGAGTGGGGGCGCTCGAAACTTGAAAATTTAGGGCATTTTGTCACGCTTTTTCGAGTTAGGGTACTTCCAGATGAGCTAGGACAATGAAACTTGGCAGGAATATCAGGGACCCGACCAAACTAACCTGGAAATAATCAGTTTCCCGATCCGACCATATGCGGGGGAGTTGGGGCGCTGGAAACTTGAAAATTTAGGGCATTTTGTCACACTTTTTCGAGTGAGGGTACTTCCAGATGAGCTAGGACAATGAAACTTGGCAGGAATATCAGGGACCCGACCAAACTAACCTGGAAATAATCAGTTTCCCGATCCTACCATATGCGGGGAAGTGGGGGCGCTGGAAACTTGAAAATTTAGGGCATTTTGTCACACTTTTTCGAGTTAGGGTACTTCCAGTTGTGCTAGGACCATCAAACTGGGCAGGCATATCAGAGACCCGACCAAACAAACTTATAAATAATCAGTTTTCTGATCCGACCATTTGGGGGGGGGGATGGAGGGCAGGGGAATCCGGGAAATTGAGAAGTGTGTAACTTTCGAACGGATGATCGGATTGTAATGAAACTTCATAACTGAATAGAATATATATCTGTAATGTCCCGTTTAAAGTCTTGACCAGATTCGGTAGCCAGGGGGGAGTTGGGGGGGGGGGGGGACCGGAAATTTCAAGAAACGGTTAGAATGGAGGGATCGGAGTGAAACTTGCTGGGAAGAACAAGCATCTGCTCTAGATAAGTCCTTTAGACCATTGTACTGGATCCGGACACTTATGGGGGGGGGGGTTCCCGGAATTCCGGTGATGGTGGTTTTGGGGATTTTCACGATGAAACTTGGCAGGCATATCAGGGACCCAATCAAACTGACTTCAAAATAAAAAATTTGTCGATCAGATAGTGGTGGGGGGAGTGGAGGGAGGGGAATCCGGGAAATTGAGAAGTGTGTAACTTTCGAACGGATGATCGGATTGTAATGAAACTTCATAACTGAATAGAATATATATTTGAAATGTCCCGTTTAAAGTCTTGACCGGATTCGGTAGCCAGGGGGGAGTTGGGGGGGGGAGACCGGAAATCTCAAGAAACGGTTAGAATGGAGGGATCGGAGTGAAACTTGCTGGGAAGAACAAGCATCTGCTCTAGATAAGTCCTTTAGACCATTGTACTGGATCCGGACACTTATGGGGGGGGGGGGCGGAATTCCGGTGATGGTGGTTTTGGGGATTTTCACGATGAAACTTGGCAGGCATATCAGGGAGCCAATCAAACTGACTTCAAAATAAAAATTTTGTCGATCAGATAATGGTGGGGGGAGTGGAGGGAGGGGAATCCGAAATTTTCAGTCATGCGTAATTTTTGAATGGTTGATCGGATTCGAGTGAAATTTAAGAATTGAACAGAGAACATTTCTCCGATGATTTTTTTCATATCCGGACCGGACCCGGCAACTATTGGGGGGAGGGGGAATACGTGACCCGTTTAGAATGGAGGGACCGGGATGGAACTTTGTGGAAAGAACAAACAGATGCTCTAGGTAAGTCATTTGCTGAATCAGATTGGCTACGTGCACCGCGGGGGAGCTGGGGGGGGGGGTCATTTTTCTTTTTCATTTTTCAATCTTTTACATAATTTGACTGGATCCGGAAACTTGAGGGTGGGGGAGGAGGGGGTTTCCCGGAATTCCGTTTTTGGGGGGGATTTTCACGACGAAACTTGGAAGGCATATCAGGGACCCGGTCAAACTGACTTGGAATAAAAAAAAAATCCTCGATATGATAATCTTGGGGGGGGGGGAGTTGAGGGAGGGGAATCCGGAATATTGAGTCATGCGTAACTTTGGAACGGGTGATCGGATTCGAGTGAAATTTAATAATAAAACAGAGGACATTTTTCTCTTGTGACCTTTTTCATTTCCGGACCGAATCCGGCAATAATTGGGGGGAGGGCGGAAAATACTTGACCCGCTTAGACTGGTGTGATCTGGATCGAACTTCGTGGGAATGACAAACAGATACTCTGGATTAATCATTTACAGAACCGGATTGGCTCCGGTTATTGTGGGTGGAGTTGGAGGAGGGGGGGGGGGGTCTGGGATTCCGGTGATCTCGCGTTAAGGTACTTCCAGATGTGCTAGGACGATGAAACTTCGCTGGAATAGTGAAGACTCAACAACATTTGCTTAGAAATTGCTACGTCCCAAATCCGATTATTCCTTAAAGTACCAACCTTGACCGCAAAGTAAAAAAAATACTTTTAAGCAAAATATGCATTTTCGTGATGCCCATCAGCCCATTAGCAGTTTTGCCTCAAGGGTTTTGCTTACAAATGAAGTTGCAGCTCCCTCAGAGCGCGCATCTCAACCGCAAAGTCGAAACTTACTTTTGATCAATCAAATCATCTTGACCCATGCAAGTGCCATATGAGCTTACAGCTCTTGTTTCGGAAGAAAATGATTTATTTTCTTTATAAACACAAGAGCAAACTGAAGGTTTATTTTGAAACCACTTGAATTTTATATTTATAACGTGACTTCTTTTCTCAGATTTTCCCTCGTTCCATTTTCAAGTGAATCAAGAACTGATGAAATCTACGTCACTTAAACGGAAATTAGGAAATTCGCTACCGGTTAGGCTGTAAAAACCTGCCATTTGAAAGCTCGTTAAAACTGAAAAAAAAACGACCGATTTTCGTAGGCGCGAGACTGTCACAAGTTTGTACGGGCAAATGTGACATCAGAAGAAAATGTCAATAGTGGCCGAGAGATCCTATTTACAGTTGCTCAGTGAATTTTAAATATACCCTTACATGGCGATGGCTGAAACTATATATGGAGTTTGGTGTTAAATCTCTAACTCATTTTGTTCAGAGGATCACCCCCCCCCCCCCTTGAAAATCTGGCCAATCTATGCCCCACCGACAAGAGTTTTGTAACTTCGTACAACAAAGCATAAGTGTATTTTTGTTCAGTTTTGACCTGTTTTGTAGCTTTGTAGAAAACAGGTCAATTATAATCAATCAATCAATCAATCAATATTTTATTTCCGCCAAAGATAGCGAGTAAAAAAGAAATTAATAGACACTGACGAATTTCGGCTAAAAGACTATAACTCATGAACTGCCAAAAGATGGCCTAACTACACTGCCAATGTGTTTTTTCCTGCTGTTTTTATTTATTTCAGTCATTTAACGACATGCCAAAAAAAATTGGCATAAGCCACGATAGTTTTTTGGTCAGTAATGTATCTATTTTCAAATTCAAATTCATTATATTCTCCAAATATTCTTTTACAACGAATAGCATAGGACGCCAACGAAAATAATAACCCTTTTTGATTTATCATTGACTTATGGCGGTTACATTTAAACGATACGTATAAATATAAATAAACTTCTATAAACAAAAAGTCATCAATTCATAAAATATTGAACTAATCGGTAACTATATATCTACAATTATAAAAAAAGTTGTCTTATTTTGTATAAAATTTGTCTATTTTGTCTAAAATTGTCTATTTTGTCTATTTTGTGCTCCTTTCAGGTACCAGGACCAGATGCGAAGACGACCAGACATGTTTTTTCATGATCAGCTAGAAACCATTTTTGGAAACATCGAACCCCTGTTCGACTTTCAGAAAAGGTTCCTAAGAGATCTTGAGGCATCCTATCGCAAGGAAAGGCCGGACCAAACCTGCGTTGGATCCTGCTTCTTACGACACGTGAGTTTTAAAGTACCCCTTTCGCTATTTACTCTTCAACTAACAGTATTTTAAAATATTTGAATACTTTAAAACTATGTTGTGCTTTCAACAAATAACCCATGGTTTTGGCTGTTTTAAGCCTTTTCCGAGACCTGCTGACTTGTAGCGAACATAGGGGAACAATTTACATAACCGGTTTTACTTATGGAAAAACTTCTTACAGGGGTTAGAATGTACCGTACGAAATTGTGGTCTCCGGGTGTTTGAAATATATGGAGTGATTATGGAAGTAGGTTGCATTAGTATTATAGGTAAGACAGGTATTGAAAGCTTAACCCGAAAAGGGCTGAGATGCGACAATCGAGTTACCCATTACGTATTTACTGAAATAGGCTTGAAGACCCGATGAAAATGCGTTACTTATTTGTTCACGAATAATCGAATAATCGACAAATTTTTTTATTTAGAAGCATTTCCCGTGTTCTCGTTGTTTTCCATAGGCGGAGTCGGCGTGGAGCGACTCCCTCTATCCTCGCGGTTCCCCTTCAGTCCCCAAGGAGTCCTCGGGGAACAGCGAGAATTCGCCTTAAGTCGGCGTGGCGTGCGCAACGGTGGAAGTTAGTGCCGGGTTTTTTTTTATGGGAAAAAGTTGTATTGGGTAAAATTACGATATCTAAATATATAAATCTAGCTACCTCACAATAATAAGAATGACAGTTATTTAAAAGGAAGACGGATAAACTATGAACGAAGGAAAAAATAGTTATAAAACTAATAATATAATAATAAAAATAAATAACAAAAACGAAATGGTAGCCTTAGGCTGGAAAGTCCGTTTACACCGTCCTGCTGTGCGGAAAGAAACAGTTTTTTTTACATGCTGGAGTTTTCCGATTTTCTTTAATATTTTTCTCCATTTCTTATGAAGCCGAGTTTCCAGAAATTTACACAAGGGAAGAAACAAAACTATCGGTAGCTGTTACAGAAAAATTGTGTTTTTATAGTGTCATGTTTCTGTGAAAAGAGATAAACATGGTTTGCAACGTTACTTTTAGAGAAAAAATAACGCCTAAAGTTCCCCTCGCACTATTTACTCTTCAACTTACAGTATTTTAAAGTATTTAAATACTTTAAAACTAGGCTACGCTTTCAACAAATAACCCACGGTTTTGGCTGTTTTAAGCCTTTTCCGAGACTCGCTGACTTCTAGCGAAAACAGGGAAGCAGTTTACATAACAGTTTTTTCTGATGCAAAGCTTCTCGCAGACAACCGTCTACAGCGTGATACACATCGAAGATAGCCAAACAAAGCAAGTGAGAAAATCAGCGTGGTTTTGTTAGAGGGTTTAGAATGTACCGTACGAAATTGGGGTCTCCAGGCTTAGAAGTATATGGAGTGATTATGGAAGTAGGTTGCGTTAGTATTATAAGTGTCAACAGATAGTGTGTTATAACTTCTTGAAGTTTCCTCGTTGGGTGCTAATACTATTCCTTTTGTATCCGAGAGATTACAACAAGACAGTAGAAAAATTGTTGACGCGTTCTGACTGATGGCTTAAAACAGCTTCTTGGAATGCTCCATTCTATCCGCGCCTAATGCTTTTAACAATTGCGTACAAATCGGTGGATTTTCTTGTAAAGTTAGCTTATTATTAATTATGTCACAAGCATATGAGCTGTTCTTCGTCGAAAAACAAGTTTTCGAAAAACTCAGTTCAGTCCAGAGCAAAATAACACTAGGGAGTAGCGCCAAGACTTGACAAAATTGACACACAGTCGAATAGCATGGACACTAGCACCATTAGCGATATAGAACGTCCCTACTGAAACTCAGTCAGTCTTTCACCAGCGCTGGCTCCGATTACTTCGTATTCTGAACATAGCATACAAATGATACAGCCTCCATTGTTTCCTCTGTGTGTTCAGACCACCTTTGCTTTACTAGAAATTTCTAAACCCGCAAGTTTGTCCTGCTTTAAATGCTGCAATCGTAGTGTATGGAGCTATGGGTATGGCCTGTTTGCAAAGCATAGGCATCGGCGCTAATCCCTAGTGTTATTTTGCTCTGGTTCAGTCTCGACATCATTCCGTGCAAGTAACACACGTGTCGTTACAGATCTCAAGTTTCGATGTGTACTCCTATTACTGCACGCGCCATGACTCTGCAGGGAAAGAGCTGCAGAACCTGTACGCAAATGAACGAACTGCTCAGTTCCTGGAAGCCTGCAGACTACTCAGAGGGATGGCTGACATACTCCTCGATGGATTCCTGTTAACGCCCGTACAAAGAATCTGCAAGTACCCATTACAGCTGGCGGAACTACTTAAACACACGGACGTAAGTTTTTCGCGATTTTGCCTAAAATAGGGGCAAGCGCCCTTAATTCCCAGTAGCTACAGTTTACGTTCTAATATTAAAACATGCGTGACCCCCCCCCCCAATCATAAACAAATCCTACATTTTTGGGCATGGTGCTCCAACGCTAGCGCATGCCCCAGCGTATGGGCACGGTGCTCATACGTTGGGACACTATGTCCTGCAGCAAGGGCATGGTACCCCCATAAAAAAATGTTAAAGCAAGTTTCCATTTCAGATTCTAAATTCAATAGATTTGTATGGGGTGCCGCGGTAAGGAATTACTTTTGTGGCCCAGCGCTGTGCCCTCTCTACTCGGTCTCAGTCGAACTCTCAGCGTAAACACATATGCCATCTAGGCAGTAAGTTCGGGTTATCGCCGTTAGATGGCGTATGTTTCTTATCCTCGTTGCGACCTAGTTTGTTACCTGGATGATGCTGATCCGCCATCAGTATCATCACTTTTCCGATAGCCGTTAGTCATTAAGTTATTTGTATTAACTGAGAAGTATACATGCGGCTTTCACACTGAGAACGCAAAACGTTTGCGTTGCGCTTGCGTAGAGTCAGCGTTGCGTCTGTCTTGCGCCGGACCTTTCACACCGTGAAGGCTTGTGTTGCGTTTGCAGAAAATGGCTAGTTCTGATGAAGACTTCATCAGAGTCTTCATCAGAACTAGTCATTTTCTGAAAACGCAACGCACAAGCCTTCACGGTGCGAAAGGTCCGACGAAAGACAGACGCAACGCTGACTCTACGCAAGCGTACGTTGCGTCAACTTTTTAAGCGCAAGCTCCTCGTAGCGTCGTCGCAAGCGCAACGCAAGGCTTGCGTAGCTCAGTGTGAAAGGCAAACGCGTCAATGTGAAAGCAGCGTTATTTTATTGAGAGAGAAAGAGAAGAGTGCGTCTGAGCCCTAGGCTACCTAAGACATCCCTACTTGCTGATGGTTCTGAGAGTGGAAACTGAGGTCAGGCCCGCCGGTCTTCAGAAGAAAATCAGGCTATCCACAAGGTCCCAGCGACCCCTATTCAAAGACCTAGCCTTACCGACCACCCTCGAAACCATATCATGCTGGCTCGAAGATTACAAACCCGTCTCGTCTGTTTTCGGCTTCGCACAGCCCCCGCGACACTGTTGATAAACACGGAGAAACTGCATTGCCGTTCTTCCTGACCAGTGAGCTCCTCGGAAGCGATATGTTGGAAGTTGATCCATCTCGAAAGTGCCAGACGTGGAAAATGCAATAATCAGTCTAGGCCCTCAGGAAGAATAAGCATCGCATATTAAGTTTGGAAGCTTTGCGATTAAAACGGATGGAATGGTTAGGGACGAGGAGTGAACTACTAATGTCGGTAAGACCTGTACTTGTGTTTCCAGGAAAACCACTGCGATCACAACGACGTCAGTCTGGCTTTGATCGCCATGCGAGAAGTGGTCTCTCAGATTAACGAACGAAAACGGAAACTAGAAGGCATGGAGCGCCTGGCCGACTGGCAGAAAATGGTGGAGAACTGGCAGGTAAGATGCCGTAACTTTGGCTCCTCCCTCCTCCAGCACCCTATGTACCGTTCATTCCTTCCCCCACCCTTTGTTCCTGTAAGATCTCGTCCCCCCGAGAAGTGGCTGAGAAGGTTCCCAAACTGACCCCAATCTAATGTAACACTATGCGTTACAGTAGAAGCTTTGTGCCGAGCTTCGTAAAGCAGTATAATGATCTTTAGCATTTTTCTGCCCTGTTATTTTTTTCTGTAGACCACTTATTTCATGTTTGTTTATGACTAAAAAAACATCGTATTTGGGCTCTGCCCACGAGAGATATGTTTTGCTTTATTATCAAATAAATAAATATAAAACAAAGTTCCTACGGGCCGCGAGAACAAAAAGTGGTGTTTTGATTCGACATTTTGCAGAAAGTCGACATAAAGAGAGTGTTCCACCCTTCTAACAATAGTAACTATTTTCGTTCCAGCCTAATGAAAAGTTACTACGCCGACCGTTCCAGCCTTCTGGAAATAGTAACTAATACCAAGTATTTGCTTACCACGCTCGGGAGCGTGGTTACCATGGGAGTAGGATCTCTATGACGTGATTGGTCCGATCAGTCCGCGGCACGATATTTTGCCGAAAATAATTCGTTCCAGCCTTGGCGCTAAGAAGCCAGGATCCGTGACATCATGCATAGTAACTACGAGTAGGGTGGAACACGCTCAAAGAGTCCGGGCATTGGTGTATTCGAAATATCCCATTTGTGTTTTTGGGATCCCAAAACGTAAGGACGGGATACCTATGATTTCGTAAAAGTTGTTCGTCTTTCCTTTTGGCAGTGCAAAAGGGATACGTCAGCTTAATTTTATTAGAGCTATATTTCGACCCTTCTTGGCAAGGGTCCTCTTCAGGCTCAAGGCCGCTGAAGTTGGAAAAACGAACTTGTGGAAAAACCACAAGTTTTGTTTTCAGCTGACGTATCCGTTTAGCACTGCCAAATACGATTCGCAGTCAGCTTGAGGCAGCTTGAGCTGAAGGAATATTTGTGTTGTCCGTCTGTCTGTTAGCACGATAATTCTGGAAGGGGTTGAGATATTTTTTTAAAACTTGGCATGAGGACTCTTTGGGTCAAAGTACGGTCAACTTCGTAGATGGCCCCATAGCTGTACATTTAGGGGTGGGGGAGGGGTTTCAGATTTAGGGGTGAACAAAATATTTTTAAAAGCTAATGAAATAGTCGATTTAGGGGTAAGGAGATATGCTGAAACCGAGTACGAAAATTATTTTCTCGCCGGACAAGCAGTTCACCTGGAATCTTGCAAAAACCGGAAAAATTGTGAAAAGTAAAAGTACATTCTGAAATTTGATTTGAGGTTCGATTTAGGAGTAAGAAGACATGCTGAACCCGAAAATAAAACAGAAAATTATCTTTCTGACCGGACAAGTAATCCACACGGAATCCGGCAAAAGCCCGAATATTTGTTTAAAATAAATGTTTTATTTGAATCATCTGATTGATGTTCGATATACGGGTAAGAAGACATGCTGAATCCGCATATGACAATCATTTTCTGAACGGACGAATAGTTCGCTCGGAGTCCGGCTGATACCGCAAACTTTGTCAAAAGTAAAAGTTTTATCTGAAGTTGATTGATGTTCGATATACGGGTAAGAAGACATGCTGAATCCTTAGATGACAATCATTTTCTCAACGGACGTATAGTTCGCCCTGGATCCGCGCTAACCGGAAATTTGTCAGAATTCAAGTTCAATTTCAAGTTTTATTTTTCAACATTCACAAATAAATAAGTAAAAAAAAAAGAAAAAAAGAAGGAAGCTTTGATCAGTTTCGTCAAAGTAGATATGATTTAGGTTAGGCTATATGTAAACACACATGCTGAATCCATATCTGAGCTTAATCTTCTGAGATGACTAGCCTACCATTGGCCTTAATCTGTTTCTAAATTTTAATAGTAACAATGTTTAAAGTTCAACTGAAAAGCCAACTGATTTTTGTGTCATTTAATTGAATACACTGAATTATTTGGGTTCTGCAAAAGGATTTTTTCATTTTCCACTATCTGCTACTTATGGCGTTCAGAATATCTGCGGCCGTTCACACAACGTAAATTCTACTATGACGAGGGAAATTCTAGTCTCAACACAAACGCGGCTTTTCAGTGGGCAATAGTGGGATTGGTGAAGATTGCTTAGTGCCTGAACAAAAAAAAATCACAAATCTTTCTCGTGGGCATACAACAAAAATACAAGTGCATAGAGGTAGCACAAATCACACGGAAGTTCTACTATTCGAAAATCGATTATTCCTGCATAGCGGAACAATGAAGTAACGCATTTTCAGCGGGTTTTCAAGCTATTTTAAGTGAATAAGTGATGGGTAACAAGATTGTCTTATCCCAGCCTTTTCGGTTAAACTTTAACTGATACACTCATTTGTACAGATGGTCCCCAAACTCCTTCTAAGGCGCATTCTCGCCGTTCCCGAGGACTCCTTTTGAGTCCTTGAGTCCAGGGACTCCTTTTGAGGAGTCCCTGTGTTTTTGTTTGTCCCAGGGACTCACTCCCCGTATTCTCGCGAGTCCACACGAACGGGGAATGCTCCGATTATCACCACCGTCATCAAAAAGGACTCCCTTTCAGATTCGGAGGATTGAGTTTTGCTGGTGTTGGTGCAATATAAAATTAATTAAAAACAATCAGAATAAACGAAACCAAAAATAAAGTGGATCCAGACTAATTTCGTCAACTGCATATTTTTCTTCAAAGAAAATCCATTTTGGAAGTATTCCCCCGCGTCGCCGTTTTCCGTACGCGGAGTTCGCCTGGAGTGACTCCCTCTGTTCTCGCCGTTCCATTTGATTCCCCGAGGAGTCCTCGGGGGACGGCGAGTATACGTCTTTAGTCAGAAAGGAGGAACTCTTCGTGTGTTGAGAATGAAATTGCAACCGCTACTTTATTTCAGGGGGACGATTTGACCTTAAAAAGTTCAGAGTGCATATACAGTGGGGATGTTCAGAAAGTTTCCCATGGCGGATGGGCGAAAGAGTTCACCCTGTTTCTCTTTGATCGGCAAGTCATCATCTGTAAAAGGGTAAGTCAACTATCTTCACTGTTCACTTTGTTTGATGTTTAAACTCGCGGACAAAATAATAGGTGGCGCGGACTAAAAAGGGCAAAAGGGACCGAGGAGCTCATCAACGTTGTTCGCAAACACTAGCTGCGTTTTTTCAGATACCATGGTATCTGTTACCGCGGTAACTGGATCTGCAGTTAGTCGTTTTTGCAGTTGCGTGGTATCTGATATACGGTTGCTCTGCAAAAACGACAATAGCCGAAATTGCGCTTTTCGGAGTCATCCCAAAAGAAAAACTGATATTCAGTCACATCACTTCCCACCAATTTGACAAAATTGATTGAAAGTGAGATGACTTTTACCGATACCACGATAACTGGCCAGATACCACGATAGTTGCAAAACGCCTTGTGACCGTGGTATCAGATACCACTATAACTGCAAAATCGACTTTAGACCGTTGTATCAGATACCATGGTATCTGCAAAAACGCAACTACTGAGTCGCCAGATAGAAACGGCTTACACCATCCATGGCTCCGGGACCTCAGTTGGTACTGCGTTGGTACTGGAAACCGAGGGGTTCGGGTTGAGTCCTCCCCCCCCCCCCCCGAGTGACATTTCTTTTAATTCAGTACTAAAAATCCTTCGATTCATTTCTCCGCATTCCATCTAGGAATAAGATTTTTTTGACCCGATTAATCCCTTTTCTTTTTCTTTAATGTTTATTTTTTTTATCTTGTGCATTTACTACATTACTGACAGCTCCATGTATATTTTCCTTTTATTTGTCTGTACTGCGCTATTTCCCTCTTCTTAAGTGCATAAATAAAATTTCATCATCATCACAATCCTGCAGTTCTGCTTTAGGTTGAGACTGTCTCAGTAATCGAAAATTATTGACTCGAATTTCCGGTCACATTTCTTATTTTCGTGGCACAGTCGTTTGTAAGGGAAAACAGCTGTTCGCTCCTTGTTGCGCCATCCAAGTGTCAAAAATCCCTCCTATTCGACAGAAAATTTTTGAACGATGCGCCCCGGTTTTCAAGCGACAGTGAGCCCTCTACTTTGTTTAGTGGAATATGCGTTTTTTTTTGCTTTTTTCATATCGGCTTTCGTATGCAGATTGCCTGAACGGCAAGTATAAATCAGCTGGAAAACAAAAAATTATGTTATGGGCGCTATAAATTTTTCTTTTAACGATGTATTTCTCCTGCAGGACCTTATCAAGAGGAACAGCCTTTCTTACAAATCCCGGTTTTCAACAGAAAATAACTGCGAAGCGCTGCCAGTTCCGGATGGGAAAGGTGAGATCCGCTCTTCCTTGTCATTGCAGTTCTGTCGTCGAGCGCTTATAGAATTACTGACCAACGAGCCCTTTCACAACATTAAACTGCAAATGCGAAAATCAATCACTTAGCAACACAAAATTATTCTCCAGTAATATTATCACATACTACTCCATTACATTGGTAAGATGAACACCAGAGGTTGTCTTATCTCGGCAATAACGCATTTCCGGGCTCGAAAGATCAATAAAGAAATAAAAGCCTTTCTTATAATAATAATAGTTTACTTCTGACCTGCTTACTGACTACAGCGGATTAACAAAGAAACTACGGAAAACGGCACGAGCAAAAACATTAAAAAAAGCTATGTATAAAATATTATTTAAAAACACAACACAAGGTTGACGTGAGACGGCTTCAGGAACTTTGTCACTAAAAAAAACGGTTCAAAGCCAATCGTTTTCATTGTATCCTGCTATTAGATAGATAAACCAGTGTGTTTCAAAAGACCACGTGTCATATACACCTAGAAAATTAAAAAATATAACTTAAACAATCAGACTCCTTCTTAATTCTAAACATTTATCTGTATACACGCCCACTCGAGTAATAATGGTAGGGTTAATATTACTCAGACTTTCAGGAAGTGACATAATTACACCATCTTAAAGCACAACTCTTACTAGAAATGATCATTTCCCTATGAAACGAATCAGAAAAAACGTTTTTGGAAATACCATTAGTTTCCACCTACAACGATCGATTCTCTTGTTAGCGCTTGTCGACTATATGCAGCCTTCCTGCTCTCCGACGCGGCGGCTGGGCGCAAAACATTTGAAAACTGACCGTGCCTTGGTTAAAAAGTGGGAAAACTAAGCATGTAAAAGAATTAATAAACAGAAGATTATCACATCCTTATGGGTGAAAGAATTGTCATCGGACGCTGAAGATTCCGGCAAACTTTTCGTTGGGCGAAGGGAAAACTCGGCAAGGCTGAAAAAGCACTAAAAATTCGTAATTACGAAACGAAACAGTGGAGAAAGGTGGGGATTTTAGAAGCTTATAATTCCAAATGGGAGCTAAGTATATTATAAAAGGCAGAATAAGCAAGAGAAGAGAGCTTTTTCATTTTAAATGAAAAAGCTTCGGGCATCTACGGAGAAAATGGTCCAGGCGGTGTTCCTTGCGAAGCCTCATTCTGGAACTGTAAATGCTGTTTTTAGGAGGTGTCTCGCTCAAGTTCTGCCAATTACAGATCTAATTAAAACATAAAGAACCAATTTAGCAGAGAGGGCTCGAGGCAAAATGAAAACTTGTCGCTCTTAGGAAAAACGGCAATTTTACAGCTGAAACCACTGGAAGCTACAGTAAAGATGAGACAAAAACCTGGATAAAACTAAAGTATGTAATCGCTAAGAGTAGAGACGCAAGGAATAGATGAACAGTTTATGACGGACTATCCGAGGGCAAAACCAAGTTGAAGAGTAACAAGTGCGCAATTAAGCGCTCAGGCGTGGAGTGTGAAAGTAAAATGCGTATCAAATCTTATAAATAATTAGTGTTAGAACCAAGACATTTCACATCCCCAATAACCAACAAATATTGAAATAACATATTTTGAAATCATACCAGTTTAAGAGCTTTTAATGTAAACAAACCGCATTTAGAAAT
Source organism: Branchinecta sandiegonensis (assembly GCA_030848855.1). Lineage (NCBI taxonomy): Eukaryota > Metazoa > Arthropoda > Branchiopoda > Anostraca > Branchinectidae > Branchinecta > Branchinecta sandiegonensis. Next base: position 1,498,618 of record JAUPMV010000010.1, on the reverse strand, counting down.
CCAAACAAGATCTTCAAGGTCTTGCAAGAACTGTTTCAGTTACCATACTCAATGTCTTGCTAGCCAGTCCGACCCTTTAAACCTCTTTTCTATTAGCAAGGTAATAACAAGTGCTATAAACCAAATCGTAGCAGCATAATATGTCACAACTTCGTTAAGAACGGCATCTCATCAACCATATGACAAAACCGTCCAGTTTCCAACTGATCATTAAGGAATGATGTACGCCGCGTGGTCTTATTTGTTGCTGTTACACCAAAATCAGCATCTATACATACATATCCACAAGTATACAAGAGTTGAACTCGAGACATGTCATAGACGATCGCAACCCATGGGAAATCTGGGCCCAGTTACCCATGAACGGGAGGGTGGGGGGTCGGGAAACATCAAATTGCATATCTAGGCCTATACCAGCTTAGAGTTTGACTCCGGCCACGGGTTAAAAACTTAACTCATTGCCAATGAACGGGGAGGGTGGGGGGTGGTTGAACTCCGCATATATAGGAATTTCATCGCCTTATCTCAAGTTATTGTAAAGTTAAAAACATAAAAACGGGCGTACCAAGTTTGAACTTGATACTTGCACTGGTTCACGACTTATGAGCTCCACAAAATACGGTGAAAACTGGAAACCGAAAGCTGCTACAGCGCCTGCAATAGTGGATTGTTCGAAGGAACACTCCACTAAAAATATAAAACACAAATTAATTTGCGGAATGGTTAATCAAATGTTAGAACTAAGCTAATAGGGTAGATGGCCAAGCCACTCTGCTGTCAAATTGGTCGTACTTTCAAGAGACGAGCTCAAGTTTTAAAGTTTACTAATTTTTGTTAAAGGTTTAACTTGTTAAATTTAGGTTAATAAAAATTAAAATGTAAAGTTATTAATGTCTAACAAACACATGGGTGTTATTACATAGACCTGTGGTCGATACCTTTGACTAAATGAAAGCCCGAATGGGCCTGTGGGTGCAGTTAAAATAAGGTAAGGTAAGGTACAATTTTAACGGCAAATATAAATAAACCTGGAGTTTCTCAAAAGCATCAGACATGCCAATGGCATAAAAAACGACGCTTCACTAATTCTGATGGGTTTGTAAAAATTATCAATACAATTCTAGCTCAAGGCATTGTAAAGAAAAATAATAATAAATCCTCACTTTGAATTAATCCATAAATGCTTTTGTCGACAAAAGGGAAAAACACTGAAATATAAGAAGAAGAGGAACAAAAAAGAAAAAACTCGGAAAGCCGTTTAAAGATTATCCAAGCAAGAAAAGAAATAAAATAAAATCTTTCTCAACGGTGTTTTGTCGAGAAATGTTTCTTCAGTCCGGCCTTGAGCTGAGGTAGACTAACCGTCGGAACCAGAGTAAAATAACACTAGGGAGTAGTGCCAAGACCTATGCTTTCCATGCTTCACAATATGGCCATACTTGTAGCGCCGCCCTCTACGCTTGTGGCATTTAAAGCGGGGCAAAATTGCGGGTTAGAAATTTCTAGTAAAGCTGTCTGCACTCACCGTTAAACAGGGGAGGTTTTTTTTTGCTGTGTTTACAATCTTAAGTTATTGGAGCCAGCGCTGGTGCACGACTGATTGAGTTTCAGTAGAGACGTTCTCTATCACTAGTGATGCTAGTGTCGCTGCTATTCGAGTGTGTGTCACTTTTTTTGGTCTTGGCGCTACTCCCTAGTGTTATTTTGCTCTGGTGGGGAGACTTCAAGCTTCAGAGCCACTATAGACGAGCATGCAAAAATAAAGTGTATGGCAAAGCATAATTTGCAATCAAGAGATAATACAACGTCTACATTCCTGCAGCCTTTGTCGCCTGAAGATCGATTTAGGGTAATAGAGGTTGTTAATTTAACGACTGATAATAAGAGCCTCTTTTTGTTGAACGCTGCAGCTCCACTTCTCGGCCGCTTCCGGGCTGATTCATTCTACATTCGATTTTGCACTGCAGTGCTTCCGAGGAAGACGGCAGCGCTTCTTGAGAATCGCGGACTTGCCTACCGACCAAGTCCGTGCTTCCCTGCAAGGTGCTGCATCAATTAAGAAGAAATCGTGCGGGCAGTGAATCCAAGAACGCATCTTGTGCTTGTGCCAAGAAGTGCTGGAGCAGCGAAGCGGTAGCACTATTGCAACAAAAACGAGGCTAAGATAAAACAGCAAAATACCTCAGACGATAACAAATTTGACTAATTCCCAAGCAGCGATAAGTGTATCTGAACGGCAGGTTAACTTTTTTAACCCTTTTTTTTTACTTCCAGATGCCCAGTACAACACAACAGTGAAATTCGCCTTCAAAGTTCGCGAATCATCCGACAGATGTTACCTCTTTACCTGCAAATCGCAAGAGGATCGGGACAAATGGCTGGCTGCGTTCGCTCGGGAACGATTGTTGCAACAAGGCGAAGGCTTACGATCGCTGCCAGATGGTGCTTCATTCGACAGCATTCGCCGATTGGAGGGAAAACCAAATAAACTGGCCAATGAGAGGCAGAGATTAAGGCATATCAAGACAAGGCCGAGAGGTAAGTTGAAGTTACGTTACTGGCAAGCAAGGATTGATAATCCTGCATTGTGCGGACCTCTTCCCTGAATGCAAATTTGCGTCGAATTCGCAATCTCTGACCTCACAACGCCGACTGTAGGCGAAGCCCTTATGATTCGCTTATGATGGTGATGATGCTGAAATTTTATTTACGCACTTAAGAAGAGGAAAATAGCGCAGTACAGACAAATTAAAGGAAAAAAATATACTGAGCTTTCAGTACTGTAGTAAATGCACAAGATCAAAATATAAAAATTAAAAAAAAGGGACTAATGTGGTCTAAAAATCTTCTTCCTAGATGGAATGCGGAGAAATGGCCAAGGGCAGAATGCCGGTGCTATGAAATAGGCTTAGCTGATATGCTTGATTGTGACATGGGCTGTCTTGGGCAGAGCTCCCATTTCCGTAAACCTCACTGGGAGCCAAAGAACAAATCCAAAGTTTATTCTCTTTCCTTTTAAAACCTATTTAGGGGCAAAAAAATATTACCAAGATAGAATATTTTGTGCTCCTCTGAAATCTAGGGGGATAGGCTATGCCTCCCTCACCCAATGGCCCCTCTGGTCGTGGGTCAGCCACTATACAGGACACTGGTCGGGAGGTTTTGGATGCCACGTGAACTGAACTTGCCAGTTCTACATGCTTCTTGATCAAACTGGGCAGGCTATGGGGTGTTGTGTTAGACGTTATTTATTGGATTAATGCGTCTTCCGGTTGACTAGATTAAAAAGAAAGGCCCGGCAGCAACAATAGAAAATACTCTTGATGACTAAGTCTCCTTGCCGGTGCAAAATCGCCGGGTACTTAGCGGAGCAGCCGGTAGCGGTATCACAGCTGCTCCCAAAGATCGCCGTGGTTGGTTGTTCAGCATGTCTTCTTACCCCCAAATCTAACATATACTCAACTTCAAATAAAACTTCTACTTTTAACAAACTTTCCGGTTTTGGCCGGATTCCGGGTGAACTAGTTGTCGGCCGAGAAAATTGTTTTCATAATCGTATTCAGCATGTCTTCTTACCCCTTAATCGACTATCTTATTAGCTGTTTAAAAATATTTTGTTTGCCCTTTAATTTGAACCCTCTCTCCCACCCCTAAATTAGGGGTACAGAGCCCATCTACGAACTCAATCTTTCCCTTGATCCATTAAATCCTCGCACTAAGTTTCATCAAAATATCTCATTCCCTTGTTTTATTTATATTTGCTATTAAAATTGTACCTTACCTTACCTTACCTTCGAGAGTTATCGTGCTGACAGACGGACGGACAGAGGGACAACCCAAAAGAAGATATTGATTTGCTCGAAAGTATTAGAAATGGGCTGTCAGAATAACTTACCCCCCAACTCCCCCATAGTGCCCGAAGCCGGTCCGGTTATTTCAATGATGTATCTAGGACTTGTGCTTGTTCTTCTCACCAAGCTTCATTCCGTTCCCTCCACTCTAAGCGTTTCACAAGATTTCCAGTTCCCCCCTTCTGCTCCCTCCAAAGTCACCGGATCCGGTCCGGATTTTACGTGGGTCGTCTGAGACTTGAGGTCTTTCCAGATATCAAGTTTCATAAAGATTCGATCACCCGTTCAAGAGTTGTAAATACCTCAAGATTCTGGATTCCCCCTCCCTCCACTCCTCCCACGATGCTCGGGTCAGGGAAGTGAATATTTCCAACTTAATCAGCTGAGGTCCCTGATTTGCCTGTCAAGTTTCATCGTCCTAGCTTATGTGGAAGTGCCCGAATTAGCAAAACCCGGACCGACCGACGGACGGTGTTTCTTAGAGTTTAAAACCAAAGTACCGTTAATAGGTTTCTTATAACTGCACTCATTTAACTGTATTTGATTCATATTGATTAAAATAGTGAGGAAGCTTTCCCGAGAATGTATATAGATTAGATTATATATGGGATTTGTTGGAAAAAATACTAGGAACTACAAAACCCTCCAGAAGTTTACACTTGTTAAGAGGTTTAACAAACCCCTTTGACAGATTAACCGACATAACACTATAATAAAGAAAGAAAGAAGAAAAAAGAGAAAAAAAAACTATGCACTAACTCGGTTCCTAGTCAAACACCCAACCGAAAAAAACAACTATACACTCCAAAATCCCGTCTCCAAAAACAAAGTATACCAAACAAATAAATAAAATACATATGAATAAATAAACATAACGGAATCTGGGCCAACCCGAGAACGACCCAAATCAAAATAACCTCAGTCTTTTTTTTTTCAGTCAAGAAGATCGGTCCAGAGTCAGTGCTGTCCCTGCAGCAGGTCAGCCTCTTGGAGGGGCCATCCATTCAGGTCGACACAAGTCGAAAGAACTCGTGGCTCTCCATCGGTAGTAGTTGGAGCAAGAAACGAGTGCAACAAAACCGGACTTCGGAGGTGTAGACTTTTTACGACCACGTTAAAGCTCGTATTCCTAGCGCCCATCCCTCCTGACGACGACACCAATAAAAGTATTCCCATCAACCCTTTTCGAATCTGTCGATCCACTCCAACGTCCGGAACTCGGGGTAGACATCAACAGTTCTGGTCGTGCTAACTCTGGGCTGGTTCCCAGCTTCGTTTCTTGACTGATCCGGAAAATTCAGCCGCAAAAGTTTAATAATAAAATCATTTCGCCTAAAAATATATAGTACAATAGTTCTTAGGACAGGACTTAATTGATAACACTCTAACAGTCCACAGGTAAATAGGTAACATCAGATACGGTAAAGCTTGTATTAAACTCACTCTCAGAAGTCTGATAACAGAAAACAAGTATTTACACATCCTTTGTTTAACTTCATGAGAATACAACTGTTATGACCACTTTAAGCATTACGCTTCGAGACAAAAAGTCTGTTATATCCCTCTGTCTGTTATGTTTTGTAAAAAGAGAACATTTAAATGGGTAACAACACGCATGTTTTCATAACGTCCAGCACAAGGATGCGCAAAGTGTGTTATTTATTATCAGACTTGTGATAGTGAAAAATTTTGCCGAGAGTAAAAATTTTCATCCATAAATGTAACCAAACCTACGAAATAATTAAAATCAATTGATAATTTGTCTGTTTATGATGAGTTGTGGGGCGAGATGTACATACGCGAGGAGTTGCAGGCGCCAGCAAGCATTGGAACTATGTTCAAGTCTGCCAAACCCTGTGCAGAACGCGGTGCTCTGTATTGAAAGATTCGAACGAAAAGTGGCGGGAAATTTGTGTCGTCCAAGGTCGTGATCCTCAACAAATCAAAGTTATAGGGAAAGTCCCTAAGAAACGCGTGCTTTTTCTGTCTGGACGGTCAAGTGATTTTTTGTGTTCGAACGGAAAATTAGGGATTTTTAATTGGTATTGGAATAATCCTCATATGTTACATGTTCTGGTTTGTTACATGTTTAATTGCGCTCATTGAAAAACTGCTCGACTGTTTAGTTAAAGTGAGAAACTGGAAGGGGCTAACGACGTATCTATTTGTAAGTCTGTTCGCCAATCCTCCCCTGAACCGCGCACTGTTCTGATGGTAATAACTGGGAAAGTGGCGGGTGTTGATTTTGTGTATTTTTATAGTGACAATCTATCGGGTAACAACAAGTAATACTAGTCTTGATGCACTTTATGATGTTTATTGTTGGTGACTTAATTACGAACTGAATATATTTTTCAATCGATAGTATTTGCCTGCCTGCTGATAGAAATTACGTTCTCAGCGTCCATCCCCAAGGGATTCAGGAAGTGACTATTTCTAAGACGGTCTTGTCGGGTCTCTAATGTGCCAAGCCAAGTTTCCTGGTCTAAGTACCTTAATTCGCGACTACCGGAATCCCCCCCCCTCCAACTCCACCCAGTTTCCGGATCCAGTCCTGTTCTGAAAATTATCTAAGAAGTATATGCTTGTTCTTCCGAGCCATCCCCTAGAGATTCGGGAAGTGACTTTCTAAGTCGGTCTTGTCGGGTTTCTAATGTGCCAAGCCAAGTTTCCTGGTCCTAGCACATCTGCAAGTACCTTAACTCGCGATTACCGGAATTCCGTGACCCCCCCCCCCCCCTCAAACTCCGCCAGTTTCTGGATCCAGTCCTATTATGTAGATTATTTATCTAGAGTATATTCTTGTTCTTCTCAAGAACTCGTGTCTAAGTGTGTTACTAGGTTTGTGTCTCTTCCCCTGGAACTATGTCTCCCCCCCCCCCACACACGGAACTATGCCAATCCAGACTATACATAATTAGGCAATAATCCGATAGGTGGCATGTGCGGTGCCACAATTCTTTTTCACCAGGGTTGATGGACCACATATGCCATCTATTGGATTATAAGGAACTACGTGCAGTTCTACCGAATTTTGATTGATAGCATATTCGGTACTTTGGTTTCATGAAACCGAACATTTTCTGGAAGCTCGACGGTTAGTTGAAACTTCGTCGATTCCGGACGTTTTTGAGGAAGCTTGGAGGGGGTTTTGAAAATTTTCTGGGACTAAGCGGAACTATACAGAACGACCGAGTATGTAGTTCATCCGAAATCCGAAGGAGGTCGGCAAAGATATCAATCCCGTCCCGGCAATTTTCAATCGGGACCCTAATTGGCTTTGATGAGAAACCCGGAAAAGGTTGCATAACCGGTATGTTTGACGTGTGGGATCCTCTGAAACCGTAACCGGGGGCCTGACCAGCCTCGAAAAAAACAAACACGGCAAATGCAGAAATCAGTGTAGTGCCATTAGGGATAGAATAGTCGGAAATACTGGGAACATAGATTGAATCATTAATATAGGAACGGCTGTTTCTTGAATCGTAAGAATGAGTCGTGCTTCATCAGTTACGAAGGGTAGACGAATTGTTTGATTCCTGAGTCAAGTCTCTTCTTATCCCAAGTGGAGAGAAACGGTAATATCCCGTGATTGGCTCAACTGACACATTTTTGTCCTTATACAGTAATCTTTCTATGAACAAATTTGTCTGTTAGTCTTGCCAATCTTGCAGCCGTAAAAGAAAAAAAAGAGAATAAAAATGGAAGAAGATTCGAAATATTCGCAACGAGGTCCTGTTTACAAGTTGATAGATAAATTTCATGAATACAAACTACAATTCATCGATGACTCCGTTCAGGGGCAAAACGGCACAACATGCAAATGGATCATCTAGGGCAAACCTTACGTTCTCAGCGTCCATCCCCAAGGGATGGGTTCCAAACCTTTTCCGTCTGACGTACCCCTAACTAAGGTTCAACAACGTTGCGTACCCCTTTCTGAAGAATCAATGTTCTACGTTTCTAATAAGATCTGTTAAGATCAGAACGCCAAAAAGACTTCATTTATTGCCATAAGTGGTAAGGGATTAATGCATAAAAATATATACAAATATATTATACTTCAGGCTGAAAGGTTGTCAATTTCATTATCGTCCGTAGACTGGTTAAGGATCAGTAAGACACTTGCGCTGTTTTTTTGAAACTCCGTAAGCCAAAACTCTAATTTCTTGACAAAGCAGACATTTTCCAATTCAGAGATTTGGGACGTTCGCGTAACCCTTACGAGGGTCTCGCGTACCCCTTTGGGTAAGCGTACCCAGGTTGGGAACCACTGATCTAGGGCATCTTCTCTCACAACCCTTCAAGTTTCAGTCGAATTTAACCATTTCGGGGAAATACTACTATTTTTGGGGTTGCAGAAGCTCTGCGTCGCCGGCCACGGCCACCGGCGGGCCTGACCTTAGTTTCCACTCTCAGAACCAATCAACAAAACGAGGGGTAAGGATGTCCTAGGTACAGGGGCGTCACTAGCATTTTACCTTTGGGGGGGGGGACGTCCGGTTTGTGCCGACGGACTCAAAAATCTAAAACGCCAACTAAATGAAACACCGTTCTTCCAAATAGAATACTACAAAATGCGCCGCAGGCGAAATTTTGTGTAAGCTAACTGTAATACATCAGTTGAGATTATTTCTTTGGTTCCATTTCCGGCTTCTAACGTGTTTCAAACCCCAAAAATTTCTATTCTAAAACGAAAACTAAATTATGACGAACTAAATAAAACGAAATTTTGTGCAAAACTAACTGTAATGCATCAGTTGAGATTGTTCCTTTGGTATAATTTCGTATACTAAAGTTCACATATTCGGCTTTTCATTTTAGCTTTAGCTAAAAAGCGAAGCTTCCAACGACTGTACCAAGACAAGGTAAACCAAGCACCGCAGGCGAAATTTTTTTAATCTGCCCTTTTCCGGGAAAATTTAGCTATACTACCATAGAATTTCCGGCTTTTAACGTGTTTCAAACCACAAAAATTTATATTCCAAACGAAAACTAAATTGTACACCATTCTTCCAAATAGAGAATACTACAAAATGCGCCGCAGGCGAAATTTTGTGTAAAACTAACTGTAATGCATCAGTTGAGATTGTTCCTCTGGTATAATTTCGTATATTAAAGCTCACATATTCGGCTTTTCATTTTAGCTTTCGCTAAAAAGCGAAGCTTCCAACGACTGTACCAAGACAAGTTAAACCAAGCGCCGCAGGCGAAATTTTTAAAATCTGCCTTTTCCGGACAAATTTAGCTGTAGTACCATACAATTTCCGGCTTTTAACGTGCTTCAAACCCCAAAAATTACTATTCTAAAACGAAAACTAAATTAAAAAAAATTTGTGTAAAACTAACTGTAATGCTAACTTTAGTGAAAATTCATATATTTAAATTCACATATTCGGCTTTTCGTTTCAATCTTCGCTAAAAAGCGAAGCTTCCAACTGCACCCAGAACAAGTTGAACTAAGCAACGCCGGCAATATTTTTTTAAATCTGTATTTTTTCCGGGAAATTTGCTTCCGACAAATGATTCCAGAATTCGATTTCTTACGTATAACAAGACCCGATGTGCCGACGGGAATAACCCGACAAAAGAATTCAGAATTCGACTTCTTCTGTGTTTTGACCGACAAGACTGTAAAGAACTTTATTTTCTACGTGTAAATAGAAGCCGATGTACCGACGAGATTTGACCTTCCCGGGTGCGCCCGACAAAGTTTGCAGAATTTGATTTCTTACGTCTAAGTAGAACCCGATGTGCCGACGAGTCGACAGACGCCCGACAAAAGCATAAAAAATATATTTCTTCCGGATTCCTTATTTATAAAAACAGCCCGATGTGCCGACAAGAATACCGAGGCACGACAAAAGCATGCAGAATTCGATTTCTTCAATGTTCTGCCCGACAAATGTTTGCAGGATTTCATTTCTTGCGTCGATGTGCCGTCGAGTTGACCGACGCCCGACAAAAACATCAAAAATATATTTCTTCTGGATTCCTTATCTATAAAAAGAACCCGATGTTCCGACGAGGATACCGAGGCACGACAAAAGCATGCAGAGTTCGATTTCTTCAGTGTTTTGCCCGACAAATGTTTGCAGGATTTCATTTCTTGCGTACAAAATGAAACCGATGTACCGACGAGTCGACCGACGCCTGACAAAAACATACAAAATTTTACTTCTTATGTGTTTGCCGGCGCTTCGCTTCGCCCGACGAAAGTACTTTCTCAAGACTTAGGGCTCAGACGCACTCTTCTCTTTCCTCCAAATAAAATAACTGTATACTCAGTTACTATTTACAAAAGTCTCCAACAAGATGGTAAAGTTGATAGTAATGGTTACCGGACGTGATGATGCTGATGACCTAGCATCATCCAGGTAACAAACTATGACCCAATGACGATTAGAGACACACGCCATCTAACGGCAATAACCTGAACTTATTGCCTAGATGGCATATGTGTTTACACCTTGGTTGGGAATGACAACGAAACTGGATGGGGCTCTCTGAGCCACAACACCTACCATGGCCGAATCCGGCTTGGACATTTAAACGGATCATCTAGGGTTTCTTCTCTTACAACCCATTAGGTTTCACTCCAATCGGATCACCTGTACGGGTGATACAAGGTTCGGAATCCCCCCATGACCGAATCCGGAAAACGAAGATTTCCTACAGCACTGGGTAGGATCCTTTCATTGTATACGAAGTCTCATCCTCCTGGCGTCAGGGGCGTCCCGACTCCTTTTTGATGGGGGAGGGGGACGGCTTCAGAATTGTACCGGAATTTTCAAGGTTTTACCGGAAATTCTCCGTAGTGACCATCTCTGCAGAAACTCTAGAATACTGTTGTGTTCTGACTTCGACTATGTGTTACAAACAACAGTAAAAATAAACAGGCTCTTGAAAGTTTAAATGAAAAAGCAGCTTCTTTTTAAACTGATATTTGAATACACTGAACTATTCTGACTCACCTGAGGGGTTTTGTATTTTTCCACCCGGGGCTCAAGTAATAACGTTCAGAAAGGCACTGCTTGCACAACGAACCAAAATTCATCCAGGCGCGGAGAATTTGAATTTAAACCAAGGCCTGCATTTCCAGGGCTAAAGATGTGACATCGGAGAAGTAACGCCTGTAGAAAAGTAGAAAAATGATTCTAGGATATGTTTTTTTTTTCTTTTTAACAATAATTCAATACAACTATGGAACAAAACATCATAAATCATACATAGATAGAGGATTTTATTCCTCACTTTTTCCCATTTATTCATCCATATTCCCTTTTAACTGCTCAAATATTAACAAACAAAAACAAATATCAAAATTATATTTACATATTAAAAATCTTTACAATTATTTATTTAAATTTTTTTCACAAACTTATTTTACACAGCCACTCCAAACCTAAATGAGATTTCCATTTTAGACCTTCACACATCACCTTCAGGTAATTCACCAACCAATAATTTAGCTTTATTTTGTCGACCCACCTTTTCCGTTTCCTTGTTTCTAGGATATGTTTTGATTTTCTTTTGGGAAATGGCTTACATTCAGAGGCGTCATTTCGCTGAAACCTAAGGGGGGGGGCAGTGCTTGGGCGGCCCCGAAATGTACTTGTCGGAAATACAGCTCGGCTGAAGAGACAAACGGTTTCGAAACAATAAACAAGAAACGTACTACACCACATCCGGAAAACTAAACGAATTCCAAGAAACCAGTTTGTGAAAGGAAAAATTGCATGCCTAATAACAGGAACTCGGTGGAGAGCGAGGCCCCTGCAGCAGCTTCTAACGACTATGTGGCAACAACACGCCAATGAGCGCCGCAGGCGAAATTTTTTTGGATTTGCATGTTTTCTAATAGAATCTAACAACTTCCCGAACAGATTTTAGGTTTAAAAGGGCCCATCCCCAAAACTGAAAACTGTAAGCCCAAACAGAGCGCACTACAAAAGGCACCGCAGGCGAAAATTTTTGAATTATTTATGATCCGAGTGTCTTTTTGGATCACAGATCAAAGCGAGGGCCATCTATCATAGATCAGCTCAAAGTGTTTGGTCACGTCGTATTTCAAACAGTGTGAGACATTTAACTGAAAACTGGTACATGGCGGTGCTTCAACTCGACCCTTTCCAAACAAGATGACCATCCGAAACATAACTGAAACAGAGTAGCCTTTGCTATACTGAACCCAAGTCAAACAAAGGTTTAAAACTTTTCTCACAAAATAAACAAGTTGGGGTTGGGTGGAAAAGGCACTGAGTGTTTGCGGACCCTCTCCCCTTCCTACTCTTATATTTCGTGCTCTTTCGGGGCGGTGCCCCCACTTGAATTTTCAAGGCGGCCCTAACGATCCAGGAAAAAATCGTAAATTGACGCCTCGACTAGACGCCATGTTACAAAGATATTTATCGCGCCTGGAAGACATTCGATCCTCGAACAATGGATCATTCTCTGTACTGAACCCAAGTCAAACAAAGGTTTAAAATTTTTCTCACAAAATAAACAAGTTGGGTGGAAAAGGCACTGAGTGTTTGCGGACCCTCTCCCCTTCCTACTCTTATATTTCGTGCTCTTTCGGGGCGGTGCCCCCCCTTGAATTTTTCAAGGCGGCCCTAACGATCCAGGAAAAAATAGTAACTTGACGCCCCGACTAGACGCCATGTTACAAAGATATTTATCGCGCCTGGAAGACATTCGATCCTCGAACAATGGATCATTATCTCGAATTTAAGAAGTTCAATCTTCATGAGTGACCCTGATATGGCGCAACCAGATTTCACAATTCTGATGAGAAACTGATTTTTAGGGCTACTTTTCTGTTTTTCCTGGGTAGCTCTGGGCCCCCTTGGAAGGTCAGGGGTGGGCAGCCCCCCCCCCCCCCAAATGAAGCCTCTGCTTACATTCGTAGTTGGGAAATATTTCAAGCGTACAGAGGCACCACAAATCCGAAAGAATAAATTCGTTCTATGAAACTGATTATCCCTGGATACCGGACAAACGAAGTATCGCATTTTTATCGGGTTTTCAGGAATATTTAAGTGAATAGGTGATATGTTACTAGACTGTTGGATCTCAGCCCTACTCGATTAAACTTTAAGATCGTCATTGAAAACTAAAAAGTCGTCAACCTTCAACCCACCCTACACATTTATTCGTCGCGTTATAAGCGTTTTCCATCACATCCAATATCACATTCGTCAAATAGATTGTTTCACATGCGATTAGTACCGACTTTCAAGACGCTGGTCAGCCATTGTTGAACGTAAAGTGGTCCTAACCAACTTCCTTGCTAAAAATTCTTTCCCCTTTTACGGAGGTAACAGGCATTGTCTTAGCCAGCTTGAACGCTTTCCATACTAATGGTAAGACATTTTTAAATTCACGAAACGAGTACAGCTTCAAACTGTTTGTTTGTTTCGAGGCTCTCCTGGCAACTTTCCAGACCATGTCGGAACAAGGCTAACCCGTTTTTAGTGGAGAGTTCCTTGGAACAATCCACTATTGCGAGTACTATAGCAGCTTTCGGTTTTCGGTTTTCACAGTTTTTTGTGGAGCTCATAACTCGTGAACCAGTGCAAGTTTCAACTTCAAACTTGGTACACTTGTGGGTATTGGGGTCTATTTACTACTTTTGACGATTCACCCCCCACACCCACCCGGTTCAGGGGCAAATGGGCCCAGATTGCCCAGTGAATAATGTTCATAACTTGACCAAAGCTGGACATAGGACGATGAAATTCCTTGTACTTGTAGATCCTAGGGCTGGTCTGGGAAATTACTTTTAAATTTGCACCTCCCCCACCCACCCCGTTCATAGGCAACTGGGCCCAGATTGACCAGGAGTAATGTTCGACACCCGTGACAGGAATCAACAGGCATCAAGTCGAAACTTGGTAGCTTTGTGAGCATGGGGGTCTCTTTTTGCTTTTGCGGGCTTGCAGTTAAGGGGTACTTGGGCCCAGACCGCCCATTTTTTAATATTTTTAACTTGACAATAACTGGAGATAGGGCGATGAAATTCCTTTGTGCTTTTGAATCATTCGGTTGGGAATATATATGTGGAGTTGAGCCACCCCCACCCTCCCGTTCATGGCAAGTGGGCCCAATTTGCCCATGGGCTAAATTTTTGACCCGTGACTGGAATCTAAGTCTAAGCTGGTATAGTCCAGGATGTTTAGGTCTAGATATGCAATCTGATGGGCCCCCCCACCCTTCCACTCCCGTTCATGGGTAACTGGGCCCAGATTTCCCATGAGTCAAGTTCGTCTATGACATGTCTTGAGTTCGACTCTTGAATCCTTGTGGATATGTATGTATGAATGCGGCTTTTTGGTGTAACAGCAACAAATAAGACCACGCGGCTTACTTCAATTCTTAATGATCAGTTGGAAACTAGACTGTTTTGTCATTTTTCAATTTATTTAATAATAAAGCAAAACATATCTCTCGTGGGCAGAGCCCAAATACGATGTTTTTGTAGTCAGAAGTAAAGATAAAATAAGTTGTCAAAAGATAATTTAAAACAATTTGTACTGTACTGCTTTACTGCTTTACGAAGCTCGGCACAAAGCTTCTACTGTAGCGCATAGTGTTACAGTAGATTGGGGTCAGTTTGGGAACCTTTTTAGCCACTTCTCGGGGGGGGGGGGGGGGGCGGGATCTTAAGGGAACAAAGGGTGGGGGAAGGAATGAACGGTATATGGGGTGCTGGAGAAGGGAGGAGCCAAAGTCGCGGCATAGTTTTTCGCGGCGGGAAGAAAGGGATTGAATTTAAAATTCTTTGAGGTAAAAAGAGTATGGTAGGGGGGAACCGCCATAGATAATTTGCAGCGATCTCTTCTGAACTCTCTCTATTCTATCAGTTTCACCTTGGGTAAGAGCAAAGTGCCAAACTGGACAAGCATATTCGACTAAGGGTCAAATGAAAGAGCAAAAAATTAGCTTATCATATGATCGATGATATGCCGTTTTAATGAAGTTGAAAAAAGGGATATTAGGCTGCTACGATTTGGTTTATTACACTTGTTATCACCTTGCTAATGGAAAATAAGTTTAAAGGGTCGGACTGGCTTGTAAGACATTCAGTACTGAAACTCAAACCTTCTCTGAAAAAAACGTCCTCTTCAACGCCACCACAACGACTACCGACTACGACTACTACAGCCAATGTCCTCCTATTCATGGCACTCGCTGAAGCATTACCCGTATGGAATAAGGTAGCATTTAAGTCTTGTATGAAAGTTGCACGGGCGGGTTCTGCACTTGGAAAGCATGATGAATCGAGTTACACAACTAAACTTTCAAGTTTATAGCTTAACTGGACAGCCAGCTTATTTTGGATCTGAGTACACAGAATGATCTGGGTTCTGCTAAGGTATTTTTTATTTGTTCACCTTCAGCTCTAATAATGACCTTCAGAATATTCACTGCTCGCCCGACAAGACAAAGTTCAACCCGACGCGGAGAATTTGAATTTCAGCAAAAGCGTATTTTTCAATGGCTAATGAAGCGAAGCTCAGGAAATGTGCGGTTCCAGATTGTAAGGTCACTTCTAAAAAAAAGACGGCTAGTGTCTGTGACCCAAAAAGATTTGTATCTTTTACCATTTTAGCTACTACCGTACAAATTCCAAGCATAGAAATATGTGCATATAGGGGTACCACATATCCGAAAGGAAGGTTCATTTGATGAAAATCGATTTTATGAACTACCGCGGAGCAACAAAGTAAAGGATTTTAAAGCCTACTTAAAGTCTTTCAATCATGTGGGCCGAGAAGGTGGGAGACACCATCATTTTTCGATGGGTCGGATTTTACGAACACACTGACTATACTGACCGAAAATTCCTGCTTTACTTCTGCCGAATTTCCGGTTACGGTCGAATTCCGAGCGAACTACTTGTCCAGCAACAAAAAAAAATTCAGAATCGAATTCAGCGTACGGTATCTCCTTATCCCTATAAAGAACATCAAATCAATTTCAAACAAAACTTTAGCTTCTATAAAAAAAACAGTTAAAACCGGATTCCGGACAAGTTATATGTCCGGTTAAAAAAACGATTGTTATATAAAGACTCAGCGTCTCTTCTTACCCCTAAATCTGTCATCTAATCAACTTCAACTAAAACTTACTACTTTTAACAACTTTTGCGGTTTTGGCTAGACTAGTTGTCCGGGTGGAAAATGCTTTTCACATAAGTGTTAAGCATGTCTACTTACCCCTAAATCGAACATTTAATCAACTTCAAATCAAACTTTTACTTTTAACCAACTTTCCGGTTTTTGCCGGATTCCGGACAAACTACTCGTCCGGCAAGAAAATGGTTTTCACCATCGTGTTCAGCACGTCTTCTAACCCTAAACTGAACCTTTAATCAGCTTCAAAAGAAACTTTTACTTTTAACCAACTTTCCGTTTTTGCCGGATTCGGGGCGAACTACTAGTCGGACGAGAAAATGTTTTGCATATTCGTGTTCAGCATGTCTTCTTACCCCATAATCGACTATCACATTAGCTGTCTAAAACTATTTTGTTTGCCCTTTAATTTGAACCCCCTCCTCCACCCCTAAATGTAGGGCTACAGAGCCTATCTACGAAATTGACCTTACCCTTGACCCAAAGAGTCCTCAGACCAAGTTTCCTCAAAATATCTCACTCCCTTCGAGAGTTATCGTGCTAGCATACGGACAGACGGACAACTTTTATGATGTCATGGTATCCCTCCACTTACGTTTTGGGATCCCAAAAACATATTGTAATATTCAAAGTCAAACTATGATTCCATCCTCCCCATGTCGGGCGCTTTCGACCCGCACCGCTAGATGACCCAGTGGTCGGATCGAGTCGTGGCTTCGTCTTGGGTGGGGGAGTTCTAGACATCGCAAGTGCTAGAATGCTTATGATCTAACTCCTTTAAGTGAATAACTGAAGGGTAACAAGACAGATAACTGAAGACCAAGAAATTCAAGATTGGCACATTAGACTGCAAACTTCAGAAACTCTTAAGTTGTATGCTGAAATAAAAGATGTGTTTGGTTTTGAATATTATTTTAAGCCAAGTCTAAATCCTGCTACATTAAAAACTTGGTTCCAGCTCCGATCTAACAGTCTGCCTATCCTCAGTAAAAATAAACTTTTCAATAGGAGGAAAGCTGGCACGGGAGAGACTTACATTTGCCCTCTTTGCAAGTTGCAGGAAGAGGATTTGAACCACTTCCTCTTAGAGTGCCAAGAGCTTTCGCATTTGAGAGTAACATTTGTTGGGGTTGGGCTGGTATCGCTTCCCCGTATCCTGAAACCTACGAACCCCAAATGTATCGTAGATGTTTGTAAATATGTAACCAAAGGATTTAGTCTCAGGAATGAAAGTTTAGCTTAGTTCACGTATTTGTAGAGGTGTAATAGTTTATTTGTGAAGTGTATTAAATCTTGTATGGCCTTTTGGCTCAATAAACAAGCATTATTATTATTATTATTATCTCAGACATGTCCGGTTAAACTTTGAGGTTAAACTGAGTATCTTCTCTTCAATGGACGTGTTAATAACGATTCGCGGTTGCGCGTAAATGAGAACACTGTTATACCTCAGTCTACTTCGCTTAAATACTTGGGCCTTGTGTAGGGTTCTGATATCCGTATGCTCAGAGGACGAATCTCGGATACCGCTTACAGAGGTATGTGCATTGGTTACGGTAAAGCTGTCGCACTAAAGAACACAGTAAATAGACTAATCTTAGGGCGCCTGTTCAATGCATTGGTCACACCGCACTTTCTGTACATTTCTCCATTTTGGGATTTGCTAAACATTTCCGAGGAAAGGCAAATTCGGACAAAATATTATAAACTGGCAAAATACCTTCTGGGACTCCCCCCGTGGGAGTCTAATTCAGGCCTGTCGAAGAAGTACCACATTATCGATGCTTCCGCGAAGTGCGAAATCATAGAATGTCGTGCTAGATCCCGGGCTCTCAAAAACATATACGAATCGCCGTTGACTCGCCTAACGTATCTATAAGTTTTATAAAGTTTATGTAGTGTTTCGTTTTGTTTGTGTGTAAATCATTTTTCTTTCTCTTTATTACTCCGCTCTTTCATTTGTTGTATAGCCGGCCTCAATAAATTATTATTATTATTATTTACTAGACTGACATTCCTTTAACAACAATGGACTTTTTTGACAAGTTCAATTTCCAGCATGAACGGCTTGAGCCCGAAGAGGATCCTGGAAGGTAATGTAGCTGACGTCTCCATTTCGCATTTTCAAATATTTACAAGACTGAGGAGCAAGGCCGTATCCAGGGGGGTGGAGGGGGTTGACCCCCCCCCCCAAAAAACATACAAAAATAGTCATATTTTATAGGCTTTTCCCTCTGATCTATGTCTTTTTTGTACTTTTTTGTCCGTCCCACAGGCAACCCCCCCCCCCCCCCGAAAAAAACTCCTGGATACGGGCCTGCTGAGGAGGTCAGGGACCTTCGCGGAGCCGGCTTGGCTCCGGCGATACACGGTTTTCACAGAGCGGGAAGTTCTTCAGAAAATGAAGTTCAGTACAACACTGAAGAAAAGAGGAGACCGCAAAACGACCATGATGAAAACTGATTATTTTCCATGATTACCTAATCAGTGTTTTGTTGCAACCACAAGTCCAACTCAGCATGGGCACGAGAAACAATAATAAAGTTGCTCCACAAGACTTTTATGTTTAATTTTTTTTATAGACTGCAGCTGGATACTTACATAGGAGGCAACTTTATTCTTTATTAGCGAAATGCTTGAACACCTTCGAGAAAAAGCTCCAGGCTTCGGCAACGCTGATATTTTTTTCTTCTTAAAGGACACCTGAACAATGAAACCATACTTGAACACACTATGCAGAATGCATTTACAGACATGGCCACGGAGAGCATTCTTCTCCTGAGCGTGACGTTTTCAAAATAGGGATGTTCGTTTCTGGAGGTTTGCACATGCAGACTCCAAGACAAAAAGCGCAATTCATTCAAATCTTGTACAGCGCTGGCCGGATCGTATTGGAATTTCTTCTAGATATACGTTTGGGCTTAACTGGTTAAAAAATATTCCAGAAAAAGGGTTGATTGGAGACATTTGTTCATTTCTAAAATTGTTCGGTACTGAAATAAGGACAGATGCAAAATGGAGCAAAAATCATAGCTTGGAAACACTATTTTGTATTTGGATTGGGTTTTCTGCAGGCAATGTTAACGGAAGTCATACATATAGGGATGATACTTGGTACTCTTCATTCAGGTGTCCTTTAACTCAAAAATTCAATTATCGGACGCGGATTCTGCTTTTGGTAGCCAGTCTCATGCGGCCCACACAAGTACAATAGAAAAGAATGATCTGCGAAGTAGTTATTTGGTTTAATTTTTTAGTATAATAGAATATTGTTTGGTATCGCTTGATTTCAAATATTTTCTCCTTGT
This sequence comes from Branchinecta sandiegonensis, assembly GCA_030848855.1. Taxonomy (NCBI): domain Eukaryota; kingdom Metazoa; phylum Arthropoda; class Branchiopoda; order Anostraca; family Branchinectidae; genus Branchinecta; species Branchinecta sandiegonensis. The sequence continues at coordinate 1,479,322 of JAUPMV010000010.1, read as the reverse complement.
TCAGGTGGTAGTTGTCACTTTTAACGGCGAAATGAGTGTTTTTTAGTTAATGAATGTTGTTTAGTCCAGTAGAAGAAGAATAAATCAACCGATTAATCATGTCCACAGTTCAGTTTAGTTCAGTTCAGTTTATTTTTTACGACCAAACTACATTTAACTATGATGCCAGTACCCGCCCCAAGAAAGGTACAAAAAAGCACTTGCAATTGGGCGGGTACATAAAACTCATTTCCTAACTAATAATTAACTAAAAAAAAACATAAAAGAAAAGAGCACTAAAATAAGAAATAATAAACAATCTCTCATCAACTCATTTATAATAATGAGTAAAAAGAAAATAATGAGAAAAAAAGGAAAAATAGAAAAAAAAATATGAACCTTGGCCTAACAAATACTTTTTCAATTTATTTTGAAATAGCCCCAGGTGCTCAGCCGCCCGAATGCTCTCCGGAACACAGTTCCACACATTAAGTTTCCACACAGAAAGGAATAAATAAAAATAAAGACTGTCTGACTGAAGCAAGGATTTCCCGCCACTTAAGCCCACTCTCAGAACACGAGGCGACTTTGAGCGACCTCTCTGTCTTCAGGAGAAGCATACCACTCTTAGAATGGGGGGGGGGGGGTCAACGGTTTTCACTCAACCCCACACGGCTGGACGTCCTAGAGGGAGGTCGGGCACCAGATTGAGACATGTCATACACAGAGGGCTGCCGAAGAGCGGCACTGACCCCTTGGACGCTCCAACACCGTCGCAAGACCGTGCCCGAAGAAAGCAGCGGCACCCTAATTCACTCTACGCCTGGAAGTTTCTCCCGGTAGGTAAGTGCAGTAAGTTATCAAGGCAATAAAAGCATGAAAATTACTGTCTATAAGCGTAAACAACAAAAAAAGATTAGACCTTCACATCTACTTTAACGGTTGTCTGAGTGCATAAAATAGCGAAAACTTTGCCAACTAATCACGAACTCTGCAGCACTTATTTCATATTGTTGAACCGTAATCTTTTCGTATGACGAGAGGAACCACGCATGAGACGAACGAGAAAGCGAAGACGAAAAATCCTTGTTCCTGAGCCAAAATGACCGTATTGTTTAAGGAGCGATAAATATGTCGGCATTCTTACAGCATATCTCCAGCCAACCTCTAGCAAAAAGAATAATAGAAAGAAAGGGAAACAAACAAGATGGGATGACCCAGCGATAAAAAATTTGTACCCTGCGTAGTAGTATGGTAGTGGTACGAAAACGTTGCATGTAATACTATGTAATAGCAAAGAATACTATCATTTAATGTGCCTCAGACTGGTCCATTCTTATGTAGTAGTATCCAGTAGCATCCTGTCTTGCCATAGTAACATCCAATCTTGCTAATAGTACCATATAGTAGTATGCCGTAACACAGTAGCCTTGAAGTAGAAGCATGTAGTAGCATCGTTAGTACTGCATGCAACTTTTTCGTACTACTTCATAGTCCTATTTTGAGATAAATTTTTCACCGGGGCGTAACGCAAGCCAGAAATATTTCATGGATTTGGTTCTTTGTTTCATTTACCGATGGTCACCCTTTTCCGGTACTACTTCTTCTAAAAAAACTTCTAATACACATGGCAACCAACTGGCAATCAGTGCGAGAACTTCGGCAGTTGGTGAAACCAAAAATCGGGAGTGGTCAACCCCTCCGCGTTCACCTCGCATCGTAACAACCTAAAAAGGATATTAGTAGGGGGTCCCAACACTAAACTGTTGCTGGAGTGGCCCACCTGACAAGGCATCGACGTTCATGGAAACATTGACCCAAATAATGGAAATTCCCACTCAGATCGTGTGAATATGTGGTTCGTAAATAAGGGTATATCAGAAATGCCTTGGTCATGGTGATTTGGTCGCGGGTAAGAATGCACGGTGGATTGATCTATCAATTTCGTTTGTCTTTTCGATAGTTTGGCTTGGATCCGGCGGTGACTGAAAATTCGATAGGGCTAGAAACTGCTTGGTTTAGTTGTTCTATAGTGTCTATTCTGGGACACCTTAACAAATTTATTCAATCAATAATCAGAGCTTCAGGTTTTTACCGGGCATTCGTTCGGTCTAAATCGGGCGTAACCGGAAATCCTCCGTAATAATGTCCAGGTCGGTTCAGTGGCGCCATTTCAGTAAACCTCAGGGGGGGGGGGGGCAAACATCCATTTTGGGCCCCAAATCATAGATTGTTTTTTTGCTCAAACGCAAAATTTAAGTGCTTTTTTAGGGTAAAATTAAAGCAGTTTTAAAATATACTATAATGAGCAGATACAAGAATCATGCATTGTTCAAAGACCCTTCACAAATAAAAATGTTCACTGGAGCAGGTTGTGACCTGAAGTTTGAGGCCTACCCATATGACAGAATAAGCGAAAGAATAATCTGAGGCTTTCGCGATCTCTAGAAGTAGATCTGGATTCATGAAATCTTTTCAGTTCGGATATATGGTTAACATCCTAAACATCTAACAAACACCAAATTATCTTGAAACTGAGCCCAGCAGGCAAACAAAAAATCAGCCTGTTTTCTGCTAAAATACAAAGATTATGGTTCAAAACCAGATTACTAACTGCGCGGTGCAGTGTGAAATTTACGATTTGATAAATGTCTTTACTTCAGCATGTCAAACAACAAGGAACATAGACAAGAAATCTCGGATTTTGGGCCCTTTTCAAATTCAGGGGGGGGGGGCGATGCCCCCCCCCCCAAATGGCGCCGATGTATAGTGTCGGTATATATGGGGACGGGCATACATGTCCTCTCGTTTAAGAAGGATCGGATATGCTAGTATTTATCTTACCATTGGTTATTTTTTTTGTATTATTATTTCTTCATCCTATCTATTTCGCATTTATTTCTATCTATTACAAAAGTATCACACAGTGTTGGTATCCAAAAGCTGATTTTTCTCGTCTCAGTGGTTGTGGCAGTTGCAGGGATTGCAACTACAAGACTTTGCAGGACGGGCCACATTTGCAGTCAGCACATTTGCAGATTGTTTCTGAGCAGGAATCCATTTCTAATTTCTTGCTTCGTTGTTTATCAACTCGATTGACTGAGCGAACTTAGTTCTTAGTTGAAGCTGAAGCTGAGCGATCTGTGACAGTTCGGACAGGCCCTCCCAAACGTAACTAATTACTTTTGTCTGATTGGTCTTGTACCTGACATTGATTGGTTTATGGCTCCCTTTGTTTATTACAGATAATAAAAGAAACAAATATATTTGCCCTATTTTATTTGATCAGACAAGCTACTCGCCCATTCCAAAGCAGTCGAGTGATATTGCGGAAAAATGGCGGAACAAGTGCGCAAGCGCTCAAACGTGGAGTATGAAAGTAAAATTTTATCACATCCTGTATACAAACAGCGTTAGAACCAAGACATTACACACCCCCAATAACCAGAACAAAACAACACTAGGGAGTAGCGACAAAACTTGAAGAAACTGACACAGAGTCGAATAGTAGTGACACAAGCGACAAAAGAACGTCCCTACTGAAACCCGATTAGTTTTTCACCAGTTTCACCAGCGCTAGCTCCGTTCGGAGCAAACCTAACGCGTCAAGATAGATTGGGGCAACTAAATTAGTGTACAGTCGGGCAGAGGCGTCACTAGCCAAAATGTTTGGGGGGGGGGGGACAAAGCATTTACAGACTGGCTGGTAATTTTTACCGACTGTTTCTGCAGAAAAAACGGCTGTTTTCAACAACAAAAAAAGACAGTTTTGAAAAAAATCGACTGATTTTCAGAAAAGTCCACTGATTTTCAGAAAAACGACTATTTTGACGAAAAATCGACCAATTTTCAGAAAAAAACGACTGTTTTCATGAAAAAAATCAACTGTTTTGACGAAAAGTCGCGCCGCTTCGCGCCGACTCGGTTATTTTTTACCGACTGGCCGACAGCATTGAGGGGGGGCGTCCCCCCCTCCCCCCCCCCCCCCCAGTCGTGACGCCCCTGCAGTCGGGAGTTAAGAGAACCTCATTTTGAGTGAAAACATTAGTCCCATAATAAAATGGGAAGAAATTGCTTGTTCAAAGGTTGCTCTACAACTTACAGCACATAGCTTCACGATGCGTGAAACTGCATAAGATACCGGAAGAAAAGCAAGTTCACTTATTATCTTCTTCTTCTGTTGAAATTGTCTCTGGATTAGCCAACTAGTAAGATCTTTCCAGAAAGCTCTGTCGTGTACAAACGCCAGGGTGAATAATACGATCGAACCGATGTCACAATGTAATTCATTTAGGCAGGCGAGGCCTTGGATCCTGAAGATCGGTGTTTCATTTAGTTAGCGTTTTAGATTGAGATTCTTGGAGGTTTGAAACAGGTTAAAAGCTAGAATTTTTATGGTAGGTATAGAAAAATGTTTCCGGAAAAAAGGCAGAATTAAAAAATTTCGACTGCGGCGCTTACTTAAAAAAGTTCATGGGTACAGTTGCTGGAAGCTTCGCTTTTTAGCAAAAGCTGAAATGAAAAGCCGAATATTTGAGCTTTAATATCCGAAACTACATTTAAGGAGTAATTTGAACTGATGCATTACAGTTAGATTTACAGCGGTTTTATTTTATGCTGATGGGAAATGTACTTCGCTGCCGCGGCACAAACCTGACGTCCCCCCACCAAAGGTAAAAGGCTAGTGACGCCCCTGGGGATACCTATGACTTCGTAAAAATTGTCCGTCTGTAAGCACGATAACTCTCGAACCGGATGAGATATTTTGTTCAAACTTGGTGAAGGTTCTTTGGGTCAAAGGACAGCTCAATTTAGTAGATGGGCTCCGTAGCTCCATATTTGGGGGTAGGGGTTCAAATATTTTTAGAAGCTAATGAGATAGTTGATATAGGGGTAAGCATACATGCTGGTCCGAATATGATAATTATTTTCTCACCGGACAAATAGTTCGCCGGGAATCCGGCCAAAACCGGAAGATTCGTTAAAAGTAAAAGTTTTTACTTTAAGTTGATTAGAGGTTTAACACAGGGGTAAAGGCGACAAGCTGAATCCCTATATGCAAATTAGTTTCTCCCCAGACATGCAGTTTGCCCGGAATCCGGCCGAAACCGGAAATCTATTAAAAGTAGTAAAGGTTTACTTGAAGTTGATTAGAGGTTTAATACAGCGGTAAGGAGACATGCTGAATCCAAATATGAAAATAATTTTCTCCCCAAACATTCAGTTCGCCCAGAATCCGGCCAAAACCGGAAATTTGTTAAAAGTAAAAGTTTTACCTGAAGTTGATTAGAGGTTCGATACAGGCAGGCCCGGATCCAGGAATTTATTTCGGGGGGACGGGGGGGGGGGTCACCTTTCGGGGGGGGGGGGGGGGGGTGCCTGCGGGTTGGACAAAAAAGACATAGATCAGAGGGAAAAGACTACAAAAACGGTTATTTTTGTGTTTCGGGGGGGGGGGGGGGGTCAACCCCCTACCCCTCCCCCCCCCCCCCCCCCTGGACAAGGCCTTGGATAAAGGGTTAAGGTATCCGTATATGCAAATTATTTTCTCCCTGAACACACAGTTCGTCCGTAATCCGGTCAAACCCGGAAATTTGTTAAAAGTAAAGGTTTTACTTGAGAGGGGTAGAGGTTATACAGGGGTAAAGAGACATGCTGAATCCGTATATACAAATTATTTTCTTCTCGGACGTACAGTTCTATCTAAAGTTGACTAGGGGTCCGATTTTGTGGTAAAAAGACATCCTGAATCCGTCTAGGAAAAATTATTTTCTCGCAGGACAAATAGTTCGTCCGGAATCCGGCCAAAACCAGAAACTTTGCTGACAGTTTTGTCTGAAGTTGAGCCGTTTGGCCGTAATTTTTCAAAAAACGGATATTCGCTAAGTGATAGGTATCAAACTTTGCAATTTACCAGTTACCATATACGGGTCACCGAAACCTGATGACTGTCTAACTTGATGGAAGTGTTTGGGTACAAAGTAGTGTGTCAAAGTAGGTCCAAGACCAAAGGTTTCGATGGGATTGGCCAGGCGGCCATTCGGGCCAGTGCCATATACGGATCACTGTTCCGTCTGTCGGGCGGTCAGTCCGGTGATCGCAAGTTAGAGTACTTCCAGTTGTGCTAGGACGATGAAAATTGGCAGGCATATAAGGGCCCGACCAAACTAACTTGGAAATAGTCACTTCCCCGATCCGACCACCGTGGGGGGAGTGGAGGGAGGGGAAATCCGGAATATTGACGTATGGACAACTTTTGAACGAGGAATCGGATCTTAATGAAACTTGGCATTTGGAAAGGGTTCGTGTCTCAGATGTAACAATTCAAGTCCGGAACGGATCCGGTGACTGTGGGGAGAGTCGGAGGGGGGGGGGGCGGAAATTGTGTGATATTTTCGGAGTTGACGGATCAGGATGAAACTTGGTGGGAATATACACAGTTGACAAGACCGGACAGGATCCGGGCACTGCACGCAGAGTTGGAGGGAGGGTTCTGAAATTCCGATGATCCAGAGTTAAGGTGCTTCCACGTGTGCAAGGCGACGAAACGTGGCAGGCATCTTGGGACTCGACCATACTTAAGAAAAGTCGTTTCTCCGGTTCGGCCATCATGGGGGGAGTGGAGTGAGCGGGAATCCGAAATCTTGAGGTATGTCCATCTTTTGAACGGGTGATCGGATCTTAATGAAACTTTATATTTGGAAAGAATTCAAGTCTCAGGTGTCCCATTTCAAGTGCGGACCCGATCCGATTAATCTGGGAGTCGGAGGGGGACCGGACAATCTATGACCCGCTTAGAGTGAATCGATTGGAGTGAAAATTGGTGGGAAGAATAAGTATAAGCCCCAGATACAGCAGTGACAGAACGGGACCGGATTAGGGAACTGTGGGGGCAGTTGAAGCGGGGGGTCTCGAAATCAGGTGATAGCGATTTAAGGTACTTCCAGATGTGCTAGGACGATGAAACTTGGCTTGAACATTAGAGACCTGACAAGATTGGCTTAAAACTTGTCACTTCGAGGATCGGACCATCCCTCAAACAGCTAAAAGTACTCATCTTAACCGCAAAGTACAAAGGAGTGTTTTAAGCAAAATATACGATGAAACTTGGCTTGAACATTAGAGACTTGACAAGATTGGCTAAAAAATTGTCACTTCCGAGGATCGGACCATCCCTCAAACAGCTAAAAGTACTCATCTTAACCACAAAGTACAAAGAAGTGTTTTAAGCACAATATACATTTTCATGGTCCAAGCCCATGATCATTTTTGCCTCAAGGGTTTAGGTTACAGATGAATTTCTAGCACCCTTAAAGTGCGCATCACTATACATTTTACCAAACGACACATCCTCGTGATTTCCAATGGTAATGATCATTCTTATCTCAAGGGTTTTGCTTACAAATGATCACAACAAACCCACGCAAATTCCTACTTGCATCCTCTCGCCCAGCTTTGCAAGTGCCATACGAGCTTCTAGCTCTTGTTTATCTTTCCATTTGTGTGCGTCTGGGTATAACCTTTCAGGCGGATCTCCAAAGGTTTTTACTTTGACATTGCGTCTTGCCGGTCTTTGCCGCGTAGACACCAGATCCATTCGGTAGTACCTATCAGCGACAATATTATCAGACAATTAGGTTCATCCGTAAACTCCCGGTTTTGATTGGATTCCGGCCGGAATACCCATCTGAGTCAAGAACAATTAAAGTTTTTGATTCATGTGGGCCGAGAAGGTGGGAGACACCATCATTTTTCGATGGGTCTGATTTTACGAACACACTATTACCTTTGTTTTCCCCAGAATCCTCACGGTAGCCAACGTTATCCAGAAAATACTTGAACACAATTCACTCCTGAACGTCAATCCGCCATTGCTACTTAACTATTCATTGATCTCCTGACGCTTGTCAAAGATTACTAGACGCTTCGAGAAGGCATGTAAGAGGATTACAAGAACTAAGTAGATCGCCATGTGGACGTTTAGATGTCGAAAGAAGAAATCATCGGCCAGTTTGACATTTTGGGGTCTCGGAAGCTGAATATTATTTAGCTCAGTTTCAGAATCTTCAAGAAATCACTATAACGAATTTAGTATAATTTACGGCGTTTGTTTACTGTCATCTAGTTTACATCCTTAATTCTAGACTTTGCAAGTGCTAGAATGCTTATGATATAACTCCTTTAATATTTTCTAGTTCACCTAAAACTGGCCAATACATGCTACTCCCTGGTATACCAAACCTCCAACCAGTTTTACTGGAGAACTCCCCACACGGAGTTTCAGCAAAATACCTCAGACAGACGAACGGATGGTCAAATCTTACGAAGTCATAGGTAAAACACCGCTTTGGGATCCCGTTTGGCGAGACTGTTGTTAAAAGAGAGAGAGACAAGTTCGCAATTTCTTTTATATTTTCCAATGCCCAAGATATCGAACAGTCAATATTTATGTCGACAATGATACATGTCCAGTTTGCATAGAATGTCGGAAAGTGAACTGTTTACAACCCCCGAAGTTGGAGCAATGTTTTTTTCTTAACTCGATTTTTATATGAATCGAAGCTAACGAAAGATGATGCATACTGCTCAGTGACTGCGATTTTCGATCTGAAATTTTAGCGAAATAAGAGCGAAAATCCTGAAATATCCATATCGATACGTCAAAAATCGAAAGTGAAAGACATACCAAAAAAATCAAAATATCGTCCAAACATTAAGCAACCGATTAAGGAACTCCGACCCTTATTACTCAATGATTGCGCAATGTCGGACCAGAAGCGCACACGACACCACAATTATTTTTTTCCGCTCGCTTTAACGTGAGAATACATAAAAACCACAACCAAGCCCAAATCAAATCTAGCATGGATTATTATGGCAATTACACTTCATGGTTTTTTCTGCCTGCGGAGAAGACTCGAACTGTTTGGGCTTTTGAGGCGGGCGTAGTAATAACGTCGAACCTCTGTGAAGCTATTTTTCAAGTACTTTCATTGCCGTCTCCTTGACCTGAAGCATATTGCAGGCAGCCTCTAAGCGCTAATGGGTGCTCGCTAAAAAAATATGATGAATAAACGAACCGCTCTGTAAAGTTAGTCAGAACAACGATTCAGTAACAGCAAGTACCAATCGCAAAGTGGGAATTAAAACAAGATGCAGCTTAGTTGGGTAATTACAGTTATTTTTTATCTATAAAGTATTCATCTTAACGATTTGCTCTACGTCCATATTCGTTCCATTGATTTCCATTTTCTCCGGAACTTCGAATTTTCCATCATTTTATCCAGTCCAAAGTCACTACGCTTATTTATTGATTGGTTAAGTTCCACTTTCCGCGTCTGGTTCTTTCCGGAGCGGATCAGGCTCACGTTTAGTGCTTCCGAGGAGCTCATTGGTCACAACTACCGGTTATGCAAGATTTTGCGTGTTGCTCACCAAAACCAACTGGCCCGAGCGAGGCTGAAAACAGCCGGGACGGGTTTAGAAGCTTTGAAAAAAAATCAGTAGAGTTTCAAAGGAGTCGCTTTTAATACAATATTAGAATAAATGTCTGCGGCTTGTGCTTTAAAGTTGCCATTGTTTCTTTTCGCAGTAACCCCAACCCGCCCGTCTATTCTCGATTTTTCTAAGATTTTAAAGGAGTTGCACAGTAAGCATTCTAGCAGTTGCAACTTCTAGACCCCCCCCCCCCCCCCCCGACCAAGACCCAAGGGGAAGCCACGACTCGATCCGCACGTTGGGTCATCTAGTGGTGAGATTCGGAAGCACCCGACATGTGGAGGCTGGGATTATAGTTTGATACTGGAGCTAACAGAATGTTTTTTTTTTAGCAGGTATATGGAAAATGTGTAGAAAAATCAACTAATTACTAGCTTTGTTGATTTCTTTTAGAATTTATTTTCTATTTTTTCTTCTTAATTCCCGCAAGTCCAAAGAAGAAAGCATGTAAATTGGATTACAATAAACCAACGCCGTAAATTACACTAAATTTGATATAGTGATTTCTTGAAGATTCTGAAATTTAACTTCCTCTTCCGACATTTTCAAACGTTCACATTGTGATATACCGAACTTAGTTGTATTAATCCTCTTATTCGCCACTCGATCTTCTCGAAGGTTTAGTACCCTTTTCGACCTCCGGCGGGGGATCACCAAATTATTAATGAGCAATGGCCACCTTGCTTTGAAGAGTGAATTATGTTCAAGTAATTTGTGGATAATGTTGGGTACTGTGAGGATTTTGAAGAAAACAAAGGTAACAGTGTATTTGTAAAAATCAGACCCATCGAAAGCTAATATTTGCATTAACTGGTAAGGAACCGGTCGCATAGTTTTTGCTCGCTTTGACGAAGAAATGAAAATGTATGACAAATCGCAGAACCAGTGGCAACACCGAATAAAGCTTGACTAATTCAATCTATCTAAAAGCCCGCCGCTAGATAGCATCTCCTTCGCCAGAAATGAAAAAGATGGTATTGGACAAGGACTCGAGGGGTTGCTCACTCCCAAAATGGTTGTACAGTGGTGCCCAGCCGGTGCCCAGCGGTGCCCAGCGGTGCTCAGCGGTGCCCAGCCGGTGCCCAGCCGGTGCCCAGCGGTGCCCAGCCGGTGCCCAGCGGTGCCCAGCCGGTGCCCAGCGGTGCCCAGCCGGTGCCCAGCGGTGCCCAGCCGGTGCCCAGCCGGTGCCCAGCGGTGCCCAGCGAGGGTGTACAGTGGTGCCCAGAGAGTGAGAAACCCCTCGCAAGGACTGTATTGTTATAAACAGAAATGCCCAGGTCACAACAGTAGTCATTTTCCCATTTCTACAGCAGGCTTGTCATTTCAGTAAACAAAATGCCCTGTAAAAGTAGCAAATAAGTACTACACTGTCAGAAGTTTCATAACAGATTGCGCATAACACTTTCAAGAATAACACCTTTTCACTTAGAAAAAAAGTGTTATGACCAATTAAGTTTATACTATTTCGTGCCCAGATCTCCAACAACACCTTCAATAGGTAAAAATACTACACTGTCAGAAGTTACATAACGACAACAGCAGGATGCGCGGTTTCAACAGATAACACTTTGGGATGTTATATGTTATGTTTCTTTCGTTCCCGTTAGTATTTTTACCAACTGAAGGTGTTATTGGAGATCTAGGCACGAAATAGTGTAAACTTAATTGGTCATAACACTTTATTTCTAAGTGAAAAGGTGTTATTCTTGAAAGTGTTATGCGCAATCTGTTATGAAACTTTTGACAGTGTACCAAGGAAGACAAAAATTATTTTCGTAGAAGTAATGATAATACCTCCATCTAAGATGATATGGGAATAAGAAGCTCGCTGCGCTCGTCAGATATTTTTCATAACCTGCCTCGCCTTTTGCACGGACAGGTTATTTTCAATGGCCGTCTCGTTGTCATAATCCGATATAAGCCTCTATGTCGGAAGTAAACCTTTAAAGGACCCCTCTTGCTTATTCTGTCTTTTATAATATACCTAGCTCCCTTATAAAATTATAAGCTTTTAAATTCCCTATCTTTCTCCATTGTTTCATTTCGTGCCTACGAATTTTTAGCTCTTTTTCGGCCGTACCGAGTTTTGCCCGTCACACAACGTAAAGTTGCAGGAATCTTCAACGTCCACTGACAACTCTTTCACAAATAAGGATGTGAGAATCTCCTGTTTTTTACTTTTTTTTATTTGCTTTGTTTCCCGCCTTTTTAACCACGGCGCGTTCAGTTTTCAAATGTTTTGCACCCAGCCGCCGCGTCGGAGAGCAGGAAGGCTGGATAAAGGACAGGCGCTAAAAAGAAAATGGATAAATTCAGGTGGAAAGTAATGGTATTTTTGAATTCATAGCGAAAAGATCACTTCTAGCAGGGACCCATAAATTTCCTGTAATGACTCGCCATTCAGGGGGCTTGTCAATGAGAGATTTCTGATGCGCTCTTGACCGAGCGTCAGATAGTTCGAGAAATACCCACGGGGATAAAAATACCCGACTATCCAGATAGAAATTTTTTTTCGCAGCTGTTGTGCTGAACAAGGAATATTTCTCTGTAACGGAAGAGTATCCTGGATCTTTAGTCCTAACTTAGGTACCTGCTGGCATGCTAAATAGTCCTGACTGAAGATGGCTATCTATATCTATCTGAGCAAGAACGCCGATTCGACCCAAGCGGAGTTTTTGGAAACTAGGTGAGGCTCGGGCAACACAGCAACATAGAAGCATAGGAAATGACAAGCCCCCTGAATGGCGAGTCATTACAAGAAATTTATGGGTCCCTGCTTCTAGTAAGAGTTGTGCTTTGATAGCTTTCTTCCATAAAAGATGCTGAAGTGCTGGTCACCGTAATTATAAACTAAACATGTTACACTTATTATTCCCTTTACTGGTAAGATCTGCCAAATGAGGCACGAACGAGTTCACAAACTTTGAGGTCCGTCCGACATATACTAGCTTATTTTTTTTCCTTGTCCTGCTGTGTTTGGGGGCATCAGGAGGGAGCATGATAAGATGGTCACCCTACAAGAAATCCGACTATAGAGGAATACCAAGAAGGTGATAGATGTTCCTTCAGCCCAAGCTGACTGCGAATCATATTTGACGGTGCAAAACGGATAAGTCAGCTACATTTTATTCGAGCTATAATAATAATAATAATTTATTAAAGCCAACAAAGGGCCATACAACAGCATTTATTCTCGCACTTAACTAACAAAACTGACCTTCAATATTACATACAATAATATAACTTCTTTTTCCCCTTCTACTATTCTCCAAATTACCTCCAATCTAAACTTCCATTATACACTTAAAAATTCACATACCGACCGAATTACCTGACGATTCGTCGACTCCATAATACCAGGAAATAGTATGGGTACCCCATCAAAAAAACTATCTCTAATTTCCTTCACCCCCGGCAATCTGTCAGCAGATGGCATAGACTCTCTGCTGGAAAGCTGGAAAATAAACTTTATTTTCCAGCTTGAGCGGCTTGAGCCTGAAGAGGACCCTTGCCAAGAAGGGCCGAAATATAGCTCGAATAAAATGTAGCTGACTTATCCGTTTTGTACCGTCAAATAGAATACCAAGAAGGCAAAGGGTTATGATCTTTTGATGGATTCGGCCGAGAAGATTCGGTCAGGGTGATTGCGCTGCCCAGACGATCCGGTTTTATCGACGAATTTTCTACATTTTCGGACGGGAAAACCAAAATCACAACTTTTCCATATGGTGGTTAAACCTGGCAGGAACGCTGGTCCAGCGCTGGTCATCCGGCCGCACTTCTTTACAAACGGAGTTTCAGCGCTCCAAGCGAATTAAATTACGACTGGAAACGTTTCTCCGAGTTAACGCGTAAAACTCATCACCAAAACAAGATTCAATGCTCAAGAATTGGTTCCGGCCAGATGATTCGTAAAAAGTTGACGGATAAAATACGGAAGTTGCGTTTTTGATCGAATTTGTGTTCGCCGTTAGCGTAGCCGGTTGCTTAATTTCCGTTTTCATACGCCGTCGAAGTTCACCGTTTGCTTAATTAGTGTTTTTACGACTCCGTCGATCCTTGCCCGGTCGACGTTTCTTCGACGAATCAAGCAAAATTCGAACTTGCTAGCTCACGAAGTTAGACGGTCAGCGTTTGAAGGACAAAGAAACTGTGCCCGGCGACCAAAAACGGTATTTAAACAAAGACCTTTGAGGCTGAACGTAACTTCAAACTTCGATCAAAAACGCAATTCTTAAACAAGATTGGCCTCTCTATGAAAGCTAGCAAATGCCAATACGTTTGCTTCAACCCATCTGCTTCTCCAGAGAGACTGCCTATAAATATTGGATGTACCGTTACCTATTATCGCAACGGAAGAAAAAATTCGATGGCTAGGAATTAAGGGGACTAAAAGAATTAGGAATTAAGGACTAATCAACTGCTCAGAGGCGTTACTAGCCGAAATGTTTTTTTTTGGGGGGGCAAGGCGTTTACCGACTGGCTTGTAAGTTTTACCGACTTTTTTTTGCCGAAAAAACGACTGTTTTCAAGAAAAAAATTACAGTTTTGAAAAAAAAGTCGACTGATTTTCAGAAAAACCTACTGTTTTGACAAAAAATCAACTGATTTAAAAAAAACGACTGTTCACTTATTACAAATACCTCCGTTTCCTGCTGTATTTACCCCGTCGCACGCGAAATCGATGTTCGATCTAACGTTTGTCGATTCAAGACCCGCAACTGACAATGGAAAATCTGTCCTCGGAATTATCTCCTCCGATTGGCCGTTTACCTGTTCATTACACACCATTATCCTACTTCTTATTTGTGATTAATTTCTCTGAAATTGTGTTGTGTGTGTGTGTTTTTTTAGCGTTTTCTTATGTTTCTTTTTACTCTTGTACTGCACTTACGCCCTATGGAAATGAGTAATTAATTCATTCGTTCATTCACTCATTCATTATGGCAAGCTAATATTAAAGACCTAATCCAAACATTCTGTTTAACTTCTCTACTGGTTGGAAGCCACCAGTCTATTTAGATTTTAACTTGATTGCCGGGTTGCTGTTTTGGCTCGAGAAAAAACCCACGCAGAACGTCTTCTTTTCCAGATGACGAAGCTTTCTAAGTTTGATTAGCAAAGAGTTATAAGACATAACTGATTATTTTTTGTGTGTCTTCAGGAGCACCACACTGGTCTCTTTTTTTTTATTTATTTGTATTTGTAATTAACAATTGGAGCATTAGAGGGAAATTGTTTTTTTTGATCCTCGGCTCCATACGTGCCGCAACGGGTGCCCCGGATAACCGGCTGAGATTTAGTCCAGAACGAATTATTTCAAACCTAAGAAATTTTTTTTATTTGCTCATTGTTTGATGGTGTTTTTGTGGTTTTGAACATTCATAGTGGCAGTAGGGATGGTTATCATTGTGTGTGTGGTAGGAAGACCATTTTTTGTGGTCCGCTTTAATCACCAATAATAATTAATTAATAACAACAATTGCAACAGCAGAAACCCTAGTTTTGGCGGAGTTTTAGGCGTCAATTCGGAGCAGCGTTTCTAGTCGTCCTTAATCCGCTTGAAACGCTCAACTGAAAACTGCAAATTCCAACAGCTTGTTCACTAATCCAAACAAGAGCTAGAAGCTCATATGGAACTTGCAAGGCTGGGACAGAGGTTGAAAGTAGGAATTTGCCAATTCGTTTGTTGTAATCATTTGTAACCAAAACCCAAGAGATAAGAATGATCATGGGCCCTTGGAAATCACAACAATGTATCGTTTGGTAAAAAGTATATAAAAGTATATACGAAGTACTTGACTTTGATGATGCGCACTTTAAGGGCGCTAGAAATTCATCTTTAACCAAAACCCTTGAGGCAAAAACGATGATAAGCTCATGTGGATTTTTTGTACTTTACGGAATTATAAGCAAAACACTTAACGCAAAAATGATCATGGGCCCTTAGGGATCATGAATGGTCGTTGGTCAAAAGTAATTTTTTTTTCACTTTTGGCTAAGATGCGCACTTCAAGGGTGCTAGAAATTAATTTTTAAGCAAAACCATTGTGGCACAAATGATTTTGGGACCTTAGGGATCACGAAATGTATCATATTTGACAGTACAAAACGGATACGTCAGCTGAATTTCATTTGAGCTATATTTCGGCCCTCTTGGCAAGGGTCCTTTTCAGGCTCAAGCCGCTCAAACTGGAAATGAACTTGTGTAAAAATGTAGCTATCAAAAGTATTTTTTGTTCACTTTGCGGTTAAAATGCGTGCTTTAGGGGAGCTAGAAATTCGTTTGTAAGCAAAACCCTTCAGGCAAAAATTATCACGGGCTCATAGGGATCTTGAAAATGTATATTTTGCTTAATTTTTTTTTCTTTTTTTTACTATGCGGTTCCGATGAGTAGGCTAGGCTACTTTAAGGAATGGTCGGATCTTGAAAGTGACAATTTCTAAGCCATTCTTCTCAAGTCTCCAATGTTCCAGCCAAGTTTCATCGTCCTGGCAAATCTGGATGTACCTTAACTCGCGATCTTCGGAATTCCCACCCCCCTCCAACTCTACCCACAGCGCCCGGATCCAATCCGGTTCTGTCAATGATTCATCTAGAGCATTTGTTTGTTCTTCCCACCAAGTTCCATCCCAATCTCTCCATTCTAAGCGGCTCACGATTTTCCGGTAATCTCCCCCCCCCCCCAGTAGTCGAATCCGGTCCGGACATGAAAAAGAACATCGGAGACATGTCCTCTATTCAATTGTTAACTTCATTGGAATCCGACAATCCCTTCCAAAGCTACGCATGACTAAATATTCCAGATTCCCCCTCCCTCCCCTCCCCCACCGACAATCGGATCAAGAAAATAACTATTCCCAACTCAGATTATCTGGTCCGTGATATCCCTGCCAAGTTTCATCGTGAAACACCCAAAACCGTCATCACCGGAATTCCGGACCCCCCCCCCCCCCCAAAGTGTCCGGATCAAGTCTGGTTGTGTAAACGATTTATCTAGAGCAGGTGTTTCTTCTTCCCAGTAAGTTACACCCCGCTCCAGTCTAACCGTTTGACGAGATTTTCGATCTCCCCCCAACTCCCCACAGATGTCGAATCCGGTCCAGACTTGAACTGGAACATCAGAGATGTCTCTTCTGTTCAGTTATTAAGTTTCATTCGAATCCGGTCACCCATTCGAAAATTACACATGACTCAATATTCCGGATTTCCATCCCTCCACCTCACCCCCCTCCACCCCAGACGGACATCGGGAAACTGAATATTTCCAAGTTAGTTTGGTCGGGTCCCTGATGTGCCTGCCAAGTTTCATCGTCGCATCTGGGCCATATGGAAGTACCCTAACTCGCAATCGTGGGACCGACCGCCGAACCGACAGACGGAATTGCGATCGGCACATGGCACTTGAGCCAAAGGCTGCAAGTGCAATACAAATCGATCCATATTTATCCGCTAACTGGTAAGTATTTACCACTTTACGGGTAGCCACCGACCCCTGGAGACTTCCATTTCAGAACATAAAATAATGAGTAATACCATGAGAAGGCAGGATGCAATAACAAAGGATTTTGTTATGTGATTTCCCTGTGGTTATGATTGATTTCCTTTAATCAGCATGATAATTAAACACGCTTTTTACCCCAAGGTTGTGAGTTGACAATATTCCTGTAATTCTCGTAATGAAGTGAAAGACAAAAGCTCCCCGGTCGGTATCTGAACACACATTTGATACGCCACTTACTATTAAATTAAATTAAATTTTATTTATAACCCGTCTAGGTAAAAGATGAAAAAAGAGAGAAACAACACAACAACAACAACCAAAATAGTTAAAATTCAGTAAACTGGAACATCGAGAGACGTTACTAGCCAAAATGTTGGGGGGGGGGGGGGGGCAAGGAATTTACCGACTGGCTGGTATTTTATCGACTGTTTTTGCAGAAATAACGACTGTTTTCAAGAAAAAACGACAGTTTTGAAAAAAAAAGTCGTTAAAAAAATCAACTGTTTTGACGAAAAACCGCGGCACTTCGCGCCGACTCGGTTATTTCTACTTTTCGACAATATTGGGGGGGGGGCGTCCCCCCCCCCCTCACCCCCAGTCGTGACGCCCCTGGGAACATCATGAACCTCCATGGGTGGTTACAATTTTCCTTGGTCCTGTTGATCGATCTCAGGACAGCCGCAGACGGATCAGCTATACGGAACTTTTCAATGAGATGGCTGTTTTCCAGACATTAGCGTATTCCCAGAAATTA
This sequence comes from Branchinecta sandiegonensis, assembly GCA_030848855.1. Lineage (NCBI taxonomy): Eukaryota > Metazoa > Arthropoda > Branchiopoda > Anostraca > Branchinectidae > Branchinecta > Branchinecta sandiegonensis. The sequence goes on along the minus strand of JAUPMV010000010.1, from coordinate 1,461,586 downwards.
TCGTAAGTTACTGTATATTTTGAGTTGTACGATACTTTTATTTCAGCTCTTCGCTTGTGTATTCCTGGCCCTCCTCTCCGTATGCATGGCCCGGCCAAACTACCGACCCGTACCCAAATACGACACCTACCGAAGGTACGTGAAACGAAGCGGCGAATACGATGGAAACTGGTGGAAACAACTATACTACCCGACCTACTACAAAGAATACTCTGGTTACTACTGGTAATCAGTCACTTGTTACTTATTCCTCACTCACTTGTTCTCACTGCAAAGTTTGTTCGTCGTCTCCAAAATATGTATCTCCCACGTATCTCAGCGCTCAGTTTTAATTTTTGCCAGAACTATTTCGTTTGTAATAAATTCTATTTTTTATACGACGCCGTGGTTTATCTTCCTTCATAGAGGCTTAGGTTTGAAATTCTACCGCTACTGTAACTCTTCACTGCGGTAGGTACATTTGAAAAAACTCAGTTCCAGTAGGAATGTTGAGCCCTACTATGAACTGACGGATCAATAGGGCGCTACCCAGTCTACCACAGATTGATGAAATTTTGAATAAAATTTTTGAATAAATTTTTGATTTTTGAATGTCAAACGTCGGCTACACTGCTAGATACCATAACCCAATAAGGAATCAAAGACCAAAGAACCAATCAAATTGTCTTTATGGCGGGTTAGGTCAGAAGTAGGGTGTCCGCCAAAGGGACGGCGTGGGCGCTAACCAGTCTACCATAAATCCCTGAGTTTTGGAATAGCCTATGCCAAACGCTGGTTACCCTGTGCCAAACCCTGAACACTTTATTTCTGCCTGACCCCTCAAATGTGTTTTCTGAAATTCATTAACATCAATAATACTTTATTTTAGGGCCTCCAGCATTGGGCATAGGATAACCGACGTTTGGCACAGGCTATTACACAGGTCGCCTCGAAAAAAGCCAATTTCTGATTCTCGTTTATTTTCTGCACATTCAAAATGACTGGCACTATCTCAACCGGAGTCCCCCTGCAAGTGGGGCTCTCGGGTCGTCACTAGAAGGAAATGTAGACTGCTGCTTTTCGGGTCTATCACCTTCTTGGGTTCCGGCTAAAATCCCCCCGGACGACCCCCCCCCCCCGGGCTACACCCCCCCCCCCGCCCAAACCCCCCTGGCATCAACCCCCCCCCCCCCCCCCCGGCGAAAAAAACCCCGCCTAAATAAAAAAAGACAATACCAAAAGAATCTCCTAGTCCCAAATAATCCCTACGCCACGGATAGTACAAGGGATTTATACTCCGTCTTTGTCTTTGTGAGTGTATGATGGGTCATAAATAAATTATTATTATTATTATTGTTATTATTATTAGCTGGCTACCCGGATTAGCTCATCTACCTACTGACGGATACACAATAGTAGGATAACTGAAAGCAACTTCATTCGCCAACTTGACTGTATCTGAATATCTGAAGTAAAGTGGGTATCCAGTAATTGGTGTAAGAATAAGCTTGTGCATGCACAAAGTGTATATATATGTGAAGCAAAAAGCGCAGGCAGAACAAAGATAAACAAGGGAGGGGAATGTAAAGGTGAAGGTTGATGGTGACTGAATAATTGCTGAAGTGAACGAACACACGCATCCACCTTAAGCTCTTGTCAGTGAGGTGTTAAATAAAAGTGAAAGATCAAATCAAAACCCGTGGCACTCAATGTCACGACCCCCCCCCCCACCACCACCAAATCCTTTCCCAGTTCCTTCCCCTTCTTGGCGAGGAAGCTACAGTTAGGTGCAATTAGTTTTTTCCCATCGAACTCTTTGGTCTTGTTCCTCATGAGTTGGGAGAAAGCTCGGGAGAAAGGAGCAGTTTTGGTGTAATTATTCTCCTTCTTCCTTGAAAAATTCCGACGTTCGGAGCCACATTTTAGTACTGTTAACCTCTGGGCAATCTGTTTTGTAATCTTTGATTAAAGAATTATTTTTACTATCAGTCAGATGTTCAAATAATTATTTGAAAGTTAACGAAAGATACCCAGAATTTTAATTATGCATTGAAATCAAGTGTTTTCTTCCGCTACCATATAACTTGAAGGTTATAGGTACTAGTGAGCGTTCATTTATCAATCAATCAATCAATCAATAATTTTATTAACAATACAGAAATGGCACAGAACGTGCCCATACGGAGTATATGAAAAACAATAAAGGAAAAAAAAAGATCCGACTAAACTAAACGAAATGACTACAAAGCAGAGCAAAATAACACTAGGGAGTAGCGCCAAGACCTATGCTTTCCATGCTTTGCAAACGGGCCATACTCATAGCGCCGCCCACTACGTTTGCGGCATTTAAAGCGAGGAGGGTCCGGGAGGGATTCTCGCCTAGACCCGTCTAGTCGGCCGCAAATGAACAACGCTGGTGAATTTAAACTACAACGGATTGCAGAGTCAAATCGACAGGCGGTTGTGCATGTACAAAGTTTTCAATAACCAGAATTCTACCAATAAAAATGCGATTGTATTTAATTGCTTTTGGATCGTGTTTGTAGCGATACCTGATACGGAGACAACAAGCAGGTCCTTCCAGGTGTGGCAGTGAATTTACGACACAAGATAGGCTAGTGCAGTGAAAGCACCCATGACATATTTTGTGTCGGTTCTCAGCTGATGTAGGCTACACTGTAAAGATTTCCTCCGAGAAAGGATTAAAGTTATCTGCAGTATTTGCTACTGGGATTAATGTTATCTCTACTGGGATAAGATTAATCCAAATTAGGAGCAATCTTATCTCAGTAGAAACAATATTAATCCCAATAGCAAATACTGCGAGATTTTTTTTTTACAGTGTATACTTGCCCTTTAGGCAATCTGCACATGAAAGCCGCTAGTTCGTTTTGTTTCACAGTGATGCGAGATCTTTGGCTAACTGAAGAGAATCTTGCTTGGGGGAAGGGAGACTACTGTTTCCTGACATCTCGAAGATAACTTCTCCAACAGCAAGCAGTACATTATGCAGATTTGTAGTAAGTAGTAATAAAGTAAAATTGAAAGAGTTTCAATTATGTAGTGTGATGCCAGATGTTATTATAAAGGTTCATATTTTGTTATGGCTCTTAGGCTTTAAATACATTATTAATATTATAAAACACGCGTATCCCAGTAACTCAGGTCGCTCTAAAACTCGGCGGTTTTCCTTTGGCAGATTATTCAAAAATGTTTGGTCTAGGAAGAGACACATTAAAGGCGTTTTCCCCTGACACAATTGTGGGCCACACACTTCTGAGTGTTTGTCGCGAAAACACGATTGTGTGCCACACAGTCGAGCCACAAGTTGAAACTCACGGAAACGCCGTGTTGACTATTTTTGGGGCGGTACTTTCAAAGCTCTAAAGATAAAAATGAAATTGAAGATAAATCTTAAGAAATAGAACTTCAGGCTTCCGTCCTTACCATTCTGTGCAAAAAGTATCCTCGGTTTTACATCTACATGCTTCAGTAAGTAGTTAATTTTATCGTTTTGACATTATTTTGCAGCTAAATTTGAATTTCCCGCCAGCAACGAGCCACAAAACCGAAAACCACCTCGGCCGTTGTTTATCGAATTCGAGCCACAAGGCGAGCCACACAAATCTTGTTGATCGCGAAAACACACTTGTCGGCCGCACAAAACGCTCTTTTTGAGCCACAATCGACCCATAATCTGTTTGTGGGAGCACGGAAAAACGCCTTAAAGGTCCTGTGCAACAAACTCTGGTTCCCAGCTTCATCAGTTAAATCAACTCAACGATAACCGAAGAAGAACGAGCACCAAATCTACAAAGCTCTAGTCAACGTCATCCTGGAGAACGAAATCTACCAATACTCTATATGACTAAGTCCAAAACACGCCGGTGATCCTAGAAAACGTAGCATTAAAGCACAACTCTTACTAGAACTGATCTTTTCACCATGCAATGGATCAGAAAAAATGTTTTCCGAAAATACCATCACTTTCCATCTTAAAATTAGCGATTTTTTTGTTAGAGCTTGTCGACTTTATCCAGCCCTCCAGCATAATGACGCGGCGGCTGGGCGCAAAGCGTTAAAAAACTGAACGCACCGTGGTTAAAAAGTTGGAAAACTAAGCAAATAAAAGAAGTAAAAAACAGAAAATTCTCATATCCTTATATGTGAAAGAGTCGTCAGCGGACACTGAAGATTCTGGAATAGTTTACGTTGTGTGACAGGCAAAACTCGGCACATCGTGGGCATAAAACGAAACAAAGGAGAAAGGTGGGGATTTTAGAAGCTTATGATTGTACAAAGGAGCTAGGTATATTATAAAAGGCAGAATAAGCAAGAGAAAACGACTAGACTAAACGAAGCTTAAATGACTCAAACTCGACAACTCAATCCTGTGTTAACCAATCACGGCGATGTTTGGGAGCAGCTGTGACACCGCTACCTGGGTGGTAGGGTGGTTAGGGGAGGAAAGGTGGGCTAGGGAGGTAGGGTGGGCAGGGGGGTAAGGGGAGGTTGGGAGGGAAGAATGGGGGAGGGGGAGTTCAGTATTGATGAATGAGAGAGATTGGATTTCTTTTTTCTTTTTTTATTTATATAGGTAAGTAGTTATGTGGACTTTCGCGCGAATGCAAACCCTCATAGGTTTTTTCTCCAGCGCGAAAGTGTTGTTTTTTACTTATTTATTTGTGGATATTGAAAAATAAACCTCGAACTTGAACTTGAGCTTCCGGCTCTTCCGCTAGGTACAGGGCGATTTTGCACGGCAAGAAGAGTTAGTCATCAAGAGTATAGAAGCGACTAAAATGGAAACTTATTTAACAGAAAGGGACAGCCGACAACGCTGGACCCAGCGGCTCTACCCTTTTTGGATTGAAGAGATCCTAAAGCGGCGGGATAAGCAGCTGGCCCAGAGATGGCTGTTTTTTTTCTTGCTGGAAAAGTTTGTTCGGGGAGTCGATGAGGCTTTGAGTGCTAAAAGTGGCGAATTATTTTGAACTTTTGAACAGAAATTATTTTGAACTTTTTCTCTTATTTCCCCACATAAAACGATCTTGCCAGAGTAATCATGTATCTTTATCAAGGAACCGTTTGAGGTCATATACATATTTCGCTTAGCATGTGCATGGTGAAAAAAAGACAGATTGCGAGTATGAGTAGATTCTTCAGTAAAGTAGATTCTTCGCGAGTAGGCCTATGAGACAATTCTGATAATAAAAATGAGAATTTATTGACTGAAAATAAACAACAGAAGAAATAATGAATGGGCATCGTTGCTGGCAGGGATGCTTTAAGAAAGAAAGGAACAAAAATCATATTAACCTTAAATATTCCTTTAGCACAAGCTGACTTTGAAACATATATTCAAATAATGTATACAACGGATACGTCAGCTAAGATGCTTCATCAGCGATATTTTGACCCTTCTTGGCAAGGGTCTCGATGGTGTAATAGTTACACAAAGTGGAGGAAACATTGTGATACTCCCCGGCTCTTTTTATTTGTCGTTAGACTATTTGTTTGCACGCTCTTCGCTTCAAATTTCGTTGCGAGTTTACTTGGTTGCCACGAATGAGATGGCTCCCAGAACTATAATAGGCTACAGGAGGAGTACCTGACCTCGTTTTTACACTATCTCGATTTTTGCCACGAAAATGTTCAAATGAAATGTAGATGCTGTCCTGACAGTCAAGACTTATAATATGACTTTTTTGACCAGTCATGTATCCAAAGATATTCAAATTCTGTGCCTATTCTTTGTTTTGAAGCTGCTTTGAAAAGGAAATTCTGGCTATTGACTTTGCTAACTCATCCTTTTTCATCATTTTGTGCGTCAAACGAGGTAAGGTTAGAATGTAGTGATCTTGGAAAAAATATGTTTAACTAGAAATATTTAAGCAATATTTGTTTATAAAATCTGTAAACCATTCAATCAGCTTCAATCTAGTATGTTTGTCAGATTTGTTGGTTCCTTTTTAAGCCAGACAGATTACTGTGAAGGAAAGACTTTTCTGGAAATTTGAAATCTTGTCTGAGGTTGGTGTGGTGAGGTTTGTATTAGGCTAGTAAATATGGAATTTCTTTTTCCGGATTAAAGCGTAAGTAAGTAAGGATACCTCTCCTGTATACAAGAAAACGAAAGATGAATTTAAACTCACCCTATGCACACAAATTTCTGTCCTGGCTAATATACATCAACTCATCTAGATCATCCACTTCTTTATTTCTGTTGAGCGATGAGAGCGCCATCTTTCGCCACAAATCCATTGGCACTCCAGGCGGAACTTTTCGGAACATCATGCAGTGAACATGCTTCTGCTTTTCATAAGCTATTCGAGAGAATCCCAGAATGGCAAGGGCAATTCTCCATGATTTAATCAGCTTCGCATTGGCTGTGGGGTGTTTTGAGTCAGGAGTAATTATAATTAATAAACCTTCAGGTCTCAAGAGTTCATAGGCTTTTTTACAAGCTGAAAGTCTCAGGGATTTTGTCGGGAGATACTCAAGTAGTAGAGAGAATACCACGGCGTGATAGGATTCTCTGGTTAACTGAGTGATTCTGCAATCCTCACGATCTAGGCTATCACCTAACTTAACACTTAGGAAATCACATTCGAACACAGTTGGGTCTGCCGGCGCTATATCAATAGCTGTCACCTTAAATGCCTCAATGCAGTCTAAGGGGTTATAGGAGCTTCCCACATCAAGGACTTCTATTACGTCACACGAATGCTCAGGCAGTTCTGGGTAGGAAAAGGCAGTATCAGGTAGACGAAATAATACGAAATTCTGTAACTTTTGCTTTTCTCGTTCTCTCCCTGATTGTAAATTGGAGTTTTCGAAATAGTGTTTGATACTTGACTCAATCCATTGCGTTCGAGCAGTCAGATTTTGATTCCAGTGCTCAGTGGCGAGCTCACGCATACTGGCGGCATATTCCTGAAAGATGTTCAGCTAATTTCTAAACTTTCTACTTTTTGGCGGTGGAAAAAAAACCGAAGGAATCTAAGGAAGAAAAATTAAGAGAAAAGCATACATACCATTTTAACAGGCACTAAACACACACAGATTAAAATACGAAATAAAATAAAACTCAAAACACATGAGGTAAGCATAAGCATTACTGAAAACCACAGTGCAGGGCGTAATTGGGGGGGGGGGGGGTACGATTGTCAACTAAACCGTAGCTTCGGCCCAGAACCGCGAACGAACACTTAAATAAATACTCCTGAGACCAAGCTAGCTTGGAAACATATATTCTAATAATGCATAAAACGGGTCAACTATGATGCTTTTGCAGCGATATTTCGGCCCTTCTTGGCAAAGGAGCTGGTCAGGCTGTCGAGCCCTGACGAGGACCCTTGCCAGGAATGGGCACAATATCGCTGCAAAAGCATCATAGCTGACGTATCCGTTTTATGCGTTATCTGAACACTTAAATCTAATTAATTTGCTCTCCAAGTGGACTAGTTTGTTAGTTCCCCATTGTCTCATATTAAACACTTGTATAGACATAGAAAAAAGGAGAACCCACAAGGTAGTGGGTAACTCTCCCTCTGAATGAATGAATGAATTTATTACGTGCAGCCTAGTAAAAGGCGTTTGCACAGTACATACAGAAAAAAAGGTAAGTTAACGCTTAACAATAAGTACAGAGGGTACAAAATCTACAGCGACAGCAAAAGATAAATACACGCAAAACAAGAAATACACAACGAAACACGAAAAAAACAACTAAATTACTGCATTAGCTGGCGCATTGGGCAATGGGCAGGAAGGCGGTTGAATGATGGCAGAAGATGTTCGCTTATTTCTTTTAGCTTGACAGTTGGGTCCAAGACAAAAAACTTCTCCATGATTCGATGACTGCACATGCGACGAGGAAGGTACAGAAGAAAACGGACATATTTGAAAAAACATGAACGCATTCGACTGGTGTTTTTTTTTCTCAGAATCGGATACAGACCAGCGAGGAAAAGCACAGAGGAGGAGCAAAAACTTTCTACTACTGGGACATATGCAAAACCTCCATTGACTGTGAAGCAGATTGCAGATTTTCTACTCATCAACCTGTGTATCTATTTTACTATGTCTGTGACAAGTGGTGATAGTGAGGCATAGCAAGATTAACAGAAACTAGTCCGCTTGGAAGCGCTGAACTGGAATACGGCGAATTCCACAACAACTAAATTTACATCTCCTCACCGATGATTAGCCTGGCGAAGACTGGATTTGGCGAAGACAAGGCCCAATTCTCTGGATCAAATATTAGATTTTTGGATCCCATCGAAACCTTTGGTCTTGTTCTTTCTGTAGGGTATTCAGTTAGTTGATTGCATTTTTTGTTTAATTCATATAGGTTATTTCCCTGCCCTAGCCAAGCACTCCTTTTGTGCTTTCCTGGCAGGAATGCTAATGGTGTATTTTTTGTCTTAAAATATAGTCCAATGAAACTGAAACTGAAACAACCCACAGGGTGTGCAGTTGCTACTGAGTCTTGCTTGACTCTTCAGGATTTCTCAAAGATTAAAGGACTGATACTTGACATTTGATACTGACTGATGAGGAACACGGTAAACTTGCTTAAAGGACAAATCGCACTATTTACTCTTCAACTTACAGTATTTTAATATATTTGAATACTTTAAAAAAAGGCTGTGCTTTCAACAAATAACCCACGGTTTTTGGCTGTTTGAAGCTTTTCCCGAGACCCATTGACTTATAGCGAAAACCGGGAAAAAAATTACATAACCGTTTTTTCTGATGGAAAACCTTCTCGCAGACAACCGCGACAGCGTGATACACATCGAAGGTAGCAAAACAGGGCAAGTGAGAAAATCAGCGTGGTTTTGTTAGAGGGGTTAGAATGTACCGTACGAAATTTGGATCTCCGGGTTTGGAAATATATGGAGTGATTATGGAAGTAGGTTGCGTTAATATTATAGGTAAGACAGGTCCTTTAACCGATATTTTTCATAAATGAAAAATAAGAGAATAAGTAAGCTGATAAATAAATTAGCTCTTAGGAAGCAACAAGGGGGAGCCTGATCCTGATGGGGGAGCTAGAAACGAGTCATACAGAGAGAATTCAAAAAATCAGTTTAGTATTGTTAGGGCAGATAAAAATGGCATAGGAAGTTTGAGATCTTGAAATGACAAAGATCGACAAATATTATGAATGTTAATAATAAAGATGTTTAGGCAAGACGCGTCCTGCAATAACAAACGAAATACAACCCAAAAGAAAACAATTAATTAAATATATAACAAAAAAGAAATCATTCGGTTGAATTACAACTATGGCTAAAATAATAGTGGAAAAACAAAATCCGTCAGATAGAGCACACAAATAAACCAATCAATTTTAATTGAAAAATTAATCAAATAAAGCATAACAGAAAATGACAAAACTAAATAGTCTATATTAAAATGTGGGCTTCCTTCGGAAAAGGAATCGGCTCTGAAAGAATGCGGGATTGATGAAAACCTTGAAACCTTAAAACAAGCAATCCTCGTATATTTTTGTTTTTATCCAGGGACTTTATTTTCAGAACAGAAGGATGTTTTAGATTCGGACGTTTTGGTTAGGGACGTTTTGCCATGGGAACATTTTGTTATGGGGAAGTTGAGTCATGAGAAAATTTGGACAGGGGATGCTTTAATTGAGGAAACTTTTCGGCTGACCCCCCGACCAGGGGCGTCCCGAGCCTTTCTTCATTGGGGGGGGGGGGGGGGGGACCTGGCAAAATTGACTGAATCGGTACATGATTTTTACCGATTTTTTTTCTTCAAAAAACACAGCGAGTTGCCTCCGGAAGCTACAATTTAAAAGTTGCATAGCATGTATAAAATCAAGTCTAAATATAAAATTTGGCACGTTTCCACACTCTTCCACTTCTGGTTTTTCAGGGATAGCCTGTCACTAGCTAGCTATTAAACCACAGAGCTGTCTGCCGAAAAAAAGGGGCCATCCAGGCTAAAGTAGATAGTAGGCTAGTTTTCACGTCAAGAGATGTGCTTGTTCCTGTGTACTGCAATCATTAGAAATAAAGTTAAGCAATGAAAGGCAACCAACTGAACCTACTGATAAATGGTAAAGAACAAGAGCTAAATAAATGCCACTTAAATTACTGAACTCAGTAACTGGGATGAACCAAATAATGAATTCATACTAACGAAAAACTAAGAAAATAAATAAAAAACAGATTGGGGGCAGTACAACAACATAATTTAATAATGGAATAAAACTCTTGTTAGAACCACCTAAAACAACCGAATGTGGCAAGACTGGTAATAGATACGGACTAAATAAAAATCCGGTGAATAACTGAATTTGGTAACAACTCAAAACCAAATGAATCTGATTATTCACAGAATTATAAAATGGACTGAACGAATGCGATAAAACAGATATTAACAAAAATTCAGTGAATTACCGAATTTGGTAGCGAATGAGACCAAATAAATATGTTAAATCACCAAATTTACGAAGGGATGGGCTGAATGCGGTGAACTCGATGTGGACTGAACAAAAGTAGGATGAATTACCAAATACAATAAAGAATGGGAACCAATAGGGACCGCATCGCATGACCACACTGAAAAATGGAAACTACTTAGATAATAGAAGTTATGTTGTGGTAGACTAATTAAGTGATTCCAAATGTTGTCAAGTGATTGACATCTTTTCAATATGGCTTATGTATTATCGATGTTTCATGTTTCCTGGTGTTGGGCATCTTAGATTATTTCTAATATATTATTAGTACCAAATCCTGTCATCCAAAAGACCACATTCGTGATCACTCTATAAATAGGTGATATGCAGTGGAGCGAACCGAGGCGCGAACCAGATGACAACATTCGCATGGAAAATATATTTGTTGCGTAAATACGCAATTCGCAATGTCGTTTCATCACAATTCATAATGTCGTTTCATCAAAGACCACATCCGCGCAGCATGCATTAGTAATCCCGAATGACGCCGAACAGATGGCTGTATTCTCGCGCCCGTCTATGCATAGTTGGTTCCGAATGTTGTCAACTACGAGACAATTTTCGCGGATCATAAATTTTATAATACCGTCTTCTAATATTTTGCCCTAAAGCTCTTGTTCAAGTATTACATACTCTCTATGGACTAATCAGTTCTTTGTATAGTTTACCGGGTTCTCGCAAGATGTGCTCTAGGTCACAGGATAGACTTTCCTCAATAAATACGCAACCCCGAATGCCGTCTTCTCGAAGACCACATTATCGCTCGTAGTTGACAACATTCGGAACCAACTATGCATAGACAGGCGCCAGAATACAGCCATCTGTTTGGCGTCATTCGGGATTACTAATCCATGCAGTGCGCGGATGTGGTCTCTGATGAAACGACATTGATAATTGCCTATTTATTGAGCAAAGTCCATGCTGTGAACTAGAGCACATCTTGCGAGAACCCGGTAAACTTTACGAAGAACTGATTAGTCTATAGTGAGTATGTAGGCTAATACTTGAACAAGAGCTTTAGAGCAAAAATTATAAGACGGTATTATTTTCTTGGAAGGGATTATAAAGTGGTCCGCGAAAATCGTCTCGTAGATGGCAACATTCTGAACCAACTATGCATAGACGGGCGAGCCAAAGCAGGTTGGCGTCATTTGGGATTATTAATGCATGCAGTGCCTCGATTTTATAAAAGGGGCATCACTCCTTTTCTGCACTGCCCATTTTGACCTGATTTTGACCAGAATTTTCACCATCATCAATAATTTGAACGAATGCCCAAAAGGTTTGGACCCCAGACTCAGACACTAGCAGGACACTGTTGATTAATCGCTATGTAACTCAATTAAATGGTTAAACAGAATTTTGTGGTTGGTTACCTTTAGTAAGTCTTTTTTAAGACAATGTTGCATCCATGCATGCTCAGGATCCCCTGAGCTGTTTGCTTGAACCCTCAACTTGCTGTGAACATCTTTGATAAACCTAGCAAGCACATCCCGCTTCCTCAGGGGTGTGCCTTCTTCCACATTTTGCTCGGAACTCATTGTAAATATGCACAGCGTCAAAGGAAACTTGGACCAGACATCAGAAACCGAGTAAACAGTAAATAACAGCGTTTTATGCTGCCGGTCAGCGGTCACGCATTCGAATTTTAAATTTTCTGCCAAAGAGAAAGAGGCCTGAGCGGCTGAGCCTCGTTTTTGTTGCAATAGCCCTGCCGCATCGCTGCTGCAGCACTTCTTTGCTTTTGCACAATATGCGCTTTTGGATTCACTTTCTTCTTGGTTGAAGTGGCAGCGCTGCAGCATCTTGCAGGAAGCACGGACTTGGTCGGTGAGCAAGTCCGTGATTCTCGAGAAGCGCTGCCGTCTTCCTCGGAAGCGCTGCAGTGCAAAAACGGATGTAGAAAGAATCAGTCCGGAATCGGCCGAGAAGTGGACCTGCAGCATGCAACAAAAACGAGGCTCTGCAGTCAGTATTGCCACTTTTCTCGGACGGAAACAAAAAATCCTCTTTCCGAAAAGGCACTGTCTAGAGAACCGGGAGCCGTACTTTCTGTCCTACGGGCTACGGAACCGGTAGTTCTCACGGAAACCAAACCATAAGAGCTACGATTCCGGGATGTGACGTCATTGACTAACGGAAACTTGTATGTGCTGGCTCCCGTTCCGGTAGTAAATGGAAATAGCTCACGGAAACTTCGTCGTACCGGCTTCTCGTCCGGTAGTCTCACGGAATTATGTACTCAGAAGCTAGGGAGCCGGTAGGAAATGCCGGAAACTATATAATTGTGGCTTGTGTTTTATGGAATACCAAATAGGACAAAACATTCCGAACGAGAAAATCATAGGTAAAAATCAGGAGTAAATATCACAGTAAAATGCAAATAAAAATATTTTCACGGTGCCGCAATATATACTACGCCGATAATCAATGGTAAAATTCACTGGGAAATATCAAGAGTGAAATTCACTAGGAAATATCAATGGTAAAATTCACTAGGACAAATCATGGGGAAAATTCATTGGGAAAAATCAAAGGTAAAATTCACGCAATTTCGATGAAATTTCACGAGGAGAAATCAACAGTAAAATTCACGGGGAAATATCAAAGGGAAATTTCACGGTGCCGCTCCGCTAACTTGAAAAGAAAAATCAGTGGTAAAATAGATATTGATTGCAGATGGAAAGACATCAATGGTAAAATTTACTAGGAGAAATCATGGGGAAAATTCACTGGGAAAAATCAAGATGAAAATTCACGCTTTTCGACTAAATTTCACGAGGAGAATGAATAGTAAAATTCACGGGGAAATATCAAAGGGAAATTTCACGGTGCCGCAATATATATCACGCCGATAATCAATGGTAAAATTCACTGGGAAATATCAAGGGTGAAATTCACTAGGAAACATCAATGGTAAAGTTCACTAGGACAAATCATGGGGAAAATTCATTGGGGAAAATCCTTTGATATTTTCCAGTGAACATTACCTGTGATATTTCCAAGTGAACGGTGAATTTTCTCTTTCATATTTCCCCATGAATTTTACCTGTGAAATTTCCCATTGAATTTTGCCACTGATTTTTCTTTTTAAGTTAGCGGAGCGGCACCGTGAAATTTCCCTTTGATATTTCCCCGTGAATTTTACTGTTGATGAACTCGTGAAATTTCATCGAAATTGCGTGAATTTTACCCTTGATTTTTACCAATAAATTTTCCCCATGATTTGTCCTAGTGAATTTTACCATTGATATTTCCTAGTGAATTTCACCCTTGATATTTCCCAGTGAATTTTACCATTGATTATCGGCGTAATAGATATTGCGGCACCGTGAAATTTCCCTTTGATATTTCCCCGTGAATTTTATTATTCATTCTCCTCGTGAAACTTAGTCGAAATGGCGTGAATTTTCCCTTTGATTTTTCCCAATGAATTTTCCCCATGATTTCTCCTAGTAAATTTTACCATTGATGTCTTTCCATCTGCAATCAATATCTATTTTATTTGCATTTCACTGTGATATTTACTCCTGATTTTTATCTATGATTTTCTCGTTCGAAATATTTTGTCCTATTTGGTATTCCATAGTGTTTCGCTAGTGTCTACATGGAATTTAGAACTCACGGAATAGTTTGGATGAGAGCTAGGATGCCGGGATTTTCACTGAATTTAGAGAAAATATCATGGGACAAAAACCACTACCGAACCCATCTACTGAGAGCTATGGTACCAGTAGCAATAAGTATTTGGTTGAAAATGAACAGCTCATGGACACAGATGGCTATGGGCTAGGGTTCTGGTATTGCCAAAAAAAAAAATCTCAACTCACGGACCCATGTCAGTGCATACTAAGAAACCGGGAGTGATACACGGAATCCAACTCCCATGCGCTAGGGTTCCGGTAGCGCGTGATTATACTTATTAATACTTCTCATGAGTTGATAATATTTGCTACCAGACTCTAAAGTCTAAACTGACACGTCTCCGTGAGTTCATTTTTTTTTGCAATACCGAAACCATAGCGCATGGGAGTTGGATTCCGTGAGTTGAAAATATTCACTCCCGGTTTCTTAGTATGCACTGACATGGGTCCGTGAGTTGATTTTTTTTTTTTTTTTTTTTTTGCACTACCAGAACCCTAGCCCATAGCCATCTGTGTCCATGAGCTGGTCGTTTTCAACCAAATAATTGTTGCTACCGGTACCATAACTCTCAATATATGGGTTCTGGTAGTGGATTTTTCCCCGTGCCATTTTCTCTAAGTCAGTGAATATCCAGGCATCCTAGCTCTCATCCAAACTGTTCCGTGAGCTCTATATCCCATGTGGACACTACCTTAACACAAGCTCCAATTACATAGTTTCCGGTTCACCTACCGGCTCCCTAGCTTCTGAGTACATATTTCCGTGAGACTATCGGACGAGAAGCCGGTACGATGAAGTTTCCGTGAGCTATTTCCATTTACTACCGGAACGGGAGCCAGCGCATAAAGTTTCCTTTAGTCAATGACGTCACATCCCGGAATCGTAGCTCTTGTGGTTTGGTTTCCGTGAGAACTACCGGTTCCGTAGCCCGTAGGACAGAAAGTACGGCTCCCGGTTCCCTAGACAGTGCCTTCCGAAAAAGGTTGCCTTAAAATTGGCCAAAATGCTAAAGAATTGCAGAATTTGCGACATTTTTGGCATACGTGTGATTTTCTGGGACAAATTTTTCTCAGCTGTGAATCTGGGGAGAAGAGCGCTTTAAAGTTGGGCAACTTTCCGAAGTAGCGCGAAAACCACTGGAAATTGATTCCGACTTTGCTTTCCAGCTCGCGAAAACCCTCCTCTAGTAAAAACTTCTATGGTAACGTGTGGTATCGAGAGTATAAAGGTACAAGCTACGTCAAATAACAAGTAGTTTCTCAAAATTCAAATATGCATAAAACTCTCATTTTTACAGATGTGTTCTCCGAGCTTCTTTTCTTTGTCAGTAATGAGCAGACGTTCTTCAAAGGCCGAACAAACCGAACACACATCACTATTTCGCAGCGCCTGTAACCGCGAACAACGACAAATCCTAAAATTCCGCTCTTGGGGTTCGACTGAATTTCATCAGATTATCTGAAACTGGGCGATAAACTTCATAAATACTTTTTTATTTATTTATTTTTATAACCCGCTGAAAAGACAGAATAGCGGAGTACAAACAATGAAAAAGAACACAAAAACACTAAAAAACACTAAAATTCACTCTAGAAGAAGGGACAAGCCGTGATGTGCGGGGAAGCTGAGATGGGACGTTGTGGAGAATTTTTTACTTATGGCCGAAAGTTTCAGCGATATATCCGAAAGCTTGTAACGCGAAATCAGATGTCTGTTTTTATACCAGGGGGGTAGGAAAAGGAGGAATTTTGCATATCGGTAATAACAAGAACGGAGGGAATGAAGATCTTTTTTCTTTAAAACTGAAGAGAGGCCAGAAAAAAATAAGTTAGAATGGTCAGTAATACTGCTGTAAAGTTTACTAAGGGCTTTTTTATTGTATTTCCCACGATTAGCAACGATCTTCGAGTATGATACTTGAATCTTTCTTTTTGAATCATTAACCGATTGAGACCGGAACGATTTGAGGCTGTTAGTAATGTGGATGCCCAACCACCGAAGAGATGTGACAAGGGGGATAGTCTTAGTTGGGAGAATAAGCGGCTCTTGGTTAGTTGAATTGAAAGATAAGTATTCGCATTTATTGATGTTCAGAGCCAGACCGATCCGGTCAAAAGCAGCTGAAACAAAAGAAACTGACTTCTTTAATCCGGTCTTGCTTCGACTTATCAGCAGAATATCATCGGCATGAGCAATATAAGAGATATTAAAGCACAACTCTTACTAGAAATGATCTTATCATCATGAAATGGATCAGAAAAACGGTTTCCCAAAATACCATAATTTTCCACCTGAATTTAGCGGTTTTCTTGCTAGCGCTTGTCCATTCTCTCCAACCTTCCTGCTCTCCGACGCGGCGGCTGGGCGCAAAACATTTGAAAACTGAACGCGCCGTGGTTAAAAATGTGGGAAAACTAAGCAAATAAAAGAAGTCACAAACAGAAGATTCTCATATCCTTGTGTGGGAAAGAGTTGTCAGCGGATGCTGAAGATTCTGGCAAACTTGAGTTGGCAAATGGAATGGGCAAAACTTGGCTCTACCGAAAAAGTGCTGAAATTTCGCAGGAACAAGACGAGACAATGGAGAAAGGTGGGGATTTTAGCAGCTAATAATTTCATAAGGGTGCTAGGTATAGTATAGAAGGCAGAATAAATAAGAGGGGCCCTTTAATGGAATTAAAAATACAAGTGCTAGGTTAGAAGACAGTATGTTAAAGATGTACATTTTGAAAATGGACGATGAGAGAACCGCGCCTAGAAACTAGATACTAGATAAGAAGCGTATACTTATTTGAATAATTAATGTTAAATCATATTTACGACGATCGTGGCGAACCCCTGTCTCCGCGTCTCAGTGATGCTTGTCAAAAGTGAAACGCAGAAGTCTAACATTCGACCAAATTTAGTCGACACCCTGACAAGATTTGCAATTGCCGTCCCACCACGACGAGACTCTTTTCTTTTCAGGTCACCCCTCGACTCCTGACCTTGTAAACATCAAAGCCCTGCAAGGACTGCTTCTACCGCCTAACAACATAGTCCACGAAGCCGCGCCGAATGAAAATTCTGCGGCGGCAGAGATAGTTTTGGTCGGCGGCGGGTGGCGCCGGCGCGCCGAAATATTTGTTTGCGGTGCACCGCTGATTTATCGGCGTTTGCTATATTTTTAGCATTTTCTTTTGTTAGTTTACAACTTTCTTACAAATTTTTGCAATTTTTCCACCACATATTCCTTCAGCCCAAGCTGATTGCGAGTCACATTTGACACTGCAAAAGTGACACCAGCTTGAGCGGCTTATGCCTGAAGAGGACCCTTGCCAAGAAGGACCACAATATAGCTCTATTAAACTGAAGCTGGCGTATCCGTTTTGCGGTGTCAAATATATATTATATAATATATATTCCAACACAAATGGTTATGGCACTTGCAGTAATGGTGATCCATCTGTTTCACTTTTGGTTACATCAACTCCCCGCAAACAAAGATGACGACACTTGACATACTTATGAGGACCTGGCTGATTGCTCAGCTAACAGCGAAACAATGTTTTCCCAGATTATACACAGATACAGTCATTCGTTTGGGGGTGGAGGGAGGGGAAATACGAAAACTTGTAACCCGTGCGACCCGGTTCAAACAAGCAGAGCGATATTCCGTTCATATGTCCAAACCGCATCCGACCACGGGGGTAAGGGGGGATAGGTTTGGAACATGCACTGCAATGAGTTAGAGGGATTCCATATTTGGAGCACACCGACACCAACGGCGGCGCGCCGAAATATTTCCGGCGGTAACCCCCTGAGTTATTTTCGGCGGCGCGTCGCCAATTTTCAGCGCGGCTTCGGGGACTACCGACGACACTTGACAAGCGAGAAAGAAAGATACTTCTCGTGCAGCATCAGCTTATACCCTACCGAATACCGATAAAGTGCGAACACGCGATCAGGGTCAGGTACCCCCGGGCTGGAATTCCTGTCCGGATTTGCTACCCCATCATCACTTCCATATGGAAAAGTTGACATTTTTTCAACTTTAGGATGAAAGTGACGAAAATCCGGCCGTCCACTATTATACCCAATTAATATTCTTTATTATTTGCTGGTTCTTAGTTTTATGCTCCCTTGTGCTTTGTTACAAAGGACCCGACCAAGTGCTTAAGGAATTTTCCATTTCTCGGATCCAACGATCGGCGGGGTAGTGGAGGAAATCCTGAAATTGTGGCGTGCGTTAGTTGGGAACGGTTGATCGAATAGAGAGATTGCACCCTACCCGACGAAAACGGATATTGCTACACCATCATCACGGGATCATAACACAAAAATTTAACATTGGCAGGTATACGACTTTCAACTTTGAAATTAAATTATCGGCTTTTGATCATCATTCTGAGCCAGGGACTTGCTGGAAAAGTTAACTGGGCTATTCCTTAATCGTATAATTTCATTTTTGCAAATGAGTTTCCATGGAAGTAAGAGCTTGTCAGTCAGGCTTAGTCAGGCTTATAATTGTAATAAAAGATGTAAAATTTGGTATCTTCACAGTGTTAAATTACTCTTTTTCTACTCCTATCCGTTTCCGTTGGGTAGGCTCCAATCTCTCTATTGGAGTGAAACTTGATGAATTGTTAAAGAAGATGCTCTAGAATCTAGATAATCAACTTGTGTCTCCCGAACCGCATTCGGCAATTCCGGGGGAGTTCGATAGGGCGGGTCCCGGAAATGGTGGGGCCTTTTAGGGACCAAACGAGTGAAGCAATTGGGATGAAACTTTGAAGGAAGGGGTCTCCGAAATTTATTGGCTCAAGATGTCCTAGACAATCCATTTATTATTCGAACCTGGTTACAGGTGCTAGACCATAGAGGTAGCACAAGCCGACAAGGAAATTCTACTATATGAAATTAATTATTCGTGAATAGCGGAGGAACGACGTAACGAATTTTCATAGGGTCGTCGAGCCTCTTTAAGTGAATACGTGATGGGTAACTAAATTGTCCTATCTCAGCCCTTTTCAGTGAAACTTTAAGAAGTTTCTATCTTTTTCGTGATCAACGACCCAGTCAAATGAGGAGTATTGTCTCTTCTCTCTTCCACATTGTCTTTCAGGCTTCTAATTCTTCACTAATTTGTTGACTGATTTTTCTTTGTGTCCGGTTTTAGCAGATGATCAAATTATTATCTAAATTCAACACCATCGAAAGTTTAAATTATAGATGCCAGGACATGGACTTTATCGGAAGAGAGGTTAACCAACGATTTAACAAAACGTGCGTCACGAAGTCTGAGTATCCGATCAAGGAAGTGTCCCTGAAGTCAGTGCTGCCACTGGTCGTAGAATCCTGGGATTTTTCATTGGTTTCGACTTCTTCGACAAAGCGAGCCAGAATTCTGTGACAGGTAAGACAGTAAAAATAGCAAAATCGTGATCATGAAAGTGAAGAAGTGAGATTCCTCGTTGATATTCGTTAAAAAGGACGTAGTAGGCATAGGAATGTCATAAGTTTTTGTGACCGAATGTCGTATGTTCCGTTAGAGAAAGATCGCAACACTACCTGGGAGAGAAGGTGACCAAATGCGTATTCTCGCCGTTCCCCTAGGACTCCAATTGAGGAGTCCCGGCGTTTTTGTTTGTCCCGGGGACTCACTCCCCGTATTCTCGCGAATCCCCACGGACGGAGAATGCTCCGTTTATCATCACCATCATCAAAAAGGACTCCCTTTCAAATTCGGAGGGGAATCAATTTTTGCTGGTGTTAGTGCAATACAAAATTAATTAAAAACAATCAGAATAAACAAAACCAAAAATAAAGTGGATCCAGACTAATTTCGTCAGCTGCCTATTTTTTTTTCGAACAAAATCCGTTTTGGAAGCATTCCCCGTGTTCTCGCTGTTTTCTGTACGCGGAGCCCGCGTTGAGTGACTCCCTCTATTCTCGCCGTTCCCTTCGATTCCCCGAGGAGTCCTCGGGGAACGGTGAGAATACGCCTCAAGTGAATACATGATCCTCGACAAAAAGTTGACCTAGTAGCTGCATTGAGCACAGCTCGGACAGTCCCAGCTTATCTAAATCTTGTTTTGTTGTTGTTGCTTTATTTATTCGTTTTACGTTTGGCCTCATTTCGTCTTGATACAGTTATTTTTGTTGACGAAAAACCGAAAATTCGGCTAGTCCGTGAATGGTTTGAAAATAAACTGAACTGCATTATAACGCTGGCGGTTTTGGGCATACGCAATCGTAACCTATGGGTTTCCTTGGCTATAATGGCGAACTGCTGTGATCCAAACTTAATCCACATTTTACTTGAAAAGTAATCAACACCTTAAGAAAAAATTTCACAAAATAAAACCCTGACTACATTTCATTTTATCTAGGCGCATTCGTCGTAACCGCGAGCTAACAGAGAAAACAAACCGAGTCGAACGAATTTTCAACACGATTTTAGCCTGAGCAGGTACAGCTCACAGCGCTTTCCTTTCCTGAAGTCTGTCTTCATCTCCGTTTTTATCACATATGATAAACTGACGATCAGATATGGAGCGTGTTCCACCCTTCTAACAGTAGTAACTATTAGTTACTATTTTCGTTCCAACCTCGTGAAAAGTTACCACGCTGACCGTCGAAATAGTAACTATTCGCTCCGGAGCTTAGTAAGCGTGGTAACAACGATCTTCGTGACGTGATTGACCCGATTAGCCCGTGGTACGATATTTTACCGAAAACAGAAAAATTCGTTCAAGCCCTGACGCCAAGAAGCCAAAATCCGTGACGTCACACGCAGTCACTACGGTAAGTAGTGTGGAACACGCTCATGATATAAGTAGTACAACATTACCATCCCACGCAGCCTTGGTGTAACAGTTGCTCATCGTCGCATATACCAGTCATAGCTGTATCGTATGGTCAGAAGTGCGATAACATTTTCATATTATCACTACGTTATCCCCATCGAGCCATGTGATAAGATTTATATCGCACATCTAAATAGCCTAGGTGTGGAATGTTAGTAATGCTTGACATATCCTAGGACAGGAAGAATAATCATGGGCCACATCGAACAGTAACGTTCTATTTTTCCTCCTAATTTCTTGCTTTTCGAATGTATCTAAATGTTCAAGTTACTTCAGGTCTTTATATAGATTCAGTTTCATTACTTCACACCGTTTATTTGTAATATTTTTTCATATCTACTTCATTCAAATTACTATAGCGTGCCGCCAATTACTATTCGTCCTGTCTTCAGTGTACCATACAATCCAGAAACTCCACACCCGATCAGACGGCGATGCAAGTCTGTATGCCCTCTTGCCAAAGTAACAATAGCTGCGTTCTTTGTCACGGGAGTTCTCACCGGTGGTCTCCGGTTTTTCTTATAAGCCGTTTTTGCGGTAGCAGTGTTCTAACGCCACCGCGGTTTTCTGCCACCATATGTTTTCCGCCACCTTTTAATTCAGGTATGGCAGGTAGCCTGTGCAGATAGTTTCAGATTTAAATCTTTAAATGTGAAAAGGGTGTTTACCGCCACCCAGGAAATCTTACGTCCCCAAGAGGACTGGTTCCTCCAGTCTAGAGGGTAGGGTTAAATCTTGTCAGGCTTAATATTCTGATGGGGTGTCGAGCGCCAACCTGATTAAGTATCACAGCGATTAAGGGCTCTCGGCCAAACCTGCTCCAAAACGTCGCAAAGTCTACAGAGAACTGGAGGAGAGGCTACTGAAAGTTAAAATTACGTGTTTGGGGGCCTTGAGTAGTTGAAGTTGTACAGTTTCTTTAGTTGGACTTAAATAAATAATTATTTGAAACGTTAAGCTCTGTCTTCGTATTAGCTAGGATTAACGTAGAGTTGGCGTTGGTGGTGGTAAACCCCTCTTCGCATTTAACGATTTAAATACCGGATTACATGAACCAGCTACCTGCACTAATGAGTTGGCGGAAAACATACGGTGGCGGTGGACCTACCAAAATATTTGACCCTTTCGTCTGACCCAACTAATCCTCTTGATGATGCAAGATTCCCTGGGTGGCGGAAAACATACAGTGGCGCTAAAGCACGTTGGCGTTAGAACACCCACTTCGTTTTTGCATCCACCGGTGACTACTCACCAGTCTTTTAACCCGTTTTTGAAATAACCGGTGTCCGGTTTTACCTCACCGATGCGGACTAACCAGAACCTGCTCGGGATCCCGGCTTTGCCGAGGAGTTAGCAAGTTTTAATCAACTCACCGGTAAACCAAAAAACGGGTTATAAGGGAAAAACCGGACATTGGTGACATAACACCGGAGATAGCCCGGAGTGCAACGAGCGCAGCTAATAACCCGGGCCCGGCTGCATGGCTTGCTAATGTCAAGCTATTTGTTGCCATTCAGCTATGAATCGAATCCCGCTATCAATAATAGTTTCTCACTTAGGCCCTCAAACTCGTGGAACATATTCAACCATAGATTCCAATACTTCACTTCACAGCTTGCCAGGTTTTCACAGGCATAACGAGTGTGGCCTCCGTTGCAAAACGCGTAATGGCCTCATAGAACAAACCGTGCGACTGAGTCCCGCGGCAAGACAGGTGTTATCTTCTCAAGTACAATGAGTTTTCGCTTCACAGCTTGCCAGGTTTTCACAGGCATAACGGGTGTAGCCTCCATTGCAACGCATAACGGCCTCAGAGAACAAACCATGCGACTGAGTCGCGCGACAAGACAGATGTTATCTTCTCAAGTACAATGATTTTTCGCTTCACAGCTTGGCAGGTTTTCACAGGCATAACGGGTGTAGCCTCCGTTGCAAAACGCGTAACGGCCTCATAGAACAAACCGTGCGACTGAGTCCCGCGGCAAGACAGGTGTTATCTTCTCAAGTACAATGAGTTTTCGCTTCACGGCTTGCCAGGTTTTCACAGGCATAACGGGTGTAGCCTCCGTTGGAAAACGCGTTACGGCCTCATAGAACAAACCGTGCGACTGAGTAGCGCGACAAGAGAGATGTTATCTTTTCAAGTACAATGATTTTTCGTCACCGGAACCAGAAGGATAGCGCAAGATGAATTTCTCACTGAACGATGTCACAACTCGCTAGTTCCGACTCCGTTGGAGGAGCGATGTAATGAGTTCAAATAGAGGGCACTGCGTTCGTTATCTCGCATGGGAGTTTAAGCACTTGTCTTCAAACTTGCAGAAGCCGCGCATGTAGTGAAGACACGGCTTTGACGATCGAGCTGAAAGAGAACACAGAAAATTAAGACAGAGCTACAGCTATAGAATTCTACTTTTGCTGCTTTCCAAAGAATCGGGAAACGTAAGTAAGTGGGTTGCCTAGAGGGCAACACGTATTTCTTTTTAGAAGAAGTAAACCCCAAAAAGGTATCACGTAATATGGTTAAAGAAGAAAGCAATACTTGTCGAAAAAACAGTTTATGGATTTTTTTTTCTATCGCCAAACCAGACAGGAGATTTGAAGCCTGGCTAGGTTTGCCTAACACGTAGAGGAATCGATGGCTGATCATTCTGACAATTTTACTTCCAAAAGAAGCAATTAAGCACTTACAACAGAGACACTGCTAGGAAAAATGTTTGGGGGGAACCAATGGGGTATTTTACTGACTGGCTGGTCATAACCGACTGTTTTTCGCTATTCATTATAAGACACATTTTGGTACATGTCATGTCAGTATTTCCATGAGAGACGTTCCCCATGAGTAACGCCTCTGACCGTGTTAGCCTAGTGCTATTACGGTTGAAAATAAAATTGATTGATTGATTGACTGATTACAGTAGCCTACAATAGTTGCGTTTTTGCAGATACCATGGTATCTGTTACCGCGGTAACTGGATCTGCAATTAGCCGTTTTTGCAGTTACCGTGGTATCTGATATACGGCTGCTGCGCAAAAACAACAATTGCCGGATTTGAGCTTTTAGATATCATTCAAGAAGAAATACAGATATCCACTTACATCTAGAGTGACATAAATTCTTTCCCACCAGTTTGAATTTTTCAGATGCCACGATCAGTTATCACGGTCCGACCGTGGTATCTGAGTTGCGTTTTATTTGAAGTTCATAGTACAGCGGGAGCGGACAGCGAACTGTAAGTTTGCGTTTTATTCCTGGCAGACTACGTCAGAAGGTACGCTGAACTATTCCCTGCCTCACCCAGCGTACAAACTAGCAGGTCCGCTGGCACTCAGCGGGGGGCCCGCTGGCAAATAAAACGACTTCGGGCACCCTGCGCCTTCCCAGCGTACGGGCCGCTGGCGAATAAAACGACAACGAACAGTCTGCTGTACTATGAACTTCAAATAAAACGCAACTCTGGATATCAGATACCACGATAACTGGCCGGATACCACGATAACTGCAAAAACGCCTTTTGACCGTGGTATCAGATACCATGATAACTACACTTTTCACCGTGGTATCGGATACCACGATAACTGCAAAAACGACTTTAGACCGTGCTAGCAGATACTATGGTATCTGCAAAAACGCAACTATTGTGTGTATATTAATACTTCTAACAGATTTTTTTCTTATAAATTAATTTTTTCTTACGACTAGTTTTATTTTTTTTAGTTCGTATGATGAATGTGAAATCTTTAACCCTTCTCAAGAGCGATTCGCAAAAAACTTGTGTAATTTCTATTGCTTCATGAAACTGAAGTTTGATTGATTAGTACTCGAGTTTTTTCTGCTTAATGCAAATCAAAGTTTATGTTGAGTATGGTGTGTATGTGTTTGAATATAGTCAAAGCCTACGACATAGCTCTAGACATTTCGGTCTACTTAGTGGTTTATGGTAAGGTTTAGAGCGATTCCTGCTTTCAGCATGGCTGCTGTTGCTTGATTTAACTATTCGCGTTTTACGGGTTTTTTTTCACAGTAAGTACATGGTTACCTGGAGCACAGAGCAATCTCTGATTTTTTCTCCTAGTACCACAAGCGCGTTTACTGTTTTAGGTTCAAGAAGTACGGAAATAAATACATTCTATTCTAGTAATATTAGCTCCCCATATCTACTCTGTCGAAGGAAGACTGAGTCGATGGGCTCGACACAGATAACGAAGGTCATTTGCTTCGTGGAAAATAACTCATTGCATCAGCTCAGCACTCCAAAGCGGATTAGTCTATGTTTGATCCCCTCCCCCCTTTGATCATTGTCAGTATCCATCATCCAGAGATAGTACAATAGATCCGTAGGATTTGCTTTTTGCAAAACTCACATCGTCAGGGAGGTTAGCACCTTTTTTCGGCTGATTAAGGAATATAACTCAACTCGTACATGTAAGACACTGATGATGGTGATGATCATTATTGGGAGAATAATAGTAACGGAACCGTACGTTGGCCGAGTTGACACGCCCTCGGCTGCCATAATTACGAGGTCATTAAAGGACCTGTATTACCTATGTATTACCTATAATACTAACGCAACCTACTTCCATAATCACTCCATATATTTCTAAACCTGGAGACCCCAATTTCGTACGGTACATTTTAACCTCTCTAACAAAACCACGCTGATTTTCTCACTTGCCGTGTTTTGCTACCTTCGATGTGTATCACGCTGTCGACGGTTGTCTGCGAGAAGTTTTTCCATCAGAAAAACCGGTTATGTAAATTTTTCCCCTGTTTTCGCTGTAAGTCAACGGGTCTCGGAAAAGGCTTAAAACAGCCAAAACCGTGGGTTATTTGTTGAAAGCACAACCTAGTTTTAAAGTATTCAAATATTGTAAAATACTGTAAGTTGAAGAGTAAATAGTGCGAGATTCCGCAATTGCTTTCTGTGAAAACTGTAGGAATCCGACCCCAGGAATTCCTTCCCACGTTTCCACTGGATGATCGCGAAACACATGGAAAAGTGAAACCGTCGGCAAAATTCTGAATTCCAGACTGTTTGAATAAATATGGTTCTCTGGATATTCCTTAAATTTTCATCTGTTCCGACGAAGTCATCCTTCAGGACGATTGCCGTTTTTTTCCACACAAAATTCCCGCCAAAGGTTTCCTATACCTTCGGCGGAGCTTTCCCTAACTTTCTGGAACCACTTTCTGAGAAAGCTGCTACGGTTTCTAAAGCTCGAAAACCGAGCGGAAAGTTCGGCAAGTTTCCGCATTCCGAAGCAGCGCTAAAACCACTGGAAAATGATTCCGACTCTGCTTTTCTGCTCGCGAACGCCGTCCTTTAGCCAAGACTTAGCCCAGAAGAAAAATACTACTTACGCGGCTCTCTACCCCGATACCGGTCCTCAGGATCTCGATGGTCTCGTCGACCATCCCTCCTTCTCTCCCCTCTGTAGTAATCACCCCGACCTCTGTCGCGACCTCCACGGAAGGGAGGTCGCGGTCCTCGAGATGGGCCGCTGTACTCCATTTCTGGAAAAACAAAAATAATTATTCCCGGACGGTATAACGGCCTTGATTTTGCAAAAAAGAAATGTTCTCTCGAATCCCAACTTCTATGGATTCGAAATATGTGGCAACTGCAGATAAAACAGAGGAACTCACCTGTGTACTAAGACCATTTGCTGGCGGAGTAAAAGGTTTCAGTTTATGAGCATCCAGGCTTCGTGCGTTAGGGCTTTAAAGCACAACTCTTACTGGAATAAGCTTTTCATTATGAAATGGATGAAATGTTTTCTGAAAATACTATTTCTTGTCAGCGCTTGTCCGATCTATCTAGCCTTCCTGCCCTCCGACGCGGCGGCTGGGCGCAAAAGATCCGAAAACTGAACGCGCCGTGGTTAAAAAGTATGGAAACTAAGCAAATAAAAGAAGTAAAGAACAAGATTATCATAACCTTATGTGTGACAGGGCTGTCAACCGACACTGAACATTCTGGCAAACATTGCGTAGTATGACGGACAAAACTCGACACGGTCCAAAAAAGCACTAAAAATTCATAGGCATAAAACGATACAACGGAGAAAGGTGGGGATTTAGAAGCTTATAATTCCATAAGGGAGCTAGGTACATTATATAAGGCAGAATAAGCAAGATGGGTCCTTTAAGCAGTCAGAAATGAAGGCGAATAAATTTTCGTCAGTGTTATTAAATAACATCTTACCGTTTGGTCGCAGCATTCCAGGCATCGGTCCCATTGGCAGGTCGTACTGGGGATACATCGGGGGAACAAAAGGTGACATCATCGGATTAGGAGGGAATCCGTAAGAGGGTGGATCTTGGAATACAGCACCGTCCCCGGTCTGAAAATAAAACAAAACACTCGTCAATCTAGTTTAAACAAGGTTCGGATCAGAAGCGAAATGTACCTTTTAGATATTCATGGAAGATATAGCTGTAAGATTTATTTGCCAGATCCGGCCCTTTTTCGGGGGGGGGGGGGGGGGGGGGCAGCTGAAAGCAAAAGCGAAAAGTCTGGCGGACGTGCTACATCAACCACTATCATCAGCCAGAGTTTTTCTCTCCTACCTATGTAGTGGAGGAACATCCATCTAACCCTTCTAGCAATGCTTGCTCAGACCATTCATTCCCAGATCATTCCCGAATGAGCACTACAACTCAGGATTCTGCATTCCCGTGTCTCTGCAACGTACCAGACAATAGCCAACATTCCACGAAGCACGATCTACAAGCTGTTCGGTACACGCATAGCACAGTCATGGATTTCTGGCCGAGAGATTCTTATCAGTTTTTGTCATGTCAGCTCAGGCTGAAGAACGCTTCTATTTTATAAACTTAAAAACAAAAAAATATAAAATTAAATTATATTTAAAGTAATTTCCAAGAATAGGATATTTAAAGTCGGTAGAAGCCTCAGTTATTTATTGCAGGTTTGTTCCTTCCCCGACGTTGACCCTGAAGATTGACAGCCTGACGAGGACCCTTGCCAAGAAGGGCAAAATTATTGCTGCTAAAGTATCGTAGCTGACGTATCCGTTTTATGCATTATTTGAATGTATATCAACTTGAAATATTAATGGCGATATGTTGGCTTGTCGAGCCCTCAAGGATGGCAAGGGGTGTAGGGTAATGCTACAGCAGCTGCCGCAATCTGTCTAGTCACTTTATTTTAAGCCACTGTGTGATCGTACCTTCCAAGGGTGTCAAGTTAAATTACACTGCGCACTCAAAAATTGTGCCGAACCGTTCGAGGTATAGCAGACCTGGGCTTGGGAAGTTATATACTGCCTTTTGCGCACCTTGTGTTAACTTCCTTGCTGGATTACATTCTATACTCAGAAAAAAGGACCTTCGACTTCAGATATCTGAGATTTCTTCTCACCTACCACGGCGCACGCGGAACCGCTACCTGATCCGCCGTTTGTTATTATCCGACCCATTGTTGACGCTCGAAGCCCTCTCCTGTAATTTCTGTTCTCCCATCGGAAACTTACTTGTCCACGATCCCATCAATTTGATTCTAAATTAGTCAACCTTTATGGAAAATATTTTTTGAGCGTTTTACGATTATTTTATGTTTCTTTGTCCTTTTCTACTGCACATACGACCTTGCGCAGTGCGTCATAAATCCTTCGTTCATTCATTCACTCGCGATCCCAAAATTTATTTTCGTCTACAAAGACATTTGGGGGGGGGGGGGGTAATAGGGGCTTTTTAGTGTCAGAAAAAATTACTAATGCGAGACAAGGAGAAAAACGGACACGTTGCCCGATTGACGAAGCTCTGCAGGAAACTTTATGTTAGTTCCGTTATTCCAACACTTCCTCCGTCTAAGAATCAAGTTAACGATCTCCTATGAATCGCCCCCCCCCCCCACAAAATTTATGTTCGTTTCGGAGGGGTTAAAACTAGGATTCTTCAGTGGTAATAATAATATAACTGGAGCAAAAAGGACGACCAAACGAATATTCGGCTTGTCCGCTTCACGTTTTAGAAATAAACTGAACTGAATTGATAAACGTGTGCAGGTAACTTTCTTTGTGGATGGTGCTGACAGTTTTTACAGCATTGATGCCTGTTTCTCCGCCTTAAAATCAAGTTACCGGTTTCCTACTACGCGGTCAAATCAGACATACTCAAATCCGTCGAACTATACATTTATAAAATAAAATAAAAAAATTGCCAGAATCATTAAGAAGGTCAGAGAATCTTTGTGAGTTCCTTCGAGATCTTAAAACCCTTTGTCTCCACCAATATGAGTTTTAAACTGTCGTTAATTTGGTTTGAGTCGTTCTCAGGTTAGCCCAGATTCCGTTATGTTTATTTTCGTATATCTTATTTATTTGTTTGGTTTATTTTGTTTTTGAAGACGGGAGTTTGGAGTGTATAGTTGTTGGTTTTTTGTTGGGTGTTTGACCAGGAACCGAGTAAGTGCATACTTTTATTATTTTTATTTTTTTCTCTTCCTTTCTTTATTATAGTGTTATGTAGGTTAATCTGTCAAAGGGGGTTTATTAAACCTCTTAACAAGTATAAACTTCTGGAGGGTTTTGTAGTTCCTAGTATTTTTTCCAATAAACCCCATATATAATCTAAAAAAAAAAAAATCTAATCTACAACGCATTCGAAACCGGCTTCACTAAGCCCCAGAAACCCAAATTTCAGGAATCATTTTTAGAACGAAACGGGGAGCGGGGGTATTATTCCTCCTTTGCCATTTGCACAACTTACCATCCAAGTTCCACCAGAGTTAGCAGATGGCTGCATCGGGGGTCTGGGTCCCATCATACCCGGCACTGGTCCTGGGCCCATGGGCAAACCAGGGGGGAAAGGCCCGTGTTGTGGAGGACCGGCCATTGGGTAGAAATTATGGGCTATTTCTTCCACCGCTGGGGCGTGCATATTCGAGAAAGGAGCAACAGGCCCCTCAGGCAAATCTGGAAAATAAAGATGGGGTTGAAGGAGCTTAATCGGGATAAAAGGGGGCTGACAGATTACTAACAGAATCTGCAGCAAAAATGAAACAGATTTTCTGAAGAAAAAAAAACATCTGTCTTTTAAGTTTAACCGAAAAGGGCTGGGATAGGACAATCTAATTACCCATACTTATTCACTAAAATTGGCTTGAACTACCGCTGAAAATGCGTTACTTCGTTGTTCCGCTATTCACGAGTAATCATTTCAAATAGTGGAATTTCCGTGTGATTTGTAAACGGAAAAATACTTGACCCGCTTAGACTGGTGTGATCTGGATCGAACTTCGTGGGAATGACAAACAGATGCTCTGGATTAATCATTTACAGGACCGGATTGGCTCCGGTTATTGTGGGTGGAGTTGGAGGAGGGGGAGGGGGTCTGGGATTCCGGTGATCGCGCGTTAAGGTACTTCCAGATGTGCTAGGACGATGAAACTTCGCTGGAATATTGGAGACTCAACAACATTTGCTTAGAAATTGCTACTTCCCAGATCCGATTATTCCTTAAAGTACCAATCCTGACCGCAAAGTAAAAAAAATACTTTTAAGCAATATATGCATTTTCGTGATGCCCATCAGCCCATTAGCAGTTTTGCCTCAAGGGTTTTGCTTACAAATGAAGTTCCAGCTCCCTTAGAGTGCGCATCTCAACCGCAAAGTCGAAACTTACTTTTGATCAATCAAATCATCTTGACCCATGCAAGTGCCATATGAGCTTACAGCTCTTGTTTTGTACATGCACTATAAGCAATCTTCACCGATCTCCCCACTCCCCACTGAAAAGCCGCGTTTGTGTTGAGATTAAAATTTCCCGCGTCATAGTAAAATTTTCGTTGTGGGTACGGCCGCAGATATTCTGAACGTCATAACTTAGAGTAGATAGTGGAAAATAAAATCTCTTTGTAGAATCCAAATAATTCAGTGCATTCAACTAAATGACACATAAATAAATTGAATTGACAAATCCATAGCCACTACACGGTTAATAGTACATGAACAATCACGTTTCATTTCCATGAGCTTGAGTGGGAGTCTGGTAGGTGGAAAAGCACCTCGGTTTGCGCAGTGCGGGAATGCCAAATGGACGAAGTACGTCCCTCCTGTTTCTTACGTTCCTATACATACGGTTTTGTGTGTTCTCCAGACGGACAAATTTCACACCGTGGTTCCAGTAGGTTTCTGGAGCCGCTGGACAAAGGAAAATCCTCGCTTCTGGCGCACGGAGGTTTTGGGGCGCGCGACACAATTGCATAGACAGAAGCCATTTTAGAATTATTATAGTTCGTTGTCTTCGCCTTATATCACACATTAGGGAATGTAGTATTATTCAGAAGCCGAATATCCGCACGTCCGGCAATGCTACCATATTAGAGGCGTATTCTCGCCGTTCCCCGAGGACTCCTCGGGGAATCGAAGGGAATGGCGAGAATAGAGGGAGACACTCCACGCGGACTCCGCGTACAGAAACATCGAGAATACGGGGAATGCTTCTAAAATGGATTTTTTTCGAAAAATGAATATGCAGCTGAAAAAATTAGTCTAGATCCACTTTATTTTTGGTTCTGTTTATTCTGATTTTTTTAATTGATTTTACATAGCACCTACAACAGCAAAAATTGATTCCCCTCCGAATTTGAAAGGGAGTCCTTTTTGATGATGGTGATGATAATCGGAGCATTCCCCGTCCGTGGGGACTCGCGAGAATACAGGGAGTGAGTCCCCTGGACAAAAAAAAACGGGGGGGGGAAACGGGGAACGGCGAGAATACGCCTTAGGTCTCCGACCTCGGCGGACGTCTCCGTAATGAAGCTGGGAGCTCCCGCGGTTGAAAATAGTCGCGTTTTTGCAGATACCATGGTATCTGATACCACGGTCCAAAGTCGTTTTTGCAGTTATCGTGGTATCTGATACCGCGGTCAAAAGTCGTTCTTGCAGTTATCGTGGTATCTGGCCATTATCGTGGAATCTGATATTCAGTTACCACGGTCCGACCGTGGTATCTGAAGAAGTCATTTCACTTTCATCAATTATTGTCAAATTGGTGGGAAAGAAGTTTGGCACTTAGTGGTGTGACTGAATATCAGTTTTGGGATCCCAAAACGTAAGTGAAGGGATACCTATGACATCGCAAAAGTTGTCCGTCTGTCCTTCTGTAAGCACGATAACTCTCGAAGAGAACGAGATGTTTTGACGAAACTTGGTGTGAGGACTCTTTGGGTCAAGGGAAAGGTCGAGTTCGTAGATGGGCTATGTAGCTTGACATTTAGGGGTGGGGAGGTGTTTCCAATTAAGGGGCGAACAAGTTTTTTTTTTAAACAGCTAATGAAATAGTCGATTTAGGGGTAAGAAGACATGCTGAACATGAATATGAAAACCATTTTTTATCGCCGGACAAGTAGTTCGCCCGGAATCCGGCCAAAACCGGAAAGTTTGTTAAAAGTAAAAGTTTTGTATAAAGTTGACTAGATGTTCGCTTCAGGGATAAGAAGACATCTTAACATTTATATGAAAATCTTGTTCTTGTCGGACAAGTAGTTCGCCCGGAATCCGTCCGAAACCAGAAAATTTGTTAAAAGTCAAAGTTTTATCTGAAGATGATGAGATTGGGGAAACCGGTGAAAAAGAATGCATATGAACCAGTTAGAACTGGTGGTAACAGACTTTATGTAAGATGAAGAAAAGATAAGGTTTTAATTGCACAGAAAAGCCAATAGAAGCTTTCGTTTATTTGAGGGGAGCGAGAATTTTTTTATCCTGACGACAGGATTCACGGAAAGGGAAGTGACGATGCTGAAACTGGGCTGCGACTGGCCGGAGACTTGCACTGTAAAAAGTTTCTTCGAGTAAGGATTAAAGTTAACTGCGGTATTTGCTACTGGGATCAATCTTACCTCTACTGGAATAAGATTAATCCGAATTAGAGATAATCTTATCTTAGTAGAGACAAGATTAATCCCATTAGGAAGTACTGCAAGATTTTTGTGTACAGTGTAGGCACCTGAGAAGAGGGGTCACGTCAGGAACCCCTGCAAGTCTCTCGGCTACTGGTGACGTAAATTAAATGTTTATTATAAACAGATTAGAGTTCAAAATCGGACGTACTTAAAAGAGTTTGTTCAGGACCGTCTCCATTGTTGTAAGTCCCAATACGCGACAACGACAGAGGGACGCTGCTTCCCAGAGACTAGAAAGACCACCGATAAACTCGACTGATCGTTACCTGGAATCCTTTGTACCTTATTTACCCAGTATTTTAATTCTAGTTAAGTCAAAATTATATTTTTAAGTTGTTTGTATAGATGAAATGTCTACTTATGTAATTGTCATGTGTTCTTTGCGTAAATGACGATCCAGTGCTAGCGTGCATAATACAGGCTATTAAGGAAATAAAGTACATTATAATTAACATTATTAAATCCTGGCGAGTTTCGCCCATAGCTAGCTTTGGGTCGAATTGTACAGTAGCTAAATGATATTTCACTAAATCACTAAATCTCCTTCGCAACGCTTATAACCCCCACAAAAAAGAAAGAAAAGGGAAAAATAGTTTACCGAATTTTGGTTCTGGCCATGGCTGGTGTGAATGGTCGGAAACGCTATCTGGTGTCGGTTCTAGTTCTTCAAGTGGGATTTCTCGTGTCTCCACGCGTTCTAGGGGAACGTCTGGATCTGGCTCCGTGGGGGTACTAGGGATCCTAAAGAAAAACATTTCGATAATTTCGCGGAAAGACAAGACAAGAATAGGAACAACAACGCCGACGACACGTTGCTACTTCTGTTGACTAAAATATAAACTGTTCGCGCATATTTCTGGTCTGGCTGGAAACGTGAGCAGAAAAGAGACTCCACTCTGGGAAAGAAGCATTTTCTCCCCTCCAACCCCCTCCGCTAGGGGTAAAAATCCTCCGCTGAGGCGAACGTACGACGTGGTTTAGCATCCCCAAGGAAGATCTCGAACCCGTCGTAGCTTCCCTCCGTCACGTTAAGAGGTAGGATCCATCCTGGCTTCAACTCTCGACGCCCTTCACGAATCAAGCTTCACAAACGAAGTTGTCCGGCAGCTGCTACATCAAGTGAGAGCTACACTCAGGGGCGTCCCGAGGGGGGGGGCGCAGCGCCCCCCCCCCTACGTTTTGGGCATTCTGTCAAATTTTCGCCGAAGGCGAAAAATTCGGTAAAAACGGGCACCGCGGCGAAGCCGTGATGCCCTTTTCATAAAATTGTTTGTCCCCGCATTTCGAAGTTGGGTGATTTAACGTGTTTATTTGTTCCCCTTTCTTTATCGAATTTGCTAATTCATCCGACTTTTGTTCACTCCGCATCGATTTCCGCATTCGGTCCGTCCTTGCGTAAATACGGTGATTTAACCTGTCTATTTGGTCTCATCCTTTACCGAATTTGGTAATTCGGTCGCATTCTGTCAGTCCGTTTCATAATTCGGTCATTAATCAGGTTCATTTGTTTCTGATTCGTGACCGAATAGGATAAATCGTCCAACTTATGTTCAGTCCGCATCGGTTTCGCCGCATTCGGTCCGTCATTGCGTAAATTCGGTGATTTAGGCTAACCTGTTTATTTGGTCTCATTCTCTGCCGAATTCGGTAATTCGGTCGCACTCGGTCAGTCAGTTTCATAATTAAATTCGGTGGAGTTCATTTGGTTCTGATTCGATACCGAATATGGTAATTCACCGGATTTCTCTTTAGTCCGTTTCTATTACTAGATTTGGTTGTTTTAGGTGGTTCGAACAAGAGTTTTATTCCATTGCGAAATTTGGTTTGATACCGCTCTCGATCTGTTCCTTATTATTTAGGTTAGTTTTTCGGTATACTACGAATTCATTATTTGCTTCAACCCAGTTACTGAGTTCGGTATCCTAATTCAAGTGGCATTTATTTAGCTCTCGTTCTTTACCGTTTACGGTAGCTTCCGCTGGTTGCTCTTCATTTTTTTTACTTCTTAAGATTACAGTACTTGAGGAATAAGCACGTCTCTTGAAGTGAAAACTAGCCTACTTTTATTTGCTGTAAATTCCGAACAAATGTAGCCTACTTTATATCCACTTTACCCTGGATCGCCCCTTTCGTTGCCATACAACTTTGGGCTGAATATATAATCTTGGGATCGCAGAAAGGCGCTTTTATCATTAGTGTTTCGAAAATTCCGCCTGCGGCGTATTTCGCAGTCTTCACTAGTTAGACAAAGGTTGCCTCATTTAATCGGCGTTTGAGGCTTGGAATTTTGGGGGGCTTGAACTATGTTAAAAGCTAGAATTTGCATGGGAATTAGTTGAATGTTGCCAGAAAAAAAGGCGGATTAAAAAAATGTCGCCTGCGGCGCCTTAATTAATCATGGGCACAGCCGTCAGCGCCGTTGTCGCTATGCAGCAACACCATTTGGTTGCGATTATTTCAAGTCCTGTTGGCAAAACTGGAAAGGTTTTCCAAAGGTAAAACGCTAGTGACGGCGTATCCGTGAAAAAAAAAAACAGAAGCGGAAAAGCGTGAAAACGCGCCAATTTTTCTCTTTAGACTTGTATATACTCTGCAACGTTTTACGTTGCAGCTTCATGAAGGGAACTCGCTGTGTTTTTACAATTTTTTTGTTAATAAATTCAGTAAAAATCAGGTACCGATTCGGTCATTTTTACCAGGTGCGCCCCCCCAATGAGAATGAAGAAAGGCTCGGGACGCCCCTGGCTGCACTGACATAAGCACAACTACAAGTTAGTACATGGCTATGTGCCAGGACACAGGCGGCGGTATATTGTTGTTTAGTGGTTTGCTACAGCCCTAGGGGCTGTTCGAGTAACCATCAAATCAGATGCAAAAGAACCCATACTAAGTATTCCTTCAGCCCAAGCTGACTGCGAATCATGGTTGACGAAACTAAACGTCTTAAGTCCGAGATGCAGGTTCAGTCTTCTAGTCACAGCTAGAACACGACCCTACCAAAAAAGGTCCGAAATACAGCTGAAATACATCTCAGCTGACTTACTCGTTTACCGACATCAACCATCAAAGCAAACTTCAAATATCTATCACCGAAATTCCCAGCTTTAGTGCGATACGTCTGCGATACGTCGAGCGAAATAACTCAATCCGTCTAGAGCAGCGGTTCCCAACCGGTGGTACGTGTACCGGAAGGGGTACGAGAAACCCTCGCAAGGAGTCGACGAAGGTCCCAGAATCAAGTTAATCTGTAGGCTAGCTTTATTATCTCGCCTCAATTATTTTTTAGTCTTCTGACTCAGTTTCAGTACTGTCCTCAAGATCAGATACCCTACCCCATCGTACGCAATTTCAGATACACATTCATGCCTCATCCCTGATGACAATAGTTGCGTTTTTGCGGCAACCTAGAGCGTGTTCCACCCTCGTACCAATAGCAACTATTAGTTACTAAATCCGTTCCAACCTCACGAAAAGTTACTACGCTGACCGTTCCAGCCTTCTCGAAATAGTAACTAATAGTAACTATTTGCTTACCGCGTGGTAAGCGTAGTAACCACGAATCTCT
Source organism: Branchinecta sandiegonensis (assembly GCA_030848855.1). Classification (NCBI taxonomy): domain Eukaryota; kingdom Metazoa; phylum Arthropoda; class Branchiopoda; order Anostraca; family Branchinectidae; genus Branchinecta; species Branchinecta sandiegonensis. Next base: position 1,425,118 of record JAUPMV010000010.1, on the reverse strand, counting down.
GTCACGTGATTGGTCGGATTCACCCTGGCATGATATTCCGCTGGAAAATTGAAAAATTGTTCCAGCCTTGACTGCAAAAAGCCAGAATTCGTGACGTCATGCGTAGTAACTACGGTAAGTAGGATGGAACACGCTCCTAGAGTTACTCTTACCCGGTAACTGAGCACACTCTTGTCGTTTTTTCCGACACTAGGTTATTGCTAGGTTGCTAGGTTACTGAATTCCGGTAACCCCGGTCTCAGCAGGGTTACTCGGTACCAGGTCCCAGGGTTACTAACATGTTGCGGGGTGACGGAGAAAACGACAATTCGTCGGGGTAACAGATACCCGGTAACTGCAAAAACAACAATTCGTCAGAGAAACAAACACCTGGTTACCGCAAAAACGCAACTAATAAGTATCGTCTTTTTGTCGTTCTGGTCGTGGTAGAAAATACAAAACAACCTTTTTGAACCTTGATTAGGGGCACGCAACCTTTTTGAGCCTTGATTAGGGGTATGCGATACGGAAAAGGTTGGGAACCACACGTTTTTACACGATCCCACAGAGAGGATGTAGCTCGAAAAGACCTGTCCGCGACCTTTTGTGTCGCCACTAGTCTGTTTCTGCGATCAGAAAAAAAACGAGGATCATTTTTACACAGAATGGTTAGGTCGTAAGCCTGATGTTCCATTCACAGAGACTTTTTTTGGTTTCAGGCAATTTGAAAAAAGGGCGTATTCGCGAATTTTCACTCGTGGGGCCGAATATGGTTCACACACCTATCTTTCCGTGACGAAGATTAAAAAATTTGTGGGACGTAAATATTCCGGGGAAAACGCATTATATGGTACAACCGCTGCTCATGGACCGACGTACGACAAGGTTCGCACTGTCTTAGAATAAGGTCCAGTCCTGGATTTTTCTCACGGTCAACAAGTCCGATCGCTGACTGCTACTACTGGTATTCAAATAATACATAAAACGGATACGTCAGCTACGAGATTGCAGGGTTGTTTCCTTCCCCAACGTTGACCCTGAAGATTGACAGCCTGACGAGGACCCTTTCTAAGAAGGGCCGAAATACTGCTGCTAAAGCATCGTCGCTGACGTATCCGTTTATGCATTATTGGAATATATGTTTCAAAGTCAGCTTGGGCTCAAGGAATATCTTGCTACTACTGGATCATCATGGGGTTGACACTCGCTTTTAACCACTTCTTTACCTTGAGCTTTACACTTAGAAACAGTCTCTAGTTGACGCGGGTGAAAACGAATGTGACACTTACATATTTTTGCTGAGGAAGATAGTTTCCAAAGTGACCGCTTGGCGCGCTAATTGCACTTCCTTATCTAGACTGTTCGCCCCTCGTACAAATTGCACCTGTTGTTCAGGCAAATCGTAGATCGGAGGTAACATCCAGGGTATTCTTTCTTCCATGATGTCCTCAGAATCTATATTGGAATGAAAATGAGTTAATGAATCCGAAGTGTTCCCTTCTTAGAATGACGACCACAACATTCGTAATATCATCACAACCAAATATCGATGCTACCACTCGTTGCTGTTGCAAATGTACTGCCATGTGTGACATAAACAAAACAAAATACAAAAATCTAACTTAGACCTTAGTTCTGGGATGGTGCGTCGACAAATCCGCCAACCCGCCTTGTGCTTAATGCTCAAGCTTTTGCAAATTGTTACATTACATTTTAGTTCCTCAAGAGCCATTAGTGCCCCCCCCCCCCACCCCCCCTGTGTTTAGCTAGTTTTGGACGAGTATACAATATTGTCCTTTCTTTTCTTTGTAACTACGTCTAGTAGTTAATCTTTCCTCTTCGGCTGGCTGAAAGCTGCGTAACAAATCGGCTGTAAAAGTGCTACTCACGCAATTTTCTTGATTTGATGAAAGCATCTTTCTCCATTAACTTGTCAGCCTGTTTGATGTCTTGGCACTTTTGTCGATTCACGTTTACTGGAAAAAAAGGACAATGTTAAAAATCCTTTTAATACATACCCTCTGCTGCCATCTGTCTCCGTCTTCCGCAGCGGAAGTCCCTATTCTCAGCAGAAATTACGTGGGGTGTGTTCCAGTGTCCTACCGTCGTACAGTAGGAGGTATGCTTCTTTGAACCCTTTCCCAAAATTTGGTCTACCTTGGTTTTAATTTTTGGGTTTAAACAGTGAAATTCGAAAGAAAAATTCAAAACTTAACATCTGCTTAAGCCAATTGCATTGGGTTTCTCTTGACAGAAAGAATGATATCAGATACATTCAATTTCGCCTGCTGTTTATTTTTGAATATTCTGTTTCTTCTCTAGCAATAGTTTCTTTTTCTGTGTGTTTATGGGTTTTATTTATTTTCGTCATTTACTCCGTGTTTTTAAAATGGCGGGTCATAATTAAATTACTTACTTACTTAATAATTTGGACGTCGCAATTTTGCAGTTAGAAGGTGCAGGAACAATATATTGATATATTTAACACGAATACAATCTTTGGCCTAAATCTGACGCAGTCTTACTTAAATTATTGTTGATGTGTGCATGAGTTGTGTGCTACTGTTGAGGTGTGCATGAATATTTGCTAGGTTTGAATTTTAAAATATTCTTCGACAACGTTCAAAGTAACATACCCCTACTTTACCTATCCTTCACACACCTTAGAACGACGATGGCAGCTTTTATACCTATTAGTAAAAGGATGGAACATACTCAAGATCATTGTGTGCTATCGCATTGACTAGAAATGCTCCCCTACTGGACATGAACCCCCTCTTTCTCTCGGCAGGAAACAAAGATGACAAACAAGATATGCGTATCCGCAATTAATTTTCGGGAAGAGGGTTGGGGCTTTCATTTGGATGCCACAAAAAAACTGTAATTCTTCGGATGTACGATCAGTTTTCCGGCCGGATTTTCCGCACTTTCATGATCAAGTCGGAAAAATCTCCGTATGGAATTGATGATCGTGCTGAAAATCCTGGTAGGACTTCCAGTCTACGAGTACCGTAGAGGTATGTTTATGTGAACAGTTACTTTAATGTGAACAGTACAGTTTAGGCTACATGGTAGAATGAAGATCCAAACTACCAAATGCCCTTAATTACCTACTTTGGCTAACTGGTAGTTAGCTTTAGACACAGCAAACGCATGAAAATGGCAAAGTCCAATGTCAACAAACGTTCACATTAGCATACCTCTACTGTACGAAACCCTTATTGTCTGTTTGCAGCATAAGATGGAAAATGCAGCAGTGCAAAGCAAGGAGGTTAACCCCTCCCTTGGGGACTTGGCTAAATTATTTCAGTCTCGGTATTTGCTCCCCATCTATTTCGCCAATTTAGGACTCACCTCGTTCCGTCTCGTCCAACTCAAAGTAGAAGAACTCGTGAAGCTCCTCTTCCACTTTCCATTTAATCGTCTTCTTAACACGATTCGGTGGTCGATGATAAACAAGAACGCCTTTGGTCCCGCCCACTCGCGGCGGAGGATTTCTACTGGTTACTTGAACGTCCGCAAGCGCTGCTGGAGCAATTGGAATGGCTGGTTCTTCGACGGGGGCGGTGAAGACGACGGGAGGGGCTGGGGGAAGATCTCCTATTTCGATGGAGGGTTCGTCAGATGAAGAGGAGTCTTCTCCTTTCATTACTAGAGCTTCATCTGAAAAGAAAAGAATGTGAAGGCCGTGAAATTCGCTATTTTTTTTTACTAAACAACACTACACAATCAGAAGCTTCGTAACATTTTCAGAAGAATGCGCGATTTCAACAGGTTTTAGAGAACACACTATCTATTAAAGCACAACTCTTAAGCATTGTCCAAATAGTAATAAGCTGAATAGCGCTATACGCGGTGTTTACGTCTTAATACACGCCTGTCCAAATAGGAACCCGAGAGGTTCTTATGAATGCTGCGTTCGGTGTTGCCACGCTGATACAGTTTTGCGATTTTCGAAAGATCAGAAAAAGTGTTCTTAGTACTACTTGAAGTACACCAGTACAATTTGACGCCCAATATACTGTAAAAAGCTATTAAATTTACGGATGGACAGCATTGGTCCTCGAGCTAGCAGTAAGCAGTCATAACAGAACAAAACGTGTTCTTTTGAAAAAAAGTTGTATCTTCAGCTTCCAATAAAGTAGAACTTTAGTGCTTCCCGTGGCAACCCTGATGACGCTGCTCTTCTCCTCGGCCCGTTGGCGGAACCAACCAAGCGATCTGATTGGCTCTGCATAAGGGAGAATAGAGCCGAGATTCATTTTCCTTATTCGCCTTATTACAGCGCGCCCCGAGGAAAAGAGGAATCTGTAATAAGCCTTATACGCGGTAATACACCTTACAGCACCATTTGGGCAATGCTTTACTAAAATGTTCTTTTCACGATGGAGAATCATCGCTCAGGAATATCATTTTCGAAAACACCATTATTTCACGCGAAATCACGGATTTTCTTGCTAGCGCTCCTCGACTCTACTTCAGAACCTTCACGCTCTCCGACGCGGCAGCTGAACGCAAATATTTGAAAAATGAACGCGCCGTGGTTTAAAAGTGGGAAAACCAAGCAAAACAAAATAAGTCCAAAAGAGAAGATAGACCTGATGGTCTACCATATCTTCCAAAATGAAAACCAGCGCTTTAAGCTTCTTATGTCCTTAAGTAAGAATAAGTTGTCGCCGGACCTGAAGGCTTTCCGCGAAGTTTACGTTGCGTGACGGGTTAAACTCGGCTAAGCCGAAAAGCGCTAAAACGCCGTCAGTACATAATGATAGAACGGCGAAAAGCGGGGATTTCAGAAGCATATAATTCAATAAGGGAGCATCAGATATAAAAAAAGGCAGAATAAGCAAGAGGGGTCCTTAAGGTTGCAGAAAAACTGTGCAATAAGCCTTTAGTTGTTACGTTTCTGCAAAAGGTGTTAAGTAGTGTCAGAGCAAAATAACAATAGAGAGGAGCGCCAAGACCTGAAAAAAGTGACACACACTCGAATAGCAGCGACGCTAGTACCACTAGCGATAGAGAACGTCCCTACTGAAAGTCATTCAGTCATGCACCAGCGATAGCTCCGATAACTTCATAGTCTGAACAAAGCAAAAAAAAATATACAATCTCCCCTGTTTCCTCGATGTGTGCAGACCGCATTTTAGTTTACTTGAAATTTCTAATCCAGACTGTTTTTCTTGTTTTAAATGCCGGAAGGGTAGTGGGTGGCGCTACGGGTATGGCCCGTTTGCGAAACATGAAAAAAGCATAGGTCTAGGCGCAACTCCACAGTGTTATTTTGCTCTGCATAGTGCAAAACTCGTCGTCAGGAAGGTTCGTAACTTTTTCTGATGAAGAAATATAATTAAACACATATACTACCACCAGTTTCAGTTAAACGTTGGTGATGCTGATGATCACTGGAGGACTAATAGGAACTAAGTCAAACGGCGACTCTGAGTTGGAAAATGGATAAGTTGGAGTTCTAAACCATTTGCCCTTTTGTAAGGCTCAGCTCAACTTCGCAAGCCCGCCGGATTTCCGACATTTCGAGTTCTCCCTGACGCATAAAAATCGGGCTGGCGATCCGGAATCCGGCTAGAAATCCGTGTTTAACAGCTTTTAGTACAGATTGGTCGGCTGTACTGCTTACCTTTAAGTTCCTCTACTTCCATTTTCACCACTTCTTGTTTGACTTCTACCTTTACTTCAACCTCGTCAAGTTTCTCCTTTTCCCGTTCTTCCCTCTCTTCTTTCTCGCGCTTGAGCTGCGCCAGCGGCTTGTCGTCAGAATCGTCTGTTTCTTCGTCAAGGATGTCTTTATAGAACTGAAAAAAGAGAGCGGGGAGATTAACCACTACCCGTCAGCCCGACATGAGCAGTACTCTGCAGTCACACTGCTACGCTTTCTCGAGCGTGTTCCACCCTACTTACCGTAGTTACTACGCATGACGTCACGATTTGGCTTCTTGGCGTCAAGGCTGGAACGCATTTTCAAATTTTCGGTAAAATATTACTCCACGGGGTAATCCAGCCAATCACGTTCCAGAGATCCATAGTTACCACGCTTGCAACGCTCCCGAGCATGGTAAGTAAATAGTTAATATTAGTTTTTTTTAGTTAGTTTTTTTAGTTGCGGATGAGCTGCCAAATTAGTGTTTTCGTCAAAAGCGAGAATGGCGAAGTCAGAGGAGCAAAAACGGTCATTTGTACGAGAATCGAGAATTCAGAAGCGAGAATTCGGATCGAAAAACGCAAGTACTATTTCGGGAAGGTCTGAACGGTCAGCATAGTAACTTTTCGTGAGGTTGGAAAGGAAGTAGTAACTAATAGTTACTATTGTCAGAAGGGTGGAACACGCTCCTCGCGAACAGCAGTGACGCAAACTAAGCTTATTTCTAACTAATGACGAATCTCGCTTCTTCGCCCCGAATTTTCTTCTCTCGACCAGACAAAAGTTGCATCTGGCTTCCCAACCGAAGGCGAAGAAAAACGAATCGCAAAAAAACTTGTAGAATAAGTACGTGCGTTAGGTACGAGAAAACGGAATGTGTCAGGTTTTGTATTCGCAACAGGGAAAGTAAAAACCGACGCACAAAACGAAACGTAGCTTAGTCTTGCTTAAAGTACGTGAGTACATTTGACAGTTTGCATTCTCTTCCCTGGTATCTTAAAGTCGACAAATAAAAGTGTAATTCGTGAGGTCGTTTTTTCGTTTTGAATGCAATGAAAAGAAGAAAATAGTTTGTGTTTTCATTTTAGTGGTATAAATTGTTGTTGGCGCTTCAGGCGTCTGTTGTATGGCCGTATTAGGCTTATTCCAATAAGTTATTATTATTATTACACAGTCTCAGCATATAAATCTAGAATAAACGTGCTTTGACTGAAAAAATCCGCGGAAAGCAACATTTTTCAGTACAAAAAAACGTTCTTCAGTCACACCATCGTTACCAAAGAGAATTCAAGGATCAGCTAAAAATATCCACTCACGGCAACCACGATTTCCCCGCGGGACTTGTGCCAAGAAGCATGGTCGGACGTATAAGTCGCACCAATATGCGCGATGAAAATTAAAGCACAACTCTTACTAGAAATTATCTTTTCCCTATAAAATGGATCAGAAAAAACGTTTCGAAAATACCATTACTTTCCACCTGAAACCAGGGATTCTCTTGTTAGCGCTTGCCGATTATATCCAGCCTTACTGCTCTCCGACTCGGCGGCTGGGCGCAAAAGATTTGAAAACTGAACGTGCCTTGGTTAACAAGACCAAAGGTGTCGATGGGATCCCAAAAATCTAATATATAATGTAGATAGATAAATAATTTAATTGTAATATTTAGGAACGATACTTAAAAACTAATTGTCTTTTACAGATTGGTGCGCTTATCAGATGAGAAGTTTGACATTATGTTAATTTGAGGCACCGCTGGATAAGTTGTTGATTGTTTGGTGTGATTAGTCCAACATCTAATCAACTTTAAACAAAAATTTAACTTATACAGAAATTTTCGGTTTCAGCTGGATTCCGGACGAACTACATGTCCGGCTAAAAAAAATTTGTCATAATCGAATTCAACATCTATTTTTGCCCCTATGTCGGACATCTAATCAACTACAAATATACCCCTATAAGTCATATCTGTTTTGACGAAAACTTCCTGCCACTTCTGCCAATTTCCCGGTTTCGGCCGAACTCTAGAACTACTTGTCCGGCGAAAAAAGAAAGCTCAAAAACGAACTCAGGGTATCTTCTTTCCCCAATAATGAACATCTAATCAACTTCGAATAAAAATTTGACTTATAACAAATTTTCCGACTCCAGCCGGATTCCGGTCGAACTATATGTCCGGGTAAAATATGATTGTCACACACGGATTCAGCGTCTCTTCTTACCCCTAAATCGGTTATCTAATCAGCTAGAAATAAAACTTTAACTTCTAACAATTTTCCGGTTTTGGCCGGATTCCGGGCGAACTACATGTCCGGGAAGAAAATTGTTTTCACATAAAAGTTCAGCATGTCTTCTTGCCCTAAACCGGACATCTGATCAACTCCAAATAAAACTTTTAATTTTAACAAACTTTCCGGTTTGAGCCGGATTCCGGGCGAACTACTTGTCCGTCGAGAAAATGGTTTTCACCATCGTCTTCAGCATGTCTTCCTACCTCTAAATCAAACATCTAATCAACTTGAAATAAAACTTTTACTTTTAACAAACTTTCCGGTTTTGGCCGGATTCCGGGCGAACTACTTGTCCGATTACAAAATGGTTTTCACCATCGTGTTCAGTATGTCTTCTTACCCCTTAGCTGTTTCAAAATATTTTGTTTGCCCCTTAATTTGAACCCCCACCCCTAAATGTAGGGCTACAAAGCCCATTTACGAACTTGACTGGTCCGCCGACCCAACGAATCCTCACACCAAGTTTCATCAAAATATCTCATCCCTTCGAGAGTTATCGTGCTTACAGACGGACGGACGGACGGACAGACGGACAGCTTTTGCGACGTCATAGGTATCCCTCCACTTACGTTTTGGGATCCCAAAAAGTGGGAAAACTAAGCAAATAAAAGAACAAATTAACAGAAGATTATCACATCCTTATGTGTGAAAGAGTTGTCAGCGGACAATGAAGATTCCGGCAAACTTTTCGTTGGGTGACGGGAAAACTCGGCAAGTCCGAAAAAGCGCTAAAAATCCGTAGTTACGAAACGAAACGATGGAGAAAGGTGGGGATTTTAGAAGCTTATAATTCCATATGGGAGCTAAGTATATTATAAAAGGCAGAATAAGCAAGAGGGGTCCTTTAAAAACTGCGAAACAAGGCGAAATTTTTAACTCTGCTAAAGTTCATTCGACCAGTCATGTGTAGATACGCAAGTTTCTGCTTGAAACTCAAGCCACTCTCTGTTTCGTTATAAATGGACGCTTTTTCTTCCTCTAAAGTGTCATAAAGAAGGACACAACTGCCCAGACTTTCACGTGTTTCAGGTTGCAAATAGAGTTTTAAACCCCGATGAAAAATTTGTAGCCTACGTAGTAGTACGAAAAAGTTGCATGTAATACTATGTAATAGCAAAGAATACTATCATTTAATCTGCCTCAGACTGGTCCAATCTTGGGTAGTAGTATGTAGTAGCATCCTGTCTTGCCATAGGAGCATCCAGTCTTGCTAATAGTAGCATATAGTAGTATGCAGTAACACGGTAGCCTTGAAGTAGAAGCATGTAGTAGCATCATTAGTACTGCATGCTACTTTTTCGTACTACTTCATAGTACTATTTTGAGATAAATTTTTCATCGGGACCTATATTCAAATAATGTATATAAAACTGATACGTCAGTTAAGATGCTTTAGAAGCGATAATTCGGCCCTTCTTGGCAAGGGTCCTCGTCAGGCTGTCAATCTTCAGGCTCAATGTCGGGGAAGGAAACAAACATGCAATCAACCTGCGGAAGGATCATTATTTTGTATTGCAGGTTTGTTTCCTTCCCCGACGTTGACCCTGGAGATTGACAGCCTGATGAGGACCCTTGCCAAGAAGGGCCGAAATATCGCTGCTAAAGCATCGTAGCTGACGTATCCATTTTATGCATTATTTGAATATATGTTTCAAAGTCAGCTTGGGCTCAAGGAATATTTGAGTCTTTAACCCCTTTACTCTCTAGCCATCCATCTTCTACAACAAAAAAAGATGAATGTCTTCTTTAATTTTTGTGATCTTTCTTTGTTAAAGGCACAGAAAACTTGACTACGCACCTTTCGGCCATCAAACCGACCTGGGGAGCTTAGATAAAGATACAGGGACTTATTGTCGACAGGACCCCCTTCTTTGTTATCTCGAACCCCCTCCTTAGCGTTCTCAAAGCTAGCTGGCAGGCCCTTGCCCCTTATGCACTGTAAAAGTTCGCCTTTGGCCGTGTTGACTAACACATCGGGATAGTAGTCAAGAGGTCGTGCGTTCGATTCCTACTCCCGGCACACAAACTTTTTGCTTTTTTTCTACTAACTCAAAAGTCGAATTCTCGGAAACTGCAATGGTCGTAACGATAATTTTTCTTACTCTCAATCTCGACTTACGGTGCATTCTTGATTTGTCAGGTAGCTCCCCGAGTCAAGTTTTCTGTTCCTTTATACTAGTCGCTATTTAGGATTACAATGTTTGGAGCTCTTGACCATATTTCCGATTTTACCTTAAACTGAGGTTTGACGGCAGGTGGTGACACGACTGGTTCCATCTTTTCCTCCGGTCTCGGTGACGTATTCACTTCGGGTTCCTCTACTTTCTGTTGTTCTTCTTCTTTCTTAACATCTTTTTCAGTTTCGCTGAGTTTTCGCTTTCGCTTCTTCTCTTTTGTCCCAGCGGCAAGAGCATCCATAAATAGCGAACTATCCTGAAGCATGGCTAGAAAAGACGGGGAATGTAAGGAAGGAATTAAAACAGAAAGGGCTTATCAAGTGGTCTGTGCATTGGTATATTAGCCTAAGCCCCCCCCCCCCTCCCTCCAACGGATCTTAATGTCGGTCATTCTTCAGGTGATCGCTGCATGAAATATGAAGTCCTGAAAAGACAAACATAATGAAGCAGGATAATAAAAATACTATTGACTCTATTAACTCCGCCCCCACCCACACCCACCAACAGATCTTGCTGTCGGTCCATTCTTCAGATCGGCTGGACGAAGTCCTGAAAAAACAAAAAAATTAAGCTGTGTAACTAAAGGGCTAGTAACGGTATTAGCCCCCTCCCACTCCAAAGCGATCTTGTTATCGGCTGTTCTTCGGGTCTAGACTGGATGATAGATGGAATTCTGTAAAGAGAACACACAAATAGGATCATTAAAGTTTAACTGAAAAGCAAACTTGTTTTAAATATTCTTTGAGCCCAAGCTGACTTTGAAACATTTATTCAAACAATGTTTACAACGGGTACGTCAGCTACGATTCTTCATCAGCGATATTTCGGCCCTTTTTGGCAAGGGTCCTCGTCAGGCTGTCAACCTTCTGGTTCAACTTCGGGGAAGGAAACAAACCTGTAATTGATTACAGGTTTGTTTCCTTCCCCGAAGTTGAACCAGAAGGTTGACAGCCTGACGAGGACCCTTGCCAAAAAGGGCCGAAATATCGCTGATGAAGAATCGTAGCTGACGTACCCGTTGTAAACATTGTTTGAATAAACTTGTTTTTGTATCATTTAGTTGAATGCACTGGGTTATTTGGATTCTGCTAAAAGATTTTCTTATTTTCCACTATCTGCTCTAGTACTGAGGTTCAGAATATCTACGGCTGTCCCCAAAGCGCAAATTCTACTATGACGCGGAATATTTGAATTTGAACACAAACGCGGGCTTTTCAGTAGGCGGTGATAAGCTTGGTGAATACTGCTTAGTGCCTGAGCAAACAAGTTTCATAAATCTTTTTCGTCAAGCATCTGACACAGGTAGTACCACAAATCTGACAGGGAAATTCCACTATTTGAAAACTGATTATTCGTGAATAGCGGAGGAACGAAGTAACGCATTTTCACCGGGTCTTCAAGCCTCTTTAAGGGAATAAGTAAGGGGTAACAAGACTGTCCATCTCTGCCCTTCTCAGTTAAACTTTAAATGAAGTGTGGTCTAACGCGTACCCGACGAAATCATTTTTTTTTGCCACGCACTGTTTCAAATTCATTAGTTTCCACCGTTCGTGTTTGCGTCATTAATTAAATACTATAGTAAGGTACGGTACCATATTACTGAAAGCGGTAAAAACAAAACTCAAATGGCATAAAGGATCAGACATGCCAGTGGAATGCGGAAATGACGCTTTGTTAACTGACTGATTAATTTGTAACAAAAAGTAACACATCCTGAAAATATGTGATAACGGAGACCCAGGGTTGGTCACCAAGTACCAGGGTGTACGAGTTACTTCAGGATACTTTGGGTTACATTAGGTTACATTGGGTCACTTTGAACACTTTTGGGTTACTTTCCAGGGTGTACGAAGTTACTTTTGGTGACCAACCCTGGACGGAGACCCCTCGCTGCTCTTTTTAGAGGAGCTTTGCGGGCAAGATCATGTTTATTCGCCTGGGCTGCGACAAAAAAAACTTAAAAGATGAAAATAGGCTGTATTTGGAAGTTTCTGTTTTCCAGAGGTATGAACTCACAACAGCGGTTTTAATTTTAGCTGGAGGTGCCCAAGATCTAAGGAATAACGACAGTACCAACCCACTAAGAAAACCGTATATATCTTATAACAAATTTATCCTCAGAAATCTGCTTCATGGAGTCTGAAAAACCAGTCTTTTCAACGACCAAAAACACGCACCCTATAAAACCAGAGCCATTGCGAAACTGATGTCACATGCTCTTTAAGAAGACACTAGGAAGAGAAAGTATATTAGCTTATCTAAGCTTGGTTTTCATTAATTTGTTATTTTGTCTTTGTGATTTTCTATGGTCGTCAACACTTTAGTTTAATTAAACTTAGGTCTACTTATGAAGCGATCGATTTGTGAACTGGAGAATCTCAGCGCTATACCGAACTGTAGAAATAATACTGAAAGAGCGGAAGGAACGTATGTTGATACTGTCGAAACAAACTAAAAGATAGAGAAGAAAGTAGAAACAAAATGTAATTGAATAAAGAGTAAAGTAGGCCCTTCGATCTAGCCATGCCCGTAACGAGACTATCGTTCAATAATCCAAATGTCAGTGTTTGCAGGAACGAATACCTAACACTATAACAGCAAAACAAGAACGAAGATCAGAGGTTACCCCCCCCCCCCCCCATGGACACGGCTTTGAGTGCTTTATGTGTAAAGATCATATTTTTTTTTCAATCGGTCGCACTTCCTCGGCCCAATCTGGTTGGGGATTTGACGATGAGGACGACGCTTGGTTGGAAATGTCACCTTATTCGAATTTTCTCTTTTCCATCGAGCTGCGTACTTCCCCAAAGAAAACGTGCACCCCCGTCATATTATTTGCACATTTCCTACCCCCCCCCCCTCTCCGGAGTTATTCCTCAATTATGAATGAGCTTTCGCGATCCCCAAGTACAAAGGTACTGTTTCGTAGAAAACACGCCAGTCTTCGATCCAGACAGTAAACGTGTGTACTCCCACCCTCCAATCCTACTAGTAATGCGAAACAACGACCAGAATACTCTTATAGAGGATTCAAATTACAGTTTTCGAACAGCCAATTTTGCGTTCAGGAATGTCACGGAGCAGATTATTAATTGACAGAACTGGAAACTTTATTAGGAAGACTAATTGAACACGGCACCCTTGAAACTTTGAGATGCTTCGAACCCCAGTTCTCATTATTTGTTAGTAACGCAAGCGTTTGACGTAATTCTTCGTCTCATCATGTCAGGCTTAGCCACTGGCAATTTCAAGGGAACATTTTGACGAATACACGACAGAATCGAACCTTTAGTCCCTCGCTCCAATCTTGTTTCATTAACGTAGGATTCTCTCCATCAACCGGACGCTTCCCAAGGGCTACTGGCTCCGATGTAAAAGGGTGCGGAATAGCATACGAACCTGCTATCTAGCCGTTCAAAGAGACAACGTCTTTTGTGTGTTTTGGTTGGAGTAATTCGGAACAAATGTCAATAGACGGAGCAAACACCTGCCATTCTAGGTCACAGATGAGCTCATTTCGTCCGAATATAGCAGTGCGCGATCGCATTGCGGTAATACACGGACGACTGGCTCCGTTGTTACGATTACGAATGAAATACTACCAATATGCTGACTTTTTGCGCTCTGAGCTTATGCGCATTTCTGCAATCTACCTCGCACAGGCTTTTCCGTGAGAAAAATTTCTTTTTTGCAATATAGCTTTCTCTGACATCACACCATGTGTCGTTTCTTTTTCTTCAGAATAGAGCGGCCAGGGTCCTTGAGGCGGTGCTTTCAATGTAAGGTGTACAGTTCCTACGGCCTTCGTATCTCCTACTTATTCACGATGCTTCCAGACGAACAGTAGAGTATTGCCTTATCTCATACTGCTGTTGACTACACGATCTCGTACTAACCCTAACCAAATCAGCAAAGATTCCAACAAAAGTTTATTCTGAAAATCGATTACAATGCTCGTCCATAGCTGTTTGTGAGATGCCTTCGCTCCGCGTCGAAGGCCAGTCACCTCGAGGTCGTCAGACGGTTTGTCAATAAACGAGCAGTCGACGGAGCCATCTAGGTCACTTAAGCGGTCCTATCCAGATCACGAAAGTTCCGCCAGAGCGCAGTATACTACGATAGAGGCGAAGCAGAAACTCTCTGCGATACAGAATGCATTATACCAGAGGAAATTGAATAAGAACTTATAGGGTTAACAAGAATGTTATTATCTAGCTCTTCGACAGAACTCAGATGTAGCCACCTCATAAATTTGCGGTAATCCAAAACTACCCTTACAAAGAAACAGACCTTACGACTTTGACAAACATTGTTCTGATGCCCCTCCTGATCGCTAACCGGGGAATGAGGACGGCGTTCGCAAAATCGGTAGATAAATGTTTACGGCAGTGGCAATAAGTCAAACTTTAGTTGTCTAAACCAAATTGGCGTAACGTGGAATCGGGAAACTGACAAAGTGCTGATATGATACTGTATACATGTAAGGTCGAATAGTCTGAAGTATTTTTAAAGGAATAACTTGCCACACCGAGTATTCGTTCACAAGGTAAAATTCACGTATGTACAGGGACAAAGTTGCTGAACGTGCTTTGTGAAGAACTTTTCCTTGAGAGGCGTCGCAAGTGAAATAGTTTCTAAACACGGGCAAATAAACAAGAGCTGTAAGCTCATTTGGCACTTGCATGGGTTAAGATGTTTTGATTGATCAAAAGTAAGTTTCGACTTTGCGGTTGAGATGCGCACTCTAAGGAAGCTGGAACTTCAATTGTAAGCAAAACCCTTGAGGCAAAATGCTAATGGGCTGATGGGCATCATGAAAATTCATGTATTGCTTAAAAGTATTTTTTTACTTTGCGGTCAAGATTGGTACTTTAGGGAATAATCGGATTTGGGAAGTAGCAATTTCTAAGCAAATGTCTTTGAATCTCCAATATTCCAGCGAAGTTTCATCGTCCTCGCACATCTGGAAGCACCTTAACGCGCGACCACCGGAATCCCACCCCCCCCCCCCCCTCCAACTCCACCCACAATGCCCGGAGCCAATCCGGTTCTGTAAATGATTAATCCAGAGCATCTGTTTATCATTCCCACGAACTTCGATCCAGATCACACCAGTCTAAGCGGGTCAAGTATTTTCCGCCCTCCCCCCAATTATTGCCGGATTCGGTCCGGAAATGAAAAAGATCACCAGAGAAAAATGTCCTCTGTTTAATTATTAAATTTCACCCGAATCCGATCACCCGTTCCAAAGTTACGCATGACTCACTATTCCAGATTCCCCTCCCTCAACTCCCCCCCAAGGTTACCATATCGAGGATTTTTTTTTATTCCAAGTCAGTTTGACCGGGTCCCTGATATGCCTTCCAAGTTTCGTCGTGAAAATCCAAAAAAAAACGGAATTCCGGGAAACCCCCTCCCCCCCCTCAAGTGTCCGGATCCAGTCAAATTATTTAAAAGATTTACATGGATCAGATGTTTGTTCTTCCCAGCAAGTTCTAACCGTTTCTCCAGATTTCCGGCCCCCCCCCCCCAGCTCCCCCACGATGCCCGTAGCCAATCCGATTCAGTAATTACCTAGAGCATCTGTTTGTACTTCCCACAAATTTCCAACCCGATCTCTCCATTCTAAACGGGTCACGTATTCCCCCCCCCCCCAATAGTTGCCGGATCTGGTCCGGATATGAAAAAGATCAACGGAGAAATGTCCTCTGTTCAATTCCTAAATTCACTCGAATCCGATCACCCATTCCAAAGTTACGCATGACTGAACATTTCGGATTTCCCTCCCTCCACTCCCCCCACCATTATCAGATCGACAAAATATTTATTTTGAAGTCAGTTTGATCGGGTCCCTGATATGCCTGCCAAGTTTCATCGTGAAAATCCCCCAAACCACCATCACCGGAATTCCGGGAACCCCCCCCCATAAGTGTCCGGATCCAGTACAATGGTCTAAAGGATTTATCTAGAGCAGATGCTTGTTCTTCCCAGCAAGTTTCACTCCGATCCCTCCATTCTAACCGTTCTTGAAATTTCCGCTCATCCCCCCCCTGGCTACCGAATCCGGTCAAGACTTTAAACGGGAAATCACAGATATATAATCTATTCAGTTATTAAGTTTCATTACAATCCGATCACCCGTTCGAAAGTTACACACTTCTCAATTTCCCGGATTCCCCTGCCCTCCACTCCCCCCCAAAATGGTCGGATCGGAAAACTGATTATTTCTAAGTTTGTTTGGTCGGGTCTCTGATATGCCTGCCAAGTTTCATGGTCCTAGCACAACTGGAAGTACCCTAACTCGAAAAGTTTCCAGCGCCCCCCACTCCCCCACATATGGTCGGATCGGGAAACTGATTATTTCCAGGTTAGTTTGGTCGGGTCCCTGATATTCCTGCCAAGTTTCATTGTCCTAGCACATCTGGAAGTACCCTAACTCGAAAAAGTGTGAAAAAATGCCCTAAATTTTCAAGTTTCCAGCGCCCCCCACTCCCCCGCATATGGTCGGATCGGGAAACTGATTATTTCCAGGCTAGTTTGGTCGGGTTTCTGATATGCCTGCCAAGTTTCATTGTCCTAGCACATCTGGTAGTACCCTAACTCGAAAAAGTGTGACAAAAAACTCGGACCGACCGACAGACGGAATTGTGATCGGTATATGGCACTTGAGCCAGAGGCTGCAAGTGCCATAAAAACTGAGCTGCAAATGTTTCTATAGCGGGACCACGGATCCATCCATTGACGGATTTTTCGTACCTATAACAATAATGCATTTTAATTATGTAATCGCGTCATCCATTCTTAAACCGAAGAACCGAATTTCACAGGTCAACTCCCCCCCCCCCCCCCCCCTAACAACAGCACACTGATTTTTCTTGCCGTGTTTCGCTACTTTCGATCCGTATTATGCTCCCGACAACTGTTAGCAAGTCAGAAAAAGACCAAAGGTTTCGAAATTTAATAATTATTTGATCCAGACAATTGCGTCTTGTCTTACCCCGAGTCCTTGGACACTTTTACTACTGAAATTTAGAAGCACATTAAGGCCAAATGCTAATCATCTGAGAAAACCAAGTTCAGATATGCAGTCAGCATGTGTGTTTACCCCTATAAGTCGTATCTATTTTGACGAAACTGATCGAAACTTCCTGCCTTACTTCTGGTTTCGGCCAAATCCGCAGCTACTAGTCCGGCAAAAAATAAAGATCAACAACGAATTCAGCGTATCTCCTTACCCCCCTCCCTATATCGAACATCTAATCAACTTCAAATAAAACCTCAACTTCTCACAAATTTTCCGGTTTCAGCCGGATTTTGGGCAAACTATATATCCGGGTAAAAAACGATGTCATATACGGATTCAGCATCTCTTCTTATCCCTAAATCGGGCATCCAGTCACTAAAACTACTTGTCCGGATAGAAAACTATTTTCACACAAGTGCTTAACACTTGCCCCTAAACCGAACATCTAATCAATTCCAAATAAAACTTTTAGTTTTAACAAATTTTCTGTTTCTGGCCGGATTCCGGGCGAACTACTAGTCCGGTGAGAAAATGGTTTTCATGTTCGTGCTCAGCATGTCTTCTTACCCGTTAATCGACTATCTAATTCGGACCCCTCCCACACCCCTAAATGCAGGGCTATAGAGCCCATTCACGAACTAGACCTTCCCTTTCCCCCAAAGAATCCTCAAATCAAGTTTCACCAAAATATATCATTCCCTTCAAGAGTTATCATGCTCACAGACGGACTGACAACTTTTGCGAATAAATATTTCTTACCCCTAAATCGAACATCTCATCAATTTCAAACAAACTTATATCATTCCCCTCGAGGGTTATCGTGTTCACAGACGGACAGACAACTTTTGCGATGTCATATAGTCCACTTACGTTCTAGAACCCTAGAGCCGGTTACCATATCCGTGTTTTTGCTAGCAGGCTAGACACCGGTTTAAAACAGCCAAAGCTGTGAGTATCATTTTTCGGAAGCAACAGTTTTATGGTATTCAATTATTCTAAAATACTGGAAAATGAACAATGAGTAGTTCGAGGTGTCGATTACCGAAACTTTGTTAGAAAGTTATTTCTTTCAATGCAGCGAAGCCCGGTTTGACCAAGACTAATTTTATGAAAAACTCTATCCCTTCACTTCCCACACATTACAGACAGCCGTCTTTCCGTAAACAGATTCTAGATGCCGCACCTCAACGCCATCTGTAAATTGAGGCGCTAAAGCACTTAACGTTCGAACCCCCAGATGGCTCTGCGTTCTCTCCTTAATCTTTGCTTGACTATATCTAACGTCATTCCAACATAAAAACTGGAATCGTTAGCTGGAATCCTTACAGCTTAGCAACAAGACCAAAGAATGAAGCAACAAGAATGAAATGCAGTTTTATATATAGACGAACGGAAGTTAACAAACTTATGGAACAGGTATTAGATTTAAATTCTACCTCTTATTAGTTAGGTTTCGCCCCCCCCCCCCCCCCCAAACAACATACATCGACTATCCGGTACTAAACGCCCAGCATTTTTTTATGGATTTATTTTGGGTTTTCCACGCAAAAAGTCAACTGGCATTATTGTTCTCTCTAGATTAGTAGCCAACTTGTTTCTTATATTTATATAGGCTACTAAGCGGAAAAACGTTGTTTAACTTTTGTAGGCTAGTTTCACAAATTAAGAAAACTGGAACTTGTACTCTCGACAGGAAGAATGTAAAAATAAACAAAGAAGTAGTAGGCTAGTAAACTGTGTCTTAGACACGATATGGGAGAAATTAAAGACAATTCGATTTACCTGGCACATCATTGAGATGGCTTCACTGCGAAAAGTTTCTCCGAGTAAGGGTTAAAGTTAACTGCAGTATTTGCCACTGGGATTAACCTTATCTCTACTGAAATAAGATTAATCCGAATTAGAGATAAGCTTGTCTCAGTAGAGAAGATTGGTATAGCAAATACTGCAAGATTTTTTTTGTTACAGTGTTGCTGCTTCATGCTTTCCCCTGGTAAGTTGATGCTAAGGCAACGCAACGGCTAAAGTGGGAATTTTTGCGAATTAACCTCAACGGATAGGCCACAAAATGCCCACAGTCCAGCATTCAAAAACAGGAGACAGAAGTCAACTTAGCACTAGATGGAAATGATAAGTAAATCCTTGGACTTTAGTGTGTGCATGGATTATGAAATCCAATAGAAAACTTTTCAACTTTTCCGCACGGAAAAGGATCAACATTGTATTTTCAAACTAGGAAGAAAGTGACAGTGGTAAGCTCTTTGAAAGGCCTCTGTTTGCGATACTGATCATTTCACATACTCCTAAATATATTTCTTGGATACATGTACTGCCTTTATTTGTCTCCCAAAAATGTGCCTGTGGCTTCAACGCTTGAATACGTATGATGTACTGGGAACATGTTAGGCTTGCTGGTACTTACATATATGCATTTTTGTCTTCTTCCCATCCTTCGATGACACAGGAGCAAACAAATATAAGGCAATCTTCGTCACTACCCTTTTAAACAAACACGTTTTCCTTCCTTCCGTTCATTGCCTTTGTCAGGAGAAGGAGAACTGGGGGAGAATAGGAGAAAAAGGTACCGGAAGGTTATAAAGTCTTGAAAGTCTCTGATTATTCGTCCAATTGAATGAAAAAAGAACTTCCCGTGGGGACAGATTAAGGCTACAGTTCTACCCGCCTTCATCATTCAATTTTCGTCTTGAAAGTCGTGATTATTCGTCCAATTGAATGAGGAAAGAACTAAGCGTGGGGACAGATTAAGCTACAGTTTTACCCATCTGCATCCTCAATCTTCGTCTTCGCCAATTTGCTTTCGGCTGTGGGTTTACGAACAAGCAATTAGCCTAAATGTCTTTTATAGTTGCTAAAACATCACAGTTTCCTTCAAATGACATTCTAAAGCGAGCAACTGTAAGAAAAAGGTATAACGTACGGGGCGAACACACAAATCGTCATAGGAACGCTTGGGAGGGTGACAGTCCGATATAAGTCATACACCCCTCCCAACCAGGCCCACAAAATTTAGACATTAAATATATTCCGGTTGCAACTTACTTCGGTTCACTGACTGCTCCTAAGACGGTCTAAAACAATATCAAACCTAATACACACAAATATCAGATTCGTATCGCGAAGACCGTCCTTTCCGTTTATTTCGTCGAGCACAATTCTCTTCCAACACCTCCTCTTGCGTCATATCAGCAGCTGTCCAGACGGTTTTGTGGTATCTTAACCTGCTAGCAGCTGAAAGCCAAAATGTTAAACAACGACCCAATTCTGACTGAACTTGTTGCAGAAAAGCTGATAAGTCCGCGTCTTTCCCCCCCGAAACCCTTTGACAAATGTCTGAACTATCGGTCGCTACTGTAACTGTAACAGCTATTTCACACTATGCTAAACAGCCAGTCGTCCCGAACGGTGAAATAAGGGGGGGGGGGGGGGGGGTATTAAGCGGAGAAAACTAGGATGAACCCGGACAGAGAATAGAACAGAGTTCTTACTCACGAGGAATACTGGTTACAGTAACAAGCAAGTACGTACAGAAGTACCTCGGAGCACGTACTAACGTGGGTTACAAAATGTACAGGATCCTCTTTTGGTGTGTTCCGTCTACAGTAGTTCTCGAACCGGACAACTAATTTATTATAGGCAAGCGCCTCTGTCGGCAATTATGAAAACGAGAGTCGTTGACATGCAGTAGAGGTATATTTATTTGACAACTTTCATAAATTTTGAAGTATCTTCATGTTGTTTTGAGCCAACAGTCAAATGGGAATGACAAAGTAAGGAGTTAATACAGCTAAGAGCCAGGTTCGGTGTTTCAGCTTTCTTTTTACATACAAAATGAAACCGAAATCTTTTGGTGCAATTTGTTATTTCATTTGAATATTCTTTTTCTTCTGTTGGGATATTTTCGACGGCTAAGAAAGTAATCCAAAACGCCAGCCTTGCGAGAAGGAGTGAAAAATAAAGTGAGCAAAAAAGAGCAAACGATCCAAATTAATAACAGTTTGTGGCTGTTACGGACATTTATTATTTCAGTATCAGGACTTGGTATTTCAAACATTGTAAATTTCTCTTGTACCTTCCTCGACGTTATAGGAATTCCAGTCTGACTGCAACTTTTTTGCCCTCTGACCCTTGTGTAAAGTTGTCTGCGATTGCCCAGGACCTTCACGTTTCTGCCTTTGGCCATTTCTCCGCATTCCATCTACGAAGAAGATTTTTTAGACCCGATTAGTCCCTTTTCTTTTTTTTAATGTTTATTTTTTGATCTTGTGCATTTACTACATTACTGAAAGTTCAGTGTATTGTTTTCCTTTTCTTTGTCTGTACTGCACTATTTTCCTCTTCTTAAGTGCATAAATAAAATTTCATCATCCTCACATCAGACACAGTTACAGTTACTATTTGTGCTCAGTACTGTACATTGCTAGGTTGATTTTTCACCATATTCTTCGGAACCATTCAAAGTTAAGCGACGTCCAAAGTTGTATACCTCTACCAGAAACTAATTTCCTCAAACATCAAATATGAGTCAGAGAGCAAGGGAAAGCCTTTGAAAACAGTGTGTCACCGAGGGGTTGCTCACTCCCAAAATGGTTGTACAGTGGTGCCCAGCCGGTGCCGGTGCCTAGCGGTGCCCAGCGAGGGTGTACAGTGGTGCCCAGCGAGTGAGCAACCCCTCGTGTGTCACTTCGATATGAATTGTCATTACTAGAATTCAAGCCCCGGCAGAATCCGGCCACCTCTTTTTTGAAGCACTCCACAGGCTCCACAACTGGCGCTCTTTCATCCTGCAAGAAACTATAGAAACGTGGTTATGCGTTACTACAGCTAAACATTAAGCATCTTACGGCACACATTTTCAAAAAAACTTACCAACCGATACGGACATACCTCCTAATGTGAGGTACCTACTATGCGTGAGCAAGACCTGCAAATAGACCTAAAGAAAATTATGATCACAGAAAAAATGACGCAATTTTTTGATTTTTTGTTTGCTTCGGTATACCCAAACAATAATTTAAAAGTATCTTGCTTTACGACAACATAAAATTCGAAGTGCTCGACTGAGGGAATTCGGAAAAACATGCAAAAAACCAGGTTTATGCAAAAAAAAGAGCAGTGTCGCCGAAACGCGACAATCCATGCAACAATATGGCAAACGACGAGCTTTAAATTCGCATAAAACGGAATACAACACCCCAGCCAATAGGAAGTGGGCTCGCAGGGTTTACGACCAATGGAGCAATAGGGAGAAGTGGGGATGGCCAAAACCGAATTATGTATGTATGTCTGTATATTCTTTATAACTATTATTCAAACTGAACAAGAACGGAGTAAATGGATGAAAAAGAAATAAAGAACAAAAGAGAAAAAAGACAATTAGCGATCAATGACAAAATATATATACAGCACTAAATATGAAGTAAAACACAAAGGGCGAGTTAATCAGTGGTCATCCATTGGGCACAAAGTACTGGTAACCACGGGTGTGCGGTGGTTCCAAGAACTTTCTGAATTAACTTATCTACAGCCTCGTTGGGTTCTACCAGGCTGAATTTTCTTATTAGGTACCTGTTGCGTGTCCACGGTGGCATTTTTAGCAAGTATTTTAGGTAACGAAAATAAAGTGACCGGACTCGAGACTGCTCGGTGGTCGTGAATAGTTTCCAAAAAGGAGCCAGATATAAAACGTGGGGTAGCGCCACAGCGCTGTAGAGTTTGGCGAGCAGACTGCGTGAAAAGTGGACCTTATTTGTCACGATCGAAGCGTAGGCGAATCGAAGTTTCTTCTCCGCGTTTTGTAAAAGGAGACCGAGTCTCTTTTAGGGTCCTTCCTATGGGGACACCAAGGTACATTATCGATTCTGTCGGAAAAAGTGTGGAGCTACCAAGTTGGACTGGTCTGCACATTTTTTCCCGATCATTAAAGAATAGTATGTCTGACTTTGAAGCATTGAACTTGAGTCCGATCAAGCTATACTCAGCCTCTAAAATACTGAAATTTCTTTCGATACTTAAAGTTGATCTACTTCAGTTAAGCACGTCGTCAGCATAAGTTAGAAGAGAGACATCAATTTTTTTTAGGATACAGGAAGAAGGAACTTTTGATTGGGCATTCAGGACGCTATTATTAAAAAGATCGGGGGAGATCAGAGAACCTTGTCTCACCCCTTTTTCAATTGGGACCACTACAGTAGCCCTGGGATTGTTTGGAACCCTAATATGACCCTTCAAATTTTTATACATGTAATATAGCACTTTAATAATTTCTACCGGCACAATAATTATGCAAGGGAGTGTAAATCAATGTTGAAGAAAAAGCTTGTATGTTAAACATGCATGCAGGACACAGTTGTATGGGAATTTGAGAAACGTAACAAAAACAAAGATCAAGTTTGAAACTCAGTTCCTCCTGTAGTCGTAAAAAATCCAGCAAACGCACGTAAGACAAAAGTAAATACGTATTATTTACGGTTTTGGTACTCCATAGGCATCTTCACATATCCAGTAAAAATACGGAATCTTTTGCCCTTTTTTGCTCAGTTGCTTTTGTACTTTCTTTCGCAAATTACGGCGTCCGAAGTTTCCCAAAAGATGAAAAATAATATTAAACAAGAGCTACGTGCTCATATGGCATTTGTTACGAGTAGGTGTTGCAAGAAACCCCCTAGGATCGGACCTCATAGTGGTATACCTAGTTTCCCTCGAGTCTCGAGCATTTCCAGCATAGCCTCGGATCATCAGGGCAAACGTTACATCCCACTAATTGATCCATATGAGCCACACTATTTCCGGTACTCATCCCCCTCAAACCTCATACCGCGGCCATATCTGGTTCAAACACGTACACAGATCATCTAAAGCAGTGGTTCCCAACTGGGGGTACGTTAGACCCTCGTAAGAGGTACGCGAAAGTCCCAAATCTCTGAATTCGAAAATGTCTGCTTTCGTCAAGAAATTAGAGTTTTGGGCTTACGAAGTTTCAAATAAACAGCGCAAGTGTCTTTTCGATCCTTGACCACTTTATGGACGAGAATAAAATTGACAGCCTTGCAGCCTTAAGTATCCCTTTTATTTATATACATTCTTACATTTTAATTGCTTACCATTTGTGACAATAAATGACGTGTTTTTGCTGTTCTGATCTGGACAGCTCTCAGTAAAAATAATAGAACAATGATTCTTCAAAAAGGGGTACGCAACCATTTTGAACCTTAATTAGGGGTACGCGATACGGAAAAGGTTGGGAACCACAGATCTAAAGCATCCTCTCTTACCGGCTATCAAGTTTCGCTTGAGTCTGAGCATTTTTCGGTACCCCTCCCCCCCCCCCCCCACCGTGTTCAGATCCGGTCTGGACCCTAAAATATGTCATCTAGGGCACATCGTCTCTCTACTTTCCAGGTTTTATTCAAATCACTTCACTCGTTTGGCCCCTATGCAAGCCACAACATTCCCGGGACTCCCCCTCCAGCTCCCCCACTGTGGCCAAATAGGACTAGGACACATAGACGACGTATCTACGATCTCCTATTCTCGTCCTTCAAGTTTGACTCCAGTCGGAGCAAGTTTCTGGTTTCCGGTGGTCCTCGCTACCCTGGCTGGATTCGGTCCAAACCGTAAATAACAAACTAGGCCGCATAAAATCGGTACTATCCAACTTGTATCCTATTCGGCAAATTTGTTTGGTTTTTGTGCATGTCACAAAGTTTCCAGACCCCCCCCCCCCTCCAACTCCTCCAACCGTTGCCGCATCTGGTTCGGAGACATGTTTTGCATGTCTAGGTCATTAGTTCTCATCCCCCAAAAAGTTTTACTCGAGTCTACCACCCGTTCACAAAATACGTCAGTAATTTCCGGATTCCCCTTCCCTTGACTAGGGCATTGTGCCAGGTCCTTAAGTCTATTTGGTTGGGTCACTAATATGCCTGCCAAGTTCATCGTCCTTAGCACATCTGGAATTATCCTAACTAGCGATCACCGGGGGGGGGGGGGGGGGGGCAGACATCCCCCTATCCCCCCTGGATACAGCCCAGTAGAAGTATCCTTATTTGAGATCTACGAATGTTTCACTGCTTTGGTTTTGTTTCTTCATTACAGAACAGTCGAAAGGAAAATCAAGGGGTTGCCTGATTCTGGTGTACACAAGTGCCCGTTCCCAGCACCAGCCGGCACCGGTTGACACGCGTTAGCATATTTAGAAGATTCAGCATGCTTAGAAGCGTTGACGGATGAATCGCCTAATTTATGGATGGCAGCCTGGTTCGACGGCCATGCCGGACAACAGAGTACATCAATTTCCGGGGAGTAGGTGGCCCCTCGAGAAAAATAAAAAAAAATTGATATCAGAAAACAGTCAACTCGCTGAGTTTTTACCTGGCACAGTCAGTCGCAGTCATATTTTTGTTTTGACTTTTATGTATGTTTCTTCACTTAAGGTATGCTATTTAGTGTGAAGACCATCTACAGGTACAATTACGAGCCTCTTAGAAGCAGATGCAAAATACGAGGGGTTACCAGTTCTCCGAAACCTGAAGTACACCCTTTCCTAGCACCGGTAGGCACCGGCCGAAACCAGCTGTACCAGCCATAATAATGCAATTCCCGTTACCAGACATGCGAATTAAAATTTCTAACACATGGCAACCGGTGCCAGCTACTCTCACCCGGTACGGGCACCGGTGGGCACCGCAGCCCTTGCTGTACAATACAATCGAGAGGGGGCAACTTACTCCTCGGCAAAATATAAAAGAAGAAACAGAGAAAATTAAGAATAAAGATAAACCGGACGTGGACGAAACGTTTTCGGTGGGTATTGTACATTAAAAGTTGCCTGGTACGGTTTTTAGTGTTTTCTTAGGCGACCGTTTAAAGTCAGGCTATGTCCAAACAAGCATACCTTTACTGTATGTCTACCCGTTTCCATTGCACTTCCGTAAAGCTAGTGACATTAGTAATTTACGCCGTGCGGCAAGCAAAAAAGAAGATCCTGGTAATCATGATTATGACTGCCATAAATAATCCAAATTTTCCAAAGGGTTGCTACTGGTATAAGTAATTTATTGGCGGAAAATACCCATTTTCTGGCCTGATCAGTCATCGTAGCAGTTAGCAGTGAGCTTAAATTACTTGCGGTAATCTAGGATAGACATAGAAGAATGGAAAGGAACGGTGCAAGCAGATTGCAAAAATAGTAAAATATCTTGGAGAAGCTGAGAAATAGTTTTTACGATCTGTTGCTCGACTGCTTGAACTGGATACACAATCAAAAACGACAATTACTGGTTCTTCCATCAACCAGATTGTTGGCAATTTTCAAACTGAGCACTCCTCGCGGGTCAAGTGCGATTGGAAACGCTGCTCCGGATTGACGCATTCAACTCTTCGCCAAAGGAAGGGTTTCTGGTTCTGATATTCCCTAACTATAGATGTTCATTCGTTGATTATTACTTTTAGCTATAAATTCCTGAGTTTCCAGCTTTGGTTTGCTGACTTCTACGCGTCAACTCATGAGTAGCGTTTCCAATTGTATCCGGAATCGTGAACCGGAAAAGGGCGATATGTTGTTGCCCCCCTCTAAAATACCCAACATCTCCGCAGAACTTTGCCAACTAGAGCAACCCCGCGTGGTTTCTATTGTGCGATGAACGAATCACTCTCTAACGAGGTCATGAAACCACCTGTGAACGGACTTTCTGTACAGATTTTACCAAGGTTTTGATCGCGAATGTTCGACTGACAGATCTGACCACATTTAAACATATATTTCGGACGTCCTTAAAATGTGTACAGAACGACACTGCTACTTCTTATATGCACGAAATGGCTCTTTCTAAACTAAACGCACAGAGACTTCATGATCAAAGCCATTGGACTTAAACTTAACAAGATGAAAACGGAATTCTTAATGTTTAATAACCAGCAGAGTGAGCCGGCGTTCATGTCAGATCAAATCCAGTCTCACGTACCTAGGAAACTGAAACTGGTGCTTTATTTTTCACCAGAATCTCGAATTCAGAGCAACATTTCGGTACCACAAATCTTTTATGACTTTAATATTACACCCGCCCATCCTCCCGTACCAACCAAAAGCGACACCTTCGGATTGCCTAGGAAATCGACGTAAGGATGGCCTTATATCCATCCAATATGCAAAGATGGGAGAGGAGGGGGTGATGGAGGCTGGAGCAAACACGCGGGGACATTTTCGAATACTCGACTGAAGTTGTGCGGCTGGTCAGACCAAATCCACCTCTCCCTCCAAAGACATAATTTGCCCAAATACCCTAGCCTTTTCCTAACTAAATTCCTGGACGCTTGCCCCGTTTCGTACGAAACATGGGATGGACGAAAACGTACAGACGACAATTTAACTTTCTGCATATGTACTCGCTATGTACTCGCGAGTTGAGAAAATCCAAGTTGCAGCAGACTTACGTAAGACTAGTCATCCAAGGAATAAAGGGGAGGATCAGGCACATTATAGAGATTCCAAAGACTACGTAGGGCTGATGCGCCCAAAGTAATCTTTGGAACTAAGTTACTTTTTGAAAGTTCTTTTACTTATATTCTGCTGGGCACACAGGGACACTCCCACTGGCTTGGACCTTATGGATCCCATACAAATAATGCCGAATTTTATCGCCTTTCGTCCAATGGACGAAGTCTGACGCACGGAAATGAAAACTCGGCGAACCGACCGTGGGACATGTCAAAATGGAGGGAGCCCTCTTGGTCTTTTCGTTTTACATGACAGAGCCGCAGGGTCTATTATTCCTCAATGATTTAAATTGGAACGTAAGGTTTCGTAAGTAAGTATTTTAATTTTTTTAAAACCATGGATGAAGCTGATATTTGTGTTTTTTTCATCAATCATGACACTGATAAAATAAAACTAAATCATTTGAACAAAACTCCAAGCGTGTCACAATTATTTCGGGACTTGTGTCAAAATACTCGTGTGATTTACGTCATTCCATCAATCATGACACTGTCAAAATAACATTAAATTTTACGAACAAATAACAAGTATACAAACAGTATTCAAATCTCATATATAACTGAAGTGTCGCTTATGTTTTTCAGTAACAGATGTATCACTTTCAAGCGGGTCAAATTTATTTCAGGATTTTTGTCGAATACTCGGGATTTGTGCCAAACACTATTCGGAGGAACAAATTCCCTGGTATGATGTTTCATTCTTGACAATTACATATTAACAGCACCATTACTCAAATTCTGCATAATAGATATAAGTTGTATTTTACCTATACTGGCAATTGCGAAGTAAGTAAGTAAGTAATTTATTTCTAACCCGCCAATTCGAAAAAGCGGAGTAAATAAAAGAAAATAAATAAAAGAAATAAATACACAGAAAAATACACTAATTTTCAGTCATCGGTTAGGAAGCAGTGTAGAAGGTCGTGCGCTGGTTGGGCTCTGTTGTCAATGATTTTTGATAACGACGACGAAACATCCAAAAGGGTAATACTTGCATCTTGAACTTTGAACTTCTCCGTCAATGTATGTGTGGAAAAAGTGGGAAAGAAGTGGGAAAGAAGGGAATCGAGTTTTGATACAGATGGGTTTCTACGAAAGAATATGCAACAGAATAGAAGAGAACACTCACCACTTAGGATCAACATGCTACTAATATTAACTAATATTAATAAATTAAAAATACAAAGAAAAAAGAAACCAGGATGAACCAAAGAAAGAACCAAGAAATCACTGATTTTCCTGTAACGACTTGGTCATAGTGTTAACGCAGAAGGAACAAAATGGAACAAAAAAGAATGTGCTTGAACAAAATGGAACAAAAAAGAATTTGCTTAAGTCACGAGAGCGATACAAAACACGAAGAAAGATACACATTTAAATAGATGAACAAATAAAACTTATCAAGAGATGAACAAATAAAATCTTACCTTTGCAGCCAGACAATCGGCGTACTGCTCACCTAGGTATCTGGAAAGAAAGTTAGCCTTCCACGAACCCCTTATCGAAATTAATGGTGTCCCCCCAAACCCCACCACCGACGGAAAGAAGAGCCGGGGTTATTCATCACTTTCAGCAAGGGCTCTTGATTTGTGTTCATCATTACTCACAAGCACCTTCCCCTAGCATGATTTCTAGGGGTTTCGCGTCCTTGTAAAGCTTCCTCGATTTCCGGTAGGCCACGCACAGATACAGTAGCCTACAGGTATGCTTATTTGGATATTTTTCTAAATGCACTGCAAAAAGTTTCTCGGAGTAAGGATTAAAGTTAACTGCAGTATTTGTTACTGGGATTAATCTTATCTCTACTGGGATAAGATTAATCCGAATTAGAGATAATCTTATAATAATAATAATTTATTTTTAACCCACAAATCGTACAGAGGAAAACAGTGGAGCACAATATCTCATTAGATACAAGATTAATCCCAGCAGCAAATACTGCGAGAATTTTTTTTACAGCGTGGTTCACTACCTTGGTCTTGTTTCTTGCTTATCAAACCGTTAGATGGAAAGGTATAGAAAGTAAGCTGAATTTGCATGTCTTCATTCACGTTTAAATATGCTTCTTCTTCCATTAGGGTATGCTGTTTAATCTGAACGCCATCTACTTGGTGAGATTACGCACCGCTTGGCAAAAGATGCAAAATTCGTAAGAAGAAACGGAAGGAAATTAAGAACAATTTTTTTAAAATATATATGGAATACGATAAACCGGAGATGAAACAAACGTTTATGGCAAGTATTTTTTGGTTTTACTGTTTTCTTTTGCGACCGTTCATTATTAGGCGACGTTCAAACAAGCATACTTCTACTGTACGCTTTACGACACAGAGAAGACGGTATTCAGCCCGCTCACATAGACAACTGATTTGGTCTTATCAAGAACAAATAATCAGATAGAACCTCCGTCTTTGGTCCTATGCAGCGACTATGGATACCCCGACAAAACTGAGCGGAGCTAGAGGTATTTGCTCTAGCTTTGACTTGATGTTGATACCCGTCTTCCCTACTTCCGTTTTCGCCGTTGCTCATCGCGGAGCAAAAGGTACAGGAAGGGCGCTGACCCTCTTTTGAAAGTTTTCCTCTACGCGGCTTCATAGCGATATAGCTATTTGTAAAGGTAACGAAACGTGATGTGGCGCGAAGCTGCCAAGTCCTAACCTCCGCTCGTTTGCATCGGGCAGGGTACGGGGAAATATTCGACTCGGCATGGTCATATTACGGAGATAGGGAGACGGAGGTTCTATCTCATTATTTGTTCTTGGTCTTAAGCAAAACAAAACAGACTGCTACAAAAAGTGTGACCTTCGACGCCACACGGGGCAGCAAGCAAAATGACCCCCATGAGGGGATGGGGGATGGATCGACATGTGAAGGCATGGATAATCGAAAGCATTGGTTATTAAATAAGTTATGAACGGATCGTTATGGGCCCCTGGTTTGAGATTACATGCCACTGAATTCCTGTAACGCTGACAAACAGAACTTTAAGAGAATGCCTCTATACCAATGCACAGACCGATAACACAACTAACAACGGACAGATTTAAATAGTGACATGGGAGTAAGCGAGTCAGTAGCGAAATCAGAATATCTTCAATATACGCTCTGATAAGACAACCGACAGGAAAATGGTAAAGGACCCATCAAAATGCATAGTTACGCGTTTAAAACAACTTTCTCACGGTTTTCGTCACTCAATAACGGGTATAAGTACTGGTTGTTGTAGTTCTTACAACGGATGAGATGTATTCTACATCTCGGATATGTTCCAGCTTCCTACCAAAGCGACCATCGTCGTCCCAGCCTGTACACAGGGACAGGCAGATTGGAACGAAGGCCGGAATTTTTATAACTTGAATGAATGAATGAAGGATTCATGACGCACTGCCCAAAGGGCGTAAGTGCAGTAGAAAAGGACAAAGAAATATAGATAATCGTAAACACACAAAAATATTTTCCATAAAGGTTCACTAATTTAGCATCACATTGATGGGATCGTGGACAAGTAAGTTTCCGATCGGAGAATCTTTATCTTAATAATTTTAATTTATCTTAATGGAGAATCTTAATCTTTATCATGTTTTTAGCACCAATCTCGTAGCCCCCGGTTCACACTGCTGCGATTTCGCGCAAAATTCTGCAGTATGCGGCAATCGACAAAACCAGTGAGAAAGGCAACAAAAAACTTTGCGTTTCTTCGCCTTGTCGGATGCGTTGAAAAATTCAACTGAAGATACGCACGCCGTTTTTTCAAGCAATGGCTAAAAAAGGATACGTCAGCTACGATGCTTTGTACTGATGCATCCGTTTTTACCCACTGTTTGAATACACGTTTCAGTCAGCTTGGGCTCAAGGAGTGTACATGTACTTTTTTGCGGGAAAGAAAGGAAAAAAACAAAGATCAGTTGATTTTTCAAGTCTAAGAGTTGATTCACCTTTTATAACAAAATGTTGAGGATGACTGAACACACAATACCTTCCAAGTAAATTGTTATTAGCCGAATTTGAACTAGATAACATAATGGGTCTGACTACAAATTTCCTAAGAGTGGGTAGTCTTCAGAGGGGTAAGCTCCTCAGCATCTTCAGAGGTCATCTCATCTCATCAAGGGTTTCTTCGTCCTTTTGCGGAATGGTATCGGAAAAAAGCTCGTTTTCCCTTTGCGTCTGCGTGGTATTCTGATTACTCATGCAATTCTGTCGTACGGTGGATAATCAGAATATGCGATCTTCAGCAAAGTTACTTATGTATTTGTCCACATACTTAGAACTGAATGAAATGAAGTGTAGGTGAACAGTCATCAGGTGATCAATATATCAATACGAGAAATTTCAGGTAATCAAGTGGAAAGTAAACATACTGGAACAAAGGAACGGAACGTTAGCCTCAAGAAATCAACAGAAATCACAGATCGTGTAGAAATCACAACACTAGCTTTAACTACAATCATTTTCCGAGAAGAAGTTCATAAAATCAGATTTTTAAGGAAGAAACCTTAATTGTTTTTCCACAAGTTCATTTTCCAGCATAAGCGGCTTGAGCCTGAAGAGGACCCTTGCCAAGAAGGGCCGTAATATAGCTCTAATAAAATGTAGCTGACTTATCCGTTTTTCACCGTCAAATATGTTAGCCTCGCAAAAGAACAACACGTGTTTTTTGACATATTTGATTTCAACACAGATATGTCCTATTTATATGAAGGTAAGGAAGGTAAGAGGCGTATTCTCGCCCTTCCCCGAGGACTCCTTTTGAGGAGTCCCTGAGTTTTTGTTATCCCAGAGACTCACCCCCTGTATTCTCGCGAGTCCCCCCCATGAACGGGGAATGCTCCGAGTATCATCACCATCATCAAAAAGGTCTCCATTTCAGATTCAGAGGGGAATCAATTTTTGCTGGTGTTGGTGCAATGTAAAATTAATAAAAACAATCAGAATAAACAAAACAAAAAATAAAGTGGATCCAAACTGATTTCGTCCACTGCATATTTTTTTTCGAACAAAATCCATCTCGGAAGCATTCCCCGTGTTCTCGTTGTTTTCCGTAAGCGGAGTGGAGTGACTCCCTCTATTAACGCCGTTCCCCTTCGTTCCCCGAGGAGTCATCGGGGAACGGCGAGAATACGCCTTACAATTTTAGTGACAAATATAAATAAACCTCATTTTGCTTAAAAACGTCAGAATGCCAGTGGCATAAGAAAACGACGTTTGTAACAAGACCAAAGGTGTCGATGGGATCCCAAAAATCTAAGATTTGATCCAGACAATTGGGTCTTGTCTTCGCCAGATCCAGTCTTCGCCAGGCTAATCATCAAAGAAAACCGAGTTCAGATATTCCATCTATCTATCAATCTATACCTCTATAGGCCATATCTATTTTGACGATACTGACCGAAACTTAATGCTTTACTTCTGCCAAGTTTGCGGTTTCGCCCGAATTCCGAGCGAACTACTAGTCCAGCAAAAAAAGAAAATTCAGAAACGAATCCAGCGTATCTCCTTATCCCTATAAAGAACATCTAATCAACATTAAATAAAACTTTGACTTAAAAAAATTCGGGTACAACCGGATTCCAGACTAATTATATGTCCGGGTGAATGAAGATTGTCATATACAGACTCAGCGTCTCTTCTTACCCCTAAATCTAACATCTAATCAACTTCAGATATAACTTTTGCTTTTGACATTTTTCCGGTTTTAGCCGGATTCCAGGCGAACTAGTTGTCCGGCGAGAAAATGATTTCACCATTGTATTCAGCATGTCTTCTTACCCCTAAATCAAACATTTAATCAACTTCAAATGAAACTTTCATTTCTAACCAACTTTCCGGTTTTTGCCGGATTCCGGACGAACTAATTGTCCAGCGAAAAAATGTTTTTAACCATCGTGCTCAGCATGTCTTCTTACCCCTAAATCAAACATTTAATCAACTTCAAATGAAACTTTTACTTTTAACAAACTTTCCGGTTTTGGCCGGATTCCGGACGAACTACTTGTCCGGCGAGAGGACAGACGGGCGGATGACAGACGGGCGGATGACAGACGGACAGACGGACGGACGGACAACTTTTGCGATGTCATAGGTATCCCTCCACTTACGTTTTGGGATCCCAAAAAGTGAATAAGGAATAGTGAATAAGGCAAACGTAAATTCTAGCATTTCTGAACTGACCTTTACCAAACCCGTTATTACGGAGCAAAAAGCCGTCTACCAAAGGAAAGGGGATGACCCCGATAGAATGCCTGGCCCTCCCCGTCAAAAAATATTCTGATTACGCTACTGTAAGAACTAAAGGACCTGCTCGTAGTGCTAGCTTCCCGGCTTACTTATGTGCCCTCCTTGCGATAGAGGGGCCAGTGGTTGTCGAAAGTAGGGGAGAGGGAGTAAATGAAATAGATGGGAACCCTGGTACTTACGTCTTGGACTGATTAGCTTAATTCCTCCTGGTCTCATTGCCTTCCCCTCCTCATCTTCGAGGAGAGCAAGGGGTGACTTCAACTTCTTCTCAGGTGGAAAGATGTCTAGGGCTGAAGTAGACGGCCGTTTCAGAACGGGGGGTACAACTGGGGGTCCTTTCTTTAACGTTTTCTTAAGAGGAGGTTTAGCGGGGGCCTCCTCACAGCCGTGCGAACGGAATTTCGACTGGAATACTTTGACGGTCGACGCAGGTTTTCGGTCCAAAATCGAAAAATTGTCTTTTTGCTTCTCTGCTTCTTTCTTTTCTTCTTCTTGCTTTTTCTCCTCGTCCGTTTTTACTTTTTTGGGGATCTTCATGGAAGAAATTCCGGGCTTCGCTAAAAATCCAAGAGACTCGAGGGTTTTTTGGTCAATTTCCGACTGTTTCTTTTCTTCTCTACTTCTGTTTTCGGATCTTTCTCTATCTCTATCTGACTTTTGTTTATCCTTCGAGCTTGAGCTGCTTCGATGTTTGTCATCACGTGAACTGCCTGATATTTTCGGTCTTTCTACATCCCTCTTTCGATATTTATCGTCTTTCTTTGAGCTACTTTCTTTATCGTCTTTCTTTGAGCTACTTTCCTTATCGTCTTTCTTTGAGCTACTTTCCTTATCGTCTCTTTTACTATTCTCTTTGTCATCTCTTTTTCTTGAAGATTCGTCTCTGCTTTTAAAGCTTCCCTCCTTTTTCCTATCACTGTTAGGTTTGTCTTTGTCCTTATCCCGGCTTTCTTTTGACCGCTCTTTATCATTCCGTTTTTCACTGCTTTTCGACTCACTTTTTGTTTTTTCTTTTTCGTTTCGCTCACTTTTGATATCAGAGCTTTTCAACTTTGCACGTTCTTCTTCCACGTTTGATTCTTTTTTGATATTCTCTTCGGCCTGATCCTCAGCATCTTTCGGTTCAATCTTACTGGGTGGTTCGTCATCTTTCAATGTTTTACTTTCGGGTCCGACCTCAACGACGGGGAGTTCCTCAGGTTCCGCTTCTCTGCAAAAAAACATTTCTTTTGTAAATTAATTTATGTCTGGGTCGCAAGGACTGTTATTTTCTTTTAATACTATTTATGTGTGTAGACTGATGTTTATTAAAGCCTTGGGTCATGAGTGATAAAATACTTCCTCATTACATACAGGCATACGGACGCATAGAATAGAATGGACTGTTCTAGTTCTGGTTCTGTTGTTATGGTTGTTCCTTTTTATTTTTTGGTTCATTATTCGGTTAATTTATTAGAAGTTAGTTTCGTATTGTTTTTTGTATGGTGTTATGTCTTTCAATATATACTTTTTCCTCTTTTCTATATTTATACTCCGTATTTCTCCTTGTAAGTGTATGATGGGTCATAGCTAAATTTATATTATTATTTTTATTAGCACAACCTCTTCAGAGGAAAAAAGTTCTTGTATTATGTTTTTTGGAAGAAAATTTAACACCGAAATAGGACCTCGTGGTGTCACAGCTTTAATGACTGCTTTTTGGCAGCGTTTGATACTTGAGTCTTGTGCCGGTCGTCTAGCCTGACAACAGTTGGTAAAAAAATATCTACTCAAGAAGTTTTAATTAATTTTATCGTTTTTTCTTAGATTGACGTTTTAGTTATGTATCGCGGCTGTAGTTCCCTTATCAGGGGCAATGGACCATTGAGGTGTGATTATCTTAGTATAGGTTTTAAAGCCATGCTGAACCATGCTGAAAATAAACGAGATTTTCGGATTCCGGGACCAATAAAACCCCGACAATCTGGTTTGTGCTCTTTTAATCATCTTAGTTGTTCTGTTCAGAAATCCTCACCCTCGCGTTAAAGTACGCATTGGCCCTTGACAAGTTGCATGTGTAGGCTAATCCCTTGAATCCAGAAATCAAAATCATACGCCAAGAGAAATTTCTAAATTCTGCTTCGGTATAATAACTAAGACTTTTCAACGCATAGAGTTAAGCGTGCCATGCGACAAGGCTGTGCATCATTTGAGGCTGACTTGATACCGCAAAGTCATTCTTCACGCGTGTCAAAGTCAAGGACAACTTCATAGCTTCAAATGAAGCTCGCCCTTATCCCATGGCACGGTCGACTCCACGCACTAACAAGACCAAAGGTTTCAATTGGATCCCAGGAATTTAATATTTGATCCAGACAACTGGTTCTTCTTTTCGCCAGATCCATACCATTAAAATTTAGAAACAGATTAACTTATCATTTGCGACAACCAAGTTCAGATATACCTCTATAAGCCATATCTATTTTGAGGATACTGATCGAAACTTCCTGCTTCATATTTCTGCCAAATTTCCGGTTTCGGCCGAATTCCGAGCGAACTACTTGTCCAGCAAAACAATAAAGTTCATAAACGAATTCAAAGTATCTCCTTATCCCCATAAAGAACATTTAATCAACTTCAAATAAAACTTTAACTTATAAATTATCGTCGCAAATTATTTATGTGAATATTTTTCTAGTGAGGGTGCGAAACATGTGATGATGCTCGGAAAAGAATTAACCGGGCTCCCAAAATAGTTCAGTCGGAAGTTCCAGTAGATTGTCAGTTGGTTTTTAATGCTTGCGATACAAATGAAGGGGGAAAAATTATCAGTGGAATGCAATCAAATTCAAGTGGTGTAGATGGGATTTCTCTTAAGATTGCTAAATCAGTTAAACCAGTTATAACACCAATTTTATTTAAATTGATTAATAAATCCATGGAAAAAGGGATTTTCCCGGAAGGTTTGAAGGTCGCTAAAATAATACCATTGCATAAAGGAGGTAAGAGAGATGACCCTTCAAACAAAAGGCCCATTTCTATCCTCCCTTTTTTTCAAAAATATATGAAAAGGTGATAGGATTACGTTACGTTGAAAAAAATAAAATTCTTATAAATACTCAGTTTGGTTTTATAAAAATGTCAACTGAAATGGCGACTATTAAACTTGTTGACTGGGTAAATACGGCGTTTGAAGCGGGTCTGATTCCAGCTGCTTTATTCCTGGATTTGAAGAAGGCGTTTGACACGATTGACCATAAACAGTTATTACATGAGCTGGAAAAAATCGGTGTCACTGGAAAGAGTTTGTCATGGTTTGAATCTTATTTGAGTGACCGGAAGCAAATTGTGGTGAATGGGTGTTTTACTTCTGTAGCTAGTGATATAACTTGCGGAGTTCCCCAGGGGTCTATACTAGGTCCCCTTTTATTTTTTATTTTTATAGATCGGATTAAGTACTACTTGTCAGAGGCTGGTATAATCCTTTTTGCAGACGATACTCTATTACTTGTAGCTGCTCCATCAGCTGATCTACTTTTTGATAAAATGAGAAAGGCACTGACCGAGTTTGCTGAGTGGGCAGATTTCAATCTTTTGACATTAAATTATACCAAAACTAATTACATTTTATTTTCTCGGATATCTAGTACTGAAACAAATTTAGAATTAATAGTAAACGGAAATCAAATCAAAAGAGTAAAGGTAACAAAGTACCTGGGTTTTATGATCGATGAAAATCTATCATGGAAAACACATTCACATATTATAGCTTCAAAATTGTCAAGGTCTCTGGGAGTACTTCGCCGAGTTAAAAACCTAGTCTCACAGAAAATTCTTCGATTGCTTTATTTCGCTATTTTTTACCCGTACATTTGCTATGGTTGCTCTATATGGGCAAGTAATTTTGTGTCATGTTATAAAAAAATCCAAAAAATCCAAAATAAAGCCGTTAAACTTTTGTCACCTAAAACTTTGATTACTCTTAATATTAATGAACTTTATATTAAGAATCAACTACTTGATATTTAAAAAACTAGAGATTATCAAGTTTGGTATTTTCACATATAAATTTCTCAATAATATACTTCCCTCCTCTTTTGAAATTTTTTTCTCCATTAATAGTGATCTCCATAGTCATGATACACGAGGGGCATCAAATCTGGTACACCCATTTAGAAACACGACTAGAGCTTCTTTCGTGATTAGAAATTTTGCCCCCTCTGTATGGGATATAATTCCATTTGAAATTAGAAATTCGAGTCATCTGGCATCCTTCAAGGCTACAGCGAAGAGATTTTTTCTTGCAAAAGAATAGTAATTGATGCGTGAGTGTTTTTTGTAAGCAGAATGTTGCTGTATAGTTGTGAACCGTGTATGAATGGCATGTATAATAATATAAAAACAGTGTTACCACATTATGTAGAAAAGAGAAGACTGCCACCTGCGGCCAACAAACCCTTTGGGGCTTTCTTAGCAGGTGCTGTAAAATGTTTTGTATACATGTGTAAAATAAAATCTAATCTAATCTAATCTAACAAATTTTCCGGTTTCAGCCGGATTCCGGACGAACTATATGTCCAGGTAAAAAATGATTGTGTAAAAAATGACTATCGTGTGCTTGGAACAATGGATTTGGACCTACTTCGGAACCAGCATCTCTGTTAAAAGAAGTGTTAAGAGTATTAGAAGATCAAGAAATACAGAAATGGGCATGTGTTGTTAATGAATCGGTGACACTATCAAATGATAAACTGGTTAAAGAGAATTTTGGAACAGAATTTTACATGAAGCTCAACCTACCAAAAACTTACCTCACGCTCTGGATTCAGTTGCGAGCGAACTGTCTGCCAGTACACGGGAAAAGTAAGTTTAACAAGAAAAAAAGTGTTTTCCCCAGTACGAACAGCCCCTGCTCACTCTGCGGTGAAGGCGATGATGACCTAGCCCATTTGGTTGCACTATGCCGCGAACTCTGGAATCTTGCTGGGGGGTAAGGGAGATACTGTTTCCTGATATATTGAAGAGCACATCTCCAGGAGTAATTAGTGCATTATGTAGATTTGTGTTGCAAAGTATTCAAGTAAAAGTTGACCGGGCGAGTGCAGTTTAGTTTATGTAGTGCGATATTAGAAGTAATTATGAAGTTTTTTGTTTTGTTGTATGCATATGGCCCTAAGGCTTTAAATAGAATATTATTATTATACGGATTCAGCGTCTCTTCTTACCCTTAAATTTGTCATCTAATCAACTTAAAATAATACTTTTGTATTACGTTTACGG
Source organism: Branchinecta sandiegonensis (assembly GCA_030848855.1). Classification (NCBI taxonomy): domain Eukaryota; kingdom Metazoa; phylum Arthropoda; class Branchiopoda; order Anostraca; family Branchinectidae; genus Branchinecta; species Branchinecta sandiegonensis. The sequence goes on along the minus strand of JAUPMV010000010.1, from coordinate 1,385,977 downwards.
GATCCCACAAAATCACTGCAATATCGAAGCACAATTTTAGAATTTTTCCCTTCGTTAAATTATTTTAATTTTCGAATTTAGGGGATTACGTAAAGGTGGCAATGCGCACTTTAAAGGTTAACCGAATAGGGGACGAAAACACAGTTGAACAATGTGTGGTATTGAAAGAGAGGATGCGGTACATTTGATATGTTATTGCGAGGAGCTGAAAGAATTAAGAAAGGAAGTGTTTGGTCGGGAGGCTTGGGAGGAAAGGGATTTGGTTTCAAGTATGGGAAGTAATTGTTTTGGTGAGATCCGACGGCTGGGTAGATTCCTGAAGCTACCTATGGCCCACCGGGAACTATTTTTATAGAAGTTGATTTTTTGTTTTTGTTATTGTGTTATGTTTCCCGCCATGGCCCTTGGGCTTTGTTCGGAATAAATTCATTCATTCATCACGTTTTCAGTTCACAGTTTAACTGAAAAGCCTTATTAGGGATATTTTTAGGATATTTTTTTATAATAACTGACTACACTGCATTATTTTGATTGTTTAAGGGACTTTTTTCACTATTTGTTCTAGTAAGACGTACAGAATATCTACGGGCCGTCCTCACAACGCAAAATTCTACTACTAAGGCGGAAAATTTGAATCTCAATTCAAACGCGGCTTTTCAGTGGCCTGTGATCAGCTCGAAGAAGATGGCTCACTGCGTGAACACTTATTTTTCGTAAACTGTTTTCGTCTAGCATACAACACAGACACAAGCAGATAGAGGTACCACAAATCACAGGGAAATTCCACTATTTGAAATGGATTATTCGTGAATAACTGAATAACGAAGTAACGCATTTTCATCGGGTCTTCAAGCCTCTTCAAGCGAATAAGCCACGGGTACCTAGATTTTCTTATTACACCCTTTTCGGTTAAACTAACAGGCTTGAAAACCAGACAAAAATGCGTTAGTCCATTGCTCCGCTATTCCCGGATAACGGTTTCTGGTTTGTGGGATAAACCGTTTAAACTTGTGGTAGCTCTAAGTATAATATCAAATATCCAGGTCCAACAACAGCAACAAATTGCATACTGCTAATAAACAGACTTGCTAGGTTGCTGGCTGAAATTTAACACATGGATATTTAGCAATAGATTATTTTTATTTTTAGCATTACATATTTAGCAAAGTTTACGAGAGTTTTCTTTCATCGTGGCTCAAGGATTTCATTTTGACCCAGTTTGATCCGAGATAATATGACAACCAGATCCCTGGATCAATCTTATCGCCATTGATCTGAAAAAGGCTTTTGACCTCATCTGCCATTCAACGCTGCTAAGGAAGCTTTTAAATGATTTTAGTGTCCATCCTTTCCTTGTCCGACTAATCGCAGCTTTCCTTTCTGACAGGTCCCAGAGAACAAAGTACGGGAATGTCTTTTCTGACCCACTACCAATTTACTGTGGTGTGCCCCAAGGCACTATCCTCGGACCACTACTTTTCCTGGTCATGATCAATGACCTCGCAGGCTCCTGTGACGAACGATGGAAATTCGTCAATGATCTTTCGGTCTTGGAGCGTTGTTACAAAAATATCCAGAGCAGTGCATCCACCATAATGAATGACATTAGTGAAAACACTTCATTCAACCAAATGACCGTCAACCAGGACAAATCGGCCGTCCTAACTGTATCGTTTCTCAAGTCCAATCCAACTTTCCAACCTGACTTACCTGATCACAGCAGAGTGGAGGAGCTCAAACTTTTAGGTGTTTATCTAACTTCAGATCTGAAGTGGGATAAGCAAGTACAATCTACCCACTTTGTACCAAGTTTGGTGACCAACTACTGGAAGACCCCAACCATCGGCACATCCTTCCCCCTGTCCACATTCCCGACCGCATAAGGCCACAGAGAATGGCAGCACAACCAGTTCCTAAGATCCGACCCATCTGGGCAATTCATGCGCGGTTCGAAAGAAGTTTTGTCCCCTCTTTTGTGAGTTTTTTCAACGCGAAATTTTAAATTCTTTTCCTCTTTTTTATGTTAATTATTGTAGTTTAGCTCTTTAATTTGTTGCAATTCTTGTTCTTGTGTAATTATTGAATATTTGACTATGTAAAAGCGCAATTGTATATAGTTACGTTTGACGAGAGAACAAATATTCGTTTTTTTCTTAATACCGTACGGAATGTTTTTCGAACAATAAAGATTGATTGATTGGATGAGTTTCCTTGTGTAAAAACTATTATCACAGATGCTGAGAACTCCCTCAATGTTTAACGCAAGGATGAACGTCTAGGTGTTTTTGCAGTTATATCCTCAAACGGGTCGATCCAACAATCAGAATAAACCTTGTTATACCTGCAAAATGCAAATAGGGGCCAGACTGTCAGGGTTCCGTTTTAGCCGGTTAAAATTGACTTTTACCATACCGGCGCTTTTAATAGGTCTTTTTTAATAAAAGGAAATTTTACCGGCCAAAATTGGCTAAATCAGATCGCCCCAATCTCATGTCTGTGTGTTCATCTTTACTTCTTGTTTTTTCGTTGTATTTCCGATTATTCACGGACTGAATCGCTACCTATCGCAGCCTTGAAATAAAAGATAGTTGCACACAGGAAACAAACAAATAACACGGCCTTCGAGGTCGTCTAGTAGTGGCGCAGGTGAGCTCGAGGTACCGGGTCCGTCGTTCTCACGTCATTCTGCTAGTTTAGCCATTGTCGTCAAGACTCCGATTCAGAACGCGTTGACGACTCCATGCTCGGGAACTATCAAATCAAGAAGTTTTTGTTTTTACTAATGCAGTTTAATTTGTGCTGTAATATAACTGTACAACCGAAGTTTGTTCCTTAAAGCACAACTCTTGCTAGAAATGATCTTTTCCCTATGAAAGGGATAAGAAAAAATGTTTTCAAAAATACCATTACTTCCCACCTGAAACTAGCGATTCTCTTGTTAGCGCTTGTCGACTGTGTCCAGCCTTCCTGCTCTCGGACGCGGCGGCTGAGCGCAAAACATTTGAAAACTCATCGTGCCTTGGTTAAAAAGTTGGGAAACTAAGCAAATAAAAGAAGTAATAAATAGAAGATTATCACATATCCTTATGTGTGAAAGAGTTATCAGCGGACATTAAAGATTTCGGCAAACTGTTCGCTGGGTGACGGGAAAACTCGGCAAGGCCAAAAAATCGCTAAGAATTAGTAGTTACGAAACGAAACAATGGAGAAAGGTGGGGATTTAAGAAGCTTATAATTCCATATGGGAGCTAAGTATATTATAAAATGCAGAATAAGCAAGAGGGGTCCTTTAATGTTTCTACCAGGTTTAATATATCTGATTTGTTTCAAAAGAAATCGATAAACGTGACTTTCGCGGTTTTTCTTGATTATTTATTTTTACTACGTAAATCCAAATTTGCGGCATTACGTCTTGTAAATATGTGATCAATTACGTATTACAGCTAATAAAATATTCATACCATAAAACAAAATACTCCGACTTGAACTAATGAACAAACGAGGGGACAAAACTCTGAGCATAGAATAGAATATAATATAAATTCAACAAGACCTACGAGCTCATATGGCACTTGTTACGAGTAGGCTGTACAAGAAAGTAGATGAGAACGTCACAAAATACACCCACCACCCAAAAATGCATTTATGAAATAGAAATAGGATCTTCAGTTTCACTCAGTTCTGAGCAGTTCCGGCATCGTCTCGGATTATCTGTAGCAAATACGCATGACTGTTCAAACTTCCAAGTTTCAGCCCAATCAATCTGTTCGGATCCTGACATACCTGCTAAGTTTCATCGCCCTAGCACATCAGGAAGTATGCCGAACTCGCAGTATCGCTAGAAATCCGCCCCCCCCCAACTCCCCCACAGTGCCCGGATCCAGTCCGGTTATTTCAATGACGTATCCAGGACCTGTGCTTGTTCTTCCCACCAAGTTTCATCCTGATCCCTCCACTCTAAGCGTTTCTCAAAATTTCCGGTTCTCTCCTCCAACTCCCCCCAGCGTAATCGGATCGGATCTACTTACGAAGCCCAGAAGAACTCGAACAAATTAATTAACTCATCCCAGCGATCTCGTATATGGGCAAGAATAAAGCTATTTATTCTTGATATAGGCTACTGATAATCTGTAAAGCTTCTTCGTCGCATTTCTAAAATAATATTAACCTCATTGCACTATTATCACTATAAACGAAATCAGAATATAAGGTTTGAAGCCAAGCTGACCATTCACCGCAAAAAAAATTAAAAAAATGTGATTTTCGGTTTTTTTCTTGGTCAGCTAGTTATAAAAAAATGTGATTTTCGGTTTTTTTCTTGGTCAGCTAGTTATCCCTCTAAGACTCTAAGATGATGTGCGAGGGATAAATATAATTTCGGTTACACGTCCGTCAAACGATCCTAAGCGCAAAAACAAACTAGATCATAATATCTACCACAATCCAAACAGAGCAAGGCCAAAGGCTTCGATAGGATCTCAAATATTCAATATTTATTGAACTACTGATCCAGACAAGCCAATCTTGTAGATTTCCGGTCTTCGCCAGACCCCTTTAATATTTTGCTATAGCCTATATCCAAGTCCAAATATGGATTCCACATGCATGTTTACTCGAACATCTCATCTCTAATCGACTTCAGACCAATTTGACTACTTGACCAAGTTCCTCCTTTTAGCAGTACGCTACTCTCGACGAACTGCATGCAGAGCAAAAGAGGCGGTGAC